>BTHU01000014.1:54871554-55471554 GCA_036184795.1 Tokudaia tokunoshimensis | reverse complement strand
AGACTTCCTTTAATTGTGAGGTCCTTGAAGAAAGGCATTTTCTTCTCTGTACTCTTGAATATGTAGCACTGAGCCCAGGAACTGCCTGTGTGCGAAGTGCTTGTGGGTGAATCAATTAATTCACAGGAGGCATACAATGCCATTGTCCTTGTGTCTCTCAATATACAAAGAAATATATTATAGTCTCAAGATTTTCTAAAATTTAGGAAACAAATGAAGAAATGCAAAAGTGATGCTCAGGCTCTTGAGTCCATGCCACCAAGGCCAAAAGAGAATGCTTTGAAGTGGAAGCCTCCAGTTGTGTCTGCTTTGTTTAAAATTTTCAATATATTACAGTAATTAAACTGCTTCATGACCTCATTGAAATCCTGTAAGCCTTAATTAATGCTGGTAAAAACCTTTTGCAGTCCTCTGATGAGAGGCACCAGAGATGTTAAGGAATCATTATTATTGGTGATACCATCTGAAATGACTGCAAGCCACTCACTGTACCTGAACTTGCTGATTAAATCACAGCTATATCCAAGCAGAAACATAAGCAAAATCCATTTTTGCAGTGTATCTCATTCTTATTTTTTAAGGTTTTAGACCTTCACAAATGCACAGTTTTTTCAATATACCTCCTTTTCAGGGAGAGAAAGTATGAGAGAAGGCATAGGTAAATGTTACATGAGACTATTGGCTTCAGCTGTCCTACTTGACTTTGTCCTTATCAAACATCTTCCCATGAATTTTTGGAGTCAGACCTGGGATGCGAAAATAGCTCTTTGCAACTTCATATCTCAGCTTCCTAATACTCTATAGATTTTGTGGGAAACAAGGGCTGTGTACATCAAAGCAAGACTCCCAACCATTTCTTAACACCACACAATACATGTTTAACATGAACATAAATATATGTATATACAGTTTAGTGTGTGTATGACTTCATAACAGTTTATATAAAACTGTGAAATTATAATATTACTAACATTTAAGATTGATCACCTCCATCTTTTGAGTTACCATCATTCCATCATCCTGAATGATGTATTCCCCAAGAGTTCTAAATAACTGAATTTCATTGTGATGTCTCCTTGACTAACAATTCTGATTTTGAAAGGCTCTCAATCATGAAGTCAGATCAAAGTTTCTGTCTAAGATATTGTGTTTACATATGCTTCATAACAAACCTTCTCATATTTTAGTAGCACAGAGCATCCATTTTATTGTACTCACAATCAGACAGGGATGGTATGAAGGTTGGATTTTTAGAAACTGAGCTTTCAGGCAGCTCAATGTGGAACATATGCTAAGAGATTCTTCTCTGGATGGTACTGTTGACTTTTCTACATTATTTTTCCCCAGAATGGACTTGTCAAGCTGGTTTCCTAATTCAAATTTCTGCTACTTGTTTAGGATGGATAGTACCACATGAGCTGGCAGGTTCTCTCTCTCTCTCTCTCTCTCTCTCTCTTTCCCTCCCTCCCTCCCTTGTCTCCCTCCCTCCCTCTCTTCTCTCCCTCCCTCCCTCCCTCCCTTGTCTCCCTCCCTCCCTCTCTTCTCTCCCTCCCTCCCTCCCTTGTCTCCCTCCCTCCCTCTCTTCTCTCCCTCCCTCCCTCCCTTGTCTCCCTCCCTCCCTCTCTTTTCTCCCTCCCACCCTCTCTTCTCTCCCTCCCTCCCTCCTTCCTTGAAGCCACTGAATTTGCATATTGGGCTTTGTTGCAGAATTTTATTCTCCAAAATTTTTAGCACCTGACTTCTAGGATGGTCATCATAATAAGGGATTTAACAAAAGCTAGGAAGAAGTTTCTGTTATAGTTCTTAAAATCTATGAGACAAAAGTGGGATTGTGTTAATACATGCTTCCCAAAAATCTGTGTCTTCCCTTTGTTCTGTGTTCTAGGTATGCTTATCATTTCCATAAAGATGTTCTATATTCTTGATTATTTTTAGACAGATAGAGGTTTCCTTGACCAAGGTTGAAAAAAACATCTGAACCTTGTAAGCTAGTATGACACACACACAATGAGTCTAATTCTCTATGGTTCATACTTCTTAGAATGTAACTCTGACCTCTTCCCCCTTCTCCTTCCTTCCTTCCTTCCTTCCTTCCTTCCTTCCTTCCTTCCTTCCTTCCTTTCTCTCTCTCTTTCTTTCTTTCTTTCTTTCTCTTTCTTTCTTTCTTTCTTTCCTTTGGAAGTCTTTGAGATCAAATTGGTAGCATTGTGTGTATTTTCACATCCCATGATTCTGTGTCTTCTTTTCAAACATGAAGACATTGTTGAATCTGAAACTCTACATGCCTATCAACCAACAAGAATCTTAAACTCAAGGAAACTGTCTGACAAAACCTGTGCTAGAACAACATAGCCAAATCACTTTTCACACAGCGACACTTTCTAGAGTCACGGACAACTCAAATGAATGATGTTAGATTCTACCAAGTCCTAGAGGAAGCCTCTCCAGAAGCCTCCTTAGTTCTACCTCTCTTCATACTCACAAGCCTTTCCTATGCTTGCCTTTCAGACTTGGTTTTCCTGACTTTGGGAAGTATTTCACACCAATGAGCACACTGCTATTGAACTTGAATTTCTTTCGGTTGCTTGTATTGCCTCAGCAGATTCTTCCCAATCTCCTTCAGCAAATTTTCTTCTATTGCTTGCTGTCCATGTCCATGTTTAATATAATCCTCTTCTCTGCCTATGATGCCTAAATCAGCTCATGCTACAAGTTTCAATTTTTATCGACTTGTAATACAGTCAGGAAATATTTATTGGGCACCCTCTGTCTTTTCTGGACTGTAGCTTGACATTCTGAGCATAAATCTATGGCCTAGTGCTATTTGCTGAGCTTCAGATGTCTATGTAGAGTTATATAGTAAACACACCCTGTGGCAATCCACAGCATGATGATACTCCAGGGTGCCATGGTCATGGACTGCAGGAATAGTTCTTCAGGAGCTGTGAGGCTTTCTGTCTCTCTTAATGCATGACTCAAAGTCAACTTCTCCAAAATCTTAAGCTCTTACACTCCCCAATGGACATTGTTCCTCTTGTGCTTTCTAACTCAGTGAATGAGACTCAAACTTGGCAAGTGGTAGAATCACTGTGAGTCATCATGATCTTCAAGTTAAAGAAAAAAGAAGGGAAAGGACAGAACAGCATCATCTTTAGCAGAATATAAAGGAGATTAAGTGAAATAATAAAGATAAAACTCTCATTGAAGTGTCTGGCATTTATTAAATATTCAATTACTCCTCATCCATTTATGTCAAAGCTAAAAACCAGGTCCTTATCTTTATTTTTCTTAGGATTCAAATTTTTTTTTTTTTTTGGCAAATTCAAACAACTGAAACAGGCTTTTTTACATACTCCCAATCCTGTTTTTTTTCCTTGTCTTATTGTTCTTAAGTTGAGTACATCTTATTTCTGTTTCATCCGATTTACTAGTCTTCATAATATTAGATAACCGTTGTCTAACTTTCCTACCTTCCTCCTATTCAGAGTTCAAGATCTTATTAAATACCCTGCTCTTCTGCTTGGTACTCAGCACAGACTTCCCATAGCATTCAGTGCAAGAGTCCAGACTGTTTACGCTTCGGTACTTCGTGACATGAACCCTGCTTAGCATGCACCACCCTGCCCCTTTCACTCTGATCCAGACAAACCCAACTTCTTCCAGTTCCCTTGGCACAGACTATTTCTGCTGCTGGAAACATCCCTTCTCCTTTCTTTAATTTACTGTTGCTCTCCCTTTCAGAGTTTAGCTCACAGGTCTTCTTAACAAGGAAAGTCTGTCTGGTCACTGAGTCTGAATTTGGAGTGTACCTCTTATACCTGGCAAGGTGTCTGTTTCTTCTAAGCAGAAATTTCATTTAATCTGCCTCTGTATTCTCAGTGCCAAGCACAAAGCTTAGACTGTATATGCTGATGGTCTCATAGTGTAAATGAACAGAGGGAGAGTTTCCCATGCAACTGAATACAATCCAAAAACTAACCTTGTCTCTTACTTCTGTATAGAGGATTGTCTAGACTTCATTAAAGTGACAGTCATAGCCAGTGTGTGTGTCGGGGGAGGGGGAGTATATTAATAATAGTCTTTATTCCTTTCTGAAATTCTGATGATTTGAGGATGGTCATTGAATGCTAGGACTTCCAGACAGAAGTCTGCTGATGTGAGATACTTAGACTGTTCTATAAGGAAGCAAAATTCAAGGCATTGTTTCTCAAGCACCATCATAAATTTTTGCAGTTTGTGAAGTTTCATATTTCACTTTAATGATAATATAAATACATATAAGAGCTGGTCAACTTCTATGAAATCTTAGATTCGTATTGACTATTTTAAATATTTGTAGCTAATGAAAAGACAAAGAAATGAATAAAATTATTTAACCTACAGATGTTGATTTAATACAAAGCCCACACTGTGTAAGAGCCCAATGAGTAAGACTATATATATATATATATAAAACATTAAATATGCTTATACATGCATTTGACAAAACATAACAATGTACACATTTTTGGGGCCCACTATTCCTTTGAATTTTTACCTTCAATTTATGAAGCTTGTGGTAGGGCAATACACATCAATTGAGAGCACAATTTTAATGGAGTTAAGTGTAACAGTTGTAATAATATTACCTGTAGAATTAGAACATCAAGCAATATATCCTTGCTTAGCTCCATCTAAGCTGAACAACAATGGAGAGTTGTGATCCTTTGTTATGTGAGTGTACAAGGAAGACTAAGTCCTTTTTCGTTTTCTTTTGAATTTGGGAAGAATCATGAGCATTCGCTGAATTATTTGAAGGGTTTACATGACAGGCTAGAGAGATGACTCAGCAGGTAAAGAAAAGAGATGCTCTTTTAAATGACCTGGGTTTCAATCCAAGTACCCACAGGAAGCTCTCAACTACATGTTTGCTGAGGATCTGACATACTTTTCTGAACTCCTTAGGTACCGCGCGCATGTGGTTCACAGATATACATGTGGTTAAAAATTCATAAAAATAAGAAGTAAAATGTTAAAAAATAGAAAATCTGCAAGTGGCATGTTACATAGCTGTTAGAAATGAAAAGGAAGGACAGAAATTGAAAGTTAGGAGCAAGTAATGGCAGGGAAAGTAGCATGTGGAGTAAAAGGGGATTGTTGCTGTTACAGGTTTTGTTTTGTTCTGTTTGTTTTGTTTTGTTGTTGTGTTTTGTTTTGAAGCACTAGGGATCAAACCCAGGGCCTTCTATATGCTAGGCAAGCATTCTATAATTGAACTATATTCCCAGTTTTTTTTTTAACTGAATGCATTGATTGAGGCATGGGGAGGGAGAGTATTCAAACCATAGTGCACACATGAAAGTAGACAACATGGATTCTGGGCCTTACCTTCCATCCTGTTTGAGGCAGGGTCTCTTGGTCACCATCACATATGCCAAGCTATTTAGAGATTCTAGCACATCTCTCCACGGGAGTACAGGCCTTCCAGAAGCATGATACCACTGCATCTGGTTTTATGTGTGTTCTGGAGATTCTACCTTGGCAAGCAGCACCCAGCTCTCTTAACTGCTTTCTTGAGCTAAAGAAAGTTGAATATGAAATCTAATGGGATTATAGTTCATTTTCATCTGTTGTTGCCTACTGTGAATTCTAACACCATGCTCGACACACAGGAAGACCTTAACAATAATGACCTCCTGTAAAAATGTACAACTGATAAAGAGAGTACTACGTTGGGATTCTATGAGTGCCTGAACAACAGAGAAATTCTTCTTTTCTTTAACAAATGAGAAACTTGGAAGTTACCAATTTTCCTCTAACACTTTTCTATTCTTTACCACCTATATCAATCTAACCTGCAGGCCTGTTGGTATTATTTCCTCCTCTGACACCTTCTCAGTTGATTATATTTCTCATCATCTTCTACATTTCCCATACACACTCTCTCTTTCTTTTTTTTTTCTTTAATGACTACCATGAAAAACCTTTTCAAAATAGCCAACCCGGCTATGTGGTCTCCATAAATTTCTTGATGATTTTCCTTTACTTCAAGGAGAGAGCTCTGCATGTCCTCTCCCAATTTTTCCCAACAGGCCTGGCAGCTCAAGACTCTCTTCTCTGCATATGGTATTCCCAGTTTAGAAATCTTCATCTGAAACCAGTTTGTTTACTCTTGTAACTAGTGTCTCCTTATTGCCTGGGAAGGTCTTCTCTTCATGATTTCTGGGTGTATGAACAGAGCAGAGGACTGCTTTGACACTTCCAAAGTGTGACTCATCAGAAGAGCCTGAAAGGGTAATATACAGTAGAAACATCAGGAGCGCAGGATGTGAAGTATCTATATACATGAAGTTCCTAGTACCTTCATTGTGAATCACTGAGAACAGACCACTAAGGATTCATCAATAAAGTGTGATAGGAAAAAGTATCTAATGATTTACTGATGGTGAACACCAGTGAACAAATTGATTTCCCATAAAGACAAAGCAGCATAACAAAAGTGATTTTGTTCTCATTTGTTTTCTTGCTTGCTTTACTTATTTTTATTTAATTTATTTCACACAGATTTATTTATAAATACAAATGGCACTTATCCTGGCTCTTCTCAATAATATACACTAAGATCTTTTGAATAGGATGAAACTCCTTTTGGATCAGCCAAAAAATTACTATATAGCTACACTTCATTTTTTACCAAATGAAATGAAAAGCCTAAGTAGTCTTTCAATTTGCTAGTGATACCATGCTCTGTATGTGTGCAACGATATTATAAATGAGCAGCTGTACATTTGTACAGGTATAGTTGCTTATCTCATCTTATACAAGGTAATCAAAATAATACCCTGCACCTGTCAGGACTCATTTTTATCAGTCCTATGGAGACAAGCATGCTGAGACAAGGTAATGTAGTAACAGGATCTAGAAAACTATTTTCAAGCATAAGTTACTTGTTACAATTTTCTATTCTATGCCTGACATCAAATACAGCAATGATTCTCATCTACATGTAGTCAGTTTAATAGAATAGCCAAACAAATTGCCGAATCTTTTTCTTAAATACATTTTTATGATTTAAGAACTTAATGAATGTATATATTATATTTTGATCATATTTACATCCCCTTGATTGTTTTCAAAAATCATCTTAGGTCCCCTTGCACAATATCCCTCTCCAAACTTTATGTCCACTTATTGTTTATCATGTACTCAGTTCACTTAGTGATTTCCATTTGCATATGGATGTAGGAATATCCACTAGAACAAAGGCAACCTACTAGGGAACATGACCCTCAAGAAAATAGTATCTCCCATTATATTCACATCAGCCAACAACTTCCAATCATTCCTCAATTAGTGGTTGGGCCTTATGAGTCCGTCTGCAATCCATGTTGGAATATTGACTGGTTTGATCTCACATAGGTCTTATATAGGTAAGCACAACTATAGTAATTTCATGAGAGCAATGGCTCTGTAATGTCCAAAATACATCATTTCACAGGAATCCTGCTAAGTCTCTGGCTCTTACAACTTTCTTCCTCTCTTCCTCAATGTTACCTGAGCCTTTAGGGAAAAGGAAGATGTTGTATTGTATTAAGGTATAAGCACTTTACCATCACTTATTCTCTGCTCTTTTATGAATTGTGAATCTCTCTAACAGTCACTTTCCACTGTAAAAGAAACTTTGTCAATGAAAACTGAGAACTTTTATGAGTATAAAACTAAAAATATAGAAAGCATTTTCATACTATTGCCATTTAGCAAATTAATAGTAGTAAGTGCTTTCCTAGGGTCTATGTGTTCTCCAGTCTTTTGTTTTTGTGTAGATTTACAGTTTATCAACCATAACATTCATATCCTTATTTTATCAATGAACAAATAATCGCTGAGTCACTCATTACTGTGACTCACAGAGTTTAGAGCTGAATAAGACTATTACTAGGCTTCTATTTTGTGTTTTTATTTTGTTTCTTTCTTTTTTGCTTGTTTTCCTGCTAGCAGTCTCTGACACCATGAAAACCAGCCAGTAGGGAGGAAACTGCCAGATATGTACCAATTTCAATTCTTCATGTCTTATGATTGAAGTGTGTGCTATCTTTAGCATTAGGTCTTTGCCATCTAGCTCTGGTAGGTATCCAAGAACAATGGTAATATCCTCTATTGTCTTGGAAGTGTCTTGTCTACTCTTGGATAACATTCAGTGGGCAATATTCTACATCTGACACTATTTTTTTTTTAATTTGGTAACCAATCTTCTCTAGTAAAATCATGATCCCAATTTGCCAAATCTTTACTCACTCAAATAGGTTGTTCAAGTATTTTTTATACACATGCTCCTTTGTCACACACTATGTCTTTACAGACACCCTACTGCTATAGATATCATCACAAACTAAGGTTTTGTTAAATATGTGTCCATTTGAAAAAGTCCTTAAATTCTTATTTATGGAGTTTATACAATTCAAAGTAGTTCTCACATTACATTCTTGGAGATTAATTTCATTTTCTCTCCACCCTTACCACTTTCTATACAATAGTTAATGACCTAGCAAGTAACAGTTTAATATATTAGTACAAAAATACCAAAAACATCTCTCAATTTTTATAAGTTGGATAATCCCTATATATAAATGTGATCTCTAATTATTATTTTCTAAGTTTTTAGAGACAAAAATGTAACTTTTAAAATAGTAAACATATGGTCTTTAAATGAAAGTTACTCTGAATATTATATATAAATTTGATTATAATTAAAATATTCTTCTCTTAATGCCAAAATAATGAGGAAAATAATTATTTCGTTTCTCTTGTGAGTTAAGAATTTTGTGGCATTTAGCAGTAATGAACTCACTGAGGAAGAATTCAGGGAAATAATCCCATTCACATTAGCTTCAAAAGAAAAATACAGATGAAATATATTTACAGTGAAACTATTATGATATTAAAGAGGGAAACTGAAGATACTAGATGGAAAGACTGAATGCTCATACATTTGTAGACATAAAATTTTAAATTATACTACATAGCTATAGAAACTAAAACAGCATGGTGCACGAGCATGCGCGCACACACACACACACACACACACACACACACGTGCGCACACACACACATACCACACAAACATCCTAGATCAGGCATGTAGATCAGTGAATGAGAAAAGTAGACTCAAATAAACTGATTCAGCTCTAGCAATCTTATGCTCAAAACAAACGAACAAAAACACACTAAGAATGTTCATCAAAAAAAAGCCACTTAATAAATGATTCTAATAAAACTCGATATCTGTATATAGAATAATAAATCTAGATCCCTATCTCTTACCATACCCAAAGTTCTCTGTAAATGGTTCTAATACCTTAGTATATGACCTGAAACTACTAAAGGAAACACTTTAAAATCAATGCATTGTCAATGACTTTCTGAATAGGTCTGTGAAACTCAGAAAATAATAGTATCAACAAATGTGTCTACATCAAATTAAATAACTTTTGCATAGCACAGTAAGCAATCAGCATGTTAAGGAAGCCTGATCAATAACATAAACAATTTGCTAGCGAATCATCTGCTAGAGGATTAATATCCAGAATATATGAAGAACTCACAGCTTCAACACAGCAAAAGAAGAAAAATATAGTAGTTGAGCAAATGAATCAAACTGTTGCTTTTTCAAAAGAAGAAATATGGAGGCCAGTAAATAAGTGAAAGCTCTCTATTACACTTAATAATGGAGAAAATAGAGATCAAAATTGAACAAGGTCCCATTTTAGTCAAGTCAGAAAGGCTACCATCACAAAAACAAAAAACAAAAAACAAACAAAAAAATTAACAAGACTACCAAAAATCCTAGTAAGGATGTAGGGAACAGGAAAAGAACCTTTATACACTGCTGTTGGTGATATAAATTGGTGTGATCACTGTGCAATAAAGAAGAAATTTTCCTCAGAAAATTGAATCACTACCATTGATCCCATTATATTCCTCTTGTACATAACCAAGATAAATCACAGACTGCATAAAATAAACAATCCTGCATGTCCATGTTTATTACAGCACTATTCTCATCAACAAAGGCACAGAATCAATAAATGTGCTCATCAATGCAAATGTATCATAGATATAAGAATGGATCAATTTGGATCCTTCTACATGTTGACTGCTAGTTGACCCAGCACCATTTGTTGAAAATGCTGTCTTTTTACCACTGGATGGTTTTAGCTCCTTTGTCAAAGATCAAGTGACTATAGGCGTGAGGGTTCATTTCTGGGTCTTCAGTTCTATTCCATTGATCTACCTGCCTGTCATTGTACCAATACCATGTAGTTTTTCTCACTATTTCTCTGTAGTATAGCTTGAGGTCAGGGATAGTGATTCTACCAGAAGTTCATTTATTGTTGAGAATAGTTTTTGCTATTCTGGGTTTTTGTTATTCCAGATAAATTTGGAAATTATTCTTTCTAACTATGAAGAATTGAGTTGGAATTTTGATAGGGATTGCATTGAATTTGTAGATTGCTTTAGGCAAGATGGCCATTTTTCTATATTAGCCCTGTCAATCCATGAGAATGAGAGATCTTTCCATCTTCTGAGATATTCCGCAATTTCTTTCTTCAGAGACTTGACATTATTGTCATACAGATCTTTCACTTGCTTGGTTAAGGTCACACCAAAGTATTTTATACTATTTGTGACTATCGCGAAAGGTGTCATTTCCCTAATTTCTTTCTTAGCCTCTTAATCCTCTGAGTATAGGAAGGTTACTGATTTGCTTGAGTTAATTTATATCCAGCCACTTTCCACAAATTTTTTTTTATCAGGTTTAGGAGTGCTCTGGTGGAATTTTTGGGGTCACTTATGTATATGATCATATCATCTGCAAGTAGTGATACTTTGACTTCTTCCTTTCCAATTTGGAAGCCTTTGACCTCCTTTTGTTGTCTAATTGCTCTGGCTAGGACTTTGAGTACTATATTCAGCAGGTAGGGAGAAAGTGGACAGCCTTGTCTAGCCCATGATTTCAGTGGGATTGCGTCAAGTTTCTCTCCATTTAGTTTAATGTTGACTACTGGTTTGCTGCATATTGCTTTTACTATGTTTAGATATGGGCGTTGAATTCCTGATCTTTCCAGGACTTTTATCATGAAGAGGTGTTGGATTTTGTCAAATGCTTTATCAGCATCTAATGAAATGATCATATGGTTTTTTTCTTTGAGTTTGTTTATGTATTGGATTACATTGATGGATTTACATATATTGAATCATTCCTCCATCCCTGGGATGAAGCTTACTTGATCATTGGTCTAAAGTTTTCTTTCTTTGTTGGGTCTTTGTTGGGTCTTAGGTATCAGAGTAATTGTGACTTCATGAAACAAATTGGGTAGTATTCTATCTGTTTGCATTTTGTGGAATAGTTTGAAGAGTATTGGTATTAGATCTTCTTTGAAGGTCTGATAGAACTCTGTATTAAACCCATCTGGTCCTGGGCTTTTTTTCATTGGGAGAGTGTTAATGACTGCTTCTATTTCTTTAGGGGTTATGGGATTGTTTAGATCATTTATCTGATCCTGATTTAACTTTGGTACCTGGTATCTGTCTAGAAAAATGTCCATTTCATCTAGATTTTCCACTGTTGTTGAGTATAGGCTTTTTGAGTAGGATCTGATGATTTTTTTGGATTTCCTCAGTATCTGTTATATCTCCCTTTTCATTTCTAATTTTGCTGATTTGGATACTGTTTCTGTGCCCTCTGGTTAGTTTGGCTAAGGGTTTATCTATCTTGGTGTTTTTTTTTTTTTTCAAAGAACCAGCTCCTGGTTTGGTTGATTCTTTGATTAGTTCTTTTTGTTTCTACTTGGTTGATTACAGTCCTGAGTTTGATTATTTCCTGTCATCTTTTCCTCTTGGTTGTATTTGCTTTTTTTTTTTATTCTAGAGCCTTCATCTGTGCTGTCAAGCTGTTAGTGTATGCTCTTTCCAGTTTCTTTATGGAGACACATAGAGCTATGAGTTTTTCTCTTAGCACTGCTCTCATTGTGTCCCATAAATTTGGGTATGTTGTGCTCTCATTTTTCATTAAATTCTAAAAAGTCTTTAATTTCTTTTTTTTTTATTACTTCTTTGACCAAGTTATCATTGAGTAGAATGTTGTTCAGTTTCCATGTCTATGTGAGATTTTTGTTGCTTTTATTGTTATTGAAGATCAGCCTTAGGCCATGGTGATCTGATAGGGTGCATGAATTTTTTCAATCTTCTAATACTTGCTGAGGCCTGTTTTGTGACTGAGAATATGGTCAGTTTTGGAGACGGTACCATGAGGTGCTGAGAAGAAGGTATATTCTTTTGTTTTAGTATGAAATGTTCTATAAATATCTGTTAAACCCATTTGGTTCATAACTTCTGTTAGTTTCACTGTTTCTCTGTTTAGTTTGTGTGTCCCTAATCTGTCCATTGATGAGAGTGGGATGTTGAAGTCTCCCACTATTATTGTATCGGGTGCAATGTGTCCTTTCAGTTTTATTAAAGTTTCTTTTATGAATGTGGGTGCCCTAGTATTTAGAGCATATATTTTCAGAATTGAGAGTTCATCTTGTAGATTTTTCCTTTGATGAGTATGAACTGTCCTTCCTCATCTTTTCTGATTACTTTAGGTAGAAAGTCGATTTTATTCTATGTCAGAATGTCTACACCAGCTTGTTTCTTGGGACAATTTGCTTGGAAAATCGTTTTCCAGTCTTTTACTCTGAGGTAGTGTCTATCTTTGTGCCTCAGGTGACTTTCCTGTATGCAACAAAATATTGGTTCCTGCTTATGTATCCAGAATGTTAGTCTATGTCTTTTTATTGGAGAATTGATTCCATTGATATTAAGAGATATTAAGGAGAAGTGAATGTTGATTCCTGTTATTTTTGTTATTAGAGTTGGAGTTATGCTTGTGTGTCTCTCTTCTTTTTGGTTTGTTAAAAGATTAATTTCTTGCTTTTTCTAGTGTGTAGTTTCCCTTCTTTTGTTGATTTCCATTTTTTATCCTTTGAAGGTCTGAATTTGTAGAAAGATATTGGGTATATTTGTTTTTGTCATGGAATACTTTGGTTTCTCCATCTATGGTAATTGAGAGTTTTACTGGGCATAGTAGACTAGGTTGGCATTTGTGTTCCCTTAGGGTCTATATGACATCTTCTGGCTTTCATAGTCCCTGATGAGAAGTTTGGTGTAATTCTGATAAGTCTGCCTTTATATGTTATTTGACCTTTTTCCTTTACTGCTTTTAATATTCTTTCTTTGTTTAGTACATTTGGTGTTTTAGTTATTATGTGACAGGAGGAATTTCTTTTCTGGTCAAATCTATTTGGAGTTCTGTAGGTTCTTATATTTTCATGGACATCTCTTTCTTTAGGTTAGAAAAGTTTTCTTCTATAATTTTGTTGAAGACTTTTACTGGCCCTTTAAGTTGGGAATCTTCACTCTCTTTTATACCTATAATCCTTAGGTTTGGCCTTCTCATTTTGTCCTGGATTTCCTGGATGTTTGGGGTTTGGAGCGTTTTGCATTTTTCATTTTCTTTGACTGTTGTTTCAATGCTGTCTATGGTAACTTCTGCATCTGAGATTCTCTCTTCTATCTCTTGTATTCTGTTGTTGATGCTTGCATCCATGACTCCTGACTTCTTTCCTGGGTTTTCTATGTCCAAAGTTGTTTCCCTTTGTGATTTCTTTATTGTTTCTACCTCCATTTTTAGATCCTGGATGGTTTTGTTCAACTCCTTCACCTATTTGGTTGTGCTTTCCTGTAATTCCTTAAGAGCTTCTACCTGTTACCTGTGTTCTCCTCTATTTCTTTAAGGAAGTTATTTATGTCCTTCTTGAAGCCCTCTATTAGCATCATGAGCTGTGATTTTAAATCCAAATCTTGCTTTTCTGGTATGTTGGGGTAACCAGGACTTGCTTTGTGGGGGAAATGGGTTTGGATGGTGCCATGTTGCCTTGATTTTTGTTGGTAACATGCCTATGTTTGCCTTTTACCATCTTTTTATATCTGTTCTTAGTTGGTCCTGCTTCCTCTGGCTGGAGCTTGACACTCCTGTGGGCCTGCAAGCCTGTCTCAGCACCCCTGGATGACCAGCTCTCCCCTGGAGATTGAGCCCGGAAGGACCTTGTCCCAGCTGCTCTGCCACTCCTGTGTTTCGTGCACTTCTGACTGTACCTGCCTGCTCAGTCACTGGAGAGAAAATGGAGGCCTCACCTCCAAACCTGGGAGTCAAATCACTCCCTGAAGAGCAGTTCTCCTACAGCTGATAAACAACTTCAGCAAAGTGGCCGGATATGAAATCAACTCAATCAAATCAGTAGCCTTCCTATACTCAAAGGATAAGCAGGCTGAGAAAGAAATAAGAGAAATGATACCCTTCACGATAGCCACAAACAATATAAAATGTCTTGGTGTGACTTTAACCAAACAAGTGAAAGATCTGTATGACAAGAACTTCAAGTCTCTGAAGAAAGAAATTGAAGAAGACCTCAGAAGATGGAAAAATTTGCCATGCTCATGGATTGGCAGGATTAATATAGTAAAAATGACCATCTTGCCAAAAGCAATATGCAGATTCAATGCAATCCCCATCAAAATCCCAACTCAATTCTTCATAGAGTTAGAAAGAGCAATTCAAAAATTCATCTGGAATAACAGAAAACCCAGAATAGCTAAAACTATTCTCAAGAGTAAAAGAACCTCTGGGGGAATCAGTATCCCGGACCTCAAGCTGTACTACAGAGCAATAGTGTTAAAAACTGCATGGTATTGGTACAGTGACAGGCATGTAGATCAATGGAACAGAATTGAAGACCCAGAAATGAATCCACACTCCTATGGTCACTTGATCTTTGACAAAAGAGCTAAAACCATCCAGTGGAAAAAAAGATAGCCTTTTCAACAAATAGTGCTGGAGGTCAACATGCAGAAGAATGCAAATTGACCCATTCTTATCTCCTTGCACTAAGCTCAATTCCAAGTGGATCAAGGACCTCCACATAAAACCAGACACACTGAAACTAATAGAAAGGAAACTAGGGATGAAGCTTGAACATATGGGCACAGGGGAGAATTTCCTGAATAGAACCCCATTAGCTTATGCTCTAAGTTCAAGAACTGACAAATGGAACCTCATAAAATTACAAAGTTTCTGTAAGGCAAAAGACACTGTCAAAAAGACAAAGCAGCAACCAACTAACTGGGAAATGATCTTTACCAACCCTACATCTGACAGAGGACTAATATTCAATATATACAAAGAACTCAAGAAGTTAAACTCCAGAGAGGCATTTAACCCTATTAAAAATGGGGTACAGAGCTAAACAAAGAGTTCTCACCTGAAGAATATCTAATGGCTGAGAAGCACCTAAAGAGATGTTCATCATCCTTAGTCATTAGGGAAATGCAAATCAAAACAACCCTGAGATTCCATCTCACACCAGTCAGAATGGCTAAGATCAAAAACACAGGAGAAAGCAGTTGTTGGCGAGGATGTGGAGAAAGAGGAACGCTCCTCCACTGCTGGTGGGATTGCAAGCTGATACAACCACTCTGGAAAGCAGTCTGGCGGTTCCTCAGAAAACTGGGCATGACACTCCCGGAGGATCCAGCTATACCACTCCTGGGCATATACCCAGAGCCTTTACCTGCATGCAATAAGAACACATGCTCCACTATGTTCATAGCAGCCTTATTTATAATAGCCAAAAGCTGGAAAGAACCCAGATGTCCCTCAACGGAGGAATGGATTCAGAAGATGTGGTATATTTATACAATGGAATACTACTCTGCAATTAAAAACAATGAACTCATGAAATTCCTAGGCAAATGGTCAGAACTTGAAAATATCATCCTTAGTGAGGTAACTCAATCACAAAAGAACACACATGGTATGCAGTCACTGATAAGGGGATATTAACCCAGAATCTCGGAATATCCTAGACACAATTCGCATATCAATAGATTTCCAAGAAGATGGAAGGAGAGACCCCTGGTCCTGGAAAGACTGGATGTAGGGAATGCCAGGACAGAGAAGGGAGAGGGGGTTGAATGGGGAAAAGAGGGAGGGAAGGGGGCTTATGGGACTTTCGGGGAGGGAGGAAATGAGAAAGGGGAAATGATTTGGAATGTAAATAAAAAAAACTTAGAAAATAAAAAAAAATAAGATACAAACTAGAGTTGTGCATTGTTATTTAATGGAACTCTACATTTTCTTTGTATTCCACTGGCTTTTATGCTAGCATATTGTTTGCATTATAGAGCAGAATGTTGACTACCACACTGCCTTACCTAGTAACCTCTGGGCTGCTGCATTTTCCCACTCTTCACTCATTGTTTTATTGGTTCTGAAGATGACTAGTAAGATATTTTATAGAGCATTCTCAAATGTGGGTTGTTCAATGTGTTTCTTTTAAATAAAATGGGTGTTGTTTATGTCCTGGACCGTCCACTGTCCGAACCTATTTGTCTTTGGGGGTTGGAGATGAGGTGGCAAGAAATAAATGACTCAGACTCTGGTGAAAATGACATAGCAAGTTTGTGTGAACACTGTTGCAAGTTCGTTTTATAATCTAAAAGGGCACTCTTTATACCTTCCACCCATGTCCCATTGGTTCCAAACAAGCAAGCATCTCTTCCAAGCAGCAGTTCCTAACAGACTAGAACTGTCTGCGTTAGCACATCCTAGGTCTTTTTGGAAGTCTTCAGTTAGGTCCTCCTACAGGAGTTGCCTTTGCAGCTGCACAGCCCCCAATGTTTATATAGAGGCAGTCACACTTTTTCCTCCTACAAGTGGGCTTATGGATTTTGGAGACTATAATAGAATATGATCTTCATCTCCTATGCCAGGAGGAACCTAATTTCTGCATGATACCTTTGATAATATTAACCACACTCATTGTCAAGGTCGGTGGTTGGAGAGTTTCTTTTTCCCTTCATATATTCTATTTTCTGGGAGCAAGGTGATATGTTTTATTTCCACTAAAAATTTAGAGATTATTTGTATCTTTCAGCAAGGAAGTTTTACTATTGCCCATCTTTACTTTTAAACTGCTTACATTGCTATGATACATGTGTGTTTATCTCATGCTTTAGTTTATAATCCATTTATAAAATTTACTCTGTTCTTCAACTTATTCTATCTTAGTCCTTAGGGGCTCCTTGTTCTTTGTTTCTTGTGCCCTTTGACATAACCACATACTTTTTAACCACTTTTTCAAACATTTTCTTTTCAAATAATAAAAAAAAGTAATAACTGAAGATTATTTAGCTTTTTATCACTGTGTCCTTCATGAGAGCAACACATTTGTCATTGGCTTCAATTACTATTCTAGCAGGATGCCTTAGGGACTACTGTTTAATTGGGTTAGAATGCTCTGGTAAAGTGTTGTTCTTACATCTAGCTCAAGGCTGGCCCGTGCTTTGGAATTCCCCAATCTACATAACCCCTTTGAATTCCTTATTCCATCAATGATACCACCAGTAAGATTTACGACAAAACAAGGAAGTGTGTGCAAATATGCCCTATCTTAAGTTGATACCTATGGTGGCTTTTATATCTACATTTTCAAAATTTAGTTGAAGCACTCTTCAAGTGAAATATGGCCAAACGTATTTGCATTTAGTCCGTCAGATATGGTTGTCAGAGGATGTGTTTTGTTTCTTTTGTTACTGGAACTCCAAAAAAAATCAGATGCAGAAGCAAAATTGTAGGTGCCTTTTATATTTTCTCCTTTTCTAATATTATAATCTGGAATATATGAATATGTATAAGGTCAAAATACAAATTATATACTGCTTAGTTTGATTTGTTCATGATAATATGGATTTATATATGCATATATATGGATTTATATATACATATATATGGATGTATTTATGTATATAAATATATTATAAATTGTTTTTAAATTATATTTATATATATAAATAGATGGTAAATTATATTTATTATTATATTTACATAATTATTCTAAATATATATGTATGTATATATATATATATATATATATATATATATAATTAGAGAATGCAGTATAACATTTAAGATTAAAGTAAGTTCACCCAACCAATAGACAGAAGTCTGAGAACCCTGTGGTTGAATTAGGGAAATTCTGGAGAAAATCATGGAGAAGGGTGACTCATAGGAAGAACAGCAGTCTCAACTAACCTAGACCTTCATCTCTAGATCTCTCCAACACTGGGCAATCAACCAGGCAGCATACACTAGCTGATATGAGGCCCCGGACACATATAGAGTAGAGGATTTCCTGGTCTGGCCTCAGGGAGAGAAGATGCACCAAATCCTTGAGAGACTTGAGGGCCCAAGGATTAGGGAGACCTAGCAGGTTTGGGGGTTGGCATCCTCTTGGCAATGGGGAACAAGGTAGAGGAATGGGATGAGGAAAGATCAGAGGGCCAAATGGTGGACTGGGAGGATGACAACTGGACTGTAAAAAAAAAAAAAAAAAAAAAAAAAAAAAGATTCAAGTAATGAAAAAAAGCTTTCACAAAGTAAAAAAAAAGAAAAAGAAAAAAAAAGATTAAAGTAAATTGAGAAATCAGAATAGATTGTAGCTATTAAAGTCCATCTACTTTTTTTTTTAAGCTAGCAGGTTTTCCAGTAAAATGTGTAATTGCCTGTGTTGACATCACAGTAAGTGTTCAGAATAAACTTTTATCCCATATCACTTTCATTTAGTCAAATGTTTTGGTTAATATTAACATTAACAGATTCCAGATGTCAATAATTAGGTTTAATCCAACAGAACATTTAGCCAGGCACTTTCTGTAGACTGAGAATAAGAAGATTTCCCATAAACATGTGTATTGGCTTTTGTGACTATCTTAGGATAAAATAGTTGTGTTTAGTGACTAAACATATCATTACACAGATGCTTGAGCCCTTTGTGCAGCTGTTCGTGACAGTTTGTTTCTCTACAGCCCCCTGGCTTGTCTTTCTTTCCTGTGGGAAGGGGGATATGGGGGAAAAGATCCTGACAAGGGGTTCTGGCTGAGTTTGTAATGTGTCTGCAAAACGCTTAACATGCATTGTAATGAGGTCAGATTTCCTTTCTGAGCAAGGTCATGTTCCAGGGTTGGTAGAACTCCAAGGAGAAGCAGTGCTGACAGACACAGCTACAAGGTGGTGACTCCTTAGGTGGCAGTCTGTCCTCCCTGAAGAGCAGAAAGCCTGAGATCAGTGGCCAGGTTCAAGTTGTCTTTTAAAGCTGACTCTTACCATGTCCTCTTCTGACCGCTAGAAATTCTACTGCAGAGGTGTTCAGGGGTCAGGCGAAAGCCATGTGTGTAGATTCTCTAAGAAATCAGGATTATTTTCTTTTGTCTTTATATAACAGACCTACTCGTGTTCTGTGCTTTTATTTTGCTTTACTCATGGTTTCAATGTGATGATCTAGACTTGCTATGTGGGCACATATGGTGCAGGAAATATGTATTCCTCTCAAAAACTCTCCCCTTCTCTGAATATGAAAGTTTGTTCTTGTGGATTTTGACGAAATCCTCACTTAGTCTCCAGAGCTGTACAGACCTCAAATTAGCCAGGAGAAGCTTCAAAATTAAAACAGTAGCCAAATCATGAACTTAATGAATGTCATGCTTACTCTTTCTTAAGCAGAATACCAACCAGGATCCAAGGAACTGACTTGCTAATGAATTAATCTTTTCTGTAACTCTTGTTTTGTTTCATATATAGGGTACTTTTCTACAACAGAAACAGTGAAGACATTACAATGAAAATGTGGCTATCAATATTAAGCTACTAATGTACAAATTATGAACAACATACTGAGATGTATCGGGAAACTCCTCATATAGTTCCATTCATATTAGTTATGAAAAATTAGAATCATTTCCTTGCCCAACCTCAGCAGAGAACTTATAGAGGAGAGAACAGGTCTGACACCAAATTGGAAAAAAAACAAAACAAAAAGAGTTGACTCTACCAGGCAATGGTCATATTTTCACTTTAAATATTTCTTCATTCCCCAGGTATATCAGTCTTTGTTTGCAATGTGACTTTGCTTTTCTTAAAATGCATGAAGAATGTCAGGTGTGACTGAGCTCAGGATCTACAAAAAGCAAAGGACTCTGAGTAAATTCATCTTAGGGTCCATTAGTTCAGCTGGAAAAGGTTGCCTGGGTATGATAGTTTGACATTTACTCAGTACCTGCAGTGCATGGTATGGAAAGAAGAGAAAAATCTATATCCTTACAGACACAGGTGCACACAAGCAGACACACAGACACACGTGGTCCTTAAAGCTTCCATAGAGTCTGGCCTGATAATCTTGATCAACTCCAAATAGAAATGAAGGATCCTATTTCCCAAGAATGGGTAATGCTATGTACCATCTTCCTCTAGTAATATTGTCTGAATCTTGTGAATAGCTTCATTTGTACCCCCTACAAATCCTCCCACCAATTAATTTTCACACTCAAACTGGTGCCAAACATAAACTCAGGTTACAAAATTATATGATCTGCAAATCTCCCTAAATGCTGTTGGCTCTTCTTCCTAGAACAATACTGTGCTGTACATAGTGTTAATTGTCTCTGATGACAGGGATAATTTTAGAGAGGACTTGGCTGACTTTTCCAGTCTCCGTATTTATACTTCTCTGTAACACATTTGGGACAAAGACCAGCATAGACACTGAATTCTCCTGGAAACTAACTCACTCTCATAAGGTCATTTGCCTTGTAGGGAATCCTGGGTCCCTTTTTATAAACAGGTCAGAAAACATGAAGCAGGGTTGAGCTTGCCTTGTGTGAGCTCAATTATTTATTTCTTCAGTCACCTTGTATGGATTTGAGATACACAGATTTTGAAAAAACTTGACCGCTATAAGAAATAATCACAACTACTTGGGTTGGGTAGACAAAATAAAATTATGTGTGTATAGGGAGACACATCATCACATTAAAGTGTATTGGATCATTACCTCTATGCTCACAGTATCTGTATCCAGCACATATTCAGTGATGCCCACACTTCTGTATATTCTTGTATTTCTTACCAGAATCTGTCCTTAAAGAAACCTCACCCTAATCTTTTATGTGTACTTGGAAAAATTTATGTTTCACCCCAAATCACTATAGACAGAACTTCATCATAAAAGCTTCGGGTGTTTTGTTTTGTTTTGTTTTACTGCCTAGCAATGCAAATTTAGTTCCTGTGGCTGTTTCCTGGCAAAAGACTGAGCTTTACAGCTGGGGACGCTTGTGTTACATACACATCACAGGATGTAGGCATTGTCTTCTACATTTATGTGCCTTTGAATGTATGCAAAGTTGACCTGATCTAGAAGCTAATACCACAATACCTGCTAGTGAGAACCTACACAGCAGACACCGATCAAACTGGTTTTAGCTAATATAAAATCACGAATTTCTTTTTAAATTTTTTCATAAAGTATATGTGGGTCGTATTCTTTTCCCCAACTTGACCCAAATCTTTCCTTTCTACTTAATCAACTTCACATTCTGCCTCTCTCTTTCTTAAAGAAAAAGCTTAAACCAACCCAAATCAAAGGAAAAGAAAAACAAAAGGAAACATAAAACAAAATAAAAAACATGAATTTATATTTTTGTGTTGGCTAACAATTCCTGAGCACAGTATAATTATTTTACTAAAAGAATATATCAAGAACATGACTTCTAATGACATACTCATAAACCCATCAATCAGTGACTCCCTCAACCCTCATCAAAGGAGGTTCTTCTTTCAGTAGACAGTAATTAACAGTCATTCCCACAACTGGACAGTGTAGAAAAAGTAAGCGACTTAGGAGCATCTAGTCCTAAATGCCATATCTTTATCAATATCATCCCCTCAGGGCTCAGGGATCTATGCAGAAGACAAGGCAGAAAGATTGCATGATGCAGAGGTGATGGATGACTCCAAGGAAACATTTTCCAGACAGAACCAGGCTGATCCTCATTTGAACTCACAGAGACTATGACAGCACACACAGGACCTGCTCAAGGTAAAAATCAGGAATCTCAATGATAAATGTGCTGGAGTCAGAAAGGACTTCAGATGCCATTTAGTTCCATTCATTTAACTGATAAATGTATAAATCGCACCCCGTGCTGCAAATGACTAGTTTATTTTGCTCTAGTAGGTAGGGGAGGAACACCTTGGATTAGTATCTGATTCCCATGTATCCATCCTTTCCCAGCATCAGGCTGTCTTCCAAGCTGTTGAAATGAAAAGCTGTTCTATTTCACTATCCCACTAGGAAAACATTGAGTCTATGAAATCCTGACCTTGGGCAGCATCCCTGGGGAGAGACCTCCATTTCCTTTCAGTGTGTTGGATGACTGTGCCTCTAAGGAAATCGAGCAGTCTCTTCATCCAGTTTTGGCTCTCAGGTTAAATCAATCTCTTGTTGTGCTTCTCTGTTTGAAGAACACAGAGTTCTCTACAGGTACTAATTAGGACTCATGACACTGCCCTGTGGAAATGCTCTTTTTATTATGAATAAAGGAGTACTAAAAGTATTTAAAGTGTTCAAGGGGATGTTATGAAAAAGCTGGGCTCTGAGCACTGCCTGGTACAGTGTGAGGAGACAGGAAAGAGGCTGAACTACACAGCACATCTTGAGAAAACAATCTACTGAGCCTGTTGGGCCATCCTTCTCTTTTTCCAGTGTAGCTTTACACTCAATGTACACTTCTTCAGCTTCTCTTTTTTCTTCTTATAGTTACACCTTTAATAGCCTAATGCCAACCTCTGATAGTGGTCTGTTTTAGGACATAAACTGCAGTGCCCTGCATGCATGGCCATCATTTAGACAATTTTCTTTTTTTTTTTGTTCTGCCTAGAATACTACAGTGTAGGGTAACTGTACTTCTCTTGGCTGTTTCATGTTCATTTATCAGCTTGAGCCTACACTAAGCTCCATTTAGTACTTCTGCCAGCAATTTTATTCATATTCACTGGAGTTTTTGTTCTGTGTGTTTTATTTTGCTACCCAAGACACAGCATGCCTTTGAGGAGAGGGGCTATCATGCAATTAAGATCAGCTGTAAAGAACCCACTACTGTGCTAGCTGTTGCTTAAATGGTCATCTGTTGGACCCTCTGCATCTCCTGAACGAAGTGGATGGGTTGTTCTGAAACTCCTTTGGAATTCATCCTCTCCACACCAACCCTACCAGCTTCCTTTAGTAAGCATCATTATGGTCCATGTTTCTGTGTCTAACTTTTAAGATTCTACAGGTAAGGAAGGTCATGCAATGCTTATTATTTAGCATCTAGACTTTTTCCATTATACTTGTCCCTCAAAAGTAAATGGACAAGGATGTGTTATGCATGTGTAGTGAATGTTATAAGATGTTGAGTTGGAGGACAATTGGATATTGTTACCAATTTTATTTCCTAGAAGCATACTCTGCCATTTCCAGTATTTATAAAAATTTTCCACTGTCATATTAATTCTCAACCAAGCTCCCATTGAATTATGCAGTTAGCTTTGGTCTTCATGTCTTTACTTCTTATCATTCTGAAATATATTTTTGTGTATGGTGTGTGTATGTGTGTGTGTGTGAGTGTGTGTGTGTGTGTGTGTGTGTGTGTGTGTGTGTGTGTATGTGTGATGTATGTAAATGTTTTGTGTTAAAATGGCCACATAGGAATGGTACATGTGTAGCGGTCAGCAGAAAACCTTGGGTGTTGGATCTTCCCTTTCATTTTGTTTGAGATAGGATCTCTTTTTTGTTTTCTGTTGTATATGACAGGCTATGTGGCCCATGAGTTTTCTGTTTCTATGTTTCTTTCATCACAGCAACACTCAGATCTCAGGGTTATTGTCTAATAGTTATAGAATTTAGGTTCTTTTTTTTTAGATGAAAAGGTTATAAATATTAGTTACATCTAGATTTCAAGTAAGTTCATATGTTAAAGAGTAGCTTATTTTCTTGTTCATTAAAGGAAACTTTTTGACATATTTTCTAGATGGCTGAAAATTTCTACAATGACTCACAATTCATTGGTCTGTCAATTACTATCATTATGGTATTTTTTTCCATTTTACCCTAAAAGCTTAATATGGAAGGAGGAAATCTCACAGGGTCCCACTTCAAGAACAAAAACTATAGGCAACTCATGACTACAGGTAGAAAAAGAACTGTCCTCTCAAGGAATAAGATCCATTGTTGACTTTACAATGTAGAATAGTCACCCTTGAAATCATATATGCACAGACAAAATATATATATTTGCATATATACAAAAATGGACTCAGCATGTTGCATTTATATGTATATATTTGTGCATATGTATATGTTTGTGCATATATACACGTGTTTATGCAGCAATAGTTATCAAGAAAAATACAGTATCACTTTGAAAGTAGGGAGAAATGTGAGAGAGGTTCAAGGGAGGGTAGTTGAGATGGAATGGAGAAAGGAAAGAGAGGGCAAAAAGTAATATAACTGTTTCAGTTAAAAACATTAAAATAAATTAATTGAATGAACTAAAAATGAAAAACGAACAATCAAAAACCTAAAAGAAATAGCAGAGGTTTTACTTTTCTAATGGGGTAGTAGATTTGAGAACAGCGCCTCATATAACTAGAGAAAACAGTTTAAGAAGTGCCAAGGCATTGAACCTGGTCTCCTTGGTATAGTTGTTAGGCCATAACTCTACTTACACAGCTAATGTCATTGTCAATTAAAAAACATTGGACCATTTACTTAAAATAGTCAAGACAAATTTTATGTTAGATGTATTTTATTACACTTTTCAAAAGAATCAGCAGTTTAAGAAAGGAAGGTTTTATATTTAGAAGTGTTAATGATATCAAGTAACAATTCTAAGAAATACACAAAACTGAATACAGTTGTGGAAGGAAAAATAAAATGTCTCAGCTCTTCTCCAGAAAACTTCAAAGCCATTCACATTAATCTTCTCACCACTATGATCAATGTCTGAAAGAAACAATGTAAGGAAGAATCTATTTTTTGTTCAGTTTGAGAAGATATTGTCAGACATGATAGAAAAGACATGGAAACAGGATCAAACTTGCTGCTGGGCAGAGAAAGCCTAAGGTAGCTGGTTCCATGGCCTTGTGAGTCAGGAAGCAGAGTGTAGGGAGCTTCAGTGCTGGCCTCTAATATGCTCTGCTCACCCCCAACAACCCACTTTTTCCAGGTATATCTCACCTTATAAGGTATAACCACTCAAAATAGTGTCAGGAGTGGGGTACAATTATTCTGTTTCATGAACCAATGGATTTCATTTTTTAAAGCTATAACACCACCCAGGAGGAACTGGGATTCTTAAGTGAAAAATATTTAACATTTTATCAAAGAAGTGAGAGATTTCATGGGAAAGCAAACCGAGATAATCATAATTGAGTTTGAGCTAGTTCAAACCTGGAAATATTTTTTATGACTAACGAGAGACTAGAAGATTAAAAGATAGTCTAATCAAAGGGTAAGAACATTTGCTCACTGTTTTCTAAGCACACCATGACAGAACATTGTGTTTGTGGAGGAAAGAAGAAAGGAGAAGAAAAACAGAAAGTTGAAATAAAGTCCATAATACACACAAAAGCATAAGAAGAAAGTGAAGTGTACTGAGGAGACAGATAAGGGAGCTCCCAAGATTTTTCAGCTCCTTGCTAACACTGAGATCTGCTGACATTGGGAGGTCAAAGGTGAAGTTACTGTCATTTGAAATTACAAAATACCAAATGCTAACATTTATAGGAAGTTTCCCTAATTTAAAGGCTTAATCCTGAGAACACACTTGTAAGAACAAAAAATCCGTTTTCTTATTATAGAACTATGAACAGAACCTAAATCATCTACTTAGTGGATAAGCAATAAAACCCATGTTTTCCAACTCTGGTTCTCATCCATGTACTTTCTCTCCCTCTCTATGTATTTCCCTATTCTGAAGTGACTCCTTCTCTTCCTCCTCTTCCCCTTCTTCCTCCTATTCCTCCTCTTTCTCCTCTTTATTCATCTTCCTGAACCCATCCCTTCTCTCTCTTGCTGGTAATTTCCATGTCTTGAAAATATGGTCTCAAGTTTGTATCTCTTCTTAACTTTTATTTTTGAAAATAGAATTTTCTCTTATACAATATATCCCAACCATAGTTTCCCCTTTGTTTGTTTCTCCTAGATCCACCAGTCTCTCCTTTCCCCTAGATTCACTCCCTCTCCATTTTCTTTTCAGAAAAGAGCAAGCCTTGAGAAGAAGACAACCAAACAAGAAAAAAAATACAATAAGTCAAGGCCAAAGCTTTCATATCAAGACTGAACAAGGTAACCCAATAGGACTAAAAGAGTCCGAACAGCACGTATAAGAATCAAAGATTTACTGACTCCTACTGTTAGGAGTCTCACAACAACTACACTAAGCTAAATGTGTGTGTGTGTGTGTGTGTGTGTGTGTTTGTGTGTGTGTGTAGAAGCTGGTACAAACTCATGCAGGCCCTATGCTTACCACTTCAATCTCTGATCCCATCTGAGCCCTGCTTAGTTGATTCATTGAGCTGTGTTCTCTGATTATCTTCCAGCCCCTCTGATTTTACAGTCTTTCCTCCCTGTCTTCTGGGGAATACACAATTTTTGAGGGAAGGGAGACTTCCAATTTAAACTAACTCTCTCTCTCTCTCTCTCTCATGTCTAGCTGCGGGTCTCTGCATATGCTCCTATCAGATGTGGAAGGAAGCCTCTCTGATGACAAGTGGACAAGCCACTGAAATATGAGTTCAGCAAAATATCATTAGGAATCATTTCACTGGTTGTTGTTTGTTTGTTTGTTTGTTTTGTTTTGTTTTGTTTTTAGAGACCAGTCCTGTTTGACTCTACACCGTAGATCTCTAGGATATCCAGTCTCCCATTTCTAGCTATCCTAGTATATGAATGAGCTCTCCTTTGCAGAGTGAGCCTCAAGCTAAATCCAACATTGGCTGGCTGCTTCCACAAATTCCACACCACCATTGACCCAGCACAACTTGAATGTAGGACAAATTATAGGTACAGGGTTTTGTGGCTTCGATGGCATCTCTTTCCCTAACTAGAAGAATCCCTTCTCATCCCAAAGAGACTAGAATTCAAACACGAAGGTGCCACATCAGCTTGATCTCTCTATGGTCATTGAACTGAAATGAAATTGTTATTGACAATGGGGATCCTCATTGTCAGTTTTCAGAGGGTGACCTTCTATCTTAGCAATAGTCTGGGTTGTTTAGGCATCTCCATGGGATCTTGTCGGCCACCAGCTGAATGCAACCTCATCTCAGCACTAAAAGGCTTCCAATGGCTGTGAAAGACAGTCAGTTCAGACCCTATGTCCTCTATCTAATACTAGGAGTTTCCAACAAGTGCATCCTCATAGTTTCCAGAAAGTTTCTACTACATCAGGGTCCCACACCACCAACCAAATATCCCCTAAATCCAGCTCTGTCTTTCTTAGAACTCTCCCTCCACTTCCTCCCACTCCCCAGGCCTGATCCCTTCTATTCCTCTCCCTCATCCACTCATAAAATCTATTCTATTTTCCCTTACCAGGCATATCCATAGCCTCCTCTTTACCTAACCTCTCTAGTTCTGTGGATTGTAGCTTCACTAACATCCATTTAACAGCTAATATCTACTTGTAAATGAATACATACCATATTTGTCTTTCCAGGTCTGAGTTACCTCACTTGGGATGTTTCCTTCTTGTTGGATCTACTTGCCTACAAATTTTATGATATCAGAAATTGGATGTTTTCTTGACCTTAAGTTCTCTAAACCCTTTGCATATATTAGATAGTCATCCTACTAAAATGGGGAGACTCACAAGTATCCCTTCATATCCTACTCATTCTATCTTCCATCTGTGTTTTCCTTTGCTCTGTCTAACCACTTCAGTTTGATCTAATCTACTTGACATTTGTTTTTGCTATTATATGTGTGACATTTGGATTCATAGCCAAAAACTAACTGCCCAAACTTCTTCCTCACGTTAGCTTCAGTAGTAGTTTTGTATTTCCCGATCTCACTTTGATGACTTGAATTCATTCTGATATTTAATTTTTGATATAGTGAGATAAGAGCCTTATTTAATTCTTCCATGTGTGAGCATCCCATTTTCAACAAGGTTTATTAATGAGACAGCCATTTTGCAATTTGGTTCTTCTCTCTACCTTTGTCATGGATAATTTGCATATATGTGTATGGATTTGTAACTCTATTCTATTCTATGTCTTTAATTCCATCAATAATTTGCCTTTTACATGACACTCCTGGAGGATCCTGCTATACCACTCCTGGGCGTATACCCAGAGACTTCCCCTGTATGCAGTAAGGACACATTCTCCACTATGTTCATAGCAGCCTTATTTATAATAGCCAGAAGCTGGGAAGAACCCAGATGTCCCTCAACGGAGGAATGGATTCAGAAGATGTGGTATATTTACACAATGGAATACTACTGTGCAATTACAAACAATGAATTCACGAAATTCTTAGGCAAATGGTCAGAACTGGAAAATATCATCCTTAGTGAGGTAACCCAATCACAAAAGAACACACATGGTATGCAGTCACTGATAAGGGGATATTAACCCAGAATCTCGGAATACCCAAGACACAATTCACATATCAATAGATTTCCAAGAAGATGGAAGGAGAGAACCCTGGTCCTGGAAAGACTGGATGTAGGGGAATGCCAAGACAGAGAGTGAGAGGGGGTTGAATGGGGAACAGAGGGAGGGAAGAGGGCTTATGGGACTTTCGGGGAGGGAGGAAATGGGAAAGGGGAAATCATTTGGAATGTAAATAAAAAATATAGAAAATAATAAAAAAATTTGCCTTTTATTATGTATTAATCTTATGTTTATTAAGTTATATTTATTTTTACTTTCTTGGTTATTTTTTGAAGAAGTTGCTTTCTTTTCTGTATTGTTTATTACGACATTGAATTTTATCATTTTGATTTTACAACTGGTATAGTTACTGACTTTATGTATTTTAATTGGCTTCTGGTAACTTAAGGATTTTCTCCATGAAACACTTTATTATCTGACAACAGTAAATGTTTTACCATCTCTCTTTTTATTTCTGTTTCTTGTCTGATTGCTTTGATTAAGATTTCTAGTACTGTGTTGTGTAGAACACAGTGATATTAAGCATCTGTGTTCTCTTAGATATGTGGAAGGAAAATGTTCAACTTTCACCCATTAAGTACAAATGCTCAGAGCTACTGCTCTGTGACCTTTATTATTTACTAAGTTACATTTTTCTTGGGCTTACTTTATAAAGAAGGATGTTAAGCATTTATTCTCACTTCAAATACTATATTAGCAGCTCATTTTAATACTAATTCCCAATTTTCTCCTCTATCATAGTTTCTTTAAAAACAGTGGCTTTATGATCATTTATGACAAAAAGGAGAAAAGACTTCTGCCATCTTCCAAATAGTATGAAACTGAAGGCAGAAAATGGATACTATTCTATTCTTTGAATCATTTTGATTGTAGAACAAATAAAGTTAGCCCATTCTCTCCAAAACTTATACCACTGAATATTTTTCTAATCCAGAAGATCTCTGATTTATAGGCCAAGAAGACTACACCATGTAAGAAGAATGAATCTATTCTCTCAGTCATCCAATCAAAGTCAAGGTCTACCTGATGATAAAGAAAGATAAAGAATAGATATGACTGAAAAAGATATTGATAAAGATCACCTGGCGCTAGTACTTATAGTGATGAGAACAGTGATAATTGAAGCAGAAGAGGAAGAAAATGAACCACCTCTCTCAGAGATATCTATATTTTTTCAGAAAAACACAGAAACACACACAATGATAGATAGATAGATAGATAGATAGATAGATAGATAGATAGATAGATAGATAAGAAAACAATCATCTATGGAGTTTTAAAGAGACTGCCGTGTTACATTGTGCCAACAAATGGTGACTATAATAAATGCAATGAATGCAATGATGAAATGGCTGAACTTAATTATTTCCTAGATCTTGATTTTTACTCTGAATTACTCATTCAAAGAAGATAGAGTTACTAGGAGAAACAGTCACAATCAAGTGCCACAGTTAGAAGGAAAAAAAAATCCTAAAATAATCTAGATCCATTTGCTGAAGTTCGAAATCAAAAGTGCTCAGAAACTGAAGAGCTTGTATAAAAGATTAAGGAGCCAAACAGAAGCTGTTTGAAGAAGGGCAGTCCAAAACAGTTCGAAAACGTGTGTAATTCAAAATAAATAATGAAACTAATCAATTATACCCTGAATAAAATAATAGAGAAGCTTGTGTTCCTTGTGAAAGGATAAACTGGACAGATGACACAGTAGCAAGCCAGCTAGAAAGGTACAAAACCAAAGCAGTTAACAAAGACTATTGTACAACCACCAAAATAATAACTGAACCAAGCAGAAGTTAATAACAGACACTAAGTACAATGTTGAAATTTTCTAGAGGAAACTATTATATATGAGAGCTTGAAATATCTCTTTCCCTAAATTAGTTATTAATTATGTAAAGAAAGTTCTCACTTTAATCAATGAATTAATGAAAAAGCTACCCAAAATGAGAGGTCAGTTGACATTATGAACCTCTTCTCAGAAGACCCTGAGAATGTTACAAGTTTACTTTTGTAGCATCCCTTCCTGAAAATGCAAGTTCTAAACCTAATAACTAAAGAATATTGTATGTAGGAAACTAAGGTACATTTGGTATGATAAATAATATTCACCCTTCAAAAATGTCCCTTGTAATTCTGGTACATGGCAGGCTAAGTCAGGAAGATTGTGAGTGTGAAGGCAGATGGAGTTACACAGTGAGACCTTATCCTTAAATAGTAACAAACCAACAATATTGGCAACAGCAAAACCATTAAGCTTGGCCCAAAGGTTCACACCTGCCTGAAATCTCAGCACTTGGAAATCAGTAGCAGGAAGATGCTGTGAGTTTGAGGCTAGCCTGGGCTACATAGTAAACTCACTGAGCTAACACATTTGAAGATTTGTTTTTTTTTTTTTAACTATTCCACATACATCTGGTATTTACTAGATACTATTCAAATGCCTATTTGCTTTAAAATGGCATTGTTTATTTTACATGTTTTTAAACTTTAATTAAAAATATTTAATATACTAAATTTTAATCATATTCTTTCCCTCCTTCAACCCCTTGCAGCTCCGTTCTCCCTCCTATCCAAGCATCTTCACATTCTTTCTTTTTCTAAAACAAAGAAAACCAAACTACACACACAAGATATAATGGAGTCTGTGATTGCCAAACTCCTCCTGGGGATGGGACCAGCCCTAAAGTGGAGTTGTTACACTCAGTGTCACACCATGGAAGAAAACAGATTTCCATTTTCCAAGCATCCATCTATTTCAAATATCTTCTTGGGTAATGGTGCAACTATCTGTCTTATCCTGCTGGTTTTGACAATTTTAACTCAAGACTCTCTAAGTCCAACCTCCCAAACATTAGTCACCATCCCTGGTTCTGGTTCTGGAGTCTATTTTAAGAAAGTTTCTGAGGTAAGCACTGAGATACAAGTGCAGCATCTCACACAGTTTGGAGAACTTGAGGGCACTGGCTGCCCACCTAGACTCATAGGCTACTATTACAAAGTATGATAAACCATAAGACCAAAGCCATACAAACTCATGTCTACCCATTTGGAAAAGATGGAGGTACCTGCAAATTAGTTCCCTCGAGGGCTATGAGTGAATAACTGGTCTGTGCCTCTTCTCAATTTCTGAGTGTTAAAGGCTATTCTTTCTGACCATTGACCAATAGCTATGCTGCCCCTGAAATCTACCTTTGTATTCACATAGCTTCCTGTAGGGTGTGTGTGTGTGTGTGTGTGTGTGTGTGTGTGTGTGTGTGTATGTGTGTGTGTGTGTGTGTATCTGTGTCTGTATGTAATGTCTTCCTTTTTATCAGGACAAGGTTAAGGTCCTTACATTTAGGAGCTAAGTCTAACACTCACATGTTTGCTTCACTGTATTGCCCACAGATCTTAATTTTTTTACAACTTAGTTTTTCTGTCTTACTTCATATTCCTTCCTATAAAATACTGTGTCTTAGATAAGCTTCTTTAAGTGCTCTTAAACTACTTTGCCCCTCTGTCTGCTCTGGGCAGCACATTCTCCTCCTATATATCATAGGTCTGTGTCTGACTCTCAGAGGTACTTAAAATCCTCTGATCACAGTGTGAGTTTCCTTGTTGATTGACATTTACTTCTCGCCTGGATGTTCTATGAAAGCCTGGGCATAGGCTAGTGTTTCTGCAACTAGAGCTTTGATCCCAAACTCCATCTGTGACATTTAGAGGTGATCATCATATTGGCCAGGGCAGTCACTAAGAGGAGCACTGAAATTCTCATTCCATGGATCTTATTTTGACAAGCTATAGTTCCCTGCCCCAAAGCAGGCATTCTAGATTTTGACTAAGTATATAAGATAAAGTAACCTAAATGACAATAACAAGAGATTTATGTGCACAGACAAAATGCCCTACAATAGGGTCGCAATAGGGTATTACTTGGAGGCAAACAGAGTAAGTATCTTTTTATGGCTGCAAATAGCAAAGAAGAGAATAACTCAGCTGGAAGTAAATTAGAACTGTGAAAACAATAAAACATAGAAAACAACAACAGCAACGCAATGTCTGAAACACGAAAAAAGTGTTTAAGAGTACAGCAATCCTTATGCATCTTTTCTGGAGCCTGCCCAAACTGGCAGCCCTGCAAAGCAGCAGGCAGGAAAAACTCATCCAAAGACACTGGTGATGGTTTTTATTCTTAACTTGCTTTTGTGAAAATTACTTCACTATATTCAACCTCAGTGCTCTTTTTCCTTTCTCTCTCTCTCTCTCTCTCTCTCTCTCTCTCTCTCTCTCTCTCTCTCTCTCTCTCTCTCTCTCTTTTGGCTAATTATCAAGGGCATCCCTAAACCATTCATTAAATCATTAAATGCTGATAATTGTTACCATCATTATTACTGGTTTCCACCTCACATCTGTGTGGAAGGCAGAAAAGAAAACAGCTGCCCAAGGTGTTAGGAGTCTGGTCCAAGGTTGCAAAGGAGTAGACTGAGAGTAGAGAGAGTGGCTACTGACTCTGTCTCACTGTTCGATCTTCCTCACTTGGTGAGAACCTGGAGCCAGACCCACTGATGAGCCAGACCCACTGATGACAGAGTGCTTGAGGTCCCATTTCACCTGCTCTCTCTCTCTTTCTCTCCCCCCCCCCAGTCTCTTTCTCTGTCTTTCTGACTGGCTTTGCTAATCCTTAAGGGTATCTGGTGTGATTCAGCTTCCTGCTGAACTGCCAGTGGATAGATTCACATGGTCAATCTGATGCAGCAAGGAACGCCACCCACCATTCGTGGTTCCCCTATGTGGGGGCAAAGTAAGAAAGCAGCGAGGGAATGTAAAACGGTAGTCTTGGGAGACACAGCAAAACAAGCTCAGTGGGACACAGAAAAACAAACAGTGGTGGAAATGTACCTTGGAATGATGAAGGGATGGTGACTGTTTGAGGCTGATGTGCAAACAGTGTGCATCAGGATTTAGGGACAGCCCTGGGAGTGGCTTGTAGGGCTAGCCTGTTTTAGTCATAGCACAGTGCTGGGCAGAACAAAAGGTAGACTCTGTTGCTTAATTTATGATTGACAAGTGACTGGATGATCACACCATAGTAAAAAAGAAAGGCATGGGTTGCCTTCAATGAAATAAAATACTTATTATCTAATATATGCTGCATATTCAATAACGTACTTACTATCTCTCCATTCACGTCTGATCCCTTTGCCTCTTAGGTGTCCTTTTGCATAATGGTACCCAATGGATCACTCCTAGACACAGAAATATATACTTTTTAAATATGCAAGTCTAATGGTTCCATTTGACAGGGGAAATCCCAGTGATCTATATTGTGTCTTAAATTGATCCAGCATGTTGTGGCATTCAGGCTGAGTTATTTCCTGCTAATAACTTCTTAACAGAAGATAGAAGGACAATAGCATTTGTAAATCAAGCTCAATGTGTGATTAAGAGCCACCATAAGATTAGACATTTGTTTCAGTGTCCCCAGCTTGATTTGACTATAGTGTAGGCAGAGGAGGAGCCATGTCATTTGCATGCCACAACAAGGTGCATTATATACATCACTCTGGGAAGGAATGGGCTGCTGGGATATGACATTCTTGGTCACCCTGTGAAAAGTTGTACTTTCTAACCTTAGCAACACTTGCCTTTCCCCAAATCCTGTTAGATAAGGTCCCCACCAGGTTTTAATTGTTAATCATGTAATAGCATCTTAATGTACTTTGTAGGCTAATTTTTTCCTTTGCCCCTTCCTCCAAACTCTGCCACATGTCCATCCCTCCTTGTTCTCCTTGAAAATCATCATCTCTTTTTGTTATCTATTGTTAGCTTACATATGTATATACATATCGCAAAGTATACCTTGCTCAGTCTGTATTATGTTATGAGATTTGGTCATCATGGCAAACTGGTAGGAACTTCTCTTTTGTCAAGTTTCTCTATCTTCTATAATGACCTCAATATGAAAGCAGATTTGTATCTCCTACTCACATAGATTTCATCGGCTTCAAGTTAGCTTCAATCCTGATCTGCAACCTTAAATCCCATTCCATCTAGTCTCACCTCCTCAGAGGCCTATCTGAAGGATTACTTGGTTTGGAATGCTATGGTCAGCTGTCCATCTGACTCCATCAAGGAATCTAGATGTCATTCTGTTACTTGGGAACACCCTTGTCTCTAGACATATGTACATACTGTCTTGGTGTTGGAAAGGTTGAGAATCATGCAGGACTTAGTGTTGAATGACAACTCACTTTTATTTCCTGCAGTGGGGAACCTCACTTCAGCCCCAACTCTTCTTTAATGATTCCTCTTTCAGGAACTTGAAACGAAAGCTTTGGAAGCTGGCTGTGATGAGGCATGCCTGCAATTCCAGCACCCGGAAGGACAAGATGGGACATTAAAGATCTTGTGAGTCTACTGGGTTACATATGATATGGATTCACAGGCCATCTGGGTCACATTGGAAACTCTGAAAAGAGGAAGAGAAAAAAAGATAAGAAAGGGAAAAGAATCATTGCTTCAGAAATAGAAGATGCAAATGATTGGCAAAATGCCCTTTATATTGGAGGTTAAGAAATATAGTGATGTATATCAATGGACATCAATGCAAGTATACATTTATTTACCTATTATTTGTGTGTGTGTGTGTGTGTGTGTGTGTGTGTGTGTGTAAGTGTCTAGGGGAAGGGATACACATGTGTGCATTCAATATAATCTAATCAGAGTTCTTGATGAGTGATACACCATCATCTTTCATGCATGGCTTCATTGATTTATGTATGTGTTCTAGTGATAAATACTCATGAACTCATCACCAAAACTGTTTCATCTCTCAACTTGTTTTCATTCACTTTTGATCTGTTAACCCATGCAAGGTGACCAGTTGCCTCTGCCTAGCATTCGGTTGCCTTGTTTTGTTGCTTTAAAGACTGTTTAAGTGGGGGCACTACTTGTTCTTCATTATCTATCGCTTTGTAAGGAGGGCAGCATGTAGTCTTCAGGAGAAATGTCTTTTTCTCCACATATAATTATCATGCTCCTATAATGTACCTACCTGGTTGCCATGTACATGATCTTCATTCATCTCAGTAGTTACATTACTTAATGTCACCTTGAACACAGAATTCACAAATACTAAACTATTACTCCAAAGGAAAATACCAAGTAGGTTCCAGTGAGCCTCTGGTTACAAAATTTTCATCAGCCAATTAATACATATCCTTGTTTTATGTGCATTTCTGATTTAAAATGCCTTATTTAATATATATTCTTGACCCATTAGCATTGAAACCTTGGCCAAAAGTGCACTAACTCACATCTTTAAAAATCATATCTAACTCATGTTATAAATGTTATATGTTATATGTCTTATAAAGCTTACCATGTTATATGTCTTATAAAGCTTTACCATGTTATATGTCTTATAAAGCTTTACCATGTTATATGTCTTATAAAGCTTTACCTTCCTGTGCACACTCGACCACTCTAGACTTTTTCCCCAACAAAAACATGAATTGGAGCCTACATAAAGGTGCCAGCTCTACCTTGAGGAAAGTATTCATTTATAGTATGTGATTGAAACTAAGATCCAGAGAGTTTCATGTTTAAATAAAGCTGCAAATGTGTGTCATACTTCTAAGTTGGCATCATTCCATAGGGTTATGGATGACATCAAAGCATCTTAGCCACTGATCCAAGATTACAAATATGTCTTAGTGAGTAGGTGGATTTGCAGTCCTAGAATGCATCAAAAATGAGAAATAACTACAATTGTATTCCGTTCAGTTCCACTGCTACATAAAGTTTCATTACATAAATATATCCAGATGTTAAAATGCCTGTTCCCTGAACACTTGAGACCTTTAACCTTAAATTTGTTAAAAAAATAAATGTTAATTTTCATCATATCTCAATTTAATATAGACACACTGTAAAATGATTGCATTGGTGAGAAATGCTATTTTCAGATAAAGGGAATATTCTCCATTACCAATGGCAGGTGGCAACTTTCCTTCACCTCTCAGTTTAACACATGCTTGTAAAATAAACAAGGCCCATTGGACTCAGAACAACTTTTACTACATTTCAAGAAGCACCTCTAGTATATTTTCAAAACATGTAAGCATGCTGTGAGAGACCCTAAAGACTTAGGAAAGTAAGATCATTGTCTTGTAGAGAAATCAGACATATAAATGGTGTTATGAAGTTGTAAACACTGCCAGGGTTGTGGGAACACTGCAAATTCTGTGCCCTGTGGGGGTGAAAATGTTGACTGGCACCTTCAGAGATCAGGTAAGATGCTGGAGGATGTAGACAAGATGCTGACATTTGACATAGGACAGTGTTATCATGAGTGGGTATTCCCTATTGTAACGATGGACTAATTTCTAGGGCTTCATCTGATTTGACAAACCAGGCATGGGTTTTATGGGTAATCATTTCTTACATTTCTACATCCCTTCTAGTGGACAATGACTAAGAGCTTTGCGTAACACCAGTTGATTTCAACTGTTCTAGGTGGTGAAATCGAATTTGTCCACCTCTACATCCCTCAGTTCATTGGCTACGTAAGTATTGCATTTTTACTAGTTATAAATCTAATGGCATTAAATCTGAACAGGTACCCCTGTCTAAATAGTTAGTTCCTGTTCACAGTTCAGACCACATTGTGAGTTGATGGGTCTCAAACTCCGGCTATCAAGGAGCAGCCATAGCTTCCCACCCATGCTTGTAAGAATGTAGTACAATCTCAGTCACTACCTAGCCGCACTGAATCAGAGCCTATGGGATAGGGTCCTACACTGAATGGTTGAAGAAGTCTGCTGAGTGATTGCAGAGAAGGCTGAAGTTTGAGGAGTGATGCTTGAAGCAAGCTTTTATTGATTTGACTTGTCCCTAAGTACTAGGTTTTGTCAGGGCTGTGAATTGATCAAAGGATGTATTCTGTCTCCATCTTAATTAAAGACTTGGGTGTGAGAATTAAGAGAGTAACTGATGAGAGAGCTACAAGATATAAATCACAAGCAGTAGGGTCCAAATGCATTGCATAGGTTGTAACTAAGAGAGCACTTAAAGGCATGAAGAAATATGCCCCTGTATCCAAACCTATGTGTGTGTACCTGCGAGCATTACTTATGCCTTCTCTTTAGACAACTCAAGTGGATTTATAGACCCATGGTTCAAGCTCTTATAACCATTCTATGCAAAATATAATTTACTAGTCAGGGATGACAAGATACCTCTATTGGCAAAGATGCTTGCCATCAAGCCTGAGGACTTGAGCTCAATCCCAGGGATACAGATGACAGAATGAGAGTACTGACTCCCTTCAAAGTGTTGTCTGACCACCATACATATGTCGTGGCACATACATGGCCATAGACACACAACAACAAAAGCAAATAAATGTAATGATCTGAACAGCAATGTTAGAAACATATGGGATATTTTAGAACTAGTAGCCTGTGGGCCAAATGAGTTTCTGTCATCCCTATAGAAGTGCTTCAGAAAAAAAAATAGAAATGAGGATGTCATATGAGTATGTAAACATATTTAGCATTTCTAATATTCAAGGACCATAAATGGTCTTGGAGCAACATTCTACACTGAGTAAATGGTTAGTGACATACAAGAATAATTTTGAGAAATGCTCTTGCACATGGCATGGCTCATAGGGCTTCCATCTATATTTTGACTGTGGACAAGAAGGAACAAAGCCATTGGCATTCATTCATCCCTAAAGAATTGAGCAGAAACCCAACTTCTAAAAAGTAAATCACATGTCTAACTCAATCTGTGTTGCAATTCTGATATAAGTATGCTACATACCTTGACTCATTTAAATCCTAGAACTTAAGTACTAACACTACTATCCACATATTATTCAGGCAAAGTATCATTAGTTGAAAACTGAATTAGAATCTAAATCTCACCAAGTTAGCTCCTGATCTAGTACTCTTGAGGGTTCCTTCCCTTATTCTCAAATAAGCAGAGAGTGACAATGTACTTGATTAGATGTGGGGCTTTGTTGGTTTCAGACTTCCTCATGCCAAAACTCAGACAATGAAGCTGAGTCTGGACAGGGGAGGGTTATGAATCTAGCTGCAACTTTGCTCCTTATTCTCCATGAATTTTATGGAGAGTTTTTTTTTTACAAGAGAAATTTTTTTTTTTTTTTGGTCTCCTGGGGCCTCTGAGTATTCCATAAGGAAATCTTGGGCAGAGATCCAAGCTCCAGAACTGCTATTTGCTTCTGGTTTCTCCTGGGATTTCCCTTTCTGTAAAGAAATCTGAGTATTTTTCAATATGCCCAAAGAAAAATGCCTTCCTTCAGTCTTATAATGTCAGGGGTTCTCTAGCCCTGCCTAACACTAGGAGCTACATTTTACAGTCCCAGTAAACTTGTCACTAATTTACATGTCATCTGCATCTTCTTCCTAGTAATAGTTACCAATATCAAAGTTATTTTGATCAACCGTATCCAGTATCTAACTTAGTTCTAGACTCAAGTAAGAAATAAATGGAGTTATTATTTTTTCTCCTTAAAATCATTAATGTGTGTCAGAGAGATGGACTAGTGTTTAAGAGCCCTTGTTGTTCTGCCAGATAACCTGAGTTCAGTTAATAGCACCTGCATCCAATGGTTCAAAAAATCACATATAACTCTAGCTCCTGGCAGTATACTGCCCTCTTCTGGTTTCAATGGGTACCTGCACACTTATAGTATATCAACTCAGAAACATACACATAGATAAATTAAGGTGTACAGACAGGGGAGTAGCCTTCCTGATTTAAATTATTATGGTAAAAATATTTATGTCCTATAAAAGACATAAATTACATGTAATTGTTATCATTAGTGAGATATTTGGACTTCTGTGAACTTCTCTGTGCTCATCCTCTGCCTTGAGCATCTGCAAAAGTCTTTCTCTAAAAGTGTTCCTGTCATGAAGTTTTGTTGACCTCCCAAGGATATCTCTCTCTCTGTTTTACCATGCTCTCTTTGAATACCACTGATTCCTTGGTTATGCTTTTCCAAACCAAGAAGCCTCCAGGATGGAAGCATCTTCTGCTAGGCAGAAAGTAGACACAGACAAGATGTTTCAACAGTAGAAAAAAAATCAGTAAAAAATTTGGACTTACAAGATGACTAGATGTTTAAGTTGAATTCTATGTAGATCAATAGAATTTTTGGATACAGAAATTAGAGAAAACAACCTATCATATATTTGTGAAAGAATATTTTCTCTGAACTGGTTAAAATACAATAACTTGGCCAAGCAACTAAATCATAGTTATTTTTAACTTGTAATTTTAGAGTATATAAAAAAAATCAAAGTGACTTGTAGCCCAGAATCATGGAATGTTGTCTTAATAAATCTAGCCCTTTAGCTAATAAACATATTCTGTGGGAGAATCTGGCTCACCATCCCAACAATTCACTGTCCCTTGGCACTAATGCTTTAGGGAGGTGACTGACATGTGAGGTAACTGTGTACTGTGTTTGTATTTGTCTATAAGTGATTCTGTGGGAAAACTTACTATTGAAACGTTTGGAGAAAAGTTAGTTTCTGTATTTTCTATGCACCCTTACCATGTACCAAATGTATATAATATTATTAATCTTAAACTTGGAAAATTTATGAAAAAGGGGTTAGCAAAGCAAATATTCATCTGGATTGTCACAAATTTAGAAATGACAAAGTCTGAAGCATATGAGATTTTTCTTCTACTGTGTTTCTTTTCAGTTCTTCCAGATAAAATATGCTACAGAAAATCTGGAGGCAGTCCAGAAGATAGCTACTAAAATGATTAAAGGTTTGACTAATATTCCCTCAGAGGAAAGGTTAAGAAATGGAGTTTATTTAGCCTGAAGAAAAGAAGGCTGGATAAGGAATTAACACTATTCTTCCTGTATATAAAAATGTGGGGGCGTGACAAGAGGAAGATTCCTTTATTTCTAATGAGTCTAGAACAAGAGGAAAGTTACTAGGACATGGAAGACAACTGTTCTCTGTACTTAGAAAGTTTTCCTGGAGAAACAACACATACACACACACACACACACACACACACACACACACACACACACACACACACGTATGCATGCCTAGCTAAGGCCTAAGCTTTGAAATAGTAAAAGGTCTTGGAGTCTTTATTTTTAATTGCTGGAGCATCATGGTCCTACTACACCCTGGGTTATATGAAATGATCTCATAGTGTCCCTTTACACCTGTTGAATTTATTCTATGAAAAGTCACAATTCATATATCAATTGATTTCTAAGAAGAAGGAAGGAGACACCCCTGATCCTGGAAAGACTAGATGTAGGGGAATACCAGGATAGAGAAGCGAGAGGGAGTTGAATGGGGAACAGGGGGAGGGAAGGGGGCTTATGGGACTTTCGGGGAGGGAGGAACCGGGAAAGTGGAAATCATTGGGAATGTAAATAAAAAAATATAGAAAAAAAAGTCACCTTGTTGGTTAGATTAGGAAGTATTCCTTCTGGGTTAGTGATTTTCTAGTGAAAGAGATCACTTCTAATTTAAGTGTTCAGCTTGAATTTTAATCTGTGGCCAAACACCCAAAGGTATCCCCTACTAACTGGCCAGGTAATACAATATATACCATCTACCATAATAATCACATGGGGAGTGTTATAGCTTGCTTTTAATGGATGCACAAGTGAAGTGATTTATTTTTGTGCACGTACAAGTTGGCAAACATACATATGTATGGTTGTGTGCAAAGTCCTGTGACCTTTCGTATTTCTATAAGAATAGTCCGTGTTGTTTTGTGAGATAGGGCCTCTCACTGAGACCTGGGGGTTGCTCATTAAGCTTCCCTGGCTGCCCAAAGACTTGCCCATCCTTTCTTCCCCAGCTATGTGATTACAAGTGTATGTTACTAACCTCACACTTTTATACAGGTGCCAAGTATTGAACTCAGTTCTGTTTGTACGTCAAACATTTTACTAAGTGAGCTATATCCTCAGACCCCTAGAACATCTTTTACATGGACCAGACAGCATAAAGACAGTAAAATCTTGAAGCAAAGTTGTCAAGTTTTGAACTCTATCTTCCATACTCTTTAAGCAAACACATTAGAAGAGAGATAAAACTGAGGGATGAGCAGTCCCCATATTGTCATCTGAACCAGAAGACAGTCACCAACAAAAGACCCTGGACTACTGCTAAAAAAACTGTATCAGCAAAATGTCTTCCTAGGAAATTCAAGAACTCTCCTAGACCAGAAGTTGAGATGACATTCCTGACCCCTTCCTCTCTATTTGAACACCCCTTTAAGCCATACCCAATTACCCCTGAGCTGTTATCTTGTAACAGTTCTTGGTGATCACTCCCTCTTTCATTCTTACTGCAAATCTCACATTCATCTTCTTTTCAACTTTCAGTTGAACTTTTGAAGCATTTTCTCACTGATTGGCTGCCTTCTGTGGCTCTCACTTCGCTCCGTTTCCCATCTAATCATACAATCCGCCACTTAGGAGATTCATTTGATCCCCTTATGTTCCTGAAATAAAGTTCCACCTCTGTGGCAGAACAGTATGGAAGATGCCAATCACAATACTATGGCTCCCTTTTTAGCCATATTCAAATCCCCTATCCAAAAGTCTTTCTTTCATTTTTTGTTGTAAATAAAAAAAAAAAAAGATTCCTCTTTCTTTAATGAATTGTGATCTTTCAAATATTTATGTTTTGATATATTATTACTCTTACAGATCAAATGCCTTTTTTTCAAAGAGTTACCAATAGATTTTATTTGTGTGTGTGGGGGGGGATGTGGGTATGGATATGTGTGTGCCTATGTGCATGTGGGTACCTGCAGATGCCAGCAGAGAATACTAAATGACGTGAAGCTGAAATTAGAGGTAGTTTTGAGCCATACGATATAGGTCCTGGGGACTGAATACAGGTTCTTTATGAGAGCAACAAGTGCTCTTAACATTGAATCTTTTCTTCTGCCCCACCAAAATGCATCTTGACCTTATCTCTCTTGCCACAAAGTATTTGTTTTTATCTTTTAGCTAAAGCATCATTAAGAATAACCCAAAATGCTTTCCTGGAGCATTCCAATGCTACATAGCACTGTATTTTCTAGACATGTAACTATTTTTATGGCAATTTTCTTGGTTTTGTCTGCTCCAAATCCATGCCTTCACTGCTGATTTTCTTCACCCATGATGTGCACTCTCAGGGTGGCTTGCCAACCAGAGTATCCAGCTTCCTTCCTGCCAAGTGGTAGTTAGAGATAAAGCTAGGTCAATTGACCTTCCTCTCTTGGAAATTGAGATCTTTAGTGGAGAGACAGTAAGATGGGAATGGTTAGTCCTGATTAATACCACTACTGGCAGTCTGACAATAACACCAATTGGTTTCTGCCTTTTATCATGGACTTCCTCTGGCTCCTGTCCATTTGAAAGCTGTAGTTGCTCTAATTTCCTTCAGTCTTGCAAGCAACTCCACAACCCTCAAATAAAGTTCTTTTTTAATTAAATTAGCTAGGGTTGATTTCTATTGATTGTCCCTTACCCCCAAAATTTCAAACTGACACAGTTCTTCTAGGATTTATTTCTTTATTGTCTGTCTCCCAAAATAGGCTGTTCACCTTGTAAGAGCAGGAAGCAGACATTGAATATCCCTCACACTCATCACCTGGTATATAATCTGCTTCCTAACAGGGGCTCAAAAAAATGTATAAACAAAAATATATATTATTTACACACATTTATATATACACACACACATATATACATACACAAATATATATGTATATTTTACACACACACAAATATATATATATATATATATATATATAAAATCTTTGCTTCTTAAGTTTGAACCATATTCTCACTCTACAGATTCTGTTCCTGTTTCACACATACTTCACCTGCACACACATGAACATCTATGAGTTGATGTGTGTTTTCTCCAAGAATTATTTTCCTGTCTCCTGTCAATTTTCTGCAAAAAAAAAAAAAAAGTTGTTCAACCAAGGTTGTATGAGTTCAAGGAATGAAAACAGCCTTATTCATCTGTTTACATTTAAATAATTTCTTACCTTATTAAAAAACTTAACCTGCATTTTTAAGTTCACATCTCTTTGAAAATACTACCTCAGGTGTTTCCTTAGTAAGGTACTAGAAAAAAGCTTAATGTTAAATACACTGACACATTTGTCCGGAAAGTATTAGCATGTTTATTTTGCCATTTTTATTCTTAGCTTTTACCCAAGAGCATCTATTTTTCTTATAAAACTTTCGGCACCAAACTTTGATGTCTTGTATTATTCTATAATCTAGCAAATCCTCAGCCTTTATATTTTAAATTATTTTCTGCATACATCTATATTTTTTCTCTCCTTTTAAAAGAATCATTCTTTTTAAAGTTAACATATTTTTTATTCCCCATATCCTCCTATTTATTTTCCCATGCCTTTCCCCATCCTCCTGGCTCCCTACTTTTTTCACTCAGCCTCCTCTCAGACTCCAAGAAGAGCTCCAGGAAGCAGAGTCTACCAAAGAGATTCATAGTAGCCTCAGAAGCTAAAAGCATCACCAGTCTCCTTTCCTTTGAAGAGTAAGAAACTAGAGGAACTGGAAAGTGAATCCTGGAAATCCCCATCCCAGGACACTTGTAAAGATGTCTTAGCCATTCTGGCTACTGGGCAATTGAGTATATCTAACACGTTTGAAGATCTAGGGATAGTGGCATAAAAACAAAACCACAGGAAAATGACTTCTGACAATAAATAATATTTTTTTTTCTTGCAGAGAAAGTACCGCCATCTTCTAGTGGCACATGATTTTCTTTTATGCTGACAAAGGTAAATTGAACTGCCCTCACTTAAAAACTGTACCACTGTGGGTTCTAGTGCTGGGAAGCCTGTAGCTCTTACTCTCCTCTCCCTTCTGACTTCTCTTTAGTGATTGCCTTTATTTAAACACACACACACACACACACACACACACACACAACCTCACACATACTCATACACCTATCCCACCCACCCCCACACACAATACATTACTTCTCCCATATTTCAAATTACTTGAAAACTGATTAACCATGAACAAGTTGTCACTGACAATTCTGCATTTTTTCCAACTAATTATAAAAAGCTCCTTATTGCGTATTCCAGAGGAGCCTATAGTAAATATAGATCAACATGCACAAATAGCAACAAAGCTGTAAGTGATAACATACTATTAGATAATTCTACCTTAGAATAAGTTACTTAATATCCTAGTTATAGTATAACATTTGTAATATATTCTATGAATATAATTAGTGTATTATTTTATTTTTATAGTATTATAAAATCGAAAGATATTTATCTTACTTCTCCTGAATTTTATAGGGGTCTTCTGGGTATCTGCATGCATGTGTGTATGTGTGAAAATAGAATGTGGGATTCTTAATATTTTCATATGTTAAAACTCCCATTGTTGAAATGGTCAGTGGATATCTTTGAAGCCTAATCTAAGCTTCTTTAGGTGGATGTTGGAAGTAAGACAATGAGAGAGACAGAGTGAGCTCCATGTCCAGTGACCAAACATAGAATCTTTATTTTCGCCCTCATTTTTTAAAATGATAGTCCTACCAGCATTTCCTATAAGAAATCCATTTCTTACAAACTAAATTTTCACTTGGAGATTTGTTTAAAACAAAAACAAACAACACAAAAGCAAAACAAAACAATTATTTTTAATGATTGTTGGTTTCCCCCCGCCCTGGGTAATTTTATATATTTGGTTTTGGTTTGGCTTGAGAACTTGCCTTACCTTGAGGGCTCCAGACAAGGGAAAGATTACTCCTTTGTACTATTGTCCATTCAAAAGAATGATGCTAAAGGCAGTTTTACCCTCTTGGGTACATAACCTTAAGCAAATTTTCTATTATCAAAACAGTGAAATCCAGCCTATTGTCAGTACAACAATGTCCTTTGACACCAGAAATCCTAATACATGAGGAAACAACAGAGAACAATTCAAATTGGTCTCTAAATCTGCCTTCTCTTAAGACAATCAAGACATAAATGAAGACATCTCCAAAGTTTGGTAGGTGGATGTTTACCTGGCTAGATCCTGTCAGTAGTTTTCTGTAGCTTCTTTCTGAGCTAACTTATGTTAACCTTGTGGAAAGACCTGTTTAAATGGTGCTATCAAACAATGGCAGCATGAGGAGAGATAAGAAGAAAGTATAAAAGGATTATTAAAGAAATGCTGGGGGGTGGAATTTATCTCCAAACAAATCAGGGTGTGCTAAGCTTAATAGAAAAATCCAGTAATGGCTAGACCGATAGGAAATGTATTTTTCAGAACTTAGTAGAGAATGTTTTCTCTTACACTCAGTGCCAGGAGGTTAGGGGGTGGGGAACTGTTATTTCCAATTATGCTGATATTACAAATAATATTTTTTAGATGTCATGTCACCAAATGGTATAAGATTAAATAGAAAAAGAAGGATAGGGCTTTGGGATCTACTTTCAGTTTCTATGCATGATTTAGCGACATGGGAAGAAAGTATCTTTTCATCCTTTTTAAAATCCCAATCCATCTAAGGACAACACTAGAATAGTACTTCCCCTATTATGTTATCTGTCCACATTGCAGGCATTTTGAAGGGGAAGCATTGTTTACATGAGGAACACAAGAGGGAAATAAATGGCTAAAATAGATTGTCCTTGTGTCTGACCAGCCTAAGTTCAGATGCTGTATAAATCTCACAAATGTGTTTCTTGCATTTCTCTACAAATTCTAGGAGAATTGCTGATCTACATGTATTGATTTATTTTTAAATTTGTATGGTTGTTAGTGCAAATGAGACAATTGAAGAAGCCAAAATTCTCTTTGTCCATTTAGCTCATATTTGTGAAGGACTTGGGCAGTAGCCCTGCTGTGGAGACTCTGAGAAGGGCTTACTGAGTGGACTAAGTCTCTTCCACAAATAAGAAAGGAGATAGGCTAGTAAGACAGTCATGAAACAACCAGAACAGTGGAGTAAGATCCTATATTTCTGCCTCACTGGAAGGCATCTTCAATGTTAATTAGCAGTAGAAAAAATGCTGGTTATTGTGGCATATTTGTAATCCCAGCTCTTAGAAGGATCATGAATTCAAGTCCAATCTAGGTCATATAATATCTCATTTAAAACTTAATAAGTAACTAACATTACTGGAATTTTCATAGAAATAAGGGTCCAACATAATTGTTTCAACAGTTAACATTGCTTTCAGAGCTCTGATAAGTTATAAAAAAAAAATCAGATAATCTAATTCCATACCATACTAAATATCTCAGAATTACTTTTGAGTGACTGTTAGGCTCTCTCCCTTACCCAAAGGCATACATTTAATTCTAAACTCCCAATGTGGTAATACTTAACTTAACTTTGGAAGTTGAGCACCATTTAAAAGGATCACAATCGTGAGGCCCTCCAGATGGAATTAATTGCTTTGTAAGAAGAGATATTGGATGCCTTTTTCACACAAAGAAGAATTCCTGAGAACAATGTAAGAAGACATCTGTACACACCCAAGGAAGATCTCCTACCCAGACAGATACTTTGATATTAACTCAGAATCTCCAGACCTGTGAGAAATGTATAGCTCTTGTGTATGCTCTTCAGCCTATGGGGTTTTACAATGGAGACTCAGGCAGAAGAGCACCTCAACTTCTGCAGTCTGCTGTCATCTCAGTCCCTTGTCTTGTGGCCTTTTCTAAAATTGGCAGGATAATAAAAACTACAAACTAAATATATGTCCTTCTAATGTTTTCCTTTTTTGTATCATTGGTTTCCAGCCTTTGATTACTGATCATCAGTTCCAAGTGGAAAGCAGATTCAGTCAGTTAAGGCATAGAATACAGATTCTTGTCCTGCTCAAAAAAAAATAAGATAGATAGATAGATAGATAGATAGATAGATAGATAGATAGATAGATAGATAGATAGAAATAGAGATAGAGATGATAGAGATAGAGATAGAGATATATGAGTTCTAGTCTCTGACAGCTCAAAATTGATGACCTTGTTTGATGACAGGGTCTTTATAGTAGCAATAATGTTCAAATGAGGCCATTTTGGTATACCCTAATAAAATATGACTGTAGTCATTCTAAAAATGGTGAGTTTGGACATAGAGTCTTGGAAGCATGCCACATGAAGACTGGAAGTATACTGTCACAAATCAAACAGTTCTACACACTGACAGCCAAACACCAGAAGCCAATACCAAGGCCAGGAAATGCTTGTCTCTCATAGCTCCCAGTCAGAGCCCACACTGCCCACACCTCAGTTCTGAATTTCCTATCTCCCAAACTGTGACACGATGACTTTGTTATTTAAGCCACTCACTATGCTAATATTGTCTTAGACTAGCTCATGGTAATAAATACAAACCACTGCACAGCTGAAAGTATGGAGGACTCCAGAACCAAATTGTCAAGGAGAAGCTACTTGCATTTTTAATGTATTCTTCTTGAAAGTTCTAAAGTTTGTCATTATTCAAAAAGATTCAAAGGCCTATCTACCACTGGTTCCTGAAAAGCCTCTCACCTGAGAAGTTCTAGGGGTTTCTAAAAGCACATCCTACTGGGGTAACTATCAGTTTCGCCTGAGACCTTATCTTTTAAAGAGACTACCAGGCAGCATTCAGTCATGCTGGCTGACAAAATGGCTGGCCGTTTTAATAGCCAAAAGTAGAAGAACATTAGGACAGGAAACAATTAAGGTGCAAGTGACTATGAACAGAAGTCACAGCAGCTGAGGGGAAGGGTTGGTGCTTATTCTGTCTAAGGCACAGTAATCAGCAGTTTTCTAAAGCAATGTACAAATAAGTCAGCAGGAACATCCCAGCTACAATCATTCAGGAGTTTTCAGTAGTGAGGCACATTTTCCCAAACATACAACTCCGAGATTGCTAGGTTATTAGAGCTGGGGTTAGGAGAATAAGCAACAAGAAAACTGTAAACAGAGTTAAAGAATAAATAGCATATAGAAATCTGGGCTGCTAAAAATATACTGTACATTCAACCAGAGAGAGGTCTCTTTGACCACTTTAATAAGGAAACAAATCTCCTGTCCCAATCACAAGATCCCACCTTCAGGATCGATCATCTCCTAGTGCCTCCATTTCCTAACATCTTGGTGGGAAGAGATGATTTCAATATATGAATTAGGGTGAGAACAAAAATACGTCATAATACAGAGAACAATAGCAGGGCTCACTCAGCCTGAACTTGGGCTCTTATTGGCTCAATAAGGCAAGAGTTCCCAAGAATTCTTGGGGAATAGAACTGGATTCCTCCATTGATTAAATGAGAGGTCATGGTAGTGACTCTCAGAATAATAGACTCAGATCCTGGGAGGAGTATCTAACTTTGTCACTCTGCAAACACAGAACAACCCAACAACACCAAGGTGATAATTCTCTAACAGAGTAAATGAAGTCTCTTCTCTGAAAGGACCACCAGGCACAGAAATTTACTGCCAGAAGCTTTGTCTCAAAAGAGCAAAGAGGATGTTTTTTCTGGAGTCCTGTTTTATTTTCTTTTCCTGTACTGTAATAGAAGTCTCCCGTGTAGCCTATTCCAAGCTGAGAATGGAAAAATATCACCCAGGAGATCAATTCCACAGTACCATCCCATGTAGAACAGCCTTCCCACTGAGCCTGCTGCCTTCACAGCCTTCAATTTTACATGGTTTTTTGTTTCTTTTGGTGTTATTACACTTGTAATTAAAACCCTGCTTTAAAAGTCCCCACTTTGGGGTTGTTTTGATGGGTTAGGAGGTAAAGGTTCTTGTCACTAAGGTGGAGAATTTGAGTTCAGTCCCTGGGACTCACAAATAGAAAGGAGCCAACAGATTTCCATTCCACAGCTGTCCACTAACCTCTACCTACAGGCACAACACAAACAAACACACACACACACACACACACACACACACACACACTCACACACAAATTTAAATTTCTGTTCACCCAGCCATAATGGGTCAGGCCTGTAATTCCAGCAGTTAGGAAGCTGAGGCATTCAGATTCAGAGTTTGAAGCCAACATGGGCTGTATAATGAATTAGAGCAGCTTCAGATATAAATTGTCTCAAATAACAAAATAACTCCCCCCCCCCCAAAATAAAGAAGCTTTCGTTGGTCTCCTCAATAGGAATATCATCATTAAAAGAAATGTTTTGGGAACAAAGTCCCTGAAGATAATAGGCTTGGACAGGACATTAATTGGTACTGGATTGAAGTCCAGGTTCCACTAAGCTTTGCAATAGAGACACAAAGTCTCTCAGCGACCCTGTTGTGTCTTCATCACAAAGACGATTGTGTCCCACTTAATAAGCTATTGGAATAAGTACATCAAATGCACTTATACATGTATTAGCAACATGATTAACACATAGCCATGATTGAAATAAGCATTTCCTAGTATTCAAATAATAATAGTCTTTAAAAGCAGTGACAAAATATGGAAAATATAGAGTGTTGAGAAAATAAATGCTTCTGTCTATGGCAAAAAAATTAAAATTTTCTAGTAATTTAACCACTTCAGAAACCAATTAATTAGTTTAATTAATAAATTTATTTTTGAGAAAAAGTCTCATGTATTCCAAGCTTACCTCAAAATCTGACTATGTAGCTGAGGATGATCCTGAAGGTCTCATCTCCCTACTTCTACCCCCTGAATTCCAAGACCTTAGGTGTATTCCACCACACTCAGATTTGATGAGTACTGGGGTTGGAGCGCACAGCTTAATGTGTGCTCTCTAACAACTCGGCAGCTACCTAAAGAAACAAACAGAAACATAGTTTGACACTGAAATCTATAAATAAGCCTTAATACCTAAAGGAACCTTAGAATCTAATATCCTTTCACTTCTAAATGATCAAGTTAAGCCACCAGATTGTTCTATGTAGACTATGTGCTGATCATCCCCATTGCTGTGACAGTATTCCTAAGAACACAATGTAAGAAGAAAGATTTATTCTGGAACAGGGTCTTAGAAGTTTCAATCCCCACTCTGGGTTTATGTTGAGGGCAGATCGCCCGCCTTAAGAAAGGGTATGTTTTGCTTGTTTATTTGTTTGTTTTGTTTTGTTGTTGATATTAAATCATTTTGTCCATTTACATTTCAAATGATACCCTTCTTCACGGTTTGCCATCCACAACCCCCCCCATCCTATCCCCCCTCCCTTTTGTCTCTTTTAGGGTATTCCTCCACCCATTCACCCACTCACCCACTCATATGTAGCAATGGGTTGGCTTTATCTGGCATCAAAGAAAGGATATGTTAAGAGACACTTGTTGACTTCTGGCTTCACAGCTTTGAGGACAATGAGACAGGGGCAAGAACAAGGGATAAGGCACATCTTCACAGGACACAACCCCACTGAACTATTTCCTGCAGTGGAGGCCACTTCCTACTGTGCATACCTTCCATTAGGTCAAATCGGCAGAAGTCATTCACATCCCCAAAGTCCCTAGTTTTGTGAGTACACTCCAGATTCAAAACATAGCAAGGTACTATGGCCCACCATGGACAATATGGCTAAAACAGCAGCATTTCTTCAAATTCTGCAGACAGGGAATTCCAAGGTCAGGGCACCAGCAGGAGTCAGATGATTCCTTCCCAATTTCCCCATATGAGAGAGAAAAAACTAAAACTAGTGTCTCTTATAAAGGCACCAATTCCTTCCTAACAGCTCCATTCTCATGACTTAACTCCTCCTCAAAAATTCAGCCAGCAGAAATCAATTCAGACATTAGTCATTTAACAGGACCTTTTAGGAAGAATGGACATAGCTCATTTACTGTCTTGTTCAAGGTCAGATAATCACAACACAGAGCCTACATTTCAAACACATTTTGTTATTTCCTGTATGCTAATCCATTCACTCACAATTCATATATGCTGTGATGAAGTTTCTTTGCCAAATTCACATGTGAGTTTATGAAGCCGATTCAAGACCTATAATTCCAGGTAACCCACCACCCGAGTGAATGACTGCGCTGTGGTTTAACAAAGTATTTTTTTCATCAAAAAGTTTAGGTGATGCCTGAATGCATTTCAGAGATGTGAAAGTAAGAGGAGTGTTTTCAAAGCAAACAAACCTTAGGAGTGTTGATAAAGGACACTGGGCTTGGAATGGAACTCTGGAGTGTTTAATTATCAACATGTGCCTTTCCATCCCAGGCCTATTAAATCATGGGGCCTGCTAATAATAGCCTGTTTAACCATCAGGAGAAGATGGATGAGTTTTACTTCCCGTTTTCAAATCCAGGGGATCTGCCCTGTTTCTGAATTATATACAGATGAAGATTATTCAGGGAGGCATCTGTAGGTTGTACAGAGGACACCGGACACCGGAGGCTCTGCTGGCACATTTATCTCTGCAACATGCTCCTCCCCTGCCTCCAGGCCTTCCACCTGGGAACAGAGACAGAAAGAGCCAAGTCTAAGATGTGAGGAATTTAATAATTTCTTGCATTGAAACTGTCTGCAGTGAGTGGATTCTGCGTTCAGTTTTGCAAAAGAAGTTTTACACATAACAGAACTACTTTAAAGCAGGGAACTGGGTTCTGGGTGTTTAAATCCAGAGACAATATGTTTATTAGCTGTTGTATCAGTTAATTTTATTACTGATTAGAAAAAAACCAAAATATTTTAAATAAAAATATAAAAAGCATTAAGGAAGGAGAGATGCATCCTGGTTCAGTCTGAGGATGTAATTTATGGTGGGGATAACAAAATAGGGGGAACATGAGGCAGTTGGTCACATTCCATTTCTAGATGGAAAAAAGGAAAAATACTTCTGCTTAGGTTGCTTCCTCCTTTTTTTATTTGGTTCAGGACCCTCAGCCTATCGGTTGCTACCCTTCATATTTAGGGTAGGTCTTCCCACCTCAATTAGCCTAATCAAAGTAATTCTTCACAGTCACTATCAATCAGACTTTTGTTTCCATAGTGCTTGTAAATCTTACTGATTGGGCAGTCTGCATTAACCATCACAGGCTTGATACATGAAGAACTATTCCAAAACTTCAGTGTCATAGAGCAATTTACACTAAGTATGATATTAAGGATAAGGAATTAGAGAGCAGCAGGGTCTTTGGTCTGAGACACTGCAGTTAGAGTCAAACGATACATCACAAGATGGCTCCCTAACCTGGCCAGCAAGTTGATATAACATGTCAGCCAGAATGTAAGCCTAATGCTTCTTTGATGAAGAAACCTGGCTGTGACACTTGATTAATTATCCCCAGGCTGCTTAGATATCCTTATAGCAGAGTGAAGGAGTTTCTAAAAGGAACACTATTTGGGTTCAGTAAAACCTACAAGATTCCTTGTAACTGAATTTCCATTGGAAATCCCAGAAAGTTACCTAGGTCCTTGGTCAGAGGAATCATTTAGCAAGCTGAGCTTTAAGGGGCTGGAAGCTGCACCTTCATGGTGGATTAACAGAGACATAGCAAGTATGTCTAATCTAGCACATCAAAGACGTTAAGCTTGTTAGATGTTCCACTATCCCTTCCACTCCACACATTATTCCAGACAGAACAGAGATGCTTCACAAATGTTTACTTCTTAGATTCATCTCATCTCCCTCCACTCCACATACTTAATCACTCCTTTGTGCTGCCTTGGAACAATGGTTTCAATCAAAGAATCAATCAATCAACTTCTACTTATTTTTGTGTTGCTCATCCCTTTCCTTTCCCATTCCCATATTGATTATAATACTCCATTGCTAGTTTGGATCTTGAAGAACAAATCATACCCCCTGCATGGCAACAGTGCACTCTCTGAATTAGGGCAAGGCCTACAAAAGAGAAAACAATTAACATACATTTTCCAAGTAACAGAATGATCTTAACAATGGCAATACTTTTGAGATATTTAAGTGGTTTTCATACAGCACTTTCTTTTTTATGCCCCAAGGAGTAGGGTACGTAAAGGAAAAAGGAAAAAAAAAGATCTTATCATCAGTAGACCCAAATTAACCAGTGGTGGAAGTCTCTTACATTGAGCCCCTTCATTTGCATTCATTTGCATATGAATCCCCAACTAATTGTTTTGAAGTAACAATTAAGAGAACAATAGATTTTAAAAAAAAAAGGGCTTGAGGCTGCAAAAGACACCTGGGAGAGTGCCTTTAAAAGCCTTTTACATATTTGATTTTATTTTTTAAATAAAGAAAAAGGCACCAAATCCTATACACAAAGTAATGTCTGACAAATGAAGTTGGGAGCAGGCTCCTAACCTCTGGGTGCTGCTTTCTCATAGAGAGCCAGATAATTCTTCCTGCACTTCTCTGGAATATCTTAAGGTTTGATTGGAATCCAGGGCCCCAGTAGAGATGGTGCCAAAGCCCTGAGCTGCAGGTCAGCCCAAGTTCATAAGTCCTGCCTCTTCTTCACACTGGCAATTTAAAATAGTTATTTGAAGTTCTTCTTCCTTCATGGGGTGCCTGTCTACTTTGAAAGGGATGCAATAACAATCTCCTTTGTGATTCTCAACAATTCCAGTCTGGTCCCAAATTGGCAAAATACACTCAGGCAAACAAATGTCCTGTTTTTCAGTCTTCCTACAGCTGAGCAAACATTGATGCTTGTTAAACAACCTCGCTGGGGTTAATTCTTCCATTTGGACTTTTACCTTTGATTAGACTTTACCCTTCTTCTGACAACAGCATCTTAATTTTTTTTTTTTTTTTTGTATAAAACATCTTCTAATTCTCTGATTCAAATATGTCCTCTAGGACTCTGAGTGTGAGCTCTAAGAATGGGATTAAGAGAGGCAGTGTCCATACAGGTTTGGGAATCTGCTACTTGAAACCATCCCTTACTGTTAATACATCTCTTTATGTTTCTCACTTTCATTTTTGTTTGTGTGAGTTATCAGTGTTATGTGTGTGTGAATGTGTGGGGTTTTTGCATTCATGTCTGAGGGGTGGGTAAAGAGAAGACAGAAGATCATGTCCAATGTCTTGTTCTACCACTCTCTATCCTGAAACAGTCTCTTACGGAAACTAAAGCTAGGCTGCTGGCCCAAGAGACTCCCAAATTCTCCCATCTGCTTCCCAACCCCACTCTTAGCACTGGAATTTATAAACATTTACCCGGCCATGTCTGTTTTTTTATATGTGTGATAGAGATTTGAACATATGTCTCCATATTTTCATGGCATGTACTCCCTTTCAAACAGTCATTTTCCCAGCCAAATACATCAATTTATACATCTGAAACATATTATTAATGGTTTCCTCCAGTTATTTATTGTACTAGCCCTAAAAGACATTGCTAAATCTGGAGTTATTCATTAAATTCATTCCACTGGCTTTTTAAATAATATACAAAAGTCAATAAAGGTTTGCCATTACAAATTATATATATACATATATATATATATGTAATAATATGTAATAATATAGAATGGTTTATCACTACTAGCTAAATTACCCAATGCACAGTTAAGTCATTTGTGTTACCAAACTTAAAATATGTATATAATTCATGGACTCACATAGTCTTGTTCTTCCTTTCTTTCTTCTTTTATTGGAAATCAACACTGGGGCTAAAGTCCTGGACTTCATACATGACAAACAATACTATTCTATACACCCTCAAACTTATGTTCTTTCACAGTACAGGAAAAGATTCCATAATCTAATATTTATAAATGAGTGACACCTATTAATTACCATTTACATATGTATAGTTGGTAAGTTATCTGAACTAATAATTACTCCCAAAATTCAGTGCTAGCCTTTCTTGTTCATACCGCAGGTAGGCTTCTGCTCCAATTGTAAGTTGATTCTTTTCTGTTTTCTCAACTGTATTTTGGGCTAAGGGAACAACTCCTGTCTGGGATGTATCACTCTCAGAACAGAACCCAGAAGCAAAAGTCTAATCTATACCATAAGACACTTAGTAAAGCTTCTGTGTCAACCTGACACACAACATGTCCTGAAAAGATTACACTTGATAAGTCTTCTAACAAGCAGAAAGACATCAGAACTGCAAGACACATGAATAAGGTGAGATCCAGGAAATATTTACAAAGATAAGAGTGGATGACACTGAAAAATACACCATTTGTCACAGTAGAAATATCCTCTCTTGAACTACCTGCTGTAGAGGTCACCTCTGTGGTACCCAAGTAATAATAACCACCAATATTCAGTACCCAGGGTTTTTGTTTGTTTGTTTTTGTGGGGGGCCATTCTAGAACCTTGCTATAAATAAAGATTATTCAACAATGTCCTAGGGTTAGGTGTCATACGTGTCATGGAGCTGTCAGAGATGGGTATCCTAATACATCATAGAAAGAGGAACCTCCACCCTGTTCTGTGCTTTGCTACAGGTGTTACTTTTCATACAGGCGTTCTGAAAATGGATGTGTGGGGCTTAGATATGCTTAGCAAGTTCTCTATCAATACTCTCTTCCGACTGTACTGTTGTATGAAAATATAAATGCATTTTTCAAATGTTAATAATGTTAAAATGGTGTGGCTTTAATAGGACATAAATTTTCATTGATACACTCATATTCTCTAAGGCATTCTAGAAAAGGCAATTTTATGCATCTCATTTCATATTCAGTGATGTCTGAAGTATTCTTAGGTGAGCACTAGACTAGCAACAGTCACTATGATAAGACACCTTACTGTTTAATGTCATGATTTAATAAAAAAAATTACCTCACATTTCTATGAGTCATAAATTTAGAAGCAACTCAGTTCCATAGTTTTGATCCCAGGGCCTGTTGTGTGATAGTCCAATAATGGCAACATCTGGTCTCACATGTATGGAGCTGAAGCTTGAAGGCTTAAACATGTTGAATTTTATCCAAAAGTTTTAGTGATGTCATTTCATGATCTCTCCAGTGATAGACAGAGAGCTAGGTACATGGTAGATGAGAAACCCAAAGATAGGACAGAACATGGAGAAAACGAGGGGATCAGAGAGCAAACTGGTCTAGGAAAAGATCTATATTCTTCTTCATCAGCCTCAGAATTCAGATAAGGAATTTTGCCATACTGTGAGAGCTGAGACAGGGAAGAAGCAAGGCTGAGGTTAGAGAGGACAGACAAGATACCCCACCTTTCAGTGGATTATCCAAATTGCTTTGTAAAATGGACTTGTGCAATGAGATTAATGCTAGTGTGACCATCATTAGAAAATCCAATTTACCAAAGGTACCCTGGCCATACTTCCTGTTAATCTAGTTCTGATGAAATATACTGGATTTAAATAAAAAAAAATGTTATAGCTAAGAGGAAAGACCATAAAATAATCACAGGCAACTTTTTCCAATTACTGATTCAAAGAGTTTAAGTGATTGCCCAAGGTAAGTCTGATAATTAGATATAAATATACTAAAATTAAACTAGAAATCTCTACCATGGGCGCCTTTCAAAGAATTACAGCAATCGGATTCTTGTACTGAGCTCCGTTTTACAGGTCTTGGCCATAGTATAGTTCACACGATAACCTCTGATTTTCAAATTTTATTGAACTTCAAATCAGCAGTTATCAAGACTTACATATTTGGTTGATTTGATATGTTTAGCTGGTGCTGATTTGTACCTAGATCACTGCTTTAAAATGAAATATCAGATTATTAAATACAAGATCATACTTGCTGAGGGTTTCCATTTATTCTCAGATCATTGAACTGTTTTATATGAAATAAACTGAATATGGTAGTTACCTGTATGAGATACTGACCAAAATATCTGACCAAAACAGTTTTGAAAAATAACACTTGATTTTGGTTTAGGTTTTAGAAAGTTTGAGCCCACTGTGACAAGAAAGATGTGGTAAAACTTCTAAGATTATTGTACCTAAAGAATATGGTAAAGGCTTTTTTTTTAATTTTATTTTCTAAGTTTTTTTTTATTTACATTCAAAATCATTTCCCCTTTCCCGTTTCCTCCCTCCCCGAAGGTCCCATAAGCCCCCTTCCCTCCCTCTTTTCCCCATTCAACCCCCTCTCGCTTTTTAAACTCATAATAGAAAAGGAAATCGAGAACAGAGGATAAAGTCAAATATAATACATCCCTAAAAGACTCACTTATCAGGAACATCATTCTTCTAGCTAGATATCCTAAAAATCCCATAACCTACATAAATACTGTCATCAACTCATAACCAGGTATAAAATTTATAGTAACACTCATAATATTCATCCCTCACTCACAAGGCTCATTTAGCCATCTCATAATGCAAAAAAACCAACCAAACAAAAAGAAGCATTTATTTAAACGTCAAGAGTCCCATGAGTTCTAAAATGATTTGAAAGTCCAAAGTTCAAATTCTACTTTTAGAGTCAAGGAAATATCTTGCCTGTTAAGACCTTGTAAATTCTTTTAAAATGCTTGTATACAACCAATATGTAATGACCTAGAGTGATCATTTTTGTTCCCAAGAGGAACAAGAAGATAGAAAGCATAGGCCAAACATGACCAAATCCAAATTCTGTATCTCCATGTGTTGTAATTTAGAGCTTATTGTTTTTAACCCTGTGTAGTCCATATAACCTTTCTCCTTTCCAGGATCTACTTTGAGTCTACTGTTTTCCTTCACAGATATCCTATGCTCCTAGCATTTTAAATATCCTACCAACTTCATGGTATTAGGTTTCGTCCTGATAGTTTCATCCATGACCCTTATAATAGATTCTTACATTAAATCTTAGTCTGCTATGCATTGCCCAGCCTCAATGACTTTTCTCATATAATTTAGTAAGCATTATTATGACACAATAACTCTTGCATCCTCATGCCCATAAGCCTACCTCCATATTCATGATATCATGTTCTCCTGAGGTCTTGAGCAGTAGCTAAACCACTACCCTTACCTTTGATCAAGATTTTAAAGATTCCTGAAGGCTTGAACAAGCTATCCTAGACAATATTCCCCTAGATGGTCTTTATTACAGAGAGTGACCCAAAAGGATCTTTCTTTTCAAATAAATCTTTAAATAAGCATGTTGATTTTATATCTGGAAGGCTGTAATGTGTAAAAGTCCGCCAATTCTTGAAATACCCTCAAGGTATCCTTAGTATATTCTCAGTATTAACTGCTAAGGTCACAGTATCTTTACATATGTGTGTGTGTGTGTGTTTGTGTGTGTGTGTGTATATATATATATATATATATATATATATATATATATATATATATATATATACATATATCATGGTTAAATATGCCTTCATTGATTACAGTGTACAGTCTTTCTGTACTTTTCTGTTCTGCTTTTTTATCTTGATATTTACTACAAACTCAGACAAGTGTAGCCATTATCAACTGTGCCACTCCTGAATGCTATGCATCTTGAAATTCCCTCTCAGATTTTGAAAACAGTCATATTCAGATTTTTCAGGGCTCAGTAAAACATAAAGAGTTGCCCCCAAGAAAATATGACCTGAATGGGCTCCAGTTCAATTCACAATACAACTGTTCCAATGTAGGAAATAGTCTTCACTGCATACATTATTGACATTCTTGTCTTCTAAGCACTCACTAAAATCACTCACTGAGTTCTCCTTGGATATTGTGGGTCTTCTCTAGTTCATATCTCCAAATTCTTGTAAATATTTTCTGAAAAACATCTCTAAGGACTTAAGAACCACAGGGTCAGATGTAGTCACAATAACATTTCCACCATATTGTTACTAATTTTCCACTAATTTTTCAATATTATAACCACAATAGCTGACAGAACTTACTTCAGAGAAGAAAGGCTTATTTTGTTTCACAGTTTCCTAGGATTTCAGTTCACCATGTCAGATAAAGCATGCCATTAGATGTTTATATCTGTAAGGATAATCTCTTGTGTACTGTGTGGAAGCATCACTTCACCATAAAAACTTGATGGCCAATAAATTGAGGCAAGCTTAGAAACTAGGACATCCAGAAGACAGAGGTGTGTGTTGAGGGTAACTCTGGAGATTGTCAAGCACATTTGTCACCCAAACTCAGAGGAAATCAGATGTATGAAACTGAGGAGATGTAACCAGCAATGGGGCAGACATAGAATAGTATAAAACATCTTAACATAAGAGCCAGTTGGGAAACAAGACTAGCTTATGGTCTAGGCATTAATTCATAAATAAGCCTCCATGTTAATATTCAGGAACTGCAGCATGAGTAAAAATGCCTGCCATTACATATATCATGATGGTAAGAGAATATGGCAGATGCTATTCATTTCATGACAGAACACAAAGCAGAGAGAATGACTGTAAGCCATAATCTGTGGATGAGATACTTTGAATGGCATATCCCTAAGTATTCAATGATCTCCCTCTACCTGTCTCTGACCTCCAACACATTCCACAGCAGATAATGTCAGAAGCACCAGCTGGGGTTAGACATTAAAATGTGAACTAGATCACATTGGATGAAACCAATAAAATGATTCATAAAGATATTCTACTATACTCATAGATCAGTGCTTTATCCAGGTTTTTGCTGTCACTAGATGGGGACATATGCGGAAACTCACAGACAGACCTTATATAGAGAGAAAGTCTAAATTGGAGATCTCCATCAAATCCTGCTTCTCAGAACTCAGGGAATCTTATTGGAGAGGAGACAGAAAAAGTGTAAGCCAGAGGGATGGAAGACAATGTGTGGACAAGGCATTCTGAATCAACTAAGTAAGGAACATAGGAGCTCAGAGAGAGTGAAGCAGCAAACATGGGAACTACATTTGTGTACACAAGATCCTCTGAATAAAAATTAAAGGTTTTACCTTAGAATTTTTATGTGAATCCTGACTGTGAGAATAAGTGGGTCTCTGACTCATGTCCTGGCTCTTGGATCTCTTTTCCTTCTGTTGAATTGTCCAGGCCAACTTTGATATGATAGTTTTTGCTTCATCTTATTATATTTTATTTTGTTGTGTTTGGTTGTTATCTCTTAGGAACCTGTTAGTTTTTAATGAAAGACAAGAAAGGGAGAGGATCTGGAGGAGAGAGAATGTAGGAAGAAACTAGGAGGAGTAGAGGTAAAGGAAAATATAATCAGGATATATGAGAAAAGAATCTACTTTCAATAAAAGATTAAAAGGTAAAAACAAAAGTCATATTTTAAATCATGAAAAAAATAAGTTCAAAAGTAAGTTCAAAGAAAATCTGGACACACAATACCTCTTTTTTTTGCCACATTCTTTGTTTATAGTTATTTTGACATTTTAACTTAAATATATTTAGAAACATATACTAAACTGGAATTTTGCTTCAACTATTAAAAAATTAAAAAAAAATGACTATTATATTTTCCCACATTCTTTTTCCTGTTCCTTCCCCTTTTCTAATGTTTTATGTCTATTTTACATTATTTAGAATAGGAGCTTTGGCTATTCATTTGCAAGTCTGAGGGTGAACTCATTCTCTTAGATTTTCTACATTAGAACATCTTGATTCCCTCCTTGTCCCCAAATAGCATTGTACCTAAGTATGAAGATGGAGTTCAATATTTTTTCTTTAATAAAAATGTGTTGTCACTTCATTCTGCCTTCTATATTTTCTGATAGGAAACCATTATTTTAATTGTTTTTCTCTTAGAGCTAAAGTGTCATTTTTCTCAGAATACTATGAAGAATTTTTATTTTTTATGTCTTCAAACCCTAATCATGATATTGCTTTGCATTTATTTTATTTTAGTTTATTCTATTCTATTTGGGTATCATTCATCTTGACTGTATAGGTTTATGACTTTTGATAATTTGAGCAACTTTCTATATTTTTATGTTTTTTGTTTTGTTTTGAATTTTAAGCCCTGTCTCCTCTGTTTTCTGGGACTTCAATGACATGAAAAGTAGATCATTTGTTATAGTTGCTGAAAGCTCTAAAATGCAAGTCATTCAATTCATTTTTTTAAATCCAACTTTCTCCTTATTTTTCCTAGTGTGTGACTTCCATTATTCTATCTTCTAGTTCACTGAATATTCCATCTGTGCAATCCATTCTGTTCTTGAGTCTATCCATTGAGCTGTTTATTTCAGTAATTGCTCTTTCAGTTATGAAATTTTTACATGGTCATTCATGTATCCTCTAATTGTTTATGGGGACTTTCTATTTTTTGTTTTGTCAACAGTACATTTATATTGCTCATTAAACCTTTTTGGACGTAACTGCTTTTTTTTTAACATCTTATCCAATTTTGACAGTTTTGTGGTATTAGTGATACTACCACTTGATCCTTCCTTCCTTTTCTAATTCTGTTTGAGTTCTTGCCGGTGTTCAATATGATATATAATTTTCAGTTGAAATCTGGACATCTTTGTGTTACATGATTCTCAGTTTAAAGTTTTCTTTATTTTACTTTTTTATTAGCTGGCTTTTTATTCTCTCTCTCTCTCTCTCTCTCTCTCTCTCTCTCTCTCTCTCTCTCTTAGCTTCTGATAGGGGAAGAGTAGGTAATTCATTTGGAAGAGATATTTAATACCACTAGTCATTTTCTATTAACACCCAAGGTTGGACAAGCCCCTCCTGATTGCTAGACAGAGCAGAGAATCTTTCCTGTAAGCCCCCCTGACAGTAGTAAGGGCCGCATTTCATCACTGGAGTGACTCAAAGGAGTAAAACCCAAAGAGTTTCTCCTAAAACAATCCTAAAGGGTTTTAGAATTCCTCATCACAGCTTAGAGCTGGTCTCCACTCAGCTTTTGCAGGAAGAATACAGCAATGTTTTACATAAAGCAGAAACTATTGTCTGTGTGTTTCTCCCTCGCTATACCCCATTCTTAGTGTTTAGACTAGAGCTTCTCAGGAGTGCTTTCACTATCTGTGCTACTTGGCTTTAAGACACTAATCTTTATTTGCTATGAGTCAGACTGTATGAGGTAAAACTGAAAGCTCAGAGAACCAAGTGCTCTAACTGTGCCCTCATCTTATGATACCTTAGAAATGTCTCATATTGGGATTATATATAAGACCTATGGTTGATTTGGTTTGTTTGTTTGATTGTTTCTTCTCTCATACATTAAATCCAACCAAAGGGAGGCCCTTTTCTTCCTACTGGGTTGCCTCATCCATCTTTGATTCAAGTGTTTCTGCCTAGTCTTATTGTAACTTGTTAAGCCATGCTCACTTAATATCTTTTCAACAAGGAAGGAGGAGTGTTTTGTTTATTTTTGAGACATAAGCTGATCTTCTTGGATATACTTACTGTCTTTCCAAGGATGATTTTGAACTCCTGATTCTTTTGCCTCTACCCCATGAGTATTTAGATTTCAAGAAAATTGCCATGTCTGCTTTATGTGATACAAGACTGTTTCATCAATTGAATGACAACTCCAGCCCCAACATTCTTACTTATGCTTACTGGTTGATAAAAAAGAGTGTTTACCCTATCCTCCTGCAACAGACACCTTGTTAACAATGTTTTAAAAATAGCATCATGTATAATGATTTTTTTACAGGTTATTTTATGAAAAATCCATAGATCTGTTGATATAGTTGCTATGGGCAACCTGTTGAAATGTATGGATTCAAAATATACTTTTGTGTTGATTCATAGCATTAGCATCTCTTCAGTCTCCTAAAGAGCAGAGAAAACTAAAATCAACAGTTAATGTTCACTTAATACACAGAAAGGGTACTTGAACCAGATGCATACATCACAACCATGCATCAGATAATAAGAGCAAAAAAAAATGCTTATAATCTAGACACTGGCACACAGCTGCAAATACCAGTTCTTGTGAGACTGGGGCAGAAAGATTTTGAGTTAAGAAAAGTTACAAAGGGAGACCTGGTTTCAGAAAGGAAGATGACTTTACAGATAGAAACAAATAAGATAAATGATAATTTGCAACTTTTCAGACTCTACTCCTTCTAGGAGGGGAACAAGTTGACAAAAAAATCTTTCAATCTCAAGCCCTCATGCTTAGTTACGATAACTTTTATTTCATTACACATACATGAAAATACAAGCTAGGGGTTTACAAATTTTGCAGTAAATTAATAGATGACTCATTATTCATCTAACTCTCGTGTCTAGATTTTTTTTATTATTAGAGACCTGCAACACTTGGATAAAATGAGCGTGCATTTACTAGTTCAGATTAGAGAGCATAGAAATAATATCCAGAGTCATAATAATCTCTAAATTTAGCTCCAGTGAGTCACGTGTAGATGGGAATTTTCAACACAGATTAGCATAAGCTCAGTAAACAGAATGTCAGAACAAGATCTTTGTAATTTACTCACAGAGAAGTCTGCAGGCAGCATGAGAAAAAGAAAGATAGAGCTATGGAGAGAGGGTAGGAAGGAAAGGGGAAGATAGGACAGAAAAAAGGAAGGAAAGGGAAGAAGGAAGGAAGGTAAAGGAAGGAAGAAGGAAGGAAAGAAGGAAGAAAGATGAAAGAAAGAAAGGAAGGAAGGAACAAAGGAATGAAGGAAGGGAGAGAAAGGGAGAAGAAAAGCAGAGAGGCAACAGTGATGAAGAGGAAAGCATGAATTCACAAAGTAAGACCATGGCAAAGATTGATCCCTTTGAATGGACCTGATGGAGGTTAAGTAGTAGATGTGGAATTCACAGGAACCAGAGCACATTGCCCAGTTGCTGAGCTATTGGCACATAATTATAAACCATGTTATAAATCATAACAAGAGCTGATCTAAATGATCACATATATGTTAATAAACAGAGATATAACTTTGGTCAGGCTTGTCTTAAGTGCCATGCATTTCCTCTATCGCAGTGGACATTAACAGCATGCACAAAGGATTAGACATTCAGAATTAACGCCTTCAGAATCCTCCTTAAGAAGTACAACTTTTTCAAGAAGTTATTGGACAACAGAATATGAATTCTGAATTTAGAGTTTATCATGATAAACATTGTACCATTAAGTCTTAGGACAGCAGTTCTCAACCTTCCTAATGCTACAACCTGTTAATACAGTTCCTCATATTGTGGTAATCCCAAACCATAACATTATTTTCATTGATACTTCATAACCATAACTTATAAATAACTGCTATGAATTGTAATGCAAATATCTATGTTTCACAATGATCCTAGGCAGCTCCTATGAAGGGTCATTGAAAACTAAGGGGTCATGACTCACAGGTTGATAACCACTGTCTGACAAGACTAAGGATTCCTATCATTTCCTTATTTCCAGTTAAGATCTGCCTAACACACAGGAAATGCTTTAACAGAACAACAGTCTAGAAATATTAGAAAAAACTTATCCCAGAATCTCTTCCATTCACTAGAGATACACATAACCATCCAGTGCAGAGGTAGAAATCAATAAAAGGTACTTTTATAAGGCTACACAGAGAAACACTGTCTCAAAAAAGCAAGGAAAAAAAGCCAGCTAAGTAAGCCAATAAACAGCACTCTCCACAACATGTCTTTACCTCCAAGTTCCTGCCCTATTTGAGTTCCTGTCCAGACTTCCTCCAGTGATGGACTACAGTGTAGAAGTATATGCCAAATAAATCATTTTGGCTTTGGTCGTGGTGTTTCATCACAGCAGCAGAAACTATCAGTGAAATTGGTAGCAAGATGCTGGGTCACTGCTGGGACCTAACCATGAGCTGCTCTGTGGGAGCCTGGAAGTTAGAATGTTGAGAACATTACAGATGATGGAGGCCCTGGCCTGTGATGTGAAGACATGCTCTGGTGTCCAGACAGCTAGAACTGAAGAATGGGCTGTGGTTAACAAGAAACTAGAACCACTAAAGTAAAACTTGTTCTTTTCTGGGACAATGGAAGTGAGTCTGCAGGGACTGAAGAATCAACCGTGATTAAGAAGGGACCAGTATCATTGAGATAAAGTCTTCTGAAAAGTGATTCCTGTGACATAGTATATCATTCTCGAGATAGCCATAGCTGTACCTTGTGCAGCAGTCAAACTTTGGACTGTCTTTATAAGAGGACATCAAAGGGAGGAGAGGCCCTTGGGCCTGAGAAGGCTTGATGCCCCAGTATAGGGGAATATCAGGACAGGGAAGCGGTAGTGGGTGGGTTGGTGAGCAGGGGGAGATGGAATGGAATAGGATGTTTTTGGAGGGGAAACCAGGAAAGGGGATAACATTTGAAATGTAAAAAAAGAAAATATCTAATTAAAAAAAAAAGAGTTGCATTACAGATGGTACTGATTTTGAAGGCATGAAGGAGTTATAGAAAGCAGCTAAGGCTTGGCACTATGAGAGGCCAGATGGGGCCTCAGTTAAAGGCATAGCCTCAGTAGCAGTTGAACCTGCAAGATTGAAAGGGTCATAAAGAGCAGTTGAGGCTTGCTACCACAAACACAGCCCACGAGGCTCTATTGGTGAAAGTGCAACCCAGTTTCAGAAAGAGACTCCAGTACTTTGGAGATGCAGTACCATGGGATGACCACCAAGAATAGCAGCAGCAGTGAAGTAGGACCTGCTAATCTTAGAAGGCAGGTTGTGGGTGCTGCAGAGAGGGCAGAGTCAGAGATGTGACCCAAGCCCTTTGGGGGAAACTTGAAGATAGTGAGTGGATCCCAGACCTTGGATATTCAGCTATTTATGGCTAGAGTTGGTTCTGCTTTGTTCAGATTACGAATGTACCCTGGCTCTTTCTTCCCTGAAAGACTGGATGTAGGGGAATACCAGGACAGATTAGAGAGAGGGAGTTGAATGGGGAACAAAGGGAGGGAAGGGGGCTTATGGGACTTTCGGGGAGGGAGGAAGGGGAAAGGAGAAATCATTTGGAATGTAAATAAAAAAAACTTAGAAAATAATAAAAAAATTAAAAATTATAAACATAATAAAAAAATATTTAACTTTTTTCTTTTTTTTTTTTTTTTTTTAGTATATAGGAGCCCATAGTTGGGAGCCATTGAATTTTAAGGAACTGGATTTTAAAAGAGACTTGCTATTGTAATAAAACGAAAAAACGATTAATGTGTTTAAATTTGCAAAGACTGTGGAACTTTAAAATTTGTAAAAATGGTTGAGATTGCAATGTCCATATCAATGTATGATCTTGGAGATGAAAAAGAAAGGAACAGTTGTGGTTTAACAGTGAAGCATTTGTGTGTCAAGTTGAAAAGGGATCAGATATGCTGGCTAATTTTATGTCAACTTAAAAAATTAGATTCATCTGAATAAAGGGAGCCTCAGAAGAAAAACATACATACCTCCATAAGATAAGTCTGTAGGCAAGTCCTAGTGCATTTCCTTAATTAGCAACTGACCTAGGAGGAACCAGTCCACTGTCAGTGGGGTCGCTCCTGGGCTTGTGGTTTTGGATTCTATAAAAAAGCAGGCTGAGCAAGCTAGTAAGCATCACCCCTCCATGGTCTCTGCATCATCTCCTTGCCTGTTGCTTCCTGCCCTGCTTTCTCCATGATGAGCTACAATGTGCAAGTGTATACCAAACAAATCCCTTTGGTTTTGGTCATGATGTTTCATCACAGCAATAGAAACCACACCAAAGACAGAAGCTATTCTTAACATCTGTGCACCTATCAACCAGTAATTCACTTATTCAATAACTACTGAATATCTGCTCTATGCTGGGTTAAAGAAAGGTACTCCATTGAGCTCACTGCCAAACAAACATAACACAACTACAACTATATAATACAACAGATCTATCAGCTAATCAGAGAAATAACATAAAGGAATAAATTAGCTGCTGCAAAATAAAGGTCTTCCTTGCTACAAAGAACTTTTTGACACTGTGTAGCAAAGAGCTATAGCCTAGCCCAAGAGAGCAGAAAGCTTTCCCAGAGGAAGTGACATTTAAACAGATGCCTTGATTCTGAGTGGGGTGAGCAAGGTCAATGTTCAGACAATTCCAGTCAGACAGAACAACCTATGCAAAAGCTCTAGGAGGTCTTGGGGTTACACCCACACACTGAAGAAGCCACAGACAGGTGGTCACTCACCCCTGCAACCACAGAAGTGTAGAAGAGAGCATCTCAAAGGTCGAGGGTAAGGCACAGACTGGTGACCATGCTTGGAGTGTCTATAAGTGACTGACTCACTTTAGTTACTTTAGGGATGACAGGAGTCTCCGTCTAACTCTGTCACCTTTCTGCCTTTGTACTGAGTACAAAGGGTGAGGATGTGAAGGCGCCCTTCTTGCATCTTGAAAACATCATCTTCTGCACAGCAGGGGTCTTCAACATGCCCCCCCACCCCCAACTCCCGTATTTGAAGAACAGTACTGACTGTGTCTTGTGAAGAGAATCTCTGAGCAGAGTACAATATTTCCATGTCAGCACCTTAGGTCGCAGGCAGCTGGACTTCCAGGATCCTCAGGACTGGTTCGTGTTATCATGTAGCTGGTGAAAGGTAGTGAAACTCACCCAGTTTCAGCTCCATGGACCAACTAGATCCTATTCTTTAAGCTACTGTGAAACCTGAGAATGTTCTTATCTTTCTTTAAAGCTCATTACAATATGGAGCCTAATATTGATAATCCCACTGAGTTCGATATCCTAGAAGAGCAGAGAGGTATAATTTCCTGCCCCATTCAGTCATCATGTTTCCCTGAAACTCATTTCATTATAAAACAACAGGGCTGGATAGACCATGTACTTTATTCCCACCTACAGACAGAAAATTTTTTTTTTTGCAGCATGTTTGTTTGTATATAGAACCCAGGATTCTCCTTTTGATAGAGTAATTAGCAACCATATGTTTTTAAAAATATTGCTCACATGGCTAACTTCATCAATTTAATTAACAGTCTCTGATTCAACTTATTATCCATAGGAAACACTCCTAGGTGCTAGAGGTGCAATGGGAAAGAGGTATTCCAAATCCCTAACTATGAAGCTCGAATAGGAAACTTGAGGTAATGGAGACAGTCTGTGAGATAACCCAGTAAGAGAGGGTCCAGTTGCCAAACTTGATGATTTCATTCAGTCTTTAGGACAAACAAGGTGGAAGGAGAGAACTGACTCTTAACTGTTCCTCCACATGTGCCTGCACATGCGCATACATGTACCCCAAATAAATAAATTGGATGTGAAATCAAAGATGATGAAAAGAAGACCCCAGAGGAGATGAAGCAAGGGAAAAGGAACAATGGTAAGCAGACAGGAGAATGAAAATGAGGAGGGGGGAAGAGATTTCAGGCAACTTAAGGAGTAAAGAAATTCAGTGTGCTCTGCCAATGACACCAGGTGTATTTCCTGAGCAGCAATTACCATGTGACACTCTATTAAAAAACTCTGTGGCTCATAACAACATAGTATTTAAAAAATAAAATAGAAAAAGATTTTGGAAGGATTCAGCTAAGTCTTTGGTCCACATAGCCACAGCCTGGGGAGTAAGAGTCACTCCTCCAGCCATTCAGAGCTAAAGTTCAGAGTGGAACTCCTATCTATCTATCTATCTATCTATCTATCTATCTATCTATCTATCTATCTATCTATCTATCTATCTCTGTGTCTGTCTTTCCTCTTTATTACACGTACCTCTGCTTCTGCTTCTTTTTCTGTCCCTACAGCATTTTACCCTGAAGCAGTTCTCCATGAACCTTGAGCTCTTTAAAGCATAGTCAGTTACAGTAACTACTTGGTAGCTTGCTTCCAACCAAAGAACAAAGCTTCCAGTCTCTACATGTCAGAGCCTAGAGCTAGACAGAGGACCCCTCTTGGCTCTTCTTTTGATACAACAGATACTCTACAAGATTCAGGGAGACAGCATGTAGCCTTACCTTAATGGAAAAGAGCATAAAGGCATAAGTGGTCATATGCAATCAACTTCAGGGCCCGTGACACAGCATGGAGTGATAGAGTGTCACTAAATGACATGATAACTGAGTGCTAAATGACAAAAGAAAACTGAAGTGCAGATACCTTCTGAGAGCAGACCATGCTAGACCAAGGGACTAAAATGTTCCAGACTAACAAGTGATTGTTGTATTTAAGGAAAGGGTGACTACATGGATAACTAGAACTCAAGGACCCAGAAAAAGACTTTAAAAGGTAGATAGGAAAGAAGAATCAACAAACTGCAGACATGAATTTCGATGCTATCCTTAGTATGAACAAAGGCACTGGAAGTTGTTGGAAATACAATGATTTGTTCAATATCTGAAGGACCACTGAAAACTATAAACAATACTTGGTCTAGACATAACAGGTAAGACATACCCATGAAATCATGACAGCTTAGTTGCCTCAATTAGACCTGCAGAACCGAAATACCAGTTATTATGCCAATGCTCCTGGGGAAAATTTCACAAGGCCTTACTCCTAGAAGAAAAGCTTCAGGCAATCAATGGCTACAAAGAGAAAAGGAAAATCAGTTTTCTTTAGGGATGAGTTCCCTGATGGATTATCTGGTCAACCCTAAATACATGTACACATGACTATCACTAAATAGATTCAGTAGGATTTCTGTGTGTGTGTGTACATGTGTGTATAATAACGATTATTATGATTATTTACCTGTTTTATATACAATCATATAGAGTTTCAAATCTATGTAGATAAATGTAAAAATAATAAGAGATAATAAATTTGAGAGGGAGTTGAGGGGCATGAGATCAGTTGAAGGGGGGTGTGGAAATGGTGTAAATATGGTACTCAAGTATGACATTCTTAAAATATAAAAAATTGGAAAAGAACGCAGGCACAAGAGCAGCAAGAGAACTGCAGCGAAAGTAGGAGGTGTTGAAAACTTGTATTGGGGTCATTGCATGAGGAGTAGACTTGGCATGAACACAAGGGTAGATAAACACACTTGGACTTGATGAAATTAGGTATGGAGCCATGAAAATATGTACAGGTGTTTAGGCATAGATGCAAGCATACGTATTCCTTTAGAAATAAGTCCACACAGGTATAGGATTAAAGATGCTACCATGATTATGACATAGATATGCTGATAAAACTATATATAAAAATAAACTAGAAATATATCTAAAACTAACATAGAAAATAGTATATATGAATACACACACACACACACACACACACACACACACACACACATATATATATATGATAGACAGATAGCTAGGCAGATTTAAGTAAAGATCAAGATGATGTTAAGGTAGAAATATTGATTTGAACAGAAGTAGATACTCAGACAATGGCATGGATACAATTGAAATGAAAGTACAACAATCTGCTAGTGCATTTGCTAAGAGACTAAGGATGATCTCAGCAACGGGATGGGACAGAGTTGGTTTTATGGGAATTCTGTGCATTGTTCCATTAAAGGAGAAGATGGACTGAGAAATAGCCCTGAACTCTGAACTACGTGAAAGTGAATGCCTCATCTCTGTGTATGCCTGCTAATACTTCTTCATATCACCCTTCACATGAACATCCCCCGTTGGTTCCTCCCTTTTATCTTGGCATGCTTTACTTCTGCACTATCCTGTTGGGAGGGCATTCATCAGCATTGGAACAAGAAAGGCCTGTAATTCACCCAGGTGGCCGCCAAGTACAAGATGTATGCTGCAGGCAAATTATCTCACTTCTTAAGCTTCTGTTATTCACCTTCAAGTAAATAGCATGACATATCTTCAAGGCCTGCTGTGAAAATTAAAAGCATAAAGTGTACAAGATGTAATTAACACTATATCCAGAATCCACTAGGGCTCACATGATTCTAGGTCCCTTTTCATTATCTTCCCAAGTCTCTCAAAACTTGGTTGTTCTTCAAGATCCACTCTTTCTTTGATGATGTATGAAAATTTTTTTCAATCATCTCCAGACTTGATCATATCAATGCAGAAAAATGATCTTTGAGTAATACAATCCCACAGTGAAAATATGGTATATTTGTATTTTAATGTATTTGTTACAAATAATTTGTATTTTTAAAATGATGATACATAAACAATAACTTTAATGGATGCAGTGATTAACTGTTCCATTTGCCTTCCATTTTTCTTTAACAACTGCTCAGATGGAGTGTTCTGTAAGTGCAATGAAAATTCAAACAGATTAATGCCCATTATTTTTCCTTTTGGTATATAATTCCTGTCTAATATTGAAAGTCCTGTGAAAAAATGGACTCTCATAAATTATTGAAATAAATAAAAAGTTATAAAGAAGGATATAAAGTTGAAAGAGAGATCAGTTGGAAGAAATCTTGGAGGAGATTAAGGGAAAGAGCAAAATGACCAAGACTTATTCTCTATATGCCTGAAATTTTTAAAAAATAAATAAAACTTTTAATAGAAAAACTAATATTGTAAGTCCCATTGTGTGTTTTTAACTAAATAAGATAGTGATTAGAAAGACGTTTTATTCTTATTATTTTCATGTAGGTTAAATTCAATAGCATTTTATAATGGGAAAATGCAGGTTTCTCTGTTGGACACATAATTTTGTTAGGAAGTCATCTGAAAGATACTCAACATCTACAAAATTATATTGATGTCTTAGAGTCCTAAATGAATTGTATTATATCAAAACATGTGGAAATACTGAAAGAATTGCTCAGTTCTCCTGACATAAAATTTACCTCTGTTAATATAACCTCTTGAGACAGACATAACATATTGGCTTATTAATGTATTTGTTACAAATAATTTGTTTTATTCACAATATGATTATCATGTAAACTTGCACACTAAAATAAAGTCTTGTGGGAGATGACTCTGGTGATATAGTACTTTATGCATGAGGACTTGAATTCAAATCCACAGAAACCATGTAAAAAACCAAATGCAGAGGCACTTGTTTGTAACTTGTTAGGATAGAGGGAAGAGAGAGCGACAGTGATATTCTTTATGTTCATTGTCCAGGTATCCTAAGTAAACTGATGAACCCCAAGTTCAGTGAGAGACAACCCATCTCAAAAAATAAGGTGGGAGAAATCTTGAAAATTGCCCAAAGTCAGCCTTCTATCTCCACACATGTGCATGTGGGCATACACACACACACACACACACACACACACACACACACACACACACACAGAGCCTTGCTCTTCTCTAGTCTACTTGTGACAAAAAATACATTCTGTTGTTTTTGTGGTTTATAAAGACCTGCTCCCCAAAGCTAGAGCTCTTCCTCTCACTAAAAACTATTAGCCCTTCAGGCTTAGACCTTCAAATTCTCATCAAATGTACTCCCTTGATAGAAAGAGAAACTCCATTCTTAATCTTAACACTATTTATAAAGTTAACTTTGTATCCAAATACACATAATTTTCCAATAATTTTTCTCATTTCATATCACTATTTCCAGTAACTCAATAATCATGCTAAGAATCACTTCATTTTAATAATCTTGTGTAATAATCTTTTTTTTTCCTGAGACAGGGTCTTACAAAGATTCCAGGACTGGTCTAGAATTCACTCTTCTGCTTTAGTCTTTAGAGTTCTGGGACTACATGCATGTGCTAATTACTGAAAATTGGAAATAGGTCACTGCATCTTCTCCATTATTCCCAGAGTAATGGTTCTCCGATGTTCTTTGCCGTGCTCTCCTTCCTTCTTGTAGGACTCTAACCAATGAGTAATAGAACATGACATTCAGGAACAGATAATCCTGGGATCAAATATTACCTTGACAAATTTATTCATTAATTTATCAGGTTAAATGTTATAGATCCATGGCTCTCAATTTGTAGGTCACAACCCTTTTGGAAGTTGAATGACCCTTTCACAGAGGTCACCTAAGGCCATTGGAAAACACAGATATTTACATTACAATTCATAACAGCAGCAAAATGACAGTTATGATATAGCAATGAAAATAATTTCACCACAACCTGAAGAACTGAATTAATGGGTCACAGCATTCAGAAAGTTGAGAACCACTGCCACAGTTAATGTTAGATGTTGGAGTAATAAAATAGTGGTAGTGGTATCACATAAACTTAAAATGAAACAGCTACCAAGTTATGAGGGAACTCACATATCACTATTTTCCACATATATTTGCTCAATAGAAATAAAGAAACTTGTCAAGATGTATATATCTGAAGCAACACTGTTTAAGACTCATTTGGATAAAATTTCTTGGTGTGAAACTTATTGAGCCCTGATTCAATAGGAAGAGATTTGCCTTTCTCCCATGCTCAGCAAATTTAAGGAAATGGAGCACAGTGATCATTAAAGAAATAATACTGGTTGGCATTTCCTTCAATCTCTGCTCCGCGCTTTGTATCCATATTTGCTCCTGTGAGAATTTTGTTCCCCTTTCTAAGAAGGACTGAAGCATCCACACTTTGGTCTTCCTTATTCTTGAGCTTTATGTGGTCTGTGAATTGTATCTTGGGTATTCTGAGTTTTTGGGCTAATATCCACTTATCAGTGAGTGTATACCATGTGTGTTCTTTTGTGATTGGTTTACCTCACTTAGGATGATATTTTCTTTTTTTCTTTAAGATTTGTTTATTTATATGAGTACACTGTAGCTGTCTTCACACACCCCAGAAGAGGGCATCAGATCTCATTACGGATGGTTGTGAGCCATCATGTGGTTGCTGGGATTTGAACTCAGGACCTCCAGAAGAGCAGTCAGTGCTCTTAGTTGCTGAGCCATCTCTCCAGCCCAATTTAGACATTCTTTTTGAAATAATGTTTCATATAACATAGGCAGGCCAAGTGGTGATTCTGCCTGCCCCTCCCAAATGCTGGAGGTAGAGGGCTACAACCACCATGCCTGACATAAGTCACCTTTTATAGCAAGATAGTACAGCAATTAATCTTCCAAAATATTTTCTATACTAGGCGAGTACAAAAAGAATTCTACTAAAATAGCTGTTACTAGGCATGGAGGTGAGGGTGAGGGGCTCTTCCAACTTAATGACAATGGGAGTGAAATCAAGCTGCAAATGGAGGATGCTTCAAGCAAATCCAAACTGAACAAGGAGGAGGAATGGGTCAGGAAAGCACGACTGTAGAACAGTTCTGACTTGGACACCAGGCTAAGTCTGTAAACAGAGGTCTCATTGTTGCCCAAGTGAAGTTGAACCTCACTAGGTGGTCTATGCTAGCCATGAACTCAGTCCTGTCTCATCTTCCAAAGTCCTGGGATTAGAGGCAGGATCAGTGCATCTGCCCTTCCACTCTGGGGAGGAGCAATCTGCATACATAGTATAGGATGGCCCTGAACTTAAAATCACCAAACACCCTTTTTATTCCTTAAACAGAAGGTTAGAGTCTATGGTTTTTCATTAGCTATGGGTTCTAGTTTTTCCTTCTTCTCTCTTCTCTTCTCTTCTCTTCTCTTCTCTTCTCTTCTCTTCTCTTCTCTTCTCTTCTCTTCTTCTTCTTCTTCTTCTTCTTCTTCTTCTTCTTCTTCTTCTTCTTCTTCTTCTTCTTCTTCTCTCTCTCTCTCTCTCTCTTTCTCTCTCTCTCTCTCTCTCTCTCTCTCTCTCTCTCTCTCTCTCTCTCTCTCTCTCTCTCTCTCTCTCTCAGAAAGGGTCTTGTTATGTAGCCCTGGTGAGCACGGAACTTACCTTGGATACAGGCTGGCATATCTCAAGGAGAACTTGCAATGATCCTCCTGCCTCTGCCTTCTGAGTACACGAATTCAGGATGATATTTTCTAGTTCCATCCATTCGCCTAAAAATTTCACGAATCATCGTTTTTAATAGCTGAGTAGTACTCCATTGTGTAAATGTACCACATTTTCTGTATCCATTCCTCAGTTGAAGGACATCGGGCTTCTTTTCAGGTTCTGACTATTGTAAATAGGCTGCTATGAACATAGTGGAGCATGTGTCCTTATTTTATGTTAGAGAATCTTTTGGGTATATGCCCAGGAGAGGTATAGCTGGGTCCTAAAGGAAAGGCCATGCAGAGACTGTTCCACCTGGGGATCCATCCCATATGTCGTCACCAAACGCAGATACTATTGTGAATGCCAAGAAGTGCATGCAGACAGGAGCCTGATATATCTGACCCCTGAGAGGCCCTGCCAGTGTATGACAAATACAGAGGTGGATGCTTGCAGCCAACCATTGGACTGAGCATTTGCTACCCAATGGAGTAGTAAGAAAAAGGATTAAAGGAGCCAAAGGGGTTTGCAACCCCATAGGAAGAACCACAATATCAACCAACCAGATCGCCCATAGCTCCCAGGGACTACACCACCAATCAAAGAGTACCCATGGCTCCAGCATCATATGTAGCAGAGGATGGCCTTATCAGGTATCAATGGGAAGAGAGGCCCTTGGTCCTGTGAAGGCTCAATGTCCCAGTGTAGGGGAATGTCAGGGCAGGGAAGCAGGAGTGGTAGAACACCGTCATAGAAGCAGGGGGAGAGGGAATGTGATAGGGGGGTTTGAGGGATGAAACTTGGAAAGGGAATAACATTTTAAGTGTAAATAAAGAAAATATCCAATTAAAAAAAATAAATAATACTGCAGGCTTCAAGAAAGTAGTCAAGGAATGTTAATAGTGAGACAACATTCCACAAGAAGTTGAGGAGACCAAATAATGATTTGTGGGATAGTCAAAAATTACAGAAGTAGGCTTTGGACAGACCTGAGATGTAGAGGCTATAATTTACTCTTTCAGAATATCCAGGCATACAATAGCACCTTTACTGAAACAGGGACTAGAAGAGAAGAGAAGATGAAGAATAGGAATTTCTATTATTGGTAAAGATTGTCAGTAAAGGTTTGGTCTATGGAAAGTTGATGAGGTAAAATATGAAGGTCTAGTGGTATATTACATTCCAGTAGGCAACAACAACAACAGCAGCAAACCTGATAAAACAAAAACATAGGTCAAAATTTTGAGAAGTATTAAGGTTAACAATACCATTATGGGGTAGTGCAGATATATTGTAGGATGTGGTATTGCAAGGAGTCTAGTGGTACATCTCTAGTAGCAGATATCTGTGAATTCATCTATAGCCTGTACCACATACAGAGTTTCAGTCCTACCAGGATTATACAGTGAGAGCCTGTCTCAAAATTAATAGAGTAGATAACGGTTGTAGGGAACAGGTAGATTATAATAGGAGTCTTAATATGAAGATCCATAGAAAGCATGTAGTTTGTAAACAGACTCCTATGACAAAATACCTAGGAAAACTGGTTTCCCCAGTAAGGGCAGACTGTACAATATCTTCTTGAGTAAATTATGTCAGAGTTAAATGATGTAGACTTCTAACACAGACTCTACCTCCTAAAATATACTCAAAATATTTTGAAAGTGGTATTTTTTTTACCATTTACTGATTGATTGATTGATTGATTGACTGATTGATTGTATGTCCATGTGTGTTATGGAACATGTGAGGGCAACTTGTGGAAATAAGTTCTCTTCTTCCACCATATGGATTTGGGAGATTAAACTCAGGTCATTAGGCTGGCAGCAAATACCTTTACAAACTGATCTCTCTGAATATCCATGTAATATTTTTTTCTTAGTTTTACATTAATCCAGAATTAATTCACTTCAGTTTATATGGTCTAAGAGCAAAGAAAAAATTTTGTGAAGATAGTGACTCTTTTTCTTAGTTGGTTACTTTTGATTGGGTAATGCTTTGATGCACATTGAAAGAATTTGTAAATTACTTCTTGAAAAAACGTAGTACAATGACTTAAATGCATTAGCCCAGAGGCAGACTTTCTAAAACAAACTTTTTAAAACAGTTTGGGGAAAGTGTTCTATAATGACAGCTACAATACTGAGCCTCGGAGAGGTCATTATAATCAGTACTGATAGAACAGAAGTACACATGGAAAAGGAAATGACATGTGTATCCATCATCAACTTCTCTAAGTTTGAAAACTGAAGTTTTTATTCATATATAGGAATATTATTTTTAGACATTGGTTTATACAGAGTTGGCAGTATTCTATGTAGACATTAAAAAATTGGTAAAGATAATGAACTATTAATACATAAACACTGAGCAGTCTATGAAGAAAAGAAAGTAAATTTACCACTTGGTTATACTGATGCCAGTATGTCAAGAGTTCTCTTCCGTTAGTGAGATAAGTGGAATTTAAAATAAGTTGACTAAGAGAGTACCGTCACTGTTAAGGGTGTTAACTGGTTAAGCTATAACCCACATTCATGTGACTCATCACCTTAGGAATTCATACTCCCAGGGTGACCTGCTAGACTTTTAATTAGAAAGCTCTTGTATCTCTAAATAAATTCTGGAAACTTACTATATGCTACAGTGCCTATAATTAATACTGTGTTGCATAATTAAAAGCTGCTTTTAATAAATGACAGTAGTAAAGGGTTGGAAGAAAACTTGGAGGAGATGTGTATGTTTTTGGTCTTGATGGTGGGGATGATTTCTTGAGTATATGTTTATCTACACATTCATAGAGATAAAGAAACATGCATTAAATAGATTTGGCTCTTCTATAACTTTAAAAATGGGTTTGCAACCCCATAGGAAGAACAACAATATCAACCAACCAGACCCCTCAGAGCTCCCAGGGACTAAGCCATCAACCAAGGAGTACACATGGAGGGACCCATGGCTCCAGCTCCATACATAGCAGAGGATGGCCTTGACAGGCATCAATGTCTTTGAACTGTTTTGAACTTGGTCCTATGAAGGCTCGATAGATGCCCCAGTGTAGGGGAATCAAAGGTGGGGAGGTGGGAGTGGGTGGGTGGCTGGAGGAACACCCTCACAGAAGCAGGGGAAGGGAGGATGGGATAGGAGGTTTTAGGGAGGGGGGACCAGGAAGGGGGATAATATTTGAAATGTAAATAAAGAAAATATCCAATAAAAAATTAATTATTATTTCTGTGAAGTGCGAAGAAAATCTGTGCCCAGGTACATGTGTAAGTTCAGAGAATGACGTTGGGATTCAGCTCTTTTATTTGACCTTACTGAGGCAAGATCTCTCTGGTTTCTGCTGTACAGCATACTCCAGGTCCTGCCTTCAAGCTTTTGGGTGATTCTTGCATCTCCATCTACCATTTCCTCTGTGGAGCACTAAGATGCATACCGCTGCATCTGGCTTTTTCGTGGGGGGTTCTAAGGACCACAAGCTATCAGGACTACAGATCAAGCATGCTCACCCTCTGAGCCAGTTTGCAGGCGCTAAGTATTTATAGCTTTTAATGGGTTAATCATATTTCATTGAAGTAGTTTACAAAGAATGTAGGTTAAAATAAACATTCCTTTCAACAGAATTAAAGTTTAAAGCAAATTCAGAGAAGAAAACTTTGTTTAGAAGTGGCATCTACTTGTCCTACAGATACCCAAACTATAATAAAACCTCTTTGCTGTGGGATGGTAGTGATGGTTGTGGTGCTTGTCTTTAACCCAGGCACACAGGAGGCAGAGGCAGGTGGACCTCAGTTTGAGGCCAGTCTAGTTTATTGAGCGAGTTCTAGGACAGCTAAGACTACACAGAGAAACCATATCTTGAAACACCTAACTCAAAATAATAATACCTCTTTTTCTTTAGAATATTTGTTACCACAAAAAAAAAAAGAATATTGGTTACCAGTAAAAAATTACTGTCAAAATTAGAATTCTTTCAAATATTCTTTTTACTTAGATGTTTTTTAATTTTATTTTATTTTCTAAGTTTTTTTTATTTACATTCAAAATCATTTCCCCTTTCCCGTTTCCTCCCTCCCCGAAAGTCCCATAAGCCCCCTTCCCTCCCTCTTTTCGCCATTCAACCCCCTCTCATTTCTCTGTCCTGGCATTCCCCTACATCCAGTCTTTCCAGGACCAGGTGTCTCTCCTTCCATCTTCTTGGAAATCTATTGATATGCGAATTGTGTCTAGGGTATTCTGAGATTCTGGGTTAATATCCCCTTATCAGTGACTGCATACCATGTGTGTCCTTTTGTGATTGGGTTACCTCACTAAGGATGATGTTTCAAGTTCTGACCATTTGCCTAGGAATTTCGTGAATTCATTGTTTTTAATTGCAGAGTAGTATTCCATTGTGTAAATATACCACATCTTCTGAATCCATTCCTCCATTGAGGGACATCTGGGTTCTTTCCAGCTTCTGGCTATAGATTTTTTTTTCTTTTCTTTTTTTGCTAAAAAATCATTCAAAATACATGGACCAACAAAAAATATTTAAAGAAATCTTCATATGAAGCCTCTCTAGTCTGGGTGTTAGGAAAACTTTCTGAGCTACAACATTGGTTAGGAATCCTCCCTTGAGAATGGATATAAATGGCACAGGCCTCTTATCCCTCCCTAGCCTTGTCATTGAATCTATATTTGAAAAATGTAAGAGGATAATTCAATCACCTGAAAGGAGAGATTTACAGAAGTGACCATGTGAACTGTTAAAACTGTTTCTAAATAAATGTGAAAAAATTAGTAGTTTATCTGAAATATATGTGACTAAAAGTTTTTATTCTACTTAGTGAAACAATTAAATGTGTAAATAACTTTATAAGTTAGCCATCCCTGGCCCTCCTCAAGCTACTGCCTGGCATACTTTTTATCAGTAAGAACATGTATTATGAAATCTGTATGGGTTTAAGGCTCATACATAATGTGAACACACTCAGAACAACACAGAATGGGAAGAGGTGATTTTGAATATTAAGAAATAAGCATGGTTCCTGTGACAAACACCACCATTCAGGAATGGAGAAAGTAGAGATGCCAAGGCTTGTCTCCATGGGCCCATTCACTTCTGTTTCACCCAAGAGGTCCCTTTAAAACTTACACAGTTACCTTGTGTGTATAGCACAGGTTCCAAGAGGACACCGTAATAGCCACTGTGCAATCTTCTGGACACAGAATCACTCATTAGAAAAACATCTTTTGAAACCATTAATCACTCAAGTTTTTCACAAAGCATTTTACATTCAAATGTATACAGTGAAGAATGGCTACCTCTAAACAATTTGTTGCCAATTGTATAGCTTATTGCATAATTTTCCACTGCCTGATTCTGTATTTGATTCCATTAGATATAGATTGTAATAGAAAACATGGTACCTCATGGTATATTTAACATCATATTCATAGGCAGGTTTGGGAATTGACAGGTTGCTTGCTCCCCCTTCCCATAATATACCCTTTAGGGCAGCAAATTATCATAGAAATATATGTGCAAATCTATGTAATATTTACATTATATCTTCATTCCATGTTTTAGTAACAATGATTAACTTAGAGACATTTTGCAATGGTATAGTCCTTCTCACAAAGCATCAAGAGAGGAAACTCAATGTGGCATGATTCTGGAGTTTGACTGGAGCACCAACTAACTGTCTGTCTCTAACTTTGCAAGTGGAGAGCAGATTTGGGGCCAAGGCAACTTCAGGTTTCACTTCTGTACTAGAAAATCAACATTAGTGACTAAATGGGACACATCCACCCATCTACTTGATGTTGAAACATGGTGGAAAAGAACAGAGAGTTAATAGCAAAATAAATGTGATTCTGCTAAGGTTCCGAGACTTCTGCTTTTTTGTTTTCTTGTTTTTCATATTGTCATAGGTCCAGAATGTTCCATGCTCATCCAGCTTGGATTTGCTTCTCTTTTCTTTACATGCTCATTTTCTGACACATTCTCATGGATATTAGCTAAAGAATATTTTTAATAGAGACTGTGTCTTTTTATACAAAATTGTATAATTTAGTAGGGTAGGAGAGGAAAACTAATTTTTCTCACAAGACACTATTACAAATGCCCCTGTAAAGCTCTTCTTCCTCATTGCAGATGATCCATGACAGAGCCTGGAGTTAGCCAGAGGCATAAATGCACACGTTTAGGGAAAGGGTTCGCATTATCCAATGCAGATCTACATCAATACTTCTTGTCACTTTTAAACTGCAAGACGAGAATCTCCTTTTGATGCATTGAAAGTCTTTGGTATAGTAGGAGGCAAAAACGCTGAACACAGGCACAGACACAGAGAATGGCTAAGAAGATCCAACCCCAAGGAACACTTAAATGCTTAGGTTTTCAGTGAATTCTTACATGCTCTGCACAGATCCAAAGCTGTTTGCAGACTGTGAAGCAGAATAACAGACCCTGGCTTGGATTTGCAAGACACATATTGCCAGTTTAGCTTTAGACTGTTGCTTCAGTGTATTCCTTGCGTTTTCTTTCCTCTTTGAGGTTTAGAGAAGTTTCTAGCAGTCTAGTCCTTCCTACAAAAAAATAAAAAAAAAATAATAATAATACCAAATGCCGCCTTCCTGGATAATCTTTTCAATGGGTTTCTCATGACAGGATTATCAGAATCCCCTCTTTTGCTACAGGATCCTGAATCAGCAAAATTTCACCTTTATTGCATGATAAGAATTGATTGGTTCAGATCTAGGATGGGATTGCCAGCCTCTGACACTGTTTTGAGTTTGGGTTTTAAATCTGGGGAGCCTTCAGAACATAACTAGTACACAGAAGAATCTCTCCTTCTGAAACACCTCAGTGCCCACTGCTTTTCTCTAGCCATTGCCTCTGAGCTTCCAGAAGACATGACTAATGATTTTGAATTACAGTGTCCTGGTGACTTGTCAGTGACAGATAGAAACAAGGGACTCCTAAACTGGTCACGCCTTCACCAGCTCCAGTATTGGTTTCTTCTTAGCTATTCATAATCAAGATTCAACACTGTTTTAGCTACTTTTAAATCTCTAGATAACCTCTTTAAGACAGACAGCTGTTGGAAATTGAAAGAAGAGCCTGCAATATGGAGAAAAGTACAATTGCTTTGATAAATGAAGCTGGGCTTCAAGGCACCCAGGGAAAACAGTTCAAAGACAAAGGAAAGCAGAGAGAAGCAACCCACAAGGGCCCTCATTTGTTTCATTTATGAAAACCTCTCCCTTCCAGAAGTGGGATTTCTCTCCTCTGTAGAAGTGCTCTCTCTGAAAACTCTGGTTGCTTTCTTGACTCTGTCTCTCTGTGTTTCTCTCTCTCTCTCTCTCTCTCTCTCTCTCTCTCTCTCTCTCTCTCTCTCTCCCTCCCTCCCTCCCTCCCTCCCTCCCTCATTCCTTCCCTCAACCCCTCCATTCTGTGTCTGTGTGTGTGTGTGTATTTGTGTTTGGGGGGGAGAGAGGGAGGGAGAGAGAACTAGAGGGAGAAGGAGAGGAAGAGGGAGAGGCCATATTTTACCTCTTCCTCAGCCATAGGTGATCACTTTGGACCACATTCACAGCTTTTCTCCCTACTCCCTTTGGACATGTAAAAACTGCTAAGGAAGGTACACTAATACCATGTCCCTTAATTACACGTAATACATGTAATACCATGTGTATTTGCTGTTTTGGCTGCTGGTCATCTCTGTGTGCTTTCCAGAACTTCCTGTATTTCTTTTCATTGATTAAAGTGGGGACAGCACTGTAATTCACTCATTTCCCCACACAACAAATAAAGGCTGCTGAAATCCTTAGAAACAGTGCAGGCTCCTTTGGCCAAGTCTTTTCTCTGCAGCTCATTGTGAAGGACAGTAAGTGAACATTTGACTTAATCAGATTCTTTGTCTTGGAACTTTGAATCTCTGCAAGAGAGATTTAAGATCCAAAAACACGAACAATGTTCATTTATCCCAACAGTACCGTCTTGCTATCCTGGCTGAATAGTCGTCCTGTCCTGATTGCCCCTGTTCTGTTTAGAACTTTGTATGTGTGATCTTGTTTTCTGGTTTGTACATTTATTTCAGGAGATATCCAATATCTTTCCAGTAAATTTACTTTTGCTTACATTGTTCGCAATAGGCTTTTATTGTTGCAGCCAAAAACAAACAAAGCAAAACAAAAAAGGCCGAGGGATATATCCATTGTGAACCACTTCAAAGATGAGGTTAATTAAGTATGAACACAAAGTCTTGTCATGATGCATTTCCTCAGGGGCCAGAGCTGGTTTTAACCCTGAATATCCATTGTGAGGCAACTTTAATGAAACTTCTAAATATTGATTGCACCTTTTGTCAACAAAATGTAGTGGATACTCACTATATGGCTCCTTCCAGATGGGACCAGAGTGAAAGATGAGACAAAAAAACACATAGGTGAAAGGCTCTTAACTAGCATAAGATGCTGAGATGTGCAGGGCTGGGGATATGGCTCAGAGCAGTTGCCTTTCACACACAAAAAGCTAAGGTTTCTTTCCCTAATACTAGATTAAAATAACGACTCTAACAGATGTTTTCAAAATAATACTTTGGTCCAGATGTAGGATATTCTAGGATGACACAGTAGTTTAACCCTATATCCATATCGACTTAGCACATCTCACAATGACCTCAACTGCCTCATCATGAATAATAGTTTTTGTGGAGGTGGCTTGGGAGAAGAATGAAAAATTTTATATTTCTGATTCTGATTTTTTTCCTGCTCAGATATATTTGCTCTGAATAGTTATCTTTGCAATGAACATTTACAAGACACTTGGACAACATTAAAAAGAGAAGGCCTTGGACAGGAGGAACCCCCCCCCCCCACACACACACACACATACACCCATGCCCAACTCCAGGACACCAGGAAACACCGCACACAGACATGGCTGGTAAATGGAATAAATACGAGGCACTTAGAACCAGACATGGCAAGTAGGATTTTATAAAGAAGAGATGTAGATGGCTTGAAGTATCTGCAGAGGGTGGATTCAGCCTTGAGCCCCACTCTGTGGGCTTCTGGCGACCACCCCCCGCCTTGGCCACACCTCCTGAATCAGAACCTCTGTCTCCCACAGAGGGGGATGGGTGGAGAGAGAGAGCCCTGCAATCTCCATGGAAGACTGATGCTGCTTCAGTCCTACTAGTGCCCAGGGCAGCATGAAGGGAGGTGGCCAATGACCACAGTCATCTCCCAGCTAGGTCCCCCAGCTTCCTGAGGTGGGGGAAGAAAGGCGGTCAGATAAAAGTTTATTTTGTTGGTGCAGAGGGTGCTATTTTAGCAGAGCCAGGTCTCCTGAACCTTATTCGTTTTTGTAACTGACCAGTGTGGCATATAGCACAAGAATTCCCTCCGCCTCCCTCATGCCTCCCGAGTGCGTGCTTGTGGTTCAGATTCTGATTTTATAAATACTTTCTATAGTCCTGTTTCTTATTGCTCAGGTTGGCCTAAAAGACTCCATACAGTTTTTTGTTTGTTTGTTTGTTTGTTTTGTTTTGTTTTTTGCCTTGAATTTCTCATCTTCCTGCCTCTATCTCCCAAGTTCTAGAATTCCAGATGACTTTCTTATCTGGTCTAGCAAGAAAGTCTTCCTTTGCACCTCTCTTTGCCTACTCAAGCCATATTTATTTTTCAAAGTAACCACTGCTCCAATTTTTCCTTAACTCGCATCACACTTCTCAATAAACAAAGGCCCCTCTATTCAAAGGACCCATCATTCTTAGCACAAAGAGAGAAACAGATATTTTTGGCAAAGCTGATACAGAGCATATATATGATCTGGGGCCAAAAATTTGTACCAAAAATCTGCCATTTGGCCATTTGCAACAGGGAACCAGACAGCTCCATAGCCTTCTGTCCTTAGCCCACCAGGAGAGAGTGATCTCCCAGCAGCGATTTCACTTCTGAGTGTGGAGGTGAGATCTCTACCTTCTCTCTGGAGGGATACAGCTAGGAGGGCACAGGGCATACGATCAGTGGAGCTGCTGGGACAGGAGTCTTCCCTTCCGGCCGTCATTTGCTTCAGGTAACTAGACAGCTCCACAGTCTTCTGTGCACAGACCCTGCCAGAAGAGAGTTGGTCTCCAAGGAGTACAGACACAGGCTTACAGGCACACAGGAGGGGCAAGCTCCAGCCAGAGATAACAAGACCAACTAACATCAGAGATAATCAGATGGTGAAAGGCAAGCTCAAGAACCCTATCAACAGAAACTAAGGCTACTTGGCAACATCAGAGCCCAGTTCTCACCACAGTCAGTCCCAGATACCCCAAGACACCTGAAAAGCAAGAGTTGGATATAAAGTCTCTTCTCACTATGCTGTTAGAGGACATCAAGAAGGACATAAATAACTCCCTGAAAGAAATACAGGAGAACGTGGGTCAAATGGTAAAAGCCCTTAAAAAGGAAACACAAAAATCCCTGAAAGAAATACAGGGGAGCATGGGTGAACAGGTAGAGGCCCTTAAAGAGGAAACACAAAAATCCCTGAAAGAATTACAGGAGAACACAAAAAAACAAGTGAAGGAACTGAACAAAACCATCCAAGATCTAAAAATGGAAGTAGAAACAATAAAGAAATCACAAAGTGAGACATCTCTAGAGATAGAAAATTTTGGAAAGAATTCAGGAATCATAGATGTAAGCATCAACAACAGAATACAAGAGATAGAAGAAAGAATCTCAGGGGCTGGAGACATCATAGAAAACATTGACTCAACAGTTAAAGAAAATGCAAAATGCAAAAATCTCCTGAACCAAAACATCCAGTAAATACAGGACACAATGAGAAGACCAAACCTAAGTATTATAGCTATATAGAGAACAAAGATTTCCAACTTAAAGGGCCAGTAAATATCTTCAACAAAATTATAGAAGAAAACCTCTCTAATCTAAAGAAAGAGATGTCCATGAATATACAAGAAGCCTACAGAACTCCAAACAGACTGGACCAGACCAGAAAGTCCTCCTGGCACATAATAATCAAAACACCAAATGCACCAAACAAAGAAAGAATATTAAAAGCAGTAAGGGAAAAAGGTCAAGTAACCTATAAAGGCAGGCCTATCAGAATTACACCAGACTTCTCACCTGAGATGATGAAAGCTAGAAGATCCTGGCCAGATCTCATACAGGCCCTAAGAGAACACAAATGCCAGCCCAAACTACTATACCCAGCAAAACTCTCAATTACCATAGATGGAGAAAACAATATATTCCATGATAAAACCAAATTTGCACAATATCTTTGACAAATTCAGCCCTACAAAGGATAATAAATGGAAAACGCTAACACAAGAAGGGAAACTACACCCTAGAAAAAGCAAGAAAGTAATCTTTTCCAACAAACCCAAAAGAAAGTAACCACACAAACATAAAAAGAACATCAAAAATAACAGGAAGCAAAAATCACTATTCCTTAATATCTTATAACATCAATGGACTCAATTCCCCAACAAAAAACATAGTCTAACAGAAATATTTTTCATGTAAATCTTCAATTTTATCAGAAAATGTGATTCCTCTTTCAATTTAGTAATGTTTTTTATGTCTATCATTTTAACTGTAGTATTTTCCATGATAATCTTTAATTTTAACATTTTTTCTATATATTTCTTCAATTTTATCAGAAATATTTTCCATATAAATCTTCAATTTTATCAAACAATGTCTATAAGTTTACTTTCAATCAACTTAGGAACATTTTTACACCTTCCATTTTATCTGTATAATTTTCCATGAAATAGTCAGTTTTAACATTTTTTAGTATATTTCTTGAATTTTATCAGAAATATTTTCCTTGTAGATCTTCAATTTTATCAGAAAATGTTTATAATTTCACTTTCAATCAACTTAGAAATATTTTTATGCCTACCATTTTATCTGTACAATTTTCCATGATAATCTTCAATTTTAATGTTTTTCCATATTTTTTTTCAATTTTATCAGAAATAGTTTCCATGTAAATCTTCCATTTTATCAGAAATTGTTTATAATTCTACTTTCAATCAACTTAGGAATATTTTTATTTCTACTAATTTATCTGTATAAATTTCTTCAATTTTATCAGAGATATTTTCCATGTAAATCTTCAATTTTATCAAAAAATGTTTTTAATTCTACTTTCAATCAATTTAGGAATATTTTTATGCCTACCATCTTATCTGTATAATTTTTTGTGAAATAGTCAATCTTAACATGTTTTTCTATATATTTCTTGAGTTTTATCAGAAATATTTTCCTTGTAGATTTTCAATTTTATCATAAAATGTTTATAATTCCACTTTCAATCAACTTAGGAATATTTTTATGCCTACCATTTTGTCTGTGTAATTTTTCCATGAAATAGTCAATCTTAACATGTTTTTCTATATATTTCTTCAATTTTATCAGAGATATTTTCCATGTATATTTACACAATGGAATACCACTCAGCAATTTAAAACAATGAATTCATGAAATTCTTAGGCAAATGGGGAGCAGGGGGAGGGAAGAGGGCTTATGGGACTTTCAGGGAGTGGAGGGAACCAGGAAAGGGGAAATCATTTGGAATGTAAATAAAGAATATAGAAAATAAAAAAAAATTTTAAAAAAAGAATAGTAAAAAAAAAAATCTGCCATTTACTATGGTACTCCATAAAACTTATAAATTCCGTACTTTTATTTTACACAACATAACACGGACTTTAATAGACCTTAGTAGACCTTATTTCTTTCAGATGTCTACTTGAAGATTTGCTTTTACAGTCTCCTCCATATCAGACTGTTGGAATGACTCAGCCGCCCTAGTGTTATGCCTCACAAGCCTGAAGGCCTGAATTCAATCTCTGGATTACATAGTAAAAGGAAAGAACTGACTTTTGAAATCTTTCATCTGATGTCCACACGTTGTGTGGTATATGTGCCCCTCAACAAATAAATAAAACAAATAACAAATTGTGAATATTCCATGTTATAAATATGTAAGAAACTAAAAATACCATACAGGAAATAGTGTAAAAAAAATACCTTTAATTTGATTTTACCCCAAGATGCAATCTATTTCATAAACTAGTATATAAAGGAAACTCATGTAGATAGGTAAATAAGAGGAATATATGCCAAACATATCAATGGATTTCTTTGCTTTGTGAAATTAGATACTTATAGAAATTATATTTCATCCAAAAGTATCTACTTGATTCATATCAGGATGCTAAATACTTTTGCCCCAGGGTAGGTTTCTTAGCTGTTTAGGGGAATACAGTCTAGAGGGATGAGTTGCTAGATACTGAGGCCAACTGTTGAGACACTCAGACTTGTGCCTAATAAGAAGCACTCTTACAAACCAGAGCCCCATCCACATACTCTTTGATTTTCGCAAATGTTATTTCTTCAGGAGTTAGTTACCGTATATAAGACTTATTCTACAATATCTTCCTCAAGAACAAGTACAGAAACTCAAGAACTCAGCACAGAAAGTATTTACACTACAGATTAAGATGCAATAGGCATGGAGTACTGAGCTGTATCTGGTGACAGAGATCATCCCCTTCACTCAGAATCCTAAAACCTTCCCCTGGATTTGATAACAGAAGATGGGCATCACAGCTCAGAGACTCATGGGATTTGGTACACAACTCATTGCATCGTACTGCCATGGGGTGTGTAAATGAGTGACCATTTCTAAATAATTGATTTCATTAGAAGTGAGGTTCATGAAATTTAATATATACTATTGTATTGAAAATATAGGCAATGGGATTTTGCATAATCACTAACTTAATACCATGGATGTTGCACTTATAAATCTTGAAGACAGAAATTCTACATGAACCAGTTACTTTATAAGAAACAATGATTTGGATAATTTCTGGCCCAAATATAAAGAATAAACCCAGAAAGTATAGCAATACTTAATCCTATATACAGCTTCCAAGAAGGCACAGCTAACTAGGTCAGGATATTTTTGTTTGTTTCTCTGTTTGTTTGTTTAACCCTGTTCCAACCTAATAGGCCTCAGCCATGATCTATATAAGAGTTCTATGTAAAGCACAAGACATCTCTGCCTTTAGTGTACTTGAATTTGGCAGCTGCACAGCCACCTGTCATCCTTTCAAATAAGAATTTAAGTGCAGAATGTCAGGGAGTCCCATGAGTGTAGGTCTGGAAGCTTTTTGCCCCATTCTATGACCTACTACCCTGGGGCCACCAAATCCTCACTGTGCTGTCATTGCTAACTGAAAGGAAGCATAAAGCAAAATGTGGATCCCAGATATAGTAGCTTCTGATGCACCCTCAGACTCCCCATCAATGACAGTAGATGACAGTATATACTTAAGCCTTATGAAGACATTTATGGAAGAATTTGTTTAAAGTAATAAATGATATAAAAATCACGGCTCTTATTTCATAGAAATGAAATAGTTTATTTTGGAGTCAAATTTGAGTGACCAAGGCATGGAAACACAAATTTAGATTTCCCCAAATTCCACATTGCAATGTGGTAACAGATTCATCGAGTTTTTTTGTAGTTACAGAAAAAGAAAGTCATGAACCAAAACATTTTTTTTTTTTTAAATTGCACTGGTAGAACACTAGGTAGACAGGATGCGGCAAACAGGAAAACTGCTGTAGGCCTCAAATGCTATGGGAAGACCACGTGGTCTTGTGGTTACTAATGGTGTGCTAAATTAATATAACACTAAATATTTCATACAGTAGTCACAAGGATGATGACTCAGACTCAGAGGTAGGCAATGAATGGCTATGAAGGTACCTAAAGATAGTCAGAGATAATGGGAGTCTGAATCTGTGTGGTGGTTTGAATAATAATGGCCTGCATAGGCTCATATATTTGAATATTTAGTCAGCAGGCAGTGGCATTACTTGAAAAGGATTAGGAGTTGTGTCCTTATTGGATGTAGTGTTTCACTGGCTGTGGGGTTTTGAGATTTCAAAAGCAAAATCCAGGCCCAGTATTTTGTTCCCTTCCTGCTGTTCGTAGATCTGGGTATCATACTCTCAGTTATGTCTCCAGCATTATGTCAGCCTGTTGCCACTGTGCTTCCTGCCATGATGAGAATGGACTAAACCTCTGAAACTGTAAGCCAGTCCCAATGAAATCATGTTTTTTATAAGAATTGCCATGATTGTGGTGTCTCTTCATAGCAATAGAAGAGTAACCAAGTCAATCTCCAATATTTCAATCTTTATCTCAACACTGAATTCTAACAAGTCAATCAAGTTTTGGGGAATTTCAGTGTAGGTGAAACTTTCCAGAAACTGAAGTTCACATAGGAAGCAACATCATAAGCAACTTGAAGTTAGATGGGATGACAGTCTCTTCTTTTCTAGTCCACATTGAATTCAAGATTGTAAACACATGGATTTAAGGTAACCCAATTGAAATGCCTAGTGTAGTTAATTATTATGCTTCTTTTAAACCTTCATTATTGATTCTATTTTTTAAAAAAAATTAAGTCATTAAGCCCAGGTTTGCAAATAGCAAATAGACTGAAGGCAGACACTAAAGGGAATGGTTGCTTTGTATTAGTGTCATTAGGGCTCTGGCCTCTACTTGGTTCTAATCCTCATTATCCATGCCAGAGGGATTCAGAGGAAACACACAGAGCTCAGTATAGGCAAAAGGATGCATTGCAAATCATAATATGGAGCACAGGCTTGGGGTGAGAGTGGGTCAGGCCCGTAAGACCATTGTGTTAAGCTTCATTTTAGGCAATTCAACCCAACTGACTCGACCAGGATCTGCTGACTTTTCTGAAAAATCTCTGAAAAGCATTGCTTTTCTTGTTCCTGCCATTTATTGCTCATTCTTTCTTCTACTGGGCATACTTGGGGCATGCTTTCTAGAAACTATATGTTTTCTCATTCTTCCTTTTGAAGGCTCTTCAAGCCCACAACTTCTGCCATGTACCTGTTTGATTGACCTCCACTGCTAATCTCCCAGCCTAACATGGTCTTTCCTTTCTCTGTCTTCTTCTTCAAGAAGTTGTTGAGATTTATATATTGACTGCTATAGGTTTTATTTTTTTCTCTAAAAAAGTTATAAAGTTACCCTCAAGCCTCTTTCTTATGAAGTATTTAAATTATTTTATTAAAATAAATAAAATAATAAAATAATTTAAATAAAAAGAACCCTGAAAGTTGACACCAATTTTTCTAGTAATTTATGGCAGCCCAGGTAAGACTTCCCAAAATTTCCAGTTAAAAAAATGTCCTTCAGTTTCTGGGTGTGATGGAACACACCTTTAACCCGAGCTCTTTGGAAGCAGAAACAGGCAGATTTCTCAGATCAAGGCCAGTCTGGTCTACAGGTCAAGTTCCAAGACAGCCAGGGCTACACAGGGAATCCCTGCCTGGAAAACACAAGCAGACTAACAAAGAAAATAAGACAGCTCTTTGGTCCATTTGTGTCCAAAGCATACACTGAAGTCTTGCAGGACACAGGCTTTCAGTGAAAGACTAAATGAATACAGTGTGGACCAGCAGGCACATGACCCAGAGATGCTTAGAAAGACAACACATTTCAGGCACTTCCTGAACAAACTCTGAAATAGAAAACGGAGCTTCAGATTACAATGTGAGACCTCTTCTCACCTGTCTTCTGGCAGAAAGATGTGTTGGGAAGCACTTTTCTAGGTTACCAAACCATGGATTCCTATGCTCAGGCATTCTGATATCTCCAACTCCAAATAAAGGAGATTGGAATGCAGTTGCTATGGAATGTACTAATTAATTACATTTACTTTACATAATTAGCATTAGGGCTTTTTGAACAAAAATGCAAATTTATGGAAATTGGTTGAAATCTTTATGCAAAATAATATAAAAGTGGACTCCTAAATTATTGGGAAAAATAAGGTAGTTTTAATTGAACAGCTAAAAGATTTGTACTTCGTTATATGATTACATCTAGTAAACTCAATTTCAAGAGTAAGTTCATTTGCTTTTATCTAACCCTTCCATCTCTTGCTCAGTATTGTTGCTATAATTATCACCAATAAGGGACCAATCTTATTTTCTATCTTACTTTGCATCACGCATTAGTTCTGTAAACAGAAATGGAATATGTTATTCTTTTGAACAGAGCCTTGTGCATTACAAATTAGGCAGAGTTGGGCCAAAGGATTGCAAAGCAGCCAATTATTGCTTTTGGAGGACACAATGCAGCACCCTGCTCAATTGCTGCTTTGCAAAGAGAATGACTTTTCCATAGAACCAGTCTTTCTACAAAGGATCCTTGCAGCACCTTGTAAAGTAGATGGCCTTGCAATCAATAGAGAGTACCTGACAACTGTGGCAAGGAACTGGGATGCTGACAAATAGGCAGTCAGTGGTACAATAAAAGGAACACTGAGATGCCCATGACATAACAGTGAATACTGACAAATGATGCTTTGTTTGTAAGGGCCCAGAAACGTGAATATACATGAGTAAACACTAAATGACAGAAGTGGGAAATTAAGCATTGTCAGGTTAAGTGGCATAGACATTAACACACAATTAACAAGCTGGTAATTATTGGTGGACAACTCCCCAAGTTCATAGATGTTCAATTTCCTATACATTTAGTTAATAAAGAAATTAGATTGACCTCCAGATTCCAAGGGACTATGGTAGCATCATAAGACTCAAATAATTAATCTTTCAACTTTCATATTTAATATTTTTTATTGGATGCAGTAGGTTGTGAACATTGGAAACAGAATGGAGATTGCTAACACTATTTTATCACCTCCATTTGGCTAGTTATTTCTTACAACAAGGTTGGGATTCAATTCCAGTTATTTTTTCCTTAGATTTTTACCACTAAGTAAAATGTAATGTGAGGTTGTTGGGGAGTATTTAAAGCTTGTCACTTTATCATCACAGATGATGGGTGAATTGATCTTGATAAAGAAGGGGCCTGCACTCACACTTGTGCTCCTCTGGAATGAGAAGTAGCTAAAGGACCAATATCTACTTGCAATTTGAAGCAGAGAGATGAAAATGGTAAGTCTTAGAAATGATTGCCTCAGATGGTCAGAGAGCCCCAAAGGCTGGGATCTTATTACACAGTACCTAGGTTCATAACCCTGATGGTGTAGTTTTCTTGTATTCAAAAGGAAGACCAAAGTGTGAAGTCTTCGGTTCTTCTTAAAAAGGGAAACAAAAAAACTCATGGAAGCAAATATGGAGACAAAGTATAGAGCAAAGACTGAAGGAAAGGCCATCCAGAGACTGTCCCACCTAGGGATTCATCCCATATACAGTCACCAAACCCAGGACACTATTGTGGATGCCAAGAAATGCTTGCTGAAAAGAGCCTGGTATAGCTGTCTCCTGAGAGGTCCTGCCAGTCTTACAAATGCAGAGGCAGATGCTGGCAGCCAACCATTGGACTGAGTGTGGGGACCCCAATGGAGGAGTTAGAGAAAGGACTGAAGGAGCTGAAGGGATTTGCAGCCCCATAGGAAGAACAACAATATCAACCAACCAGACCCCCTGTAGCTCCCAGGGACTAAGCCACCAACTAAGAAGTACACATGGCTCCAGCTGCATGTGTAGCAGAGGATGACCTTGTCAGGTACTAATGGGAGGAGAGGTCTTGATAGATCCCCCAGTGTAGGGGAATTGAGGGTGGGGAAGTGGGAGTGGGTGGGTGGGTGGGTGCAGGAACATCCTCATAGAAGCAGGGAGGGACGGGATAGGGGTTTTCTGGGAGGGGGAAAACCGGGAAAGGGGACGTTTGAAATGTAAACAAAGAAAATATCCAATAAAAAAAAGAAAGGACTTAGTAAATGAAAATGAGTTTATTTATGCTTCGGTTTAATAGAGGGGAGGGGCGATGTTGTAGGTGATATCAAGGTTCTAAGTTCTCGTGTCGTTGAAAAAGGAACTGAGAAGAATGAAGAACTTGCTCCAGAAGCAGATATGGTTTAGCAAATAATACTCTCACAAGTGGGAGGGTGAAGGCAGGAACAGAGAGATCAGGAACAGAGAGTCCATGAACGACTGTACAGAGTGCTATATTTTTGTGTTACCTTTATGATGTTTGCTTTATTTGCATACCATGGGCTTTTCTGTACATACTTCACCTGTTACATGTGATTCCATGTTCAGCCTCATGACTCATCATCATTGCCATCTTAAAGCTTCACCTAAAAATAGTTATCTTAGTAACAGAATCTCATGTCCTATATCACCTACTTTTCTGTTTGATAAAATAGCATAGCTGAAAGGGTTTATTCTGGCTTTTGATCTTGAGGAATGTATAAAGTCTGTTATATGGGAAGTCAAGGAATATAGAAAACCAGCAGATCCAGACACAAACCTTAAAGCAAATCATCACCTAAAAGTTCTATTACATTCACAAACAGAACCAAATGGGTACCAAGTATTCAGATACAAGACCCTGTGGGACTGGCTCTTTTCAAACATTTTGGAGTACTTCAGTGGGGCTGTACCATTAGTCAATTTTCTGTCTAAGCCTGAAATTTTCTACCTTTCTACTTTACCAACTGTGTGTGTGTGTGTGTGTGTGTGTGTGAGATGTGTGTGTGTGTGTGTGTGTGTGTGTGTGTTTCAATGTATCTTCTCTAATATGCTGTAGAAGGCTGTAGAAGGTGGAAACCAGCACACTACATATGAAAAATAGAAAGACTATTCAAGCCTGAGCTGTTTTTGTCTGAATGTGCAATAAGACAAAACTGTGTCCATTAGTTAGCTTCTAGGGAGGATCCCCTTTTCACAATCTTATGTCTAAGCATAATGGGGAGTGCACATTACTGGAATCAGTGCATTGTGAGAAAGGACACACAAAACACATAACAAGAAGGGAAGAAGAAAACGAGACATAATCACCTGACTGCTGCTAACAACAATGCTAACTTGAAATATGCGATGCCAATCACCAACCAAGGAGAAGCGAACTTCTAAGTTCTTCCCTTCTTGTTATGTAACCCAATCAAACAATCAAGACTATGCCCCTTAGTAGTTAATCCCTCCTTCCTTTCTATCCCATAAGAAAACTCAGACTGTAGCCTGGAGCCCATGGGGACGCTTACTTCTGTGGCCTGCTGTCAGTACTGACAATATCTTCCTCTATAATCTGCACTATCACTTTGTTCAAAATGAAGTTATCTTGCTTCTTTCACAAATCTGTGTGAGCCCTTATTTTCAATGTTTTGGATATAAGACCAAGAACCTGAAAACGTCTGACCCAGACCCCAATCACACTAGAAACAAGACTTGCCTAGATTTAAATCTCCATTACAAAGTCTGGATGACTTTCAGTTTTGTTGTTGAGATGGTATTGAGAACAGGGAACATTAAAGAATGATTATACCACAAGGCTGGACACTCAAGATGACACAAGTGTCCATTTCGATCCTGCTCTACAGTGGATAAATTATACATGAGTAGCTGTGCTGTAAAAAGGGAGCCTGTTTTGAATCAGCATTCCCTGGCCCCCACTTTCTCTTTCTCCACACCATGCATCCTGCCATGGTAAGATCCAATAAGAAGGCATTTGACAGATGCAGCTCTTTGATCATAAACTTCCCACACTCTGCAACTTCAATGAATAAATGTCTTTTCTTTACAAATTACCCAGTGTGTGGTGGTCTGGGATAGTAGCAGAAAATGGGCTCAGACAGGGCTATATTAAAAGGTGTAAAGAATGAAGCTTAGAGATAATTAACATCCTTGTTCTTAGATGAGATGTATAACAAATCTGACTTAGAAGTTCGCTTCTCCTTGGTTGATGATTGGCATCACATATTTCAAGTTAGCATTGTTGTTAGCAGCAGCCGGGTGATTATGTCTCGTTTTCTTCTTCCCTTCTTGTCTTTCTTCATTCATTATTCATCTTTAAGTTAAAGCTTTTTGGTTGGCCTGTGCAAAACTTCCAGGAGAAATGTTGTTTGCCAAAACTATGAGAGCTGCACAGTTAGAAGGGCATGTGAAAAAAAGGTCTTGAGATATTAGCTTCAAATGGGTGAGCATTATGGTATATAAATAGATGCCAATAAAGTTGCTACAAAACAAACAAATTGTGGGGTTAACTGGGAAATTGATACCAATAAAATCACCAGAATAATTGCGGTTTGCTTACCAGTTCATTCAGAAATTCACTGAGTGTATTGTTTATTAGACATTTTATGCAGAATTGGAATTATATTCATGCATATAAATCAGTCTCCACCCTGCTACCAACATCAGAAGGAAAAAGACAGATGTGTCAAATATCATTGAGCACACGCAGAAGGGTACTGAGCCAATGAGAACAGCTTTGGAATTGAGATAGAGGAGTGGGGGTGTTCTGAACAGAGGGTGGGCATGCCAAGAGCATTGGCAATCATAAAAAAGGATCCTTGGATATGATAAGCTCAGATCTTTGGGTCTACGGGGAGATAGACATTTTTGGAGTAAAAGCCATGTTAGGAAAGGCATAGGAGAGGGAGTCATTAGGAAGGGGCAGGGAATATGAACTGTTCTTCCAAAAAAATACATTACAGCTATATGACAGGATCTGAAGAAAACAACTAGGATATTAGTTACTTGTCTTATTGTAACAAAGTACCTAAATCAAAGAACTTAAATAAAGAAAGGTTTACTTTTGCTTATATTTTGAGAGAAGTCCATCATGGTAGACAAGATCTGGTACAAGGAATAAGGTTGCTGGTCACATTGTATCCATAGTCAGGAAGCTGAGAATGATGAATGGCATTATTCAGACCGGTTTTTCCATTTAATCACTCCAGATCCATAGCACGTGGGATGATTTGCTGCTCATTATCACACTTTCCCATTTCAATCGATTCTAGACAATCTCTTATAGGCATACCCAAAGGACTGTGTTCTACGTGAGTATAGATCTCTTCATATTGGCAAGTAATAATAATTATCACATGCGGTATTGTTGAAGGTATAAAAAATGGAAATTTGAGCATGTATTTATAGAAATTGAAGAAGACATAGGTCATCATAAAGTTCAGAATCTTCCCAACTGTTTTATCACATTTATATTTCATAAATATAAATATATTTTATAAATATAAATGGTGTGTGAGTCTGTGTGTATGTGTGAGTGTGTGTGTGTGTGTGTGTGTGTGTGTGTTGTATGTTGTGTGCATGTGAAAATGGGAAAGGAAAATGCTCGTCTTTACTATTCTTCATCAGCAACCTAGTTAATATAGACAGAAAAGGAAGGAGAGAATGAACAGAAGGCCAAAGATCCGGATGTTGTCACTTAATGGTTTTCTTTAGGTCCCTGTCATATAGCTGTCATTATTAATGTGTTTTGTTTGAAGAACAATTCATATCCATGCCCCTTCTTGATAACTCCCTCTCCTGTGCCTTTCCAAAACCTTTTCCCCCAAAATGTCTATTTCTCTCTGAAACCCAAGCTCTGATCTCATCATATCCAAAACATCACACATTTTGGAATAAAAGGCATGTTTGTTTTTAGAAAGACTTTAAACTCCAATACCTTGTAATTTCTCATAAGGAAGCCCACAATCTGTGTTACCAAAGTATTATGTGTAAATATATCTTTATTTAATTCTCATAATACTGCTTTCAATTTTACACACTAGGAAATTATAAGTAGTAGGTATTTCATAGTAAATACTGTTTGAATCTAAAATGGATGTATTGAACCCTGTATTTCCACCATTGAAATAGATGGAATACATTGAGGTATAAATTTCCTTTCAACCACACCTATAGATAGGTAAAAGGGCCAATGACTTGCAAATTAATATTACACAGAAAGTTGACTATTCTGGAAATAATAAATGCATAATGTAGGAAAATTATCTTTTACATCGAGGGCATTAAAAAAAAGACTTTTCCTACTCCAATGACATTCTGATCCCTACTTTATAGCAATTGCTATAAATATCTCAGTTTTAATGAGGAACACTGTGTAAAATATTTGTGAACTTTGAACACTGACCTCTGACCTTTCATTTAAATTATAAGATACTTTTCAATTATATCATTCTTATTTCTTCTCCTATCAATTAAATTTCCAGCAATACTCTAACTTTCATATTGTCAAGGTTTATGAGACTACATTAATTTCAACAAATATAGTTATGCATCTGAGTTTGCCTGAAGTTGCCCCCAAAGCTGAAATTCATTATGTTTAGCTTCAAACTAGGTAGTCTACATGCATCTATACTAAACAGTAAACTCTCCCACTTAAAAGAGATAAGTTTCCTGGTTTGGTTCACTTTTCTTCAACTGTTCCTGGTCAGGCCATGCTTTTTTAAATAGCTACAAATATGTTTTGATACATTCTTGTTCAACCATTTCAAAATGTACTACATCATTGCTATATGTTCAAGTCATTGGAATAAGACTGTTCTTGGGGTGACAGGGAGGTAGGGCCTTAGAAGCTTCTTTCTCCATGAATATATTTTATGATCTTAATTTCTAGACAGTGATTGAGTTTGGGTCAAGGTCTGAACGTAAAGTTACTAGTTGTCATAGTTCCTTTTCTCTTGCTGTGATAAATCATCGTGACCAAAGAGATTTATAAAAGAATGTGTTTATGAATGCTTACCAGTTTCTGACAGTGAGTTCAGATTGTCATGACAAAGAGCACGGTGACAGCAGGCAGGCAAGCTTGGTGCTGGAGCAGTAGATGAGATATTACATCCTTATCTATAAGTAGGAGAGAGGAAAGGAGGGAGGGATGGAGAGGGGAAAGGAGGAAAGTGGAGAGGAAAGAAGGGAGGGAGGGAGAGAGAGAGAGAAAGAGAGAGAGAGAGTTAACTGTGAATGGCATGGGCATTTGAAACTTCAGTGCCTGTCAGCAGTAACACTCTAGGTCAACAAAGCCATACCTCATAATCCTTTCCAAAATGGGGACCAAATATTGAAATACATGAGCCTTTGGTGGTCATTCTCTTTTAGACCACCACAATGATCACACATAAATTGTTTACCGGCCTAAAAAATTTCTATTGATGTACAACATTTCTCCTTTCAAAGGCTTTATGTTCTTTGTTTTATATTAAATTACTCACTTTAAACCCTTGAGACTCAAAGTGCATTCACACCGTCTATCACTACTTATTGGATAATTTTACCTAAGAATGCCTTCTCCTCTGGCATACTGGAGCTATACTGCACAGGACATCCTGCTCAATGCTGATCCTAATATTTACCTTCTTTGTTACTTCCCTGGTTGGAAATGTTGCCAGATAGTTGTGACCTTACCTCTATCTGCACTTGAATCCACACTGAAGCAACTTCCCAAGTTGGAAGAAGATACGCCATATAACGAAAGATAATTCCAACAAGGGGAGAATGAAGTAAAAGTTTTACATTTTTGTGTCAAGATTGTCTACTTTATGATCATATAGTAGACAGATAATTTGCATAGCTAAATACTTCTTTAAGAAAGAAAATTTCCCTTTTATATATTAATGTGGTCTTTATATTTTCTAGAACATGGATTTGCTAGAAATAAATCACCTCTAAATTCTCTCTTCCAGGCACCTGACCTTTCTCAAAAACTTTATTAGCTCCCTTTTATCTCTATGTTCTAAACTTACCTAGTAATTCCTTGAATTTTCTTCTCTCTCTCTCTCTCTCTCTCTCTCTCTCTCTCTCTCTCTCTCTCTCTCTCTCCCTGTTCCCATTATCATTTTCAAGAGTTTAAGTAGTGAAATAATTATAGAAACTGGTTCATAAAACATCCTGTTTCATTACCTTATTGACTGTTCCAGTATAGTGACTCATACTCTTTGCTCTTTCTGAAATTTGAATGATTTTAAGCATATGAAGAAACTAACCTCTTAATATTGCTGGTGTAGTATACGATGCTAAAACTAAGTAGAGGACTTTCCAGGTTCGTGTGTGTGTGTGTGTGTGTGTGTGTGTGTGTGTATTTGTATTTTACTTTTGTTGTTTTATTTTCTATTTGAGCAAAGATCTCACAAAGCCCAGGCTGATCTTAAATTCACTATGTAGGCAAAGATGACCTTAAGTGTCTGATCCTCCTGCTCCCAAGTGCTGACACTATGCCACTATGTTTGGCTTTGTTTTGTTTTATTTGGAATAATTTTGCTTTATTTGAGAAAAGGCCTCATGTAGCCCAGGCATCAATTTATTCTGAAGTTGAGTGTGACCTTGAACTCCCCATCTTCCTGCTTCAACCTTCCAACTAGTACCTACCCAGGTACCTTGGCTACTATTGAAAACATAAACAAATATACAAATAAATAAAGTCAGTCTGAAGTTGTGAAGTAAGGAAACTATAAAAATGATAAATACACTACCAAAATTGTTGAAGATCAAAACTTTCAGAACTGTTCTTGTAGCAATTAGAGGGAATTAAGAAATATGACTACATGTTGCCAAGAAGAACAAAGTTTAGAATCATTTAATTGTTCTATTTCTATGGCTCTAAAGTAGCCATACCAGAGGGGCCTGGTGGTTTAACTAAGTACACACTTAGCATATGCAAGTCTGGATTCAATCTCTAGTACTGAAAGGAAAACAGACCAACAGTCTGCTTGAAAATCTACATTCTAATGTCCTAAGGAGGGATGGAAAGCAGCAGCCAACCAAGGAGCAACACCAGCTCACAACCCCAGAGCTTTATCCAAGAATGACACACTTTAATCTGTTAGGCAATTTTACAAAACAAAACAAACAAAAAAAACCCAAAAAACCCTGCATTCAAGTGAGTTGTTTTCATGTAGCTTAACACAGAGTTCACTCAATACGCACTCTTTTTCATTCAACCTTGTCATGCACGTAACTGTTCATGCTTTGATGTTGCTAATTTCAGAGATAGATACCAACTAGGGAAGACAAAATGATGATCAAATATAAGAATAAGGTACCCACTGGTACTTATAGATACATGGACACATTCCTGGACATCTAGAAGGCCAGATGCATGTTAGGCTTTTATACCTAAGAAGGCCTCCATCTCCCAATTTTAGATGACTATGGATTTTATGCATGGCAGAAGTAAAATCTAAAGTAGAATTATGAAGTCAAAATTATCGAGCATGTTACTCCAACATCAAGACTCACATAGAGTCTAGGAGACAAATTAAGAAAATATGCTGTCTACTCCAGACAGGGAAGCAGTCAGAAACTGGAAGCAATCTAGATGTCCCTCAAGAGAAGACTGAATTAAAAAAAAAATATGTGATACACTTACCCATGGGAATATGACTCAGAAGTTTTTTAAAAAAATCATGAAATTTGAAGATAAATGGATGGAACTAGGAAAAATCATCCTGAGTGAGATAACCCAGAACCAAAAAGAAATATAAACAGTGCCTTGCTTGGCCATCATCAGAGAAGCTTCCTCCTGCAGCAGATGGGGAACAAATACGAGACTCGCAGCCAGTTATTATGGATAGTAAGAGACTCTGGAACACTCAGTCTTAATGGGATATCTCCATGAAATCCCTCACGGCTCAGAGAACTATGGAGAAGAGGATGATGAAAGAGTGTAAAAGTCAAAGAAAATGGAAGATGATAAATAAGCAAGATGTTCTAAATTAATATGAGCAACACGTATATGGATACACAGAGACTATTGTAGAATACACAGGGCATGTACAGGTCTGCACCAGATGTGACTCTATAAAAGGAGAAGTGGACACACGGCCACATCCCTAATCCAGAAGCTATAACCCATTGATAACAAATTTCATACGTAAATTGATTTTCCTGCAAGGGAGTCTCGCTTGGGAAGCAAACTATTCTTAAGGGTAGGTTGCATGCCCAGCAGTAAATAGCCAAGAAAATTAACAGAATGGAATCTTTGGGGATTTCTTGTCTCACAATGGTATTTTGTGGCTTTTTATTTTATTGTATTAGTCTGTATTTTTACTTTAATTTATCCATATACTTTGTCTTTAAAAGTGTTCTGTTGAAGGAGAGTGGAAGAGTTTGTAACTTTGGGCTAGAAAACACCAGGGAATGCAGCAGAGCCTCCTGGGTCATTCTGATGAGAACTTTGGAGACACTACTGCTAATAGATGTGAACAATGCAAGCAGCGGGGCCTAGTTCAGGAAAGTATGGAAGGAAGCAAGGGTTGTATTGGTAATGAGTTTGGGATCTGATTGTATCATATTTTGACCATGAATCTGGTTTCTTCTTGCCAGTGTCCTGTGAATTTGAGTGATGCTGAATTTAAAGATAAAGGAGAAATTTGCTTGATAGACGAAAGGTGTATATTCAAGATTAAAGTTTAAGACTAGGAACATGTTGACAACAAAGCAATCATTACTATTAAAAAGCTTAGTGCTCAGAAGGAGAAACCTGGGGTTGTTCACTGGGCCAATTATCCCCTTTATCTCCTTAGTATCAGGACGCAGAAGCTAATGGTCCAAAGGATCCAAGTTACATCTTCATGTTATAGCAGGTATGGAGTGGAACCAGACTAGTCTTCAGAGACAAAGTGTATGTACTACAGGTATGGAAGTCTAGAGAACTGGGGCATCTCAAGTGTTCTAGAGTCCAGGGTTATATTACAAATCTTAGATGACAGAGATGGAGCTAAAAGATTTGATATTTTGACTGATAGATTTTGCTTTTTGGATGGTTAATCCTGGGTGTGTCCCAATTCTTCCATTTTGAAATGGGAATGTTTACTCTGTGTCATTATATATTAGAAACATCTAACTTATTTTGAATTTATAAGACCTCACGGTTAAGAGACACTGAACTTTGAAGTGTTGGAGTTTTTAAAGATTAAAGGATTATTTTTTTAAATTCATTTTATTTTGTATTTATGTTTATGTGTAAATGGACGTGTGTGCGTTTGCATGTGTGATACATGTAAGAACTCATGGAGGTCAAAAGAAAATTTAATCTACTGAAATTGGAAGTGCAGTCCATTGTAAGCTACTAGATATCAATTATCTGGTGGATCTGTGATCCACCAGAAGAGGAGCAAGCACTTAACTGCTAATTATCTTGCCAGCCCAAATATGGGACATTTAAAGTTGCGCTACATTTTACGATATGAGAGAAACATTAAATTTGTGGAGAAGTAATTAAAGATTATAGCTAAATGTGATGTGTTTGTATGTCAAGAAATATGTCAAGATGTCCAGAGATGGTATTGGGATAATTTTAATTGACAACTTTTCCTACTACAGAATGACTGTAGAGAAAGATCATTAAGAATTTCTGTGAAGAATCAGATTGATTGCCTTCATTGGTTTGGGAAGACTCACCCACTATGGGCTGCACCATCTCTAGTATAGGGACACAGACTGTTTAAGAGTAAAGGAGGTGAGCTGAGCACAGGCACTTATCCAGTAGACCATCGCTCTTCTCTCTTGACTGTGGATGTAATGTGGTCAATTGCTTTAAGTTCCTGACACATTGACTTCCTTACAATAATGAACTATAACCCTGAATTGTAAGCCAAATAAACCCTTGCTCCTGTAAGTTATTATCAGTGTATTTTATTACAACAACAGAATATTGAGCTCAGATACATATATAACATCAAGTGTAGCCGCATGAGGCTACATTCGAATGAGTTACTGGGTTCCCTGGAAGGAAAGCTGGGGATAGAAACGGGGTAACGAGAGAAACATGGAGCCAAGACAAGATTTCCTGTTCAAAGCTCAAAGTTTTTTGGGGTTCTCCAAATATATAAGAGGGGGGTGGGGTACCCTTCCCCCAAAGGCTGGAAACGGGTCTGCAGAACTGGTTTGGTTGCTCTGCAGGTGGCTGGCGTCAGGTGGCAGCTCACGTCTCTCTCAGGAAGCTGCAGGTCCTTGAAGAACAATGGGCTAGAGCTCCGCCCCAGGTGGGAAGCAGTAGCCAGCCCTGAATTCCGAAACTCCCGCTCAAAGGCTGGGGGAAGGGCACAATCAAGAGAAGTTCTATATCAACCATAGAGTTTGAGCAGTAATTTTTTGTACAGAATGCTTACCAGTTGTAAAACTGTAACAGTCTGGTTAGAAATATGGATTATGAAGGAAGGTCATGCTCATTTGAGGAATGGCAAAAGAAATCTACTTTTCCTTATTTTTACTAAGAATCTAAAACCTTCCTACAAAATGAATTCTACTTTTAAAAAATTTATAGCATATCATCAAGCATGCCAACAAATGCATGATGCATGATACAAAAGTATAAGGGCAAAGAATAGGAACAGGAGAGAAATTCTGGTGGCAAATGGCTCTTTTAAATCCTAATTTACCCGTTATTACATTCAATGCAAAAGGGATAAGTTCCCCAATCAGAATCCAGTGATTGATGGAAAATGGGTTAAAATTACATCCAATTATATGCTGTCTATAAGACAAACCTTAAATTCACAAACAAATTAAAAGTTAATAATTGGCACAGATACATCATGCAATAAATTACTTAAAGATACTGATAATAATATATGGTAAAATAATATACTTTAAGAGAAAAATATTCCTTGAAACAAATAACAAGATTTTAATCACAGCTGCAAACACACTATTGTATAGTAGTGTTTACTTTCTCCAAGAGTGATGAACAATTCCTTTCAGACCATTATTCCAGCCCTTACACAGGGAATTACAGAAATATTCCATAATGTATATATGATATCTAGTGCATATTTCATGCACATATCCCAAAATGTATAAAAGTTTAGGCTCTAGTATAGAATAAGTGTAACTCTATAAAACTGATTTTAAGGGGTTTTGTCATAATTAGGTAGATTTTAAAAGGAAAGTTAATATTTTTCATTAGACTTTAAATTTATTTTTGTCACTTTAAATTTTCTAATAGTCTTTCTTTGTACATATGTATTATGGCCACCAATTTGACGTAGTTGTGTATTTTTGATTTGTTTAACTAAAGTAAACACAATGTATTTATAAAACACCTCAAATTAATTGTTTAAAGTCCTTATGCATCTCCTTTAATGAAGATTTAATGAATTTCAATCATTGCCCTTAGTTTCATATTACATTTGGATATTATTTTATTGTGCACTGCTAATTGTCTTTGAAAAAAATATCTAGGGCTGGGATTCTCTATAAAGTAAGAAGAAATTATTTTCTTACCAGTTCTATTCATTTATGGTAACCCTAGTTCTAAACTTGAGTTTACCTGGAATCTCTACACTATGTGAATCAGGTCAATAGACCTGAGCAATTGAAATGCTAGGACCACAATTCCACAATAAACAATTGTTTTGTTTTTTTTTTAATTCTTTTTTTCCACTTATCACTTCAGCACCAATACAATTTACCTCAGATCCCCAAGGACAGAGTGACACCTCATTCACCATTTATCTTCCCTAAGCAAAGTGGAATGGCTCCTGTTCCAAGGGAGATGGAATCTACTTGCTAAAAACTCAAGCTTCTGGTTTGCCAGGAGTAGCAAATCTTCCCACAATGACCATTTCTCTCACAATTTCAGGGAATCCCTTAGCTCTGACCCTGTATTTCCACATACTTTTCTCTTTGTAACTCTTCGATATCTTTCCACATATTTAAGATATGGAATTAAAATTTAATATGTTTTACAAAATTTTTGGTAACTTTTGGAAAGCATTATTGCAAACAACCTGAACCTCTAAAAATAGAAATAGTTTCCATGATTTTACTTTTCATAGTGGCGTTTTCCTTACTCTTAAAATTCAGTTACTTCACCAGCATGATTGAATGGGAACTGGAGACAGAAATTTTATTATTTTGTCTTATTTTATTTGCAAATGAAGCTCCTCTTTACATTTCAAGATAGCTTTCATATTTTCTGCTCCGACCCACAGGACAGTCGACGGGGGTCTCAGGGGCACCTAGGAGAGAATGGGGGACAAGAGACGCAAAGAACCGGCAGCAAGACAGGAATTCTGATCAAACTGTAATTTTTATTTTTCTCATACTGTAATATAAAGAGGAGCAATCAGGATGTAGACGTTATCTCAGGAGACACACTGCAATATAGAGAGGAGCAAGCAGGGTGTAGATGTTATCTCAGGAGACTTGCTTTGACTTGTTCTCAGGACCATAGAGGGAAGTTGACAGCAGTTGCAGGATATTGATTAGCTAACAATCAAGGGAAGGTGGGTACAGGTTGTGGCTAGGCGACCCAACTGTGGGAGAGCTATGTTTGTTCTAATCTACTTACTTTGGTTAGCTAACTTGGCTAAATCAAGAGCAGTATCTTTTCAACTTAAATGAGCCTAATAGATGAGCCCACCAGTAACAATGAAAGGGGGCTGAAGATCAAAGTGAGAGTGGCTCCTGGCAATTTTGTATTTTATTTTTTAAAAAAATACCCTATATGTTGTATTCTCATCTGCAGAATGGGGAACTACTTTTTATTATTACATGTGTTCTGTTTCTTGTCTTTGTCTTCCACACTGGGAAGATTTTCTATAATCAACTTTAAATGTTATGTTGGTTTGTTTATTCTATGCAGTTTCCTCAAACCCACTTGTCATGTTCCTGACAGACATTCAGTTTAAGTTGGGTATTATTCGTGTTTCTTCATGGAATTTTCTTCCTATTGTCTCATTGCTCTTTTCCATATCCCTTTTTAATTTGTCTTGTTTTGTCTTCCCTATGATAATTGTCTTTCCTTTGGTACCCTCCTTTTTTCTTTTTCTTTTCTTTTTTTTTTTTTTGGTAACTATGTAAGTCCTCTTGCCATTTGAATTATGGCTAATTAGCTATCTAAACACATCTAGTGTTTCTTTAGTTCTTTTAGTGCACGAAACCTATTTCTAATTAATTTTTTTCAAAAAAAAATGAATACAGGTTACAGACAGGAACCTATTAGATGAAAATATTTCTAAAAAGACCAATGACTTTTCAGTAAATTCATACCTCCATCTAAAGTTCTAAGGGGTATAAGACCTGAGTTGGCACCTGAGCTGATATGTTTAAATTGAAGGACAAAGTAAAAGGGTTTTTCTTTTCTCTGTGTAATTACATGATGTACTCTGTCTTGTCATATTTTCAAAGGTTATCTGTTCAATATCCTGATGTACACCAGACTTACTAAGAGGTCATACACTACAATATCATGTGAAAAAGGCATTTTAACAAAGCATCTCATACATGTGTAAAGGTATTTTGAAAGTATAATGCCATTGTTATTCTTGGGACTCCAAATGATAGAAATGAGGCATTCTTTTAAAATCCCCTATAATGAATGAATTTGAACATGTTTTTGTTCTGCTTCCCATGATGGCTAAATCAGTATAGGATTTTACTGATTTCAAAGCAAATTGTGGAAGGAGGAAATAGATGTTGATAAATCTACATTTTAGAACAAAATTGAAAATTGGTAGGGTTGTCTGTGTGTGTGAGAGAGAGAGAGAAAGGGAGGGAGGGAGGGAGGGAGAGAGAGAGAGAGAGAGAGAGATAATGAGGGGATGGTAATTATAAATCAAGCAGAAGGGAGGTAGAAGAGATTAAATCAGACGGTGGGAGAAAGGAAAGGGCAACATTGGAGCTTCTAGGAGTTTTACACTTTACTCAGAATGATATATAGGGAAGGCCTGGGGGACTTCAAAAGAGGAGTGTTATAATCTAACCTGGGTTACAAAAGGATCCCACCAACTGGTATGTGTTTGCATTACTTACAAAAGTTGGCTAATGGCTTAAAGTCCTTCAGAGGACCATGGTTAGATTGACAGGCAGTACCTCATAAGAAAGAAGCTTATGAGTTTCAACTTTATATCACAGCCTCTTAGTAGGAGAGTAAGATTAAAGTTTAAGTTGCTCTCAAATGGCCAATGATTCAATCAATGATGCCTTATGTAATGAAGTCTCTATAAAACCCCAGAAGGACAGGGTTAAAAATCTTTCTATTGAGCTGTACCTGGAAGGTGATGTGTCCAGAGAAGGCTGAGAAGGTCTCTTTCCTAACAGAATGCCTGACCATTTCTTCATCTGTATCTTTTTAGTATCTAATAATGCTAAACATATGAACTTCACTGGATTCTGTGAGCCACTTAAGCACATTGACCAGATTCAGAAACATAGTTAAAATAACCCTTGGCTTACAACTCTCGCAATAAAGGCAATAAAGGTTTGGATGACTAAATATTCAGTGTGTGGCCTTTTATCTGTGAGATAGTGGTAGATCATGCCCCAAATTAATTGAATTAGAGGATATCCAGTTGGTGTCTACTGTAGAACCGATAGCTTGCTTGACATGTGGGACAAATATCCACACCATTTGAAGTTACTAATGTGTGTTGGTTGTTTCGGAAAGTAGGTGAAAACTAGTTAGTAGTATTCCCTACACAAGTGGATCCTAACACTAATATATATGCTGAGATGATGAGAAGAGAGGAGTTTGGGCACAGATAAACAGGCTGACAGTAGAGAAGGACATAAAAAAGTCAGATTTAGAAGCAATGCCTCCACAAACAAGGAGTGCCAGATATTGTTGCAAGAGGCAAGGAAGGACCACTCCTCTACAAGGAGCTAAAGATAGATCTCTGACCCTCCTGACCCCTATGCCAGATTTCTAGCCTTGCATGAAAGAATAACTGTCTGTTATAAGACACCTATCTTGTAGAAGTTTGGTATAACAGTTGAAGTAACATGTTTACATTAGCCTCAGTATACAGTCTTTCATTTTCTTCTGCTACATACCATATTCCCCTAGATTCAGATAATTCACAGAGCTAACTCCCATTTTTTTCATAGAGAGACCCTAATTTGATTTGTTATCCTTGTAGTTAGTTTATTCTTTATTATTTACGTATATAATTTTTCTTAACATAATATATATTTCCAACAAAATAGGTTTTAGATTTAGTTTTTATGTCTATGAGACTAGTGTAATACCCCCCCATATAATAGGTTTGAAATTATACATTTAAAAATATGGAGCTCACTTAATTGACATGAAAAGATTCCACAAAGTTTTCATAAAGACTGAGAAGAGATATTAAAGTCGGTCAGTTAATTAAAATAGAAATCAAGCTAACATTGCCTCATGTTCATGAACTGTAAGTCATGGCAAGGCGAACATTTAATTCATAAAACAATCTAATAAAAGCTCTTTGAAAAATGGCAACAGTCGTTTTCACCTCCTGTGATTGCAAGAAGGTCTAAGTTCTCATACTACAAATGACAACATCTTTTCAAAAGACCTTTCATGTCCCCTGTATTGAAATTCTGTTATCTGAATTTGCTTATGTCTGGCAAAAAAAAAAAAAGAATAATGTCCATTTATCTTTTATAGTACATCCTTGTCATTTCATTCGTTGTCATTATCCTCATCATTTTGAGTTATCTGCAGCTGTGGACAGGATGAGACCAGGATAGTACCCCAGAAATTGCAGAAGCTCTCCAAGGGTCAGAATGACAATAGGCTTTTTGGGATAGTAATAGGGGATTCTCACGTGGTGAGGATACAATGATAGGCTGTGTTGAAAGCTAAGCATCTGGCTTATGAAAATTTTTGCTGTCGCTGCTGGAGCCAGTCAGCATTATATAGTCCCTTGATCACTAGGGACTTTACGATCTGTCTTAAGCTATTTGCACACTAAAAATAACCCTCAGTCTTTCTTCCATGATTTCTACTGTTTATAGAAAAAAACCCATGTAAATGGTGCCTGAAAAATATGAGCATAAAGAGATGTTAAAATAAGGAGCTCGTGTGTTAAAACAACAAACAAACAAGCAAACAAAATGAAAAGCAACACCATGCCAAGCAAGAAATCAAGAGCCTTCAGCATGCAAGGGAGAAAAATAGTCAACAGAAACTGAGCTGAAAGATGCCAATAACTAAGTAAATTTCTCATTCAGGATCCATTTGGAGGCTGTGTTTCTTGGCAGAGTTACTACTTACTGTTTTCATGTTTGGAGCTAGCCATCTCCTTTTTGTCAGTCTATTGAAAGCTTGTTAAAATCTCATTTGCTTTTCTTGTTTTTTTTTTGTTGTTATCAGGGTTGTTTTGCCTTAAATTTAGTATTAAATCATAGAGAAGTAAAGTATAGTGAGGAAAAGGAAAGGGACCCATATCATCACTTCAGTAGCTGTGCTTGTAGATATCTTATACACTGACCAGGTTAGGTCTTATTCAGATTTGATGAGATAAAATTGGGAAATAAAAAGAGATGTCTCCCTTACATACTAACTTACAACACTGATGTAAAGTAAGCATTCCCTCGAAAGAGCTGATAAAGTTTGAAGCAGAGACTGTAATGGAAAGGAAGTAACCTGTCTATCTGTGGTGATACCAAAACAACAACACAAAATAAAACCCCAAAGGCTTGCACCCTAATCCCCATCTGATACAAATTATTTCACACATATTTCTGTACATATAAAATTTTCCTTTCATTGAAGAACACTTGGCATTTAGCACACATCTCATTAAAAGATGGCGATGGCAAACAAGCATGCCAATAAATAAGCTGATGATATCAGTAGGTCAGCCAACCTGACAAAATGCCACGCTCCTAGATCACAGAAGTTCTTACAGTTCAGAGTAAAAGGCACACTCTGCTTAGGGTCACTGCCCAGCCTTCCAAAGCCACCGGTTATATCGTCAGAAAAACAGCATAGCCTTTGTGAGCCCCCCTTGCTTTACCAAGTGCAATATAACCTGAAGATGCATTTTCAAGTAAGCGAGTAATAATACTCATTACTCATTGTTACAGACTTGTACTACTCAGGTTTAGTATCAGATCTTACACTTAATTGACATCACTGACTATAATGGTGCTCCAACTGAAGTCAAACCTCTATTCACTTTCTTTTCTTTTCTCTTTTCTTTCTCTTTCTTTCCTTCCTTCCTTCTTTTCTCTCTCTCTCTCTCTCTTTCTTTTTCTTTCAATTTTCAACTACTCCCCTAAAACTTTCATAATTCCCAGCATCCTCCAGAGAATTTGAAAAATTATCTCCATTCTTGACTTGCTTTGATTACGTGAGTTCATCATGGAGGATCTTAATTTACTTTATATGTGTTCATTCTCTTCTGATTTCAACCCCAGTGAACTCCATATTGCACTGGGACCTTGAGAGGCTGCAATGAAGCCTCCCTGTCCATTTCAGTCACACATGCAGGATCCTATTAGAATTTTAATGCCTTGCATGTGCTGTACCTGTGCCCAATATGTATTATGAATCCTGTTTTTACTGTTTTTACTTTTGTTTACTTTCCAGGGAGTAAAGTCAAATTCACACAATTTGTTGTTTTTTTCTTTGTTGTTGGTGTTGATGGTGGTGGTTTTTTTACCCCATTCCCCTCCAATTTTTCTGCAGACCAAATTATAGATCCATTGATCCATGGTGCTGAAGTTTAAAAATCAGGAATCCCAACTCCTTTCAAAAGATTACCTAGGCAATATCTTAGAGTGAATTATTTGCCGGTGAAGTTAACTATTTATTTTACTAGGAATATGATGTGATTCCTTTCTAGAAACAAATAGTAAATATTATTGCTTCCTGAAACTCAATGAAATTAAGGGCAGTCTGCTCAAATGGGAGGAAATGAATCTATAGATTTAAGATCTCTTCTGTTTCACCTTTTCCTGGCACCACCACAACTCCCTGCAGCTTGCTGCCATGGTGCTAAATATCATTTCTTACCAGTGTGTGTACTGCATATCTGAAGTGATGCAGTGGTGATCCTTTAGGGTATCCACCTTCCTTTCTTTATTAATGAAAAGGTTTTGATTTGTGCCCTCAGTTATTCCCAGAAGGACAACACAAAACAAAATAGGAAACCATGATTTATCTTCTATTTGATAAAACCATCTGCAGAATAAAATGAGCCTCTTGAAGCCGGAATTGTCATCAATGATGACTTTGACAAAATGAGCAATACATAATTTGCTAGCTCCCTTGTGAAGCTGAAACAGATTGTCAAATAAAACACGAGAGGAGATGCATATGGGCTGAGTAGAGCAGCTTTGAATAGGAACACACGCAGGTGGTAGTTTAGTAGTGGCTTGAAGAAGGAGGACTGCCCTAATTTGGAGGGTCATTTGCATTTGAAAATGCTCATTGCTAAATAGTGAGTATTCCCTATAGCAAAAGAGAATGGATCCTGCCAAGACCGAAGCTATTTTTGTTTCTGGGTAACTTGAATAAACCAGAAAGCCCAAGGCAAAAGAGAAAGTGGGTAACACTCAAACCAGCCTTTAATGGTGGCCTGATGGAATACAGATCAGTAATATATGAAAGAGACACTTTTGAAATCAATTGCTTTATGGGTAAAGATGGATTTTTCTGTTGACACAAACATGAGATGTATACTAATGGGTATGCTCTATGTACATCTTATGAAATAGCAAGCAAGTGCTTTAACAGTTAGTTCATCTATCTCAAAAGTAGGCCAAAATAGGTAGATTGTTTTAAATGGAATTTTATGTGCCATACTTATCCTTCAGATAGACTGAAGATTTCATATGCCATGAAGATTTTGGTCTTCTGAGAGATCCTGCTTCTGGGGATTCCTTCTTGACAGAAGGTTCTTCAACTGGAGTTTGAAATTTTCTCAGTTAGACTAGGATTAAGGGTTCTTAAGAGGAAAACCATGAAACAAAAGGGTATTTTCCATCCAACCCATTAGCAGTATATGTATATATGTCTAACAGACAAGGATTATGCTGAATTTTATTTAGGTTCTATAGGTTAGATAATGTTCATCAGATCCCTCGACTGCAGAGTTACTATTGCTCCCCTCTTCATTCACTGCTATGTAGAAACATGTCCCTAGTACTGTCTATGTGCAAAATGAGCAGTTAAATCTGACCAAGAGAAAAATATTCACATCAATTATTTGAATTTCTCTACTATGAGAGGTTTATATCTCCCATCTCACTTATTTAATTATTCAATAATTCTACTTATTTATTTAATTAGCACATATTAATTACACATAATAGATTTTATTTTGATATCTTCATATATGCACACAACATATATTTGAATATTTCAACCCTGTTACCTTCTCTTCTCTTCTTTGCCTCCTATTCCCACTCACTCTAATCTTTCTTTTTCCATGTTCAGAGCCCATCTTCACAATCTCTTCTGTAAGTTGTGTGTGACCCAGTGAGTTTACTAGGGTTGTTTACAGAAGAATGACTATCTTATGGGTGGCAACATTACTGAAGAAAATGTCTTTCTCACCTCTATTAATCATTCACTCTATAAAAATCTTCAGGAAGGGATTGGGTCCCATCAGCTCCTCACCCATGAATCTTGTGCAGGTGGCCATAGTTACTGCAAGTTCAAAAGTGCAACAGTCAAGAAATGCTCCCTAGTAGGTGTTCAGCACAGCTTCCCCTGCCACTTTCTCTAGCTTTTGCACTCTTTCTACCTGCTTTTTTTGCTTTCTGAGATTTTTTTTGTGTGTGTTTGTTTTCTGAGATGTCCATTTACGGGTGGACATTTATTACCAATTCTTTGATCATTTATGAATCTCTGCAATTATCACTGACACTTCCAAATTAAGTCTTTCCTGACCAAACTTGACAGTATCACTAATGTATGAGCATCATGACAGCTATTTAGAAAGCAATTTGACAGGTATATCATGTCCACTTAGCAAAAGAACAGCAGTAGCTTCTTCACTACATCCATGACCTACCCAGCAGTAGCAGGTACAAATTTCTTCCTATAGATATCAAATCCCATGAGAAAGTAGGTCATTGCCCCATAACAGATTTACCTCTATTTTACCAGTAAGCTCATATTATTTGGCTGTGAGGGTCTATGCAAGGATCATGGCCAGCAGAATGTCAATTCATGAGAGTTAAGCAGGAAGTCTTATTCAATGTGACTCAATAGCCAGTGTTGGTTTAAATGTTGAGTCTGACCCTGGGTAGTTTATTTTAAGAATTTGAATACAGAAAAATTTCAGAAAAAAAATCTTATGATAATTAAAAAAGTGGGTACAAGAAAGTTTAAGATATGATTAGGTTGAAACTCTTGTCTAAGTACATAGGACCTCTTCCAGTTCTATTAAGTGTGAAATAATTTTCAAGATAAGGGTCTAGGAGGATGACTGAGATAAATGTAAGAGACTGGGGAGCCAGGTATAGTCTGGCCCTACAGTTAGCCCAGTTAACCACACCGATTCCTAGCCTCCGAGCAGAAAACAGGTTATACATCTATTCCTTCAAAGAGGCAACCCTTTCTTGTTTAATATTCCTGGTTTCCCTAGTGCTCTCTGTGAGCACAAAGACCTCTGTGTCCCTAACATTAGGCCAATCACTATTGTTGTACATAGAGTTCACAACTGAGTAAAATTGGTGATGTCAATTCTTACCCAGCCACATATGTAGAAACTGCTAGAACTATGTTACCTAGCAGGGAAACAGCTTCTAACCCACTTCTAGCTTGATTTCTTTATGGCCTGTGATGAAGGTATGTTGAGTTCTCGACAGTAGGCTCTTACCACATGGATCTAGTGGCAACCTACAGCAGGAAACAATTGTCTATTTTATTTGGGGACACAAAGGCCTTTCTGGCCCATGGCTCATAGGGAGATAGTTCATTTCTGGCACTGGAATTTTCACGCAATAGCATGCGAGTGTTGGGGGGTATATTATCCTGGCACACAGGGTACCTCCATTCAAACTTAGTTAAGTTCTCAAAATTAATCTACCAAGTATGAGATTTCCAGATGGATTTTTCTATACAGTTAGTTTGAGTGACCTTCACCCCAAATCTACTCTTCTCCATTTTCTCTGCCCCTCAAACTTTATAACCCTGAGTATTTCCCTTTCCTCTCTTGTATCATATATTTCACTATACTTGTCACTACTTCAAAGCCTTATAGAATCAGTTTTTACTCTTTCTGGGTCCTTCGGAACACTTACTCACACATGCATTCATATATATAAAAAGAAGCTAGGATCTGCACATACAAGTATACAATATTTGCCTTTCTAATACAGTTATGCCATTTCATATAATGTTTTGTTGTTCCATCTATTCTCCAGAATATCTCAAAGTTTCATTTTTTTTTACATGGTCGAATAAAATTCCATTGTGTATCAATACCACAATTTCACTATCAGCTCTTTAGTTGATGGGCATTTAAGTCCCATACTTTTGGTATGGTGAGCAGAGCAGATGAACACGATATATAAGACATAAAGAACTCTGTCTCTCTTCCCACTAGTATAGTGTGGCCATATGGAAGTTGTACAGTTAGCATTTTAAGAAGCTTATATACTGGTTTCCATAGCTTTAGTAGCTGTTTACATTCCCACCAAGTGAATCATTGTCCCCTTCCTTCTCTCTACATCCTCAGCAAGCACCATTAGTTATCATTTGCCCTCTTGATGAGAGCCATTCTAATGAGATAGAATCGCAAGACAGTTTTAATTTGCTGTTCCTTGATGGCTAAGGATGTTGGACACTTTTCAAAAAAAAAATTCTTATAATCCTAAACCCCCAAAGTCTTGGGAGGTGGGATTTTGGAAAGAACTGAGTCATGAATGTTTACCTCTTGCTTGGAATTAGAGTGGTTGCTCCCTTTACTTCATACAGACGTTGTAAGAACGTACCATACATGACAAAGAAAGGGTGATTGGCTTGGGCCAGAAACCAAATCTGCTTATGCTTTCATCTTTGACTTGCTAGCTTTCAACAATCTAACTAGCAAATTCCCTTTGTTTATAAGCACTCAGTTATAGATTCTGTCATAGCATGCTGAGTGGACTAAGTCAAGCCATAAGTGTTCCAGTAAGATGCTTTCGGCATCTGCTCCAAAGGAGCAGGTCCAGGCTGTGTCTTTGCAGATTCGTCTTTCTCTGAAGAGTACAGAATGGAGCGTTGCCCAGTTGCCTGGATGCCTCTTGTAAGGACTGTGAAAACAACATTCAATTACTACATGCATCAGAGCTGAAGCTGGCATTCTGTATTTTCAAGACTACACAAACTTTACTGATATTTTGTGTAGCTCACACTGCTCTTCCAACCTTGATTTTTGAAGGACCATGTCATCCACATGGCCTTTTACCTTCCTCTTCAGATTCACTGTGAGTGCTTATCTCAGGCATTCCATCCCTGTCACCCTGTCTTTAGGGACTTCTGGTATTTCTGGGTATATCTGGTATTTCTTTCATTCTCTTCATCTACCACATGAGTCATGCCAGTTCTCCACTGACAACCAAAGGTTAACAATCTTGATTCTAAGTGAGAACTAAGATAGAGATCAGTAGAAAAACATTTGACACAAAAACATGAGGATTTGAATTCAATCCTCAGAAGCCATGTCAAAAATGCTCAGAGCTTCCTATGTACTTGTAAGCCCTATGGTAGGGAGGAGGCAAGAGGAAGATCATTGGGTCTTGGTGCTTCGTCTGCCTAGTAAGCTCCAGGCCAGTGAGACACTTTGTCTCAGAAAGAGAATAGTGGATTATGCCTCAAGAATGAGACCTACAAAAGATATATATGACAAGGAAAAAAGTTGGGCTATTGGTCGTTAGGCATCATTCAGCCTTAATATGAAGGGATGTGCCTAGTCTTACTGTAACTTGATATTGCACCTGTTTAGTTGATATCCCTGGGAGGCCTGCCCTTTTCCTTTTTTTTTTTTTTTTTTTTTTTTTTTTTTTTTAATTTTATTTTATTTTTTTTTTTTAATTTACATTCCAAATCACTTCCCCTTTCCCGTTTCCTCCCTCCCCGAAAGTCCCATAAGCCCCCTTCCCTCCCTCTTTTCTCCGTTCAACCCCCTCTCATTACTCTGTCCTGGCGTTCCCCTACATCCAGTCTTTCCAGGACCAGGGGTCTCTCCTTCCATCTTTTTAGAAATCTATTGATATGCTGATTGTGTCTAGGGTATTCTGAGATTCTGGGTCAATATCCCCTTATCAGTGACTTCATACCATGTGTGATCAAAGGTGAACAGGAGGAGTGGATCTTGGAAAGAGGAGAGGTGGGAGGAGGGACTGGAAGGAGAGGAAGGAGGGGAACCGTAGTCCAGATGTAATATATGAGAGAAGAATGAAAAAAACAGAATGACAGCCAAAACTGACCTCAGACCTTCATGGACATCAACATAAAACACGAACACATTCATTAAAAGATAGCAATTCTGACTTTCTTGTAGCATCAACTAGTGAATAATCAAGCAGAGTAACTAACGACTAACACAGCTCCTGTTATCACTCACCAAGAGGACATACTGCTTATAATAGGAAAACTATAATGATAAGCAAGTACTTTTTTCCAAGGCAGCATATATATCCATTTTGCTGCTGCTGCTTCTCTCTCTCTCTCTCTCTCTGTCTCTGTCTCTCTCTCTCTCTTTCTCTCCTTCTTCTTCTTCTTCTTCTTCTTCTTCTTCTTCTTCTTCTTCTTCTTCTTCTTCTTCTTCTTCTTCTTCTTCTTCCTCCTCCTCTTCGTTTACTTCCTCCTCCTTATTCTTTTTTTTTTGGTCATCTTCCTCCCCCTCATCCTTCTCCTCCCCCTCCTTTTTCTCCTCCTCCTCCCCCTCCTCCTCCTCCTTCTCCTCAACGTTCAACTGTTCTATTGTCAGTTGAGCATCACACCGCTTTCTTTCACTTCTTTCTTCTTTGTTGTTTTGTCTGTGAGGTTTTATGGATTCTAACATTGAAAACCGAGTCCAGGCTAATGAGTGAGTCAAAGCATGGGACAAAGTGCAACTTGGCATTTCCTGACAATAAATGTTTAATCCTCAGTCCATGGAGACTTCAGAAAACTCCAGTAATTGAGGAAACAAAGGTATCTAACCCTGGAGTCCAACTCTGTATGAACATTGTGTATTATATGGCACACAAGGGGTCTTTTAAAAGCAGACATCAGTTCAGTAAGATTACCCTTTGACAAATGATTGTTTTATTGTATGCAATCCACCCTACAAAAATTTTACTGGTATTACACAAAAGGGTGATAAAGTGAAATACACCTTCCCTCTCTATCTGCTTGTCTTTCTCAACTCTGTAACCAAATATAATATTTACCTGAGAGGAAAGTAATAATTCCTGAGAAGCCCTGTGTAGCATGGTTGAACTGATCACTGAGCAAACTGAAAGAGCAGTCACTGGCTTGATACTGAAGGTTTAGTGCTTTGTCAGTGTCTGTCACATCTACCCTACCCAGAATCTATCTGTCAGACATCAAGGGGCAGGGATATTGTTGAAAGAATTGTTACTCAAGCTTAATAAGAAAATCTCTCTATGAAGATCAAGGGGCATTTCCATTTAATTATTATTTGACTGCACATTCTATTAGAACATTTATTCAACACTAATGCAAAAATTTAGCAATGCCCCTCCTCTGCCTTTCTCACTCCCACACTGTGTGCCCAAAACAAAATTCTTCCTGAGATGATATCAGATGGAAACAACAATACACCCCATTAATTACTCTCTCTAAGGAAGAGGCATGTGACACATCTTACAGAATCAGCTCAAAAGACAGAAAATCCAGAGCACTCATTATATATTTTCTCCTGACACAGCACATTAAAATTTGAAGAAAGAGGACCATCTCATAAAGTCAGCAAAAAGGAAAACAAAACAAAGCTCCTAGTTGCACACCTCTGGCCCTTGGAAGATTATGCATTATGCTACAAATATTGTTTTCCAATGATCCCACAGTGTGGTGCAGGGAAGGCTGAATTGCTAAATAAAAACCAATCAAGTCTCTGGGACTTCCTGGATCCATTTGAGCTTCATCCTGTTGGTTGAACCTCTCTTTTTTTTCTCTCATACTTAAAGTACCACCTCCCGTCAAAGGGTACAGGAAAAGTACTTAGGAGACTAAGAAAAAAACACGTTGCAATAATGTAGGCTCACCCCTCTGACTTTATGACTTGTCTAGCACAGCCCACTGAGACAAACACAACTTTCAAGGCCCAGCCTGTCTCAATTTAAAGTACTGAGTATACCCTGGTGACCTATTGTATTGAAGTACAACTCATTTTAAGTAACCCCTTTTAAAAAAAAATTATATATTCACTTTACATCTTAGTATTGGCCACCCTGATCTCCTCTGAGTATCACCTCATTCAGATTTCCCCCATTCCTCCCTCCTCTTCTCATCTCAGAGTATTATCCCCTATTCTCTCATAAGTGAGTATCCACTTATAAGTGAGTACATAACTATGGATGTCCTTTTGTGTGTGAGTTACCTTCCTCAGGATGATATTTTCTAGTTCCTCTTATGGTCTCGACTTAGCTCCCTTTTGTAGCAGCCTACAGCTGTAACCACCATGCTTGTAACCCCATCACCATATGTCTTTGAGGTTGTTTTGATTACTCCAGGTAAGATCTGATGGTTTAAACATATCTATGCCTATATCTTTGCATCTTTTTTCAGCTTTCAAGGTGACTGTAGACCAGCTACCAAAACAATCTTAGAAGAAATGATAAAAGTCTTTTCGGGATGGTATCCATGTGATTCTAGAGATCTGAATTCACATACACATAAGTTATTTAAAGGATTGACAGAAAAAGTACTGCACTGCTCCTGAAATCTTGTCTCATGTAAGAAAACTGATCATGTTTGTTTGCATTAGTTATGAAGCACATACACACAAAATAGCACATGTAAAATGCCAAAGTTCAGGAAAAGTCGCAGTCTCTTTACACTTTAATTAAGCAGATTTTATTTTCTCTTTAGATAGTTATACTCTTACATGTTCAGAGTTCTTAACTGAAATCAAGGGAACCTAGAAGAGAAATGCTTTTTTATACTCCCTCCAGGAAACAGTGACCAGAAGCCAAAGGCAGATATGCCACAGACAAGTAGTGCTTTGAAAAGAAATGAGACATTGTTCTAAGATGAACTGAAGAGGTGACTTGGGTTCATTTTTTTTCATCAAGGTCTTTACTAATTCTCCTCTAGAGCCATGCATCCTAAACTGTAGATTACAATCCTACCTAGAGTAAAGAAACAGAATGCAGGATTCACAAAATATTTGTAAACAGTACATGGCTTCTGACTCCCAATGACCAAAACTCAATCGGGAATCAAGTAGATAATGAACCAAAGTGAAAGTGTTTGCACTGAAAGTGTTTGCACTGTGGTACTTCCCAGAGGTTGGTTCCTAATGTATCACATATGCACTTAGCAATACACATGCCTTCCACCAGCCTCCAGAAATACCTTGGCCCCCATCAGTAATGACTGTATTTTAGAAACTGCAGTGTCTTTGCATACACACAGAGGTTCTGCATAATTACAGAAAAACAAGGTTTTGGTATAATTACAGAAAGCTAAGATCTCTAATCTTTCCCAAATACCATTGCTCAGCATGCAAGAACTTAACTCCAGTATTTCAAGTTAGGATGTTGGTTTTAAAATGTTCTGTTTGAGTTACTGACTTGATTTTCATTCAAAATCATTAAATGAATTTTGGCTTGGGATTGGGACCAAATTTCCAACAATTTCTGAAATGGCACTACATACACTTCTGCCTTTTTACACTGTGTATTTATGTGAAGCTGTGTTCTCAGCACTGACAGTTATAAAATCAAAATATTAGTCAATTCTAAAACACACTGAATATTCTTTATATTCTGTAGTATCAAATACTCAGCCAACATTTAATTCTTTATGTAAAAAAGAAAATGATGCATTCATCTCATTAGTATGCAAATTTGCTTCATATTTAATAAATGTGAGATTATATGGACACCAAAGAATTAAGAAATTGATTTGTGATTTACTGTGAGCAAACAAACTATTTATTTGTATACCTACTTTATATGCCTATATGCCCCAGATTGCATAGAAATTCCTCACAAAGTTCTGGGCCCTTCACAAAGTAGTTAGCAACTTGGGGCTTGCTCTTAGATTGCAAAATGCTCAAAATGCCTCCAAGCCCATCGATGTTCAGTACTTTCAAGTGAAGATTTATGATCAACGCCCTCATCTATAATGCTCACCTCAAGAGACAGTGGGAGCAGACTGACTTTGGAGGCAGGGAAGAAAACTCATGTTACAATGCACTAAATCCTTGCTCTGACCTTCTGCACAAATCTGTGTCCCTAAGCCTCACTTCAGCTGTGTAACAACTGCAGCTAACTACAACTTCTCCAGCTTGTTTATGGAATATGTGACTGGTATATTCAAAGTGTAATATGTGAGTATGGACTCAATAAAAGCAGTTGTTACTCAACAGGCAACATTAAGCAATTTTACATTTGTCTATGCTGTGTGCTATCCTAAGTGCCAGACAGGAGGGCAAGTTCTTTCTGTATAAGACCTTATCTTCTGTAGAAAAAACAAAAACAGTTAACATGTAGACTAAGGAATAAGTGAATGAATGAATGAATGCTTACAGATTCTAGAAAAGCCCATGAAGGAGTACAATAAGACATTGGAAAGGGAAAGAAATGATTTACTTTTACATTGAAAAATGATAAAGATTGGGGTATAAATAGTGATACAACTCAGGCAGGGAAGAAACACATTTACTAAGCCCTGGGTCAGGAAGAGTTTGTCATTTAAAAAGCTCCAGGACAACTAACATGGCTCAAATGTAATGAACAGGCATAGTTGGGGAGTAAGAGTAAAGATGAACAATAGAACCTGGGAAGCTTCAGTAAGAGTCTGAACTTGGTATTAACTGCCATAGAAAAGAGAGCTTTAAATGATATAAACAAAAGTATAATTTGTTCTCAGTGAGCTGGTGTGTGTGTTGAATGAATATCATTGAGTGAAGGTTGAAGCAGGCTCGACCAGTTGAAAGTTATCAATGTCTGTAATCCCAAAAGATGGTGACTTCCATTAACGTGATTGTCATGACATTGGTCTCTTTAGACAAATATGCCCTATGTGTTTTACCTTATGTCAATATTATGGCATCTGTCAGTCACATCACCCGGCGTTCATAGTTCCTAACATCCTCAACTCATAACTGCTACTACTTCACCTCTTTTAATCACATGCCTTTTGCCTCTTCTTAGATCCAAAGCTCTTGGGACAACCAGGGCATACATTACCTGCTTCATGAGTCAATTTTTTCATCTCTTCTATTCTAGTAACAAATGTATTGCATTTGCATCACAGCAGTGACAACTCATGTAAATAAATGACAAGCCTCCAACAGTGCAATCTGCAAGTCCTCTTGGATTCTCTTCCTCTCTGGAGAAATGTTTATCTAAGTCTTCTGAAATGGAGGTGTCCTTGTCATTCTTCAGAATTCTGCCCATGCAGTCTGTGGAAAGTTCTTGCCTGGTTATCCTGTTCATAGAGAGTGGCTTTACACACCCATCCTGGTCAGAAGTAATCGTCTGGCTTGGGAACCACAGCTGGTCATAATTAGCTCGAGTTAAACTGCCTCTTGTTCATCCTGTCAGGCAGATCACCTACATCAATACTGTAGCCAGCTTAAGCTTGCTCTGGGGAGCCATTGTGTGGGACAGGCTTTATCTTCAGGGCAAGCTGGCATTGGATGCAATTGCAGAATCCATGGCTCTGTCCAGTTCAGCTGGAACTGTATGTGATGAATGAGTTTATGGGTGAATGTCAAAATAATAAAGACACTAATCATTTGCAGTCACATGGTGCCACTAACTCTGGAATCTCACAGAACTTCATTGGAGTTTATTAGTTCTGACAGTGGCCCTGTTAGTGGGATATTATTATTCCCCCTTTACAGAGGAGGACACTGAGTAGTGGAGAAATTATGCAGGCTACCCAAGGTCACTCCACAGGGAAAGAAAAGCTTGTAGATCACTTCTAAGCCCCATCAGCTACTTCAGCCTCTTGATTATTGTCTTGTTGTTTGTTTAATTTCATTTTGTTTTGTTTTCACACATCTTAACTTTTTCTTCTGGTGCCAGGCAATGCAATATAAACTGAAAGCAAGTACTTTCTATACATTCTTTCTTTTAATACTGTGAAATACTAGAAGAGTGTCTATATGTCATGATTGCTGTAAAATCAACAATCCTGAATTAATCAATCAATGAATAGTCAAGAAGACAGAAGCAGGACTTCCCCAGTTCACCTACTATCTATCTCAAATACTATAAAGGCATGCTATCATTGTCTGCACCTTTAGTTACATCTTGAAGTTTTACTAACATTACTAAAATCAGGGAAACTGTCTAAACAATCCTCTATAATCTATAATCCCTAAAGATGTAGAGGCAGTCATTAAATGTCTGCTAATAAAAAAAAGCCCAGAGCAGATGGTTTTAGTGCATAATTCTACCAGATATTCCAAGAAGAGCTAATACCAAAATGCCTAAAACTATTCCACAAAATAGAAACAGAAGTAACACTACCTAATGCATTGTATGAGGCCAAGTAACCCTGACAGCTGAACAACACTAAGACTCAACAAAGAAAAAGAATTTCAGACAAATTTTGCCTATGAACTTCAATAAAAAAAATACCCAACAAAAATCTTGCAAACCAAATACATGAATACATGAAAACCATCATTCACCATGTTTAAATAGGCTTCATCTCAGAGATGCCAGGATGGTGCAATATATGAAAATCCATCAAAATAATCTACCTTATAAACAAACTGAAAATAAAAAATCACATAATCATCATTTTATTTTAATGTATATTTTTAGGTAGAAGTCACATATCACCAAAAATATGGACACTATTCAGTTAAGTAGAGTAAATACAATTTACAGCAAAGGCAGGAGCTACTGTCAAAGGAAAATCAGGATATTTCCCATTGTATCACACATCCCTCATACTACATGTCTTTGTTATTAAAAATATTTTTCTTAATTCTCTTTGTCTCTTACACACACACACACACACACACACACACACACACACACACACACACACACACAGGTACCTGAGGAAGCCAAAAGAGGGTGTCAGACTCCTTGGACCTTGAGTTACAGACCACTAAAAGTTGCCTAATATAGATGCTGAGAACCAAAGTCCAGTCATCTAAAAAGGTATTAATTTCTCTTAACCAGTGATCCATTGTTCTAGCCTTTAGATGGCTTCTTGAAAAAATTCTGGTCTGAAACTTTTGGTAGGATATATTCATCTCAGAGTAGTTTCTGGTAATTCTTGGCATAGGCAACAAATATGTAATGTGAACATTATTCAATATGAGAGATAACTGGCTTATTAAGACAAAACAAAATGAAGGGGTATTTCTTTTTATCTCAAAAATAGGACAGTTATTGTTTTTTTATGTGAAATTTTCTAATTTCATTCATAATGAATCTGAGTAAGGAAATTAGAAATTTTAAAATGGAAAAAAGTACCCAGCTAGGAAGTTTTAAAGTCCTTCCTTTGGACTGCACATGATCCCATTTCTGTTCTTTGTAGGATTACAGAGTTAATGGAAAGGTGAAGGGCAGAGAGAGCAAGCCTGAGACAGATGTGAAGAAAGGGAAATTTGTTTTCAAGGCCCTGCCGTGACCTTTTCTCCATTTGCTTTCTTGTACTCTGGTAGCATGTGGATCCAAAAAATCTGGAGTATAGGAGTAGGAAAATATTGTGCCATTTTTAAAGAAATATATATTTTTAACTTTTTAAATGCCCTGATTCGTGACTGTAAAATGTTTCCGTCTGATTACGGAAGAAAAGTATGTGAAAGTTTGTGAGTTGCTTGTGTAGCACTTAACCCCTGATATATCCTCAAGGACAGGCAGATACGTTGTCTGGGTTGGTTGGGAGCATTAATCAGTGCCCTAATTTGCCTTGATACCTTTGACACTCCTTGTATACTTTCTTTAGTGTGCCCTCTATTGGTCCAAAGAAAGCTGAATCTCCCATAGGCGGTTCCCACTTCCTATTTTCCTTCACCACTCCTCCCATCCTGCAATCTGGTCCTCTAATTCATCCCTGAACCATCCATCGACAAGTCAGAGCCCCAGAGTCTCCCTCAGTTCAATCAGAAGAGCAGACTCCCTTCTGCCTCCCTTATTTCCTAAAATTATAAAACAGAATAAATAAAGTGGAAACCCAGATTGTATTGTAAATTGTAGCATTCGATAAATTTTAAGTTCCTCAACATTGCTCTTATTATTTCTTAAAGCTTCACTGAAGGAAGATGACATACTTTAATTACTCACAGTAAGATATTAGCGACAAAGAGTAAACGCTTTACCCCTGCTAGGTAACATTGGTTTCTTTTAATGAAAGTCTTTAATGCCTTAATCCAAAATTGGAAATGCTCGTGAAAATTCAAGGCACAGGAAGGAACATGGAGGGGAATTCATTTGAATGAGGGAACTTCTAAATTAGCTTCTGTGAGCTTAATTTTCAAACAAGGATCATCTCATCCCATTTTTGAATGTTGCAGAGCATTCAAAGGTGAACTTGATGGAGTGAGTGTAAAAGAAAGTTTGATCCCTTGGCCACCAAACAGCCTGGCCTATCTCTGCTTTCAATACTGAGAAGAGTCGTTTTCCCAAACAATAGCCTTCATGTAAGCCTGTCACTGTCCCATCTCTAGAGCTAAAACAAACTTTATGCTGTAAGTATCAGCTGCCTAGAAAAGAATGCTATTCCTTGTATCATTTGTAGCATGCTAGCTATGCTGAGCAGTGCAAAATATGCAAAGGGTCATCCTTCTCCACCTACAGGAAATGTTACCAAGCAAAGGTCTTCTTTCATATAGAGCTGTCTTCTACGTGTTTCAGAGAAGCCTGATACAAATTTAAAATCCAAGTGCCAAAAAGCTGATAAAGGGATAAGGTCTTGGTACTGATTTTCAGTGCTTTCAATGATATGCTAAGTTATGCCATGTCATACCAAGGAAGAACATTAGGCTTTCCCTTTAAATGACACCAAAGGATTGGCTAAGGCAATAGAGATTAATTAATTCTACTAATAATAGGAATAATATATTAATCTCACCAATCAGCAAACTGATATACTATTGATCTGTGTCCAAAGACAGCTATCATGATAGTATGCACTGTCCTAAGCATTTTATTCTGCAATAATAATCGCAAAGTGATTAACATAAAGGTGTGTCATGCAGCACTAATTTTGTTTATTTCTGTTGTTTGCAGGAGGAGGGTCATGTATAATAACTGGAAAACACTGGGGTCAACTCATAAGGAAAATGGGTTGAAATCAAATGGGTAGTGTATAAGAAGACTAACTCAAGCAGTGACAGCTATATAGCTTCTTTTCTTTTGCTGTGAAAAAAGCATTTTGACCAAATCAACTTGAAGAAGAAATTGTGTGCTTGTGGCTTATGGTTAGAGGGACGATGGAGGGAGACAGCCAGTGGCAGAAGACTGAAGCAGCAGCCTAGAGCCACAAATAGGAAGCCAGAGGAACACCTGGGAACGGTAGGAGGCTTTTGAAATGGTCAGCCTGCCTCCAGGACACACTTCCTCCAGCATGGCCATACCTCTTAACACTCCTAAAAACAGCCACAAACTGATAACCAAATATTCAAATTCCCAAGACTTCTTAGATACAACCTATTCAAACCATCCTAATAATCAATGAGGTACCCTGCCTTCATCCATCCATCCATCCATCCATCCATCCATCCATCCATCCATCCATCCACCTATCCACCCATCCATCCCAATCTCCTTTCCTGCTAATCTATTTTGTTTCTCTGTTTTATTATGCTTTTTGAAACCGAGTCTACTATGTAACTCTGTTTGGTCTGGAACTCACAGAGATCTGCCTACTTCAGGCATCTAAATGCAGGAATAAATAGAGTGCATGACCGACAGTGTACTCATATACATAAAATAAATAAATATTTTTTAAAAAAGTGTGCATGACCACACCCAAGCCAATCCATCTTTCTTAACATGACTTGGTGCTCTTTTATTACCAGCATATATATTGAGGACCACTACATCCAATATTCTACAAAGTAGATGGGGATAGCAAAGATAATTTGGACCCAATAACAATCCTATATTCTCATTTGTTACTCATGCAACAATGAAGTTTGTGTTTAATCAATAAATTGAGACAAAATGATGTCTTTTACTTCAAGGTCAAGGCACACAGGAGACCACATCAATCTTATATTAGCCTTCTGTTACTATAATGAACTGGCCAAATAATCCACTTATAAGAAGGAAAGCTTTATTTTAGACTCACAATGTTGAAGTTTCCAGTCCATGATAGCTCTATTGTTTGCCTGTGCCAAGACAGTAGATTTTGGTAAGAATATATCCTGAAAGAAAATCAATTGTCTCATTGCCAGGGACAAAGACAGCAAGCAGATGACTGAGGGTCACAATTCCCTGCCAAAGCATGACTCTAATGACCTGAAAACTCCCCACTAGATCCAAGCTCTCTAAAGGCCCCCTCTCTGCCAGTAGTATTCCATGGGGTCCAAGCCTTTTAATATATGGGCCTAAGGGGCCCATTCCACATCCAAACTGAGGCTGTCTCATAGCTCTTCAACTGCTAGACAATTTCAGAAGCTATATTCTCCTTATAATATGTTTCCAATATGATGAAGAAGGCAACACTACACAGGAAAGAGGAAGGATGCACTGTCCTAGATGGAGCCACCAATATTTCAGTCCTCTAAAGATTGCTGTCAAATTTGCAGGCCAACATACATTCTCAACAGTAGCTTCAATCTGACCTTTTGGAGTCTGTCTCCATACATATAAAACAGGTCAGCCTACTCTCTGGCATTCTTCAGTTCAGTGGAACATCTTTGACCATATAGGAATAAAAAACTAATTCCTAAACCTAAACTATACTTTCACCTGTACACAAGCTGCATTTTCCCATCATTGATATTTTTAGACTTTTGATGGATGCATCTTCTATAGACTTTCTCCCCATTGTATTGGAAATACATGTTTATGCATCTTTCTGGTTTTGCATAAAATTGTTATCTCCTTTGGGGGTAGGAACAATATTTTTTGATTGCTTTATCATCGGAATCAGGGACAAGGTTTAGCAATCAATATTTTTGTTGCTGTTGAAGTGTAGTTGTGAGTTTTAAAAAGAAACTTTGCAATAGCTCATCTGTCTTTGTCCTGTCACCATGAGAAAATATTGCCATATAGGATGTATAAGGAGTGTTAAAAAGTGGAAGTACATACAGAAGAGGAGCAGGGACTGATGCAAAAGGAATTAAAATACAATTGAGAATACTTATAATGAGAATGAAGATAACTTATTGATGTCAGAGAGAGCACAGGGAAGGTTTGAGGGAGTTATGCCACATAACATGATCCAAAAGTTCAGTTCAGAGCACAGGGGTCATCCCATAGTAGAATACATAATCACCTTTTGAAGCAGAATATGAAAAGTGTCTGTGAATTGAAGGTTCACTGACTGGATGATCACGTCTCCAATATTGTGAGGTTTTTCTTTGCCTTTTAACCAGGGCCGTGCATTGTGGGGACTTAGGGAGAATGAAAATTTGAGGTTTGATGGCAGGACCTCAGCTCTCCAGATGTCTGTGCCAAGGAAGACATGGCAGGGTGAATTGGTCAGGATGCTGGTGACAGTTTCAAACTTGTTTGACAAGTAGAACTAGACAGAATGATAGGCCTAGGTGCCAAGTGGAGAATTGAGCCTCTGGTATTGTCTCAACTGATATAATCAGGGAAAGACAACATACTATTCATGCCATCACTGCAAATATCTAACCAAGGTTAAGAATAGCAGTGAAAAGGCCTTCTCTTTTCTACGTGTTCCTGTGAAGGCCATTTGTTCTATTACTGGTTAGCAAGTGGGCTTTACCCAATGCTTCCCATCAGTGAAAGCAAAGCCTTAACAGTCTCTACCTGCTGATCCAGTTTACTCTCCCCTTGATTAGGCCTAAGTCAAGCCAGACCAAGAAACATAGATCTCTGTCCAGATAGAGTATTAAGTTGTAATGTTACAAAACAAACCCAATGAACAAATCAAAGCTAAAGTCTGTTAGAAAACAAAGTTTTTAGGAAGAGCTGAGACTTGACTCTACACCCTGAACCCAAGGGCAAACTTGACGAATGAAGTTCGAAGTCAGGAAGCAGTGGCACTAGAACAGATGAGAGGGGAGCAGGGTTAGGATAAGCTTATCTAACTCAGTTTTTCCTTTGGTATTTTCGACAGGGATGGGACTTCTAATGTTCTGCATCACTGGGCATACTTTTGGATCTTTGCAATTGCAGGAATCACAGTGCTGGTGTCATTTGAAATTATTAATTTCTTAGTTTCTAAGCCTATTCTTAAACTATTCTTCCTGATTTCTTCATCATTTAAAAGTATTTTTTTCCATTTTTGTAACCGCGTTTACTAACATAATCACCTTTTCAGGTTTATTTAGAAAAAGAAAATATCCAGCCAATAGCATATTGATTCTTCCTGCTGTCTAACTGTCCATGGTGTGTTTGGCTGGGGGCTATGATGGAATGATTGACTTGTGGTTCCATGATTCCTTCCGGGATAGAGACTTAATTCCAAACCAACAAAGTAGAATTTGCTAGTGAGAGCAAAACCTTCACTGCGGAAGAAAGAATGGGTGAGAGTAGGTATTTGTTTATTTAAACACTATCAAGTAACTCAAATAAGAAAATTATATACATTATAACTGTGATTTCATTAGTCTGCCAACAAAGTTTATGTTAATACTCTAGGAACACCGAGGAAAAACTCATTTGGCCTTTTGAATGTTTATTATAGATTCAGAGCTATAATTCATGCATCTGCCCTTGTTCCATAGCACAAGAAAAATAACTCCACAGTATAGTATAATTCTGGAAGGACTGAATATTAGGGAAATGGAAGGTGGATGGCTCAAATTCAAACCTAGCTCATCATATAGCTTAGGTAGAACTTAGGAGCTAGTGGGTCATACTGGACATGGTTTGGGATGATACAACCATCAAGTTTCCATCTTTGCCTCCCTATGTTGGTAGAAGAGTCATTGTATTTCAGTAGCATATGGTAGCTCAGCTAAAGATTACAGGACCTGGCTTCTCTTGTAACTTGGTATATGAGGGAAGTATGGATTCAGTGTTCTATGAAAATCCTTTTAGCCAGAACATAAGCTCTACTGTCTTTTGTCCTCTGACCTATTTTGTCAAATGTTAGAGTAACCTTTGGGCTCCATTCTGAGCCTTGTCAGTTAGGGGAGAAATGTTGTCACCCCTACAGTTTGGTGAATTGCTTTCTTGTGCTACTGTCTGTAGTGGTTCCTCTCACAATGCTACTAATGCTAGTCTTCCTGTAGAGCAGAGAGTGGGGGCATTCAGGAACTGTACAATCAGAGAAACAATCTCACATTTGGCTGCTTAAAAAAATTTAGCTTGTTTCCTAGGCCTGGTGTAAGAACTGCAGCCTTATTGGCCTTAGAGTCTCCAAAGGGTCTTCTTCTTCTTTGAAAGGTATCCTTTTCTGCATCTGGTTTCTCTGATTCTATTAGTTTCAGCTATCAAGGTTTATGCTACTATAACCTTTCTGTGCACCTAGATCTTGGTATAAAGTACGACAAGGTCCTTAGTTACACTACTATTATTAATGGTTGCTTAGGCCCATACTTAGAGCAGTCTTCAGACATGCCTGTTTTATCATTGTGCACTTTGAATTGCCTGAAAGATTTACAAGTCTGTAACATTTTTTCTTAATAACAGGTTCAAAGCATTTTTCCTTTCTTACTTTCTACTGTAAGTGGTGAAGAAAACCCAGGCCCTCCTTTTAACATATTACTTAGAAATCTTCTCAAAAATTACCCTACATTTTTCTTTATGTTCTATCCATTCCACAACCAACCAGAATAAGTGCACAATTGACTTAAATTCTCTCTTGATTTATAATAAGGCTTGTCTTTTCTGTATACTCTAATAAAAATGTTCATGATTTCTGTCTGAATCTTGTCAGAACCATTCTTAAAGTTCACATTTCTACTGATATGCTGCACAAAATTATGTATAAGAAAATAAAGATTTTTGTGGTGGGTGTTCTACCCTTCTCTGAACCCTCTCTTAGTGCAGAATCACCTTTCCAGTCTTTCACAGAAGTATCAAGTTCTATTATGACCTTCAACACTCATTTAGCCACTGAGCAGTTATTAAGTAGTCATCACATTATCATTTGTTAAGGAATTACCCAAGTGTTAGTACTACGATGCTGTCAAATGATAGACCCTGCCATTATCAGAAAATGAATATAGTAACTTAGGTATGAAGAGACAAAGATGGGTAGAGGCTAGCTAAAAAGAAAGAAGAGAAGAGAGGGGAAGAAAGGAAAGGGAAGGGGAGAGGAGAGGAAGGTTTGAAAGGGGAGGGAATAAATGAGAGGCGAGAGAAGATGAAGGAAAAGGAAAGGAGAGCACAGGAGGAGAGAGGGGAGGGAAGAATGAAGATGAAGAGAGAAGGGAAGGCAGAGAAGAGAGAAGAGAAGAGAAGAGAAGGGAAGAGAAGAGAAGAGGAGAGGAGAGGAGAGGAGAGGAGAGGAGAGGACAGGAGAGGAGAGGAGAGGAGAGGAGAGGAGAGGAGAGGAGAGGAGAGGAGAGGAGAGGAGAGGAGAGGTGAGTTGTCCCTTCATTATAGAATCCAAGCTCCACAGTATATTGTCTATTAACTAGATACCTGAGAAAGCCTGTGGAGTTCATGAACGTTTTGGTGTGTATGAAAGTCAACCAGCCAATGATAGGTACGCCAGTGTCATAGTGAAGGTGAGAAGAGAAAAGGCAAAAGAAGGAGATAAAAATCCAAGTTCAAGTCCTAATATTGAGAGAGTATAAATCCAACCTCTCCTACTTTGTGTGTGTGTGTGTGTGTGTGTGTGTGTGTGTGTGTGTGTGTATGTACATGCATGCACAATTTGGCTCCTCCATGAGTTGGATGAAGTCTATCCATACTACAGAATGCCTTCTGATTTACTCACTACCAATTCAGCCAATGATATTTTCTAGAAATACCCTCAAAAACATACCTACAGATAACCTTTAGCTAGATTCTGGACATTGCATGGTCAAAGCAAGTTGACTTACACACTTAAGCATCACTTCCTATAATCTACAAATCTGTCTCTACTTTATCTCTCTTTTTAAATATTTTTATTCTTTTCTCATCTATTACATCCTGACCACAGTTTCCCCTCCCTCTTCTCCCCACAGTCTTTCCTCCTTCCTCTCTTCTCCCCCAGATCCAACCCACCCCTGCTTTTGTCTCCCCTCAGAAAATAGCAGGCCATCCAGGGATATCAAACATACACAGCATAACAAGCTACAATAGAATCAGACATATATCATTAAAATCAAGGCTGGACAAGGCAACCCAAACAAAGAAAAAGGGTCCCACAAGTAGGCAAGGGGTCAGGGACAGCTCCCTCTCCCACTGTTAAGATTCTCACAAGAACACCAAGCTACTTAGCCATAGCACATATACAAAGGACCTAGGTCAGACCCCTATAGGCTCTCTGACGTATGCAAGTTCTCATGAGTCCTTTTCAGTTGATTTTGTGTTCTCATGTTGTCCCTGACCCCTCTGGTTTCTCTCATCCATTCCTCTTCCTCCTCCACAGGACTCCCCAAGCTCTACCTGGTGTTTGGCTGTGAGATTCTGCATCTGTTTCCATCTGTTGTTGGTTGAAATCTCTCTAGTTTCTTTCATGACAATTTTGCTAGGCCCTGGCTCCAGAACACTTTACATGCAGGACAAAATGTAGGTTGAAGGTTTTGAAGTTTGATTGGTGTCCCAGTCACTCTACTTGAGGCCTTGCCTGGTTAAAGAAGGTGGTCAGTTCAGGAGCCCTGTCCCACATTACTAGGGGTCTTTGCTAGGATAATCCTTCTAGGTTCTACAGAATTTCCATTGCACTAAGTTTCCACTCACTTACAAATGCCTTCCAACTCCCATTGTTTCTCACAGTATTTTCTTTCTCCCTCCTCCTGAAATCAATCTCTCTTGTTCCCAACCCAACTGCCCCCAGTCCATCAGCAAAATCTCTTCTATTTCCCCATTTTAGGAAAATCCTTGCATACCCTCCTAAATACTTCTTGTTACTTAGCATCTCTATGTCTATGGACCCATGATTCTCTTTTACCCTACAGTCAATATCTACTTATAGATGAGCACATGTGATATTTGTCTAACCAAGTAAGTAGAAGACTTACATGAGAAAGCTTCAAGTCTTTGAGAAGAAAATTGAAGAATATCAGAAGATGGAAAGATTTCCCATGCTCATGGATTGTAAATATGTAAAAATGTCCATCCTATACAACGTTATCTACATATCCAATGCAATCTGTATCAAAATTGCATCACAATTCTTTACAGACCTTGAAAGAACACTCAACCTTATATGGAAAAACAAAACAATCAGGACAGCTAAAACAGTCCTATATAAGAACTTCTGGTCTTATCACCATCCTTGATTCAAGTTGTACTGTAGAATAGTATTAATATAAACTGCATGGTATTTGCATAAAAACCGACAGATTGATTAATGGAATCAAATCAGAGCCCCAGACATAAATCCACATACCTGTGGACATTCAATTTTTGATAAAGAGGCCAGAAATATACAATGAAGGAAAGGAAGCATATTCTAACTCTTTTAACTTCATAGGCTTTTCCCATCAGAGTAAGGGGGTGGAGCAAACTTTTCAAGAAATTCACTCCATTTCTCTTTCATGTTATGCTAACATTATTCTTGATGCTATAATATTAGAAAAACTATGTTCAGACTCCTCTGCTGTTTGTGTGCACACATGCTCATGCATGTGTATAGCTATGTGTGTGTGTATAAGTACCTGGGAAAAGATAAGTGGAACAGAAAAGCAGGCATCAAATCATTTGAACTTTGTACAGGGAGATAAGAATGGATCAATTTGCATTCTTGTACATGTTGACTGCCAGTTGAACCAGCACCATTTGTTGAAAATGCTGTCTATTTTCCACTGGATGGTTTTGTTCCTTTGTCAAAGATCAAGTGACTATAGGTGTGTGGGTTCATTTCTGGATCTTCAATTCTATTCCACTGATCTATCTGCTTGTCACTGTACCAACACCTCAAGCCCAAGTTGATCAAGGACCTAAATACACTAAATACACTGAATCTAATAGAAGAGAAAGTAAAAGTCTTGAACACATGGGCATAGGGGAAAAGTTCCTGTACAGAACATCAATGGCTTATGCTCTAAGATCAACAATAGACAAATGGGACTTCATAAAATTGCAGTTTCTGTAAGGCAAAGGACACTTTCTATAGGACAAAACAACAACCAACAGATTGTAAAAAGATCTTTATCAATCCACATCCTATAGAGGACTAATATTCAATATATACAAAGAACTCAAGATGTAAAGACTCCAGAGGGTTCTATAGGTATAATAACCCTATTAAAAATGGGAAACAAAGCTAAACAGAATTCTCAAATGAGGAAAATCAAATGGTCAAGAAGCACCTAAAGAAATGTTCAACATCCTTAGTTTTCAGGGAAATGCAAATCAAAACAATCCCGAGATTCTATCTCACACCAGTCAGAAAGGCTAAGGTCAAAAACTCAGGTGACAGCAGATGCTGGCGAGGATGTGGAAATTGCTGGTGGGATTGCAAGCTGGTACAACAACTCTGGAAATCAGTCTGGCTGTTCCTCAGAAAATTGGACATAGTACTTCCTGAGGACATATGTCCAGTTATACCCCTCCTGGGCATATGCCCAGAAGATGCTCCAATATGTAATAAGGACACATGCTCCACTATGTTCATAGCAGCCATATTTATAATAGCCAGAAGCTGGAAACAACCCAGATGTTCCTCAACAGAGGAATAGATTCAGAAAATGTGGTACATTTACACAATGGACTACTACTCAGCTATTAAAAGCAATGACTTCATGAAATTCACAGGCAAATGGATGGAATTTGAAAATATTATCCTGAGTGAGGAAACTCAGCCACATAAGAACACATAGGATATGCATTCACTGATAAGTGGATATTAGCCATCCCATATATAGTCACCAAACCAGGATGCTATTGTGGATGCCAGGAAGTGCTTACAGACAGGAGCCTGATATGGCTGTCTCCTGAGAGACTGCCAGAACCTGACAAACGCAAAGGAGGATGCTTGCAGCCAGCCATTGGACTGAGGGTCAGGCTCCCGATAGAGGAGTTGGAGAAGAGACTGAAGGAGCTGAGGGGGTTTGCAGCCCCATGGAGCGAGCAACAGTGTCAACTGTCTAGACCCCCAGAGCTCCTGGGAACTTGACCACCAACCAAAGAGTACACCTGGAGGGACCCATTGGTTCCAGCTGTGTATGTGGCAGAGGATGACCTTGTTGGCATAAGTGGGAAGATAGGCCCTTGGGTCTGAGGATATTCAATGCCCCAGTGTAGGGGAATGCCAGGGCAGGAAGACTGGAGTGGGTGGGCGGGTGGTGAAGCACCCTTCTAGAGGCAGGGGAAAGAGATAGGATGGGGGTTTCCCAAGAGAAGACCTGGAAAGGGGAAAACATTTGAAATGTAAATAAAGAAAATATCCAATTAAAAAAATGGAAAAAAAAGAGGATGTATTTGAAGATTATTCTCCATTTTAGCCCTTGTGATTTTCATGATACAATACCTATGAAAACACAGAAAGAGACAAGAGTACATAATAAGCCAAGAAAGTAAGATTGACAACTAATCTACTGCCAAAATCTTAGAGGAATTTCCTCTAATTACAATATTCATGAAGTGGAAAAGAGAAACACAATTGTCAGCTGACATTAGCACATAACTTGTCACTTACAGAAGACCAAAAGTGCCAATGTGAAGGACAGAGCAGAAGCAGACCTTCACTCTTCCTTTGCTTTGGATGGCAAATGCAGAATCCATGAGAGGTAGCAAGCATAGAATGGCTATCAAGCCATAGCTGTACTAGACACAATGTGAACCCTGACTTCAAAGCACCTGGGTAGGTTTTATATGCATATGTGTATCTGTGCATCTTTGCATATATGCATGCATGTGTATTCATGTATATGAATGTATCCATGTGCATTTTAGCCCAGGTTCACCAATTTGGATTGTTCTTTAAAAATACGTTCAGAGATAATATATTCAGGAATGCTATAAACCTGAGGGCAACAGAGTTTTGTGGTGACATATTTACCTTTTGTAGCAAACCTTAAGAATAATTGACACTATTGATCCAGAAAATAAAAACAATTCAGTATTTTAGATTGTCCACAAATATTTTTTCATGTCATAATTATAGCAAATATTTACTATAAACAGTGAAAATATAGACCTTGCTGGCTATCATGCTGCTTGAGTTTTACCCTACATTTTACAAGCCAAGTGACCCTGCATGATTAACTTAATATAGAACTCTGACAATTCTTTCACATGCTATATACATTCACACACACACACACACACACACACACACTATAAATATACATATGTATATACACATACACATACATATACATACATATTATTCATCCAGCTGTGGTGACATATACCCATAATCCCAATGGACCTGGAACAAGAAAATTGTAAGTTCAAGTTTGAGACTAGCTATTTAGCTAGGCCTTCCTCAAACATAGTTTTAGAATTAGAAAAAAAAATTCTACATGTTGATGTGCTTAAAACACTTCAGTCTGTCATAGATTTTAATATTAATACCAAATCTGTATATTTGATGGAGAATTAAAAAGCAATTAAGATTTAGAAAGCAAACACTTATAAAGTTACAAAGGGAAACAGAAATTGGAAATGTTTTCAGCTCTGTTATCTAAATAAAATATAAAAAGTACAGTCTCAGAATAAAAAAAAGATCAAAGTCATGATTATATGAAAATAAGTTGAGATAAGAAGGGATGGGCTTAAGAGTAAGGAAGAAGCACAACAGGTTGGAATGATAAAGATTAGAAGGAGATTCAAGTTGGAAAAAAGAATAGAAATCTGCATTTAAAGCAATAGCAATTATGAAAAGTTTAAACTCTAGAATCTGAAAAAGAAATGCACAATGAAGAAGAAAGACTTCACACACCCATATTGGTGACAGAATGAAGGGCTGCAAGAAAGACAGGCCAGATATAAATATACTAGGCTCTTATAAAGGCAAACAGTTACAGTTACAAGAAAATATAGGTTTGGTAAACATAGGCTTGATAATGTATATCGTATGTATGCAATGAGACCGTGTTTGCAATAAAAGGGATTATTAATGTGGGATATGTATGTGACTTGCATTTGAATTTTCAATGTGCTTGTGATCAGCACTCCTTGTCACTACATGAATATAATGTGCACTTTAAGAAAACTTTGAAAATTTCAGGTAAAAGAATTTTTTTAATTTCACATGTTATAGGAGAGAAATACTACTAACTATATTATTAATACTTAAATAGTGTATATTTGAGACTGAACATGAATATTTTTAAAGAGATCATGCAAACATCTGAAATAATGGAATTTAATAATGAAGGGCTAGTCCATAATTTTATATAATTTTACTTATATATTTTCTGATCAAAAGCAGAATTTATTGTTTGCAATATGCCTTAATGATAATATGCTCCCTTACCATGTGCAAGATGCTGGGTTTGATACACTACAAACAAACCAGAAACACAGTTGTCTTCAGTTGTAGTCTAGGACCAAAACACACTGACCATTTGCAATATTCAAATAATTGCAGAAACTTGCGAAAACTGAAGAAAATTTTATATCACACCAATTCTCATTAACTCAGAAACAAACTCTGCTGCCATTTTGAAGAATATTCTTGAAGACATCTTTCTATGCAAATAGAAATCAATACAAACAGGATGATACAGAATTGACCAAAGGTAAATATAAAAACAAATTGATATAGAAATATATTTAGTGAATCTCTTAATATGAAGTGATTATATGAACATTCTCTTCATATAATCAATGCTACATGAACAACTTTTATAATTTAAAGTATATTTTCATGACAAATAATACAGATTTGTTTTATCACATTTACAACATTAAATTATTATGTAAGTGTAGGCCTTGATTCACTTAATTCAGAGCTTAACCATGGAAAAACACTTATTTGTTTAATCAATCTCCCAAACTTAGTTTTCTCATATTTGTTTTGTGGATAAATAATACTGTACTTGGGCTGTACTGTAAATGGATACATTAAATGGTAAGCTGAGGACATAGGTCTTAATCAGGAAAAGTGTTGACAACGTTGTGAGAACTGTGGACATGACGTCTTGCTTACATTTATATTATACTTCATATTTTCAAAAAAATATGACTATAAAGAAGACAAAAGAGTATCTTATAAATTAGGCCTTTTTTTGTTTCTCAATATAAAGAACTGAAAATGTCATCCATAAGAACTAAAATTTAAAATTAGGCAATAAATTATCTAAGACTTGGGAAGAAGATCACACAAATGAGAAAAAAGAAAGCAGTGTCAGTGTCATGTGTACTTAAGCTATAACCTAGCATGAACACAGGAGCATGTTACACTGGTGGTAAATACTAGATGTGAAGTCCCAGAGGGCTTGGATAGGAGAGAAAGAACATCTGACATACTACAACTGGAAACTGAATACTGAAATGTATACCAATACAAGCTCCTCTCTGAAATATACAGAATTATTCGTTATGCGTAGTCTGCATGTTTTATTTGCCACACTGGAATTATCATCATCTCCTGCCACACCTATTTAAAAATTGAAAATAGGTTTTTTTTAATACAATATATTCTACTGATAGCTGCCCATTTTCCAGTTCTACCCAGATTTTCCCTACCTACCCACTTTTCTAAATCCCCATCCTTTCTTTCTCTCTCCTACTAGAAAATAAGCAGGCAACTAGAGAAAAGCAAACAAAGAAGAACAGAGCAAAACAAGTAAACAACAACAAAAAATAACCAGAAAAAAAGCACAAGAAGCATAAAGCTACAGTAGACACACACACACAGAGAAATCCAACAAAAACTCAAAATTGAAAACCAAAATATTTAAGTAAAAGACCAGTAACTTTAAAAAAAAATGCCAAAACAAAGCATTATGAGACAAAATTCTTCCCAAAATACCATTGACTTGTTTTATGTTGACCATCTATTGCTGGGCATGGGGCCTGACATTAAGTGTGGTTTGTAGACCCACCCACACTCCATTTGAGAAAACTAGTTTTTCCTTTATGAGTAATTCTTGACTGGAGATAGCTTCTGGGTTAGGGATAGGGGCTTATGCCTCTTTCTTTCTTAGCACTGAGGCCTCATTGGCTGAAAGCTGTGCAGACCTTGTTTATTCCGTCACAGTCCTTCTGAAATCATATGCATGCTTTCCAGTTTTGAGTGTCTGTATTTGTTTCTATCTACTGTATGAGGAAGCTTCTCTCATGATAGCTGAGCAAGGTGCTCACCTATGAGCATAGCGGAATGTCATTAGGAGTAATTTTGTAGCTATGTTCCATTAGTGTGACAGTAGTATTTGGCTTTCCACTATGTCCCTGGCCTATCTACTCTCCTGTTCATTGGACACCAGAGCAGTTACAGAAATGAATTCCATCTTATAGAATGGTCCTTAAATTCAATCCAATTGTGGTTGGTTACCCCCATAGCTTTTGTGCCATTAATACAGCAGTGTATTATGCAGACAGTATGCAGCATTGTAGATCAAAGGGTCAGTAGCTACATTTGTGTTTACCCTTATCCTCTGGAAATGTGCAGAGTGCCTTCCAGTACTAGTCAGTTGGAGTGAAGGCTCTAGATAGGAACCAGCTTGACTTCTCCACATTCAATGAATTACATAGGTGATCTCTTCAGCAATATGACCTTACCCTCAGTTTATGAAAAACAACCAATAAACTTGTTAATAGCCTGGATTGGGGGGGGTGTTCTAAGAGGCCTGTTTGTCCAACAACTTAACTAGATATAACCTATTCTTTCCACTGGAGGCTGCCTTTGGTGAAGAGATGTCTATTTAGGACTTTGATTCCCCTGGTATTTGATAATTCCATTGATAAACTTCCATTATTTCTTATTCATAGATTTCATTTGACTCTTTATGTTTGTTTTACCAAGCATGATCTTTTTTGCTTTAAAAATATGTCTTGGAATACCCTAGACACAATTCGCATATCAATAGATTTCCAAGAAGATGGAAGAAGAGACCCCTGGTCCTGGAAAGACTGGATGTAAGGGAATGCCAGGACAGAGAAGCGAGAGGGGGTTGAATGGGGAAAAGAGGGAGGGAAGGGGGCTTATGGGACTTTTGGGGAGGGAGGAAACGGGAAAGGGGAAATGATTTGGAATGTAAATAAAAAAACTTAGAAAATAAAAAAAAGAAAGAAAAATGTAGAAAAAATGTATTTCTCACATTTTCACATATGTAAAAATGAATAAAGCAAAAACAAATTGCCCCACATCATCTTACTAGTCAGACATATGCACAGATTCTCAGTAGGAAAGATAACTTATTACAGCTATGGTGGAAAACAAAATAGATCTGCCATAGAACACAACTATCTCACTTTCAGGTGCATATTTTTATGAAAATAAAAATGAAATCAACATAGCAAAGAGATACATGCTGCCTAAATTTATTCCAACAATATTCACAGTAGCTAAGCTATAGAGTCAAGCGAAGTGACAATCAGCAGATGAATGAATAAAGTAGATTTTATGCAAAATGAAATATTATTCCACCATAAAAAGTAATTAAATCCTGTCATTTCCAGCAAATGAATAGAACCTGCTGCTGTTGTGTTAAGTGAACTAAGCCAGACATAGATAAAATCTGCATGTTTTGCTTCATGTTTGGGATCTTCATAATGGTTTCCCTGAATGACTGTGAGAGGTTTCATGGATAAAGAGATGCTGGTTGGATTAGAACATATTGTAGGCTATGATATAAAATGATACTATACCCTAATAACATGTATAATTTGTATATATTAGTCCTGTCTAAATTAAATATTTAAAATCTGACATATATTTTATCTATTTAAATAAATAGTGAAATTTAAATATACTGATAATAGTGTATGTTCATGGTAATTTGTGAAAGGTTTGGTTTAACTATGTATCAATTTACAGTGGTGAAGAAGTGAGATGGGTGATAGTGTGAGTGAATATGAGCAAAGTTCAAATAAATATATGTGGAGATATATATATATATCTCCATGATACAACCCATAGACCATAAGAAATATAAGAAGGAAGACCCAAGTGAGGGTGCTTCAATCCCACTTAGGAGAGGGAATAAAATAATCATAGGAGGCAGAGGGAGGGAGGGACCTGGGTGGGAGAGGAGAAGGGAGGAGAAAAGTGCGGTAAGTAGGAGAGAACCCCAGAGGGCCAGAGGAATGAATGGAAATATGCAGCAGTGGGGGGTGATGTACAGGAGGAACCTTAGACAAAATGCCTAAGATGGAATCTGAAGAGACTACCTCCAGTAGAAAGACCTCCAGTAGCAGGGTGGGATTGCCAACATACTTTCAATATTTTCACTCTGAATTGTTCCTGTCTAAAAGAAATACAGGGACAAAAATGGAGCAAAGAGTGAAGGAAAGGTTGTCCAGTGACTGGCACAACTTGGGATCCATTCCATGTTTAGGTAACAAACCCTGATACTATTACTGATGCTATGTTGTGCTTACAGACAGGAGCCGAGCATGACTATCCTCTGAGAGGCTCTACCTGACTGAGACAGATGTGTTGCTTATAGCCAACCATTAGACTAAGCTCAGGGACCCCTGTGGAAGAGTCAGGGGAAGGATTGAAGGAGCTGAAGGGAATGCCAACCCCATAGGAAGAAGAACAGTATCAATTAACCCAGACCCCACAGAGCTCCCAGAAACTAAGCCACTAACCAAAGAGCATACATGGGCTGGTCTGTAGCCTCCAGCACATACATAGCAGAGGACTGCCTGGTCTGGTCTCAGTGCGAGCGGATGTACTTAATCCTGTAGAGACTTGATGCCCCAGGGAAAGTGGATGAGGGGGAGGTATTAGGTGGGTGGGTAGGTAGGGGGACCACCCTCTCAGAAGCAAAGACGGAGTTGGTATGAAGAACTTTTGGTGGGGGCAGGGATGAGGGGCAACTTTTGGAATGTAAATAAATAAAACATTTAAAAAGAAGAAAACAAACAAACAACAACAAAAATACGGACAATCTTTAGGGGTTGAGGTCAGGCCACATCTGAGAACCTGGTTGATGGTTGCTATGGAATATAAAAAAAAACTTGGCTGAGACTCCCTATGATTCATCCCTTTTTGAATTTCTGTTTTTATATATAACACTTGTTTCAAACTCAGTAGCGTTTACACTGGGCTCTGTAATTGCTCATACCAATCAACCTTCTTTGTACATTTACTTATCTCATGAATGTCCCTCCCTCTTTCTTGAACACTCCTATTCATCTGGGACCAGAAAGTTGAGAGATGATGCAGGAAGTTTCCTGTCTGTGCATCCAGGACCCCAACCCATAGAATGGTGCTTGCTATCCATCTCATGTGTTAGTTACTTTGCTCCGCTCTCATTAAAATTCCAGATGAACATCTTAAAGAGGAACAATATATTTCGGCTCATAGTCTCAGAGGGATCAATCCAGGGCTTCATTTTCCTGAACCCGGTATAAAGTGACTGAGTAGGACTGCTTAATTCATAGTAGATGGGAAGACAAAGGAAGAAAAAAGGGAGGCAGGACAGTATGTCCAATGGCTCACCCTCATTGGTCTATTTACTTCACACAGGCCCTAATCCTAAATTTCCAGAATTTCCTAAAATCACCACTTGCTAGGGATCAAAATGTTGACCAGATGACACTGTGAGTACTGCTTCATGTGTAAATCACAATTGAGTTTAAACAAATTGTAGTCCTTTTTCTTTTCTTTCCTCCCCTCTGGAATATCTTATAATGAAATACCTGGTAGTCCAAAGGAACTGTGTTGAATGTCTCTGTCTCTCTGTAGTTTAGGTAAAAGTTAATAGTGAGAAAATGCATATTCAGACATTCATCTTCCATGTGAGATCTGTATGATACCTGAAAGCCCTGTATCTTAAACCTGAGCATTGAAAAAGAACACCTCACCCTGCAGGTTTGCAGCACCTCTAAATGGTTCATTCTAAACAAGGTTGTCATTGATATATCCAACATAAGGTATAGAATACCTTGCTTATTTAAGTTTGCTTAGTTTTGTGTATGACATTGGTCTAGAACCTAGAAACACATTATTAAAGAGGCTAACCAAGATCCTGACCTTCTGTGAACTTAAAAGTCACTAAAGAGAAGGCAACCACACTAGTGCAATGATGCAGAGCTCACAGAGTGAATTAAAAAATATTCCAATATACATTTGCATCTCAGATTCAAAAACAAAAGAATCCCATTTAAAAGTAAAGCCCAACCGTTATCTAGCAAATTGGAGTTGAAAATAATAATCAAGTGTTTTTTTTTCATATAAGCAAAGAAACATCCTAAATATCTGAGAGGGGAGGAGAGAGAGAGAGAGAAAGAGAGAGAGAGAGAGAGAGAGAGAGAGAGAGAGAGAGAGAGAGAGAGAGAGAGAGAGAGAGAGAGATTCAGATGAGTGATGAGTAATGGTACCTTCACAAAATGAAGGATTATGCAGTCTTTGCCTCTCATGGAACATGAGATTAAGTAGTCACAGAATTCTACCCTCTGGGCATATCAATAGTAGCATTATGAATTGGATATCATTTCAGCACATTTAAGGCTGAAACAAGAAATAGATCTTCTCAGCCACTGTGAGTCACCTGATCCTATTTGTGAGGCTCTTGAACATGAAATGGCTCTTTGAAAATAGTCCTTTCATACCTTAAGTACAGCTCAGATCAGAAACATATACATTTTGCAGCTATTTGACTCACAAGATAATTGAGTTTTTGTCAGTTTAAGAGGGATTACCAACCCTGCATATCATCTTTGACTGTTACAGGATTTTGACTGGGAGATTCTGTTGTCTGACACGACTCAGTTTTGACCATGCATTACCTGGTATATTTCTATATTCTCTTTATATATTTCAGTTACCCACAAATAAGGATTATGTAAAGTAGTTGTAAAATATTCAATGTGCTCAGAATCCTTAAATACATGGATTTGTTTATCTCACATGGTAGTGATTGATTGTAAAAAAGTTGTTCCAATTTTTAATTCTCTTCACTTTCTTTGCCTTATTATGTTTTCTATATACTTGAAGGCTTAGGTGGGAAAGTTGAAGAAATGTTGAAGAATCAAGAGAGCATGGTAGAATGGAGGCATGGTCCTTTAAGCTTGGCAGAGAATGGAAGACCTAATTCCAGTTCTCTAATCACATAGGCTACATGTTATCCAAGATGAAGTTAAAGATAGTTCATGGAAATATCTGGGAATAAAGAAGTTTCTAGCAATAATAAGATTGCCAGTCTAGTATAATGGGGCAGAGACAATTTTCATCTTGGACCATCTGGGTGACCTATGATCATAATAAAGGCAGACAGGACATAAAAACCCCAATCTGCCATTCAAATAGTCTGAAATTGAGCTAAGGATGCCAAACCTGTTCCAGTAAAGTAGAGAATAAGGCCACTGGTGAAATGGAATAAAATCAATACTTGATAAAAATTTAATTAATCTTTAATAGTTATAGTCTTTGGTAAGGAAAATTATTTATGAAATAAAAAATTAGAATAAATTTAAATGAATATGTACTAAATATTTATTCTTATTTTTTAAATTATGTGTATGTGTTTTTATGTTGAGGGGTACATATGAGTGCACATGAGTACTCATAACGTCCAGAAGAGGGAGGTGGATCTCCTGGAGCTAGTGTTACAGGGGTTGTGAGTTTCACAATGAAGATGTGGGTGCTAGGAATCAAACTCAGGTCCTCTGCAACAGTATGTACCCTTAACTACTAAGTCATCCATCTATCTCAATGTATTTTTAAAACTACATCACTTACCTTAGCCCATCTAGGCAGTAATAATAAAATATAATGAACTAAACAGAGTGCAAGGAAAATAATTTTTTTCCAGCATTCCAGAAGCTGTATAGTCTGGATTATGGCACTAGGAGATTTGGGTCAGCACTTTGGGGCATAGGTACAAATCTTCTTACTAGGGTCCTATCTTGTAGAAGGGCAAGGCAGCTCCCTGGTTATCCTTAAAGATATAAATTTAGGGCAACACAAACACTCAGTCCAAACAAATAACACAGAATTTTAGAAGCAAAGCATAAGTAAACAATAATAAAGTGAGGTTCAGGGTCAAGAAGAGTCTGTCAGGAATGGTGGTACAGGTCAATAATCCCAGCACTTTGGGGAGGGGGGGATAAGGCATGAGAATCCTTAGTTTGTGGATAATGAGGGGTAGGTAGCCAGACCCTGTCCAAAAGAACTATAAAAGCAACCACCACCACAACAAAAACAAAACAACAAACAAACAAACAAACAGAGTCATGGTTTAGAAAAGTAACGTGGTGGATTCTCCCACAGCTTTGTTTAGAGCTGAGAGGCATTTATGACTCTGAAAAGTGCTTGAGGGTTTCTGACCTAGCACTCAGCACAGTGCCATGTGTGCAATTTATGGCTGATGAATGTTGCTTCTTTCCTTTGCCTTTTGACATTTGCCCTGCTCTGTGGCATTTAAAAGGTCATGAACTAGTGATTAGAGTCTCTCATCATGTTTGTAAAATGTCCTGACTACAACGGCCAGCTCTTATGTCTTCCCTTGGTCCTGTCTGCTGGAGCCTTGACAATGCAGTGGGATGTCAATTTTGGCTAGACACTTTCCAAAATGACAAACTTCTCTAAACTTACTGCTGGGTAAACAATTCTACACCTCAATCTCAAGTAATTTACTCTGAAAAATATGGAAGAAAAATCAAGATTACTAGCTACTTCCATGTAAAGAACATAAAAGTACATTTTATTTGAAAGTAACAATATTAAGTCCCAATTGGCTCTGTGATTACTACCAAGAGAGATGCTGCTTCAAGTTGGCACTCTAAGTGGAGAAAGCAGGGACAGAGAGGAGGGACTTTCTTTTGGAATCTAGAAAGCAAGTGCTCCAGATTTAATGGAGCACAGAAGTATGTCCAGGATGCAAGAAAACAGCATGACTAGTGTCAGGGACAGGGCACTTTAAAATGTCATGACATTCAGTCATTTGGAACACAGAATGGCTTGCATGTGTGGAATACCCCACCCAAAATATGCAAGTCAGAAAATTAGGCCAAGTATCTTGAAAATTTAAGAATGTACTGTGTATGAAGCAAAGCAAATATGTTTAGGGGGTTTTTACAATGCAGCAACAGCAAAAGTCACTGGAATAAAAATTAATGGAAGAGGAATCATCATCCATTAAATTACTATTAAATGTCAATTTATGCAAACTATGTCATTCATTTATTTATTCAACAACTATTTGTCAATATCTAACACATTCTTATGTACCAGAGGATGCCAAGGTAAAAAAGATAGTGTTGGTGGCTTTACATAGCTTACAGTATTTGAGATGGTAAGCTAAATAATAAACATGAAATGTATTAGGCATAACTTGCTATGAAGAAAAATAAAGCAAGAATAAAATCTGAGAACAGTGAGAAACACTTTTACAACTGTACATCAACTTTCAGAAAAAATTGATTAAGTCAGTGCAAAATCATTATAAATGTAGCAAACTCCATGTCAAGTTGAAGACATGATTACATGATTATGATGACATTTGCATTCACGTGACTTTAAAACATGGACTCTTGATCACTCATCCTCTGTATTATTAATAGTTAAAAGGCAACAATACTTAAACACATTTAATAATCTCCCTGGAGCAAAGTAATGCTATTTTTAAAAATTATTTTGTGTATGCTATAGTAATGGAGGTTAAGTAATTCCATGAATATAATCTTACAAAAAGTCAAGCTTTTGACAAGTGAAAAGAAAACAAGAATTTACCTACAGAAATATTTTAGAATCTTTGTAATACAAATATGAATTGGAAATATTATATGTAATTGTATTTGCTAATACAAAGTATGTGTTTTATAGACTGAAAGCAACATGCTTTACTACCCTTAGTTTGGATCCCTGTGTAACTTATCAAAGAATCAGGACCCTTTTGAAAATAAGGGCAAAACTTTTTTTGTGCCAAGACAAGAAGACTAGTAATAACTAATGTGCCCCATCAAAATGTCCTACATTGTACAAAGCATTTTGATTTAGTTTTAAAACAAAATGTTTATTATCCCCAAGCAACCACCCAGCATTAATTATATTCGGTCATTGATTTAATACATTCAGCTAAGAACTCTGATAATGTAGAAAAATATATATTATATATTCTATTTACCATATATATTCATATGTACATTCATACATGCATATACAGATATAGTTTTTTAGACTGAATTTCTAGAATATATTAACTCCTTAAAATCTACCAGACAACACATACAGTAGAGGTACATTAGTCTAAGATTTTATTTCACAGCTAAATCACAGAAGGGCATTTAATAATCCACAAAAGTGAAATCAAAATACACATCTTTACAAAATGACTTCACATAAGTGAACTGTAAAAACTTAGGAAATCAAAGGCTTCTAGAGTGGGATGTAGAATGTGGCATAACACAATCTCCAGTAGCATTCTAAGCAAACATCACTAAGGGGGTAGAAGTGGGAGGGAGGATACTAATCTAAGTAACTGGAAATGAGCACAGACTGTAAGACTAAAGGCAAAAGAAACTAGACATAAGTACTGTACTCTAGTTGATAAAGCTGTGTCTCCTGGGCTTAGAGGTTAATAACTTGGATACGTCTGTATGTGTACACAGTAATTGAAAAGTTAAATGTTGGCAGATGGTAGGAGCCAGGTTTCTCACTGTTGGAGTAGAGGATATAGATAAGTGGAAAAGTCTCGAATGATCTAAATTGCAAGATTAGATTCACAGGCAACAGTATGAATATATACATAACATAATATAAATACAGATTGTTGCACATAGAAATATTTATAGATACCTATGCATGCACATGTTACTATATATGATCACATACTCCCTAGGTATGTCAGCTGAGCATACCTAAAGACAAAACACCCCAACAGCAAGGAGTTCATCTAGAGACAAGACCTTGATTGCGAACACCATTCTCTGTTGAATAGGACCAGGGTTCCTCGGGGAAATGTCTGATTTGAAAGCAGGGATGAAAAGTGTGCAAATGCCTTAGAGAGTACAATAGTGCCAGAAGTTAGACAGATGCACAAGATGAAAAAGATGAGGATTTAGTACTAGGAGTGGAGGTCAATGATGCAGCTAGCATGTTGTGAAGCCTTGACTTCTACCCAATACTGAAAAATAAGTGAATACATAAACGAATACACATAAGTGAAAAAATGGATGCAGAGGTATCACAGAACAAACTGTAAGAAGTTTAGTAGAAAAAAATAGAAAAATGTAAAGTAGAATAGGATATTAAAGCATAAAGAATATGCATAAGTCCATACTAATCTAAAGGGATTTTAAGTCCAGGAGGGCAAGAAATAAATTCTTTTCAGAAGACTTCTAAGCAACTTCCTTATTCTACAGTCCACCAGCTACATTATACCTCCTGAAACTTAAGTGTGGGCTGGACAGTGCTTGTTTTGTTTTGTTCTGTTTTGTTTTGTTCGTAGAATGCAGACAGTTTAGGTAGAGAAAGCAAGAGTATATCTAGAGTGGAGAAATCACTGGCAAACACACCCTTCACGTGATGGCCAAGGTCAACAACAGCAGTGACAGTCCTGTTGGCTTATGCATCTTGATTCGATGCAATAAGAATAGTTCTGCTCTAGACTGAAAGAAAGGCCATCCAGAGACTGTCCCACCTGGGGATTCATCCCATATACTATCACCAAAACCCGGACACTATTGTGGATGCCAAGAAATGCTTGCTGAAAGGAGCCTGATATAGCTGTCTCCTGAAAGTCCCTGCCAGAGTTTTACAAATAAAGAGATGGATGCTCACAGCCAGCCATTGGATTGAGCGCGGGGTCCCTAATGGAGGAGCTAGAGAAAGGACTGAAGGCACTGAAGGGGTTTGCAATCCCATAGAAAAAATAATAATATCAACCAACCAGACCCCCGAGAGATCCCAGGGACTAAGCCACCAACAAAGGAGTACACATGGCTCCAGCTGCATCTGTATCAGAGGATTTCCTTGTCAGGAATCAATGGGAGGAGAGGTCTTTGGCCCTATGAAGGCTGGACAGATGCCCCAGTGTAGGGGAACCGAGGGCAGAGAGGCAAGAGTGAGTAGGTGGGTGGAGGAACCACCTCATAGAAGCATGGGGAGGTGGGATGGGATAGAGGGTTTCCGGGAGGGGGCAAAAAGAGAAACGGGATAACATTTGAAATGTAAATAAGGAAATATCCGATAAAAAAGGAATGCAAAAAATTTATGAAATATGCAAATAAAACATGAATCTCAAGTTAAAAAAATAGTTCTGTTCCTGTGGACTCTTTGTAAAACCCACCAATCCCGTATAGTCATGAGACATACTCAAGACTAAAATGAGAGACAATCTTCAAAGTACCTGAACTGGGCTATTGAAACCAAGAGCAATCAAGGAAGTGTAACAGTAATAAGAAGCCTTCAGAGGCATGTTCTCACGATGGAACAAAGTGTCTTGGATGAGATTCAGGAACCAAAAGAATCTGAGTCAAAAATTGAGCAGATCCTATTGGAATGTTATCTTTGATTAATAATAATGTTTCAACATTTTTATTAGTTATAGCAAATGCATTATATTATTCTGAGATACTAATAGCACATGAATTAATTTTACTATCATCTCAAATTTCTATATGTCTCTTATCACTTTAAATTGAAAACTGATTTCAAAAACTATAGTTGTTTATGTGCATATTATTTAGAAACAGGTAAAATTTAGACCTATCCAGATAAACTCCATTCTTATCTTAAATGAAAGAAGACAGCAATGATGCCCACAGAGACCAACTACCATGGGAAAGGTCATCGTGCTTGCTCAATACCATGACTATTTCACTATGTCATGAATGGTGACATAGACTGGTTTAAGCTCAGTAAGATGAATATAGCATGCTTCTTTTAACAATTTTAACACTATCTTGGATTATAATTTTATTTTAAAAAGTTATTAAAATTTGTCAGACACTTCTGGTAAAATATCATCAATCAAATGGGTTCTATCAAGATGACATTTTCTCCAGAGACTTACTAAAAGTGTTTCCAACAGATATAGGAAGATGAAAGTCAAAAGAACCTATTCACATGATGCGAATCTTCAGATTAATTTCAATTTTTTTTAACAGTTTCTATAGCTTTTAATCTGGTCTAGGGTCTTCAAGTCCAAAACGTTTAGCGCTTCAGAATTAAACAAGCATAGAGAAACTAATTCTATTATCCAATTTTAGAAGAGACTAGAGTTAATGTGAGAAGCTACTATATTGATTAGTATACAAAGAAAGACATAATTATCTCATAAACCAAAGTTCTGTTGGCAACACAAGGAGGCTGGTCTTCCTGTGTAGTCAGATCAACATGAAAAGCCATGTTACACCTGATGGTGCTCTTGCTTGCTGTAAAAATGAGCACCAAATGCAAGCTGCTCTATTTGAACTGTTTGTGGAAGTCGAGTGTGTCTCCTAGTTAAACCCACTGCTTCCACAGGCAGGAAGCCAGAAATATCTCCTCCTCCCATGCTCATGTTGCCACATATTTAGAATCACCTACAGAACCTCAAAGAAATACTGATGCTCAAGCCGCACCTCAAAACAACTGATCCTCAGGATTTCTGGGAGACAGTTCTCCAGCCATGCCACATTCTTACTTATATTTAGTGCCAACATTCATGGAACATGAAGCTACAGTTGAAAAGTACTAGTTCCATATTCCCTCTGACTCACCAATGCTTTGATAGCCTGCTTTGCTTTGAGACTTTTCTCCTAAAAAACCTAACATGGAAAATTATAATAAAAAAAGTCTTATTTTGACAGACAGATGCCACTGATAGAGCACTGTCCACAGTGTAATCTGATGAATTTTTATGTTCAATTCAAAGAAACATATCTTTATTTATACATATTTCCAAATCACCTTATAGAAGAAAAGGAATCATGTTTCTATCAGAAATTGGAAGTCAGAGCACAGCTTCCCCAGTCTTACCTAAGTGAGACTCTCCATCACTGGGGAATACAGAGAGGCTGCAGGAGTCCCGTCTTGATTAGTCTGTGATTATTTCTGGGTTCCAAGTGTATCATCCCTATGAGTCTAAATGGTCAATTCCTGATGCAATCCCTTTCCTCCAATGACCAGTTCAGAAATGGGGCTTTTGAGGTGGCAGGAGACATTGCACATGACTTATTCATGGGCTTTTACATGCATATGAACTCCCTTTCTCCTCACTTGCATTACTGTCATATAAAAATATTACCAGCTCTTCACTTTGGCAAAGAGAGCAAGCATGGGAACATGGTCCAGATGAAGTTTACTTTGTTATTTTTGCTCATGTCTTTAATATTTTCTGGTTCAGTCCGAGAATAGACGTAGTATCATGTTTGAAAATAACTTAAATTTAAGAGACAGTTATAAAATGGTAGTTTTAAAAAACAAAATAAGTTTCTCAAAAAATCCATACAATATCTATTAATAAAAGGCAGAGAAGAAGGATCTAATTTTTTAAAAATAAATGCATTAAAAGCCTGGTCATTGGATACTATGGATCTGGCAATAGTACAGTATTGTTAATCCTAAGCACTCCTTTGTCTCCTTAAGAAGTCTGGTATATTTAACTTGCTGCATATGCTGGAGTGGTTTGGTACTCAAAGAACAGCTGTATTTTCTCCATCTAAATATTGGTGACACCTCAGCCACCATCCATATTTACAAGTATGTCTGCTTCCACCTATCACATTTTGCTTTATTTTTTTATATCCTTAGTTTTATTTTTTTTAATTTTTTATTGGGTATATTCTTTATTTACATTTCAAAATATTTCGCTCTTACTGGTTCCCCGCCTACCCAAAAGTTTCTTATGCCCTCCCGCTTCCCTCCACCTGCTCCCCCACCAACCCACTCCCGCCTCCACTTCCTGGTATTCCCCTAAACTGCCACATTGAGCCCTTCCAGGAACAGGCACCTCTCCTAGATTCTTCTTGGTATCCTTTGATATGTGAATTGTTCCTTGGGTATTCCAAGCTTCTGTGGTAATATCCGCTTATCAGTGATTGCATATCATATGTGATTTTTTTTCTGTTTTTTTTAATTTACATTCAAAATCATTTCCCCTTTCCCGTTTCCTCTCTCCCCTAAAGTCCCGTAAGACCCCATCCCTCCCTCTTTTCCCCATTCAATCCCCTCTCGCTTCTCTGTCCTGGCATTCCCCTACATCCAGTCTTTCCAGGACCAGGGGTCTCTCCTTCCATCTTCTTGGAAATCTACTGATATGTGAATTGTGTCTAGGGTATTCAGAGATTCTGGGTTAATATCCCCTTATCAGTGACTGCATACCACGTGTGTTCTTTTGTGACTGGGTTACCTCACTAAGGATGATATTTTCCAGTTCTGACCATTTGCTAGGAATTTCTTGAATTCATTGTTTTTCATGGCAGAGGATCATTCCATTGTGTAAATATACCACATCTTCTGAATCCATTCCTCTGTTGAGGGACATCTGGGTCCTTTCCAGCTTCTGGCTATTATAAATAAGGCTGCTATGAACATAGTGGAGCATGTGTCCTTATTGCATGCAAGTAAAACCTCTGGGTATATGCCCAGGAGTGGTATAGCCAGATCCTCCGGGAGTGTCATGCCCAGTTTTCTGAGGAACCTCCAGACTGCTTTCCAGAGTGGTTGTACCAGCTTACAATTCCACTAGCAGTGGAGGAGTGTTCCTCTTTCTCCACATCCTCGCCAACAACTGCTGTCTCTTGTGTTTTTGATCTTAGCCATTCTGACTGGTGTGAGATGGAATCTAAGGGTTGTTTTGATTTGCATTTCCCTAATGACTAAGGATGATGAACATCTCTTTAGGTGCTTCTCAGCCATTAGATATTCTTCAGGTGAGAACTCTTTGTTTAGCTCTGTACCCCATTTTTTAATAGGGTTACTTGCCTCTCTGGAGTTTAACTTCTTGAGTTCTTTGTATATATTGATTATTAGCCCTCTGTCGGATGTAGGGTTGGTAAAGATCATTTGCCAATTAGTTGGTTGCCTCATTGTCTTTTTGACAGTGTCTTTTGCCTTGCAAAAACTTTGTAATTTAATGAGGTCCCATTTGTCAATTCTTGATCTTAGAGCATAAGCTATTGGTGTTCTATTCAGGAAATTCTCCCCTGTGCCCATATGTTCAAGGTTCTTCCCTAGTTTCCTTTCTATTAGTTTCAGTGTGTCTGGTTTTATGTGGAGGCCCTTGATCCACTTGGAATTGATCTTAGTGCAAGGAGATAAGAATGGGTCAATTTGCATTCTTCTGCATGTTGACCTCCAGTTGAGCCAGCACCATTTGTTGAAAAGGCTATCTTTTTTCCACTGGATGGTTTTAGCTCCTTTGTCAAAGATCAAGTGACCATAGGAGTGTGAATTCATTTCTGGGTCTTCAATTCTGTTCCATTGATCTACTGCTTGTCACTGTACCGATACCATACGGTTTTTAACACTATTGCTCTGTAGTACAGCTTGAGGTCCGGGATACTGATTCCCCCAGCGGTTCTTTTACTCTTGAGAATAGTTTTAGCTATCCTGGGTTTTCTGTTATTCCAGAAGAATTTTTGAATTGCTCTTTCTAACTCTATGAAGAATTGAGTTGGGATTTTGATGGGGATTGCATTGAATCTGTATATTGCTTTTGGCAAGATGGTCATTTTTACTATATTAATCCTGCCAATCCATGGGCATGGCAGATTTTTCCATCTTCTGAGGTCTTCTTCAATTTCTTTCTTCAGAGACTTGAAGTTCTTGTCTTATAGATCTTTCACTTGTTTGGTTACAGTCACGCCAAGATACTTTATATGGTTTGTGGCTATCGTGAAGGGTATCATTTGTCTTACTTCTTTCTCAGCCTGCTTATCCTTTGAGTATAGGAAGGCTACTGACTTGCTTGAGTTGATTTTATATCCGGCCACTTTGCTGAAGTTGTTTATCAGCTGTAGGAGTTCTCTGGTGGAGTTCTTTGGGTTGCTTAAGTATACTATCATATCATCTGCAAATAGTGATACTTTGACTTCTTCCTTTCCAATTTGTATCCCGTGGACCTCTTTTTGTTGTCTAATTGCTCTAGCGAGAAATTCAAGTACTATATTGAAATGATATGGAGAGAGAGGGCAGCCTTGTATAATCCCTGATTTTAATGGGATTGCTTCAAGTTTCTCTCCATTTAGATTGATGTTGGCTACCGGTTTGCTGTAAATTGCTTTTACTATGTTTAGATATGGGCCTCGAATTCCTGATCTTTCCAAGACCTTTAGCATGAAAGGATGCTGAATTTTGTCAAATGCTTTCTCAGCATCTAATGAAATGACCATGTGGTTTTTTTCTTTGAGATTGTTTATATAGTGGATTACATTGATGGATTTCCTTATATTGAACCATCCTTGCATCCCTGGGATGAAGCCTACTTGATCTTGGTGAATGGTCATTTTGATGTGTTCGTGGATTCGGTTGGCAAGAATTTATTGAGTATTTTTGCATCAATATTCAAACAAGAAATTGGCCTGAGATTCTCTTACTTTGTCGGATCTTTGTGTGCTTTTGGTATTAGCGTAATTGTGGTTTCATAGAACGAATTGGGTAGTGTTCCTTCTGTTTCTATTTTGTGTAATAGTTTGAAGAGTATTGGTGTTAGGTCTTCTTTGAAGGTCTGATAGAATTCTGCAGTAAAACCATCTGGACCTGTGTTTTTTTTGGTTGGAAGACTTCCAATGACGACTTCCATTTCTTCAGGCATTATAGGAAGGTTTAGATGGTCTATTTGATCCTGATTTAATTTTGGTATTTGGTATCTGTCAAGGAAATTGTCCATTTCCTCAAGATTTTCTAGTTGTGTTGAATACAGGCTTTTGTAGTAGGATCTGATGACTTTTTGACTTTCCTCAGTTTCTGTTGTTATTTCTCCCTTTTCGTTTCTGATTTTATTAATTTGGATACTGTCTCTGTGCCCTCTGGTTAGTCTGGCTAAGGGCTTATCTATCTTGTTGATTTTTCTCAAAGAACCAACTCCTCATTTTGTTGATTCTTTGTATGGTTCTATTTGTTTCTACTTGATTGATTTCAGCCCTGAGTTTGATGATTTCCTGCCTTCTACTCCTCTTTGGTGTATTTGCTTCTTTTTGTTCCAGGGACTTCAGGTGTGCCATTAAGCTGCTAGTGTATGCTGTCTCCCGTTTCTTTTTGGTGGCACTCAGGGCTATGAATTTTCCTCTTAGCACTGCTTTCATTGTGTCCCATAAATTAGGGTATGTTGTGCCTTCATTTTCATTAAATTTCAAAAAGTCTTTGATTTCTTTCTTTATTTCCACCTTGACCAAGTTATCATTGAGTAGAGCATTGTTCAGCCTCCATGTGTACGTGGGTTTTCTTTTGTTTTTGTTGCCATTGAAGACCACCCTTATTCCATAGTGATCTGATAGGAGGCATGGGATTAGTTCTATCTTCTTATATCTGTTGAGGTTTGATTTGTGACCAATTATATGGTCGATTTTGGAGAAGGTACCATGAGGTGCTGAGAAGAAGGTGTATTCCTTAGCTCTAGGATGAAATAGTCTATATATATAAATCTGTTAGTTCCATTTGGTCCAAGGCTTCAATTAGATTCACTGTGTCCCTGTTGAGTTTCTGCTTTCCTGAACGATCCATTTCAGAGAGCAGGGTGTTGAAGTCACCCACTATTATTGTGTGAGTTGCGATGTGTGCTTTGAGCTTTAGCAAAGTTTCTTTTACAAATGAGGTTGTCCTTGCATTTGGAGCATAGATATTCAGAATTGAGAGCTCTTCTTGGTGGATTTTTCCCTTGATCAATATGTAGTGTCCTTCTGTGTCTTTTTTTGATGACTTTAGGTTGAAAATCAATTTTATCTGATATTAGGATGGCTACTCCGGCTCGTTTCTTGGGGCCATTTGCTTGTAAAATTGTTTTCCAGCCTTTTACTCTGAGGTAGTGTTTGTCTTTGACACTGAGGTGCGTTTCCTGCACGCAGATAAATGCTGGGTCCTGTTTACGTATCCAGTCTGTTAGTCTATGTCTCTTTATTGGGGAATTGAGACCATTGATATTAAGAGAGATTAAGGCATAGTGATTATTGCCACCTGCCATTCTTGATGCTATCTTTATGTTTGAGTGGTTATCTACTTTTGTGTTTGAAGCAAGAAGGTTACTACCTCATTTTTTCCAGGGTGTTGTTTCTCTCCCTGTATTGGCGGTTTCCACCTATTATCCTTTGCAGGGCTGGATTTGTGGAAAGATAATGTGAAAATTTGGTTTTATCCTGGAATATCTTGGTCTCTCCATCTATGGTGAATGAGAGTTTTGCTGGGTATAGTATTCTAGGCTGGCATTTGTGCTCTCTTAGTGTCTGCATGAGATCTTCCCAGGATCTTCTGGCTGTCATAGTCTCTGGTGAGAAGTCTGATGTGATTTGGATAGGTCTTCCTTTGTATGTTACTTGGCCCTTTTCTCTTACTGCTTTTAATATTCTTTCTTTGTTTAGTACATTTGTTGTTTTTATTATTATGTGACGGGAGGTATTTCTGTTCTGGTCCAGTCTGTTTGGAGTTCTCTAGGCTTCTTGTACATTCACCAGCATCTCTCTCTTTAGGTTAGGGAAGTTTTTCTCCATAATTTTGTTGAAGATGTTTACTGGCCCTTTAAGTTGCAAAGCTTCACTCTTATCTATACCTATAATCCTTAGGTTTGGTCTTCTCATTGTGTCCAGGATTTCCTGGATGTTTTGGGTTAAACGTTTTTTGCATTTTGCATTTTTTTGACTGTTGAGGCGATGTTTTCCATGTTATCTTCAGCACCTGAGATTCTTTCTTCCACCTCTTGTATTCTATTGTTGATGTTTGCATCTATGACTCCTGATTTCTTCCCAAGGTTTTCTATTTCCAAAGATGTCTCCCTTTGTGATTTCTTAGTTGTTTCTACTTCCTTTTTTAGATTCTGTATGGATTTGCTGAGATCCTTCACTTGTTTGTTTGTATTTTCCTGTATTTCTTTAAGGTATTTTTGCATTATTCTTTCAGGATTTCTGCCTGTTGACCCAAGTTCTCCTGCATTTCTCTAAGCGATTTTTGTGTTTCCTCCTCATGGGATTCCATCTGTTGATCCATTGTCTCCTGCATTTCTTTAAGCAGGTCTCGTGTTTCCTTTGTAAGGGCATCTATCCATTGATTCATTTCTTTAAGCAATTTTTTGTGTTGCCTCCCTATGGGCATTCGTCTGTTGACCCATATTCTTCTGCATTTCTTTATGCAATTTTTGTGATTCCTTTGAAAGTGCATCTACCAGTTGATTCATTTCTTTAAGCGATTTTTGTGTTGTCTCCTTGTGGTCCTCCATCTTTTGATCCATGTTCTCCTGCATTTCTCTAAGCGATTTTTGTGTTTCCTTTGTAAGGGCTTCTAACCGTTGATTCATGGTCTCTTGTAATTCTTTATTAGATTTATTTGTGTCCTTCTTGTGATCCTCTAATAGCATCATGAGAAGTGATTTTAAATCCAGATCTTGTCTTTCGGGTGTGGTGGGGTATCCAGGACTTGCTGCTGTTGGAGAGTTGGGTTCGGATGGTGCCATATTACTTTGATTTCTGTTAGTAACGTTCCTATGTTTGCCTTTTGCCATCTGGTTACCTCTGGTGTTAGTTGGTCCTGCTGTCACTGGCTGTTGGTTGGACCTCCTGTGAGCCTGCAAAGCTATTTCTGGCCCCCCTGGATTGCCGGGATTTCCCTGGCACCGATTTCTGGGGCCTGCCCTGCTCCTGAGTGACTTTGTAGCCCTGATGTGCCTTGCCCCAAGTGATGTTATATTGGGGAGTCCCTGCACATCCAAAGTCTCAGCGTATTGGATACCTGGAGCAGAGCTCGCCAAAGGGAGGCTGGTAGGCTCCCGCCCTGTGCAGGGGTCTGTGATCTCTCCCGGGGGGGGGAGGGGGCGTCCCTCTGCAGGGCAGAAGTCCCACAGCAGGACTGGCTCGTCAATTACTGCAGACCTTCCCAGCTCTTGGGAGCAGGGTACACACAAGCTGCTTGAGACCCAAGTGATATTATGTCTGTCTGTCTCTGAGCCTGGCAGTCCCAGCTGCCCTGGTGCTGGAGCAAAGATTGCGGAGTGCACTTTGCACTCTCTCGTTGGTGCAGGTCACCCTGCAGGGGGGATGGCCCACAGCAGAGTTGTCGCCCAGATGACCACAGCACTGTCCCGTTCTTGGGAGCAGATGAAAGGCCCAACAGGCTGTGTTCCAAGTGATGTTATATTGGGGAAGAACCTGGGTACCTGTCTCATCAGTGCAGTCGATCCCGGAACAGAAGTTGCCAAAGGGAAGCTGGTAGGCTCACGCCCAGTGCGGAGTGGGGGTGGGGGGGTCCGTCTGCAAGGCAGTAGTCTCACAGCAGAGCTGGCACGCTGGTTACTGCAGATCTGCCCAGCTCTTAGAGCAGGTTACACACAAGCTGCCTGAGACCCAAGCGATATTGTGCCTGTCTGTCTCTGAGCCTGGAGTTCCCAACTACCTGGCCACTGGAGCAAAGATGGCAGAGTTCACTCTGCACTCTCTAGGCCGCGCAGGTCACCCTGCAGGGGGGATGGCCCACAGCAGAGCTGGCGTCCAGACGACCACAGCGCTGTCCCGTTCTTGGGAGCAGAGGGAAGCCCCAACAGGCCGTGTCCCAAGCTATGTTATATTGGGGAAGAACCTGGGTACCTGTCTCCTCAGTGCGGTCAATACCGGAACAGAGGTCGCCAATTCATTGTTTTTCATTGCAGAGTAGTATTCCATTGTGTAAATATACTACATCTTCTGAATCCATTCCTCCATTGAGGGACATCTGGGTTCTTTCCAGCTTCTGGCTATTATAAATAAGGCTGCTATGAACACAGTGGAGCATGTGTACTTATTGCATGCTGGGGAAGCCTCTGAGATTATGCCCAGGAGTGGTATAGCTGGATTCTCCAGGAGTGTCATGCCCAGTTTTCTGAGGAACCGCCAGACTGCTTTCCAGAGTGGTTGTACCAGCTTGCAATTCCACCAACAGTGGAGGAGTGTTCCTCTTTCTCCACATCCTCGCCAACAACTGCTGTCTCCTGTGTTTTTGATCTTAGCCATTCTGACTGATGTGAGATGGAATCTCAGGGTTGTTTTGATTTGCATTTCCCTAATGACTAAGGATGATGAACATCTCTTTAGGTGCTTCTCAGCCATTAGATATTCTTCAGGTGAGAACTCTTTGTTTAGCTCTGTACCCCATTTTTTAATAGGGTTACTTGCCTCTCTGGAGTTTAACTTCTTGAGTTCTTTGTATATATTGGATATTAGCCCTCTGTCAGATGTAGGGTTGGTAAAGATCATTTGCCAGTTAGTTGGTTGCCGCTTTGTCTTTTTGAAAGTGTCTTTTGCCTTGCAAAAACTTTGTAATTTAATGAGGTCCCATTTGTCAATTCTTGATCTTAGAGCATAAGTTATTGGAGTTCTATTCAGGAAATTCTCCCCTGTGCCCATATGTTCAAGGTTCTTCCCTAGTTTCCTTTCTATTAGTTTCAGTGTGTCTGTTTTATATGGAGGTCCTTGATCCACTTGGAATTGATCTTAATGCAAGGAGATAAGAATGGGTCAATTTGCATTCTTCTGCATGTTGACCTCCAGTTGAGCCAGCACCATTTGTTGAAAAGGCTATCTTTTTTCCATTGGATGGATTTAGCTCCTTTGTCAAAGATCAAGTGACCATAGGAGTGTGAATTCATTTCTGGGTCTTCAATTCTGTTCCATTGATCTACATGCCTGTTACTGTACCAATACCATGCAGTTTTTAACACTATTGCTCTGTAGTACAGCTTGAGGTCCGGGATACTGATTCCCCCAGAGGTTCTTTTACTCTTGAGAATAGTTTTAGCTATCCTGGGTTTTCTGTTATTCCAGATGAATTTTTGAATTGCTCTTTCTAACTCTATGAAGAATTGAGTTGAGATTTTGATGGGGATTGCATTGAATCTGTATATTGCTTTTGGCAAGATGGTCATTTTTACTATATTAATCCTGCCAATCCATGAGCATGGGAGATTTTTCCATCTTCTGAGGTCTTCTTCAATTTCTTTCTTCAGAGACTTGAAGTTCTTGTCATACAGATCTTTCACTTGTTTGGTTAGAGTCACACCAAGATACTTTATATGGTTTGTGGCTATCGCGAAGGGTATCATTTCTCTTACTTCTTTCATGTGTGATTTTTTGTGAATGGGTCATCTCACTCAGAATGACATTCTCCAGTTCCACCCACTTGCATAAGAATTTCATGAATTCATTGTTTTTAATAGCTGATTAGTATTCCATAGTGTAAATATACCACATTTTCTGTATCAATTCCTCCATCAAGGGACACCTGGGTTCTTTCCAGCTTCTGGCTACTACAAATAAGGCTGGTATGAACACAGTGGATCATGTGTCCTTATTGCATGTTGGAGAATCCTCTGGGTATGTGCCCTGTAGAATTATGCCGAGTTTTCTGAGGAACCGCCAAACTGATTTCCAGAGTGGTTTTACCAGCTTGCAATCCCTCCAGCAGTGGAGGAGTGTTCCTCTTCCTCCATATCCTTGCCAGCACCAGCTGTCTCCTGAGTTTTTGATCTTAGCCATTCTGACTGGTGTGAGCTGAAATCTTAGGGTTGTTTTGATTTGTATTTCCCTGATGACTAAGGATGTTGAACATTTCTTTAGGTGTTTCTCAGCCATTCAATATTCCTCAGGTGAAAATTCTTTGTTTAGCTCTGTACCCCATTTTTTAATAGGGTTATTTGTCTCTCTGGAATCTACCTTCTTAGTTCTTTGTATATCTTGGATATTAGCCCTCTGTTGGATGTAGGGTTGTTAAAGATCTTTTCCCAATTAGTTGGTTGACGTTTTGTCCTTTTGACAGTGTCCTTTACCTTACAGAAACTTTGTAATTTTATAAGGTCCCACTTGTCAATTCTTGATCTTAGAACATAAGTTATTGGTGTTCTCTTCAGGAAATTTTCCCCTGTGCCCATGTGCTCAAGGTCCTTCCCCCAGTTTCTTTTCTATTAGTTTCAGTGTTTCTCATTTTATGTGGAGGTCCTTGGTCCACTTGGACTTTAACTTAGTACAAGGAGATAAGAATGGATCATTTTGCATTCTTCTGCATGCTGACCTCCAGTTGAACCAGCACCATCTATTGAAAAGGCTATCTTTTTTCCACTTGGTGGTTGTAGCTCCCTTGTCAAAGATGAAGTGACCATATGTGTGTGTTCATTTCTGGGTCTTCAATTCTGTTCCATTGATCTACATGCCTGTCACTGTACCAATACCATGCAGTTTTTATCACTATCGCTCTGTAGTACTGCTTGAGGTCCGGGATAATGATTCCCCCAGAAGTTCTTTTACTATTGAGAATAGTTTTAGCTATCCTAGGTTTTTTGTTATTCCAGATGAATTTGATAATTGCTCTTTCTAACTCTATGAAGAATGGAGTTGGGATTTTGATCGGGATTGCACTGAATCTGTATATTGCTTTTGGCAGGATAGCCATTTTTACTATATTAATCCTGCCAATCCATAAGTATAGAAGATCTTTCCTTCTTATGAGGTCTTCTTCAATTTCTTTCTTCAGACACTTGAAGTTCTTGTCATACAGATCTTTCACTTGTTTGGTTAGAGTCACACCAAGATACTTTATATTGTTTGTGGCTATAGTGAAGGGTGTCATTTCACTACTTTCTTTCTCAGCCTGTTTATCCTTTGAGTATAGGAAGTCTACTGATTTTCTTGAGTTAATTTTATATCCGGCCACTTTGCTGAAGTTGTTTACCAGCTGTAGGAGTTCTCTGGGGAATTTTTTGGGTCGCTTAAGTATACTATCATATCATCTGCAAATAGTGATACTTTGACTTCTTCCTTTCCAATTTGTATCCCTTTGACCTCCTTTTGTTGTCTAATTGCTGTAGCTAGAACTTCAAGTACTATATTGAAATGTTATGGAGAGAGAGGGCAGCCTTGTCTAGTCCCTGATTTTAGTGGGATTGCTTCAAGTTTCTCTCCATTTACTTTGATGTTGGCTACTGATTTGCTGTAAATTGCTTTTACTATGTTTAGGTATGGGCCTTGCATTCCTGTTCTTTCCAAGTCCTTTAACATGAAAGGAAGCTGAATTTTGTCAAATGCTTTTTCAGCATCTAATGAAATGACCATGTGGTTTTTTTCTTTGAGTTTGTTTATGTAGTGAATTACATTGATGGATTTCCTTATATTGACCCATCCCTGAATTCCTGGGATGAAGCCTACTTGATCATGGTGAATGATAATTTTGATGTGTTATTGGATTCTGTTGACAAGAATTTTATTGAGTATTTTTGCATCGATATTCATAAGGGAAATTGTTCTGAAGTTCTCTTTCTTTGTTGCATCTTTGTGTGATTTTGGTATCAGCAAAATTGTGGCTTCATAGAACGAGTTGGGTAGTGCTCCTTTTGTTTCTGTTTTGTGGAATAGTTTGAAGAATATTGGTGTTAGGTCTTCTTTGAAGGTCTGATAGAATTCTGCACTAAAACCATCTGGTCCTGTGCTTTTTTCTGTTGGAAGACTTTCAATGACCACTTCTATTTCTTTAGAGGTCATGGGACCATTTAAATAGTCTATCTGATCCTGAGTAAACTTTGGTAGTTGGTATCTGTCTAGGAAATTGTCCATTTCCTCCAGATTTTCCAGTTGTGTTGAGTATAGGCTTTTGTAGTAGGATCTGATGATTTTTTGAATTTTCTCAGTTTCTGTTGCTATTTCTCCCTTTTCATTTCTAATTTTGTTAATTTGTATACTGTGTCTGTGCCCTCTGGTTAGTCTGGCTAAAGGTTTATCTATCTTGTTGATTTTCTCAAAGAACCAACTCCTGGTTTTGTTAATACTTTGAATAGTTCTTTTTGTTTCTACTTGGTTAATTTCAGCCCTGAGTTTGATGATTTCTTGCCTTCTGCTCCTCTTGGGTGTATTAGTTTCTTTCTGTTCTAAAGCGTTCAGGTGTGCCATTAAGCTGCTAGTGTATGCTCGCTCCAGCTTCTTTTTGGAAGCACTCAGAGTTATGAGTTTTCCTCTTAATACGGCTTTCAATGTTTCCCATAAATTTGGGTATGTTGTGCCTTCATTTTTCACTAAACTCTAAAAATGTTTTGATTTCTTTCCTTATTTCTTCCTTGTCCAAGGTATCATTGAGTAGAGTATTATTCAGCTTCCATGTGTATGTGGGTTTTCTGTTGTTTTTGTTGCTGTTGAAGACCACTCTTACTCCATAGTGATCTGATAGGAGGCATGAAATTAGTTCCATTTTTTTTTGTATCTGTTGAGGTCTGTTTTGTCACCAATTATATGGTCAGTTTTGGAGAAGGTACCATGAGGTGCTGAGAAGAAGGTATATTCTTTTGATTTAGGATGAAATGTTCTATAGATATCTATTAAGACCATTTGGTCCAAAACTTTTGTTAGATTTACTGTGTCTCTGTTTAGTTTGTGTTTCCCTGATCTGTCCATTAAGAAGAGTGGGGTGTTGAAGTCACCCACTATTATTGTGTGGAGTGTGATGTGTGCTTTTAGCTTTAGTAAGGTTTCTTATACGAATGATGGTACCCTTGTATTTGGAGCATAGATATTCAGAATTAAGAGTTCTTCCTGGTTGATTTTTCCTTTGATGTGTATAAAGTGTCCTTCCATGTCTTTTTTGATGACTTTTGGTTGAAAGTCTATTTTATCAGATATTAGAATGGCTACTGCAGCTTGTTTCCTGGAACCATTTGCTTGGAAAACTGTTTTCCAGCCCTTTACTCTGAGGTAGTGTTTGTCTTTGACACTGAGAAGCCTTTCCTGTAACCAGCAAAATGTTGAGTCTTGTTTACGTATCCAGTCTGTTAGTCTATGTCTTTTTATTGGGGAGTTGAGCCCATTGATGTTAAGAGATATTAAGGAAAAGTGATTGTTGCTTCATGCTATTTTTGATATAATTTTTATGTTTGTGTGGTTATCTTTTTTGGGTTTGTTGGAATAGGATTAATTTCTTGCTTTTTCTAGTATATAGTTTCTCTCCCTTTGTTGGTGTTTTCCATTCATTATCCTTTGAAGGGCTAGATTTGTGGAAAGATACTGTGTAAATTTGTTTTTGTCATGAAATACCTTGGTTTCTCCATCTATGGTAATTGAGAGATTTGCTGGATATAGCAGTCTGGGTTGTCATTTGTGTTCTCTTAGGGTCTGTATGACATCTGTCCAGGCTCTTCTGGCTTTCAGTGTCTCTGGTGAGAAGTCCGGTGTAATTCTGATAGGTCTACCTTTATATGTTACTTGATCTTTTTCCCTTACTGCTTTTAATATTCTTTCTTTGTTTAGTACATTTGGTGTTTTAATTATTATGTGATAGGAGGAATTTCTTTTCTGGAAAAATCTATTTGGAGTTCTGTAGGCTGCCTGTATGTTCATGGGCATCTCTTTCTTTAGGTTAGGGAAGTTTTCTTCTATAATTTTGTTGAAGACATTTACTGGCCCCTTAAGTTGGAAATCTTCACTCTCTTCTGTACCTAAAATCCTTAGGTTTGGTCTTCTCATTGTGTCCTGGATTTCTTAGATGTTTTGGGTCAGGAGTTTTTTGTTGTATCAATGCTTTCTATGGTATCTTCTGCATCTGAGATTCTCCCTTCTATCTCTTGTATTCTGTTGTTGATGCTTGCATCCATGACTCCTGACTTTTTTTTGTTGTTGTTGTTGTTTGTTTTGTTTTGTTTTGTTTCGAGGACTCCTGACTTCTATCCTAGGTTTTCTATGTCCAAAGTTGTTTCCCTTTGTGATTTCTTTATTGTTTCTACCTCCATCTTTAGATCTTGGATGGCTTTGTTCAATTCCTTCACCTGTTTTGTTGTGTTTTCCCTTTTTTCTTCAAGGGCTTCTTCCTGTTTACTTGTGCTCTCCTGTATTTCTTTAAGGGAGTTATTTATGTCCTTCTTGAAGCCCTCCATCAGCATCATGAGCAGTACTTTTAAATCCAGTTCTTGTTTTTCTGGTGTGTTGGGGTATCCAGGACTTGCTGTTGTTGGAGAACTTGGTTCCGATGGAGCCATGTTGCCTTGGTTTCTATTGGTGGTGTTCTTGCGTTTGCCTTTTGCCATCTGGTTATCTCTGGTGTTAGCTGGTGTTGCTGTCTCTGACTGTGGTTTCTCTGTGCTCCTGGGAGACCTGTTCTCTCTGTGTACATTGATATGTAAGTACTTCTGCAAGACCCACTCTCTTATAGTTATATTTCTGTATGTACCTCTGTGACCCAGATCAACTCTGGGTGCAGGTGGTAATCAGAAGACTCCTGTACCAGTCTTTTCCTAGGCTCTTGTGTCCTCTGGGTTTCAGGCTGTTTCCTCTTAGAAGCAGGGTGGTCCTATTGTACCACTGTGCCTCTCTGCATTCCTGAGTGGTTAGTTACCTCCTTGTATCCCTTGGATATGGTACGCAGTGGCAGAAGAGTGCTTCTCTGCTCTGCAATGCAGGTCTCTCCTGTGCTACTTGACTCCTCCACGCAGCTGGGTAGATGGCTGACTTCCTGCACCACTTGGAGACGTTGTGCTATGGCAGAGGATGGTCCCAAACCCGGGAACACTGCCAGAAATCTCCTGTCAGACTATTCAGGGTGGGGTCCTCTGCTCTGCAATGCAGGTCTCACCTGTGCTACCTGACTCCTCCACGCAGCTGGGTAGATGTCTGGCTTCCTTTGGAGATGGCATGCTGGAGTCCCTGTCTGGTCTATCACCAGAGCAAAGATGGCAGAGTCTGTGGTGCTCCCTCCAGGAACTGATCACTCTGCAGGGCAAATGTCCCACAGCAGAGCTGGTTCACAGATGTCCACAGAGCTGCCCAGCTCTTGGATGCAGGCAGCACCTTAGCTGGCTGTGTCCCAAGCGATGTTATACTCGGGAAATCTCTGAACCTGGAGTCCCTGTCTGCTTTGTTGCCGGAGCAAAGATGGCGGAGGCTGCTGCACTCCCTCCAGGCACAGGTCACTGTGCACAATATAAGCAGATGTCCCACAGCAAAGCTGGCACTCAGATGACCACAGAGCTGCCCCACTCTTGGGCACAGGTGGATCCCTAGCTGGCTGTGTCCCAAACTATATTATACTTGGGAAGTCTCTGTTTACTTGGAGTCCCTATCTGGTCTAGCACCGGAGCAAAGATGGCAGAGGCTGCGGTGCTCCCTCCAGGCGCTGATCACTCCACATTTTGCTTTCCAGTCTTCTGCTAGGGAGACATACACACCTCACTGCATTTCTACAGTCGACTTCATCAGATAAGTCTGCCAGCCTGTAGTACAGATGTCGATCATAAATAAATCTGGCTGAATCAAGTATATGTGTCCTTTCCCCACAACCCCTTAAAGCCTAAATTTTGTTCTACCTTATTGTTTTCTGTACAGTCTTACAGTCTCATTTTTATCCGATGAAAGGGGTCTAGAAGGAGAACTGTTCTCTTTTCTAAAACTTATTGGTTATGACTTTCATTCCCAATCTTAGGACTTCTCTGAGTTTGAGTGATAGTGTTATTTCAAGACTGGAAGAAAAACAAGCAGAAAACAGAGAAAATCAGCACATAATGCTGTTTTTTTTCCTAGTCTCATCATCTTCAATAATCTGGGAAAGTATTCAAGATACTATCTATTATCTGCAAATACAAGCTACATCAAAGATAAAGGAAAAAGAAAATTTTAGATCTTGGCTTGCTTCCACTGACAAATACTAAGAGACCTTTTCTGGGGCTAGAGAGAAGGATCAGCTGTTACGAGGGCATACTGTTCTTCTAGAGAATCTGGGTTGGGTTCCAGTACTCACAGGGTGATTTCCAACCTCCTGTAAGCACTCTTCCAGGGTACCTGAGGCACCAGGCCAAAACATGCAGGCAAAACACTCATATACATAAAAATAAGTACATCAGAAAAAAAGAGAGGAGACAGAGACAGAGAGACAGAGAGAGAAGACAGGCAGAGGCAAAGACTTGCCTGGCACACTTTACATTTCTTACCTATTTCATTTCAGCACACGGTTCTCAAGAACCACAGCACATGTATTCATTGTCAGTCAGCTCAACAAATGTCCAGTTTCCTTGTATGATTTCTATGCACCAAAAGCACTTCAAGGTACTGGAAATATGAAATCAAAGACACACCCTAGGATATGAAGAAAAGAGTCACAGATTCTTCCTTCAAGGTAATCATTATTTCATAGAAGAAGGCCGCAGTATAAATGTAAAAGAAAAATCAATATTATATGGACTAGTGAGAGATGTATTCACGAAATGTTTTGGCAACCCAAGAGGAGCTGTGGCTATGTCCAGTGATACTGAAAAGGAGAGAGAGTGACATACACACAAGATGTGGACCTAGAGACTAAATACTGGAAGGCTTGCAGCACAAGAAAACAAAGAAAGTAAACATTTCTGGGTGGTGAGTGTGGGTAGCTTTGAGAAAATGAGCAGTTTTACTGTGTACCTCCCCCCACCCCTGGTTGGAGATGAGGAGGACAAGTTTTAAAGCTGTAAAAGGGTTTGAAGACGGTCCTATGGAACCAAAGACTTCAGAATCATTCTTCAGATGATAAGGAACCACTGAAAGGGTTTAAAGCTTAAGATGATTTTCCAGATTTCTTATAGAAGTATAAGAAAGAAACCAAGTGGCTATTATTAGGCAATAACATGCAGGAAGTGAAAGACAGGAGTTGGATGGAATGGGTGAAGCTGGTGTCAGCATGTTAGTCATAGCAGTCTTAGAAAAACCTAACAGGATTTTCTCAGCAGGTTGTCTGCTCTCAGAGTTTTAAGGTATGAGTGAAGTTTTAAAGAGAGAGTCCTATGACTCATTAACATAGAGATGCTTCTGAAATTATCATGGTATAGAACACTGACCAGAGTCATCCTGTGGCAGGAAGCAGGGTAAAAGAGATTAGAACTTTGAAGGAGCTTATTCATCCATTGAAGAAAGCAAAAGCATCCTAGAGAGGATGAAACTGGAAGTCAACTTCCTATATAGGAATCTCACACAGTCACTTCTGAGGTCTGTCACCATAGTCAAACGTTAAGGTCTCCTCTCTATCCTCTCAAATCTGAATCAACCCCTTCCAGGAAGGGCCTGGTCATGTTCAATTTGGGCAAGGTCCACACTGATTCAGATTCCTTCTTCCAGATAAACTGTAAAGTAAAAATTGAGAGTTTGAAATGACATAGAACCAGATACCATTGAATTGCCTATGAACTAAAGACCAGAAGCTCATTGTATTGACAATTTGAACAACCTGTTAATTCTACTAGAATGCGTTGGTGGAAAGAAAAGAAGTGAAGGGGGTTTGCATCCAAATATTCTTCAGTTGACTGTGCTCCATGACAAGTGACCACAGACTCAGCTACTCTAATGAGTACATTTATATTATCACATATTCTGTGGGATATGGGAACAGTTTAGTTGGTTTTTTTCCCTCCTGAACATCTCACAATGCTACAATCAAAGTGTAAATAGAACTTATTCATGTCGCTTGAATGAGAAGCCTAAGTTCTAAGCTCATTCAGGTTCTTAAAAGAGACTTTCTAGAAGTCCCAGCTCATAGCTGGTTCCTAACATTAAACAACCTATAACTCCCATAGTCCTTTATTATCCTGCTTGCTTCTCCAATATAAGCAATATAAGCAAAATAACCAATAAGATTATCGGGAATAAATCCACTAGCAAGACAGAATAGTACATATTTCGCCATAATGGAAAAAAGTTATGCTTTCTTATACTTATATATTCTACTGAGCAGAAGCAAAGCTCAGATGCCACCCATATGCAAGCAGAGGAGGTTGTTTGAGGAGATAGAGCAAGAGATAAAGATTGTGGACAGAATCTTACACTATGGTTCTATGAAATCACACATTAACATTTATATATTAAGGTAGATATAGAAAGACAAAGAGGAGAGAAGCAGAAAAACAAAGAAAACTGTGAGTGTGCCTTTAAGAAGCCAGTGTGACTCTGTCTTTTGCTGTTATAACAGAACAGCAGTGATTCGCTTTATGGAAATAGTTTGTTTTCCCACAGTTCTGGAATCTGAGAAGGGCCCTAATTTTGTATCATAATATGTGTAGAAAACAAAGGGTCAATGACACATGGAGAACATAGGGTCAGACTCTTGCGACAACTGTCCTACTTCTGGGATTATAATATTCATTTGCTTATAGGGCCAGGGCCCTCATGACCTAATCACTTCTTTCTGTATTCACAATGGTAATTACATTTCAACATAAGTTTCACAGATGATTTGTGAGCTCCTGCAAAGTGTCTAAGGTGCTGGCATGTTATCGCTCTCTTCCCTGGTTCCCTGTGATTCTGGGACTAAATGAGTCTACAAAGGTCAACGCTGGCAACCTGTAAAGCAGTAGCAAGTGGGAAGTCGCCGTGTGTGACAGGAATGAGCTAGATACTTCTTTTCATAGATGATCCTGGGTTTTCCTTGCCAAAAGATTTTGTTATTGTTCTGTTTGTTTGGTTTTACCTACTTCCCTTCCTTAATGGAATTGGATGAGTCCAGCAAATTATTTCAAGTCTCCTGAAGTAAAGTTTTTTTCTAGGCTTTCTATTCTTTCTCCATTCATGTTTCTTGCAATATTATCTGCTCACCCCCTACACCCCCTGCCCCACGCGTACACATCCCACAACTTCTCATATTCCTTCTCTTCTAAAACCATATAGTATACTCTGGAATCAATAAGTATCCTTCATCTATCTGCCCAGCCATGTACTAACTAGGTTTTCATTAAAAGTTTTAGGAGTAGAAATATAACTAGCACTTACCTGAGAGGGTTGTTTTGAAAATGTAATGATGATATCTAAGTCCTGCTCCTAAGCTTGGCACAATGTCTGGCAGAAGAAGCATGTTGTAACTGATATCTGTAATTACGATAAATGGTAAGGGAAAAGATGGTGATATATAGGCACAAAATTGTATTTGTGACTTTGGTGCATAGATTTGTGGAATGGTAGCCACCATACTAGCTAGTTCAACAAAAAAGGAAACACATCAAATACCTGGCACACGGTGTCCTAACCTTTACTTTCACTCAAATAAAGGGAAATTTTAGGACAAATGAGGACTGGCAAAATCAATAGCTCACAGTGTGAGGTACTTAGCTGTTACCCAATGGGAGGAGTAAATAAGGTTGGGAGTAGATTCAGCCAATTCATGTTAACTTTTGATTCTTGTTTATGTTTTAAGGGAACATCAATCAATAGATTAGCCAGGAACACATACTGAACTTTTATGGAAGGTCTTTCTAACAACAGTGCCCTGTTTTTGGCATGTGTATCTCACCATCTGGGGGCACCCACTCATTCCACAGTCACACAAGCGATGCAGAATGTTCACAGGACCTATACCCCCTCTTCCAAAAGAGCATTAAGGAGGTAATTCTGGTTTGGAATCATGAACAAGACGGATTATTGGGTGACCATAGATGTGAGAAAAACTAGAAGGGACTCATGTAGAAAAACCAAATGAGCCATGAAAAGGTTTTTGAAAGCTTTAATGGAGTGAAACAAAGCCTATGGTACAATTATAAGTTTAAAAAAGCGCAAAATTGAAAACTGTATATGCAGCAAATATTCTGAGACATTTATAGTCTAGCTCGTCTTTAGATTACTGTCAGGCCATCCATTCCAATGCACACCCATCATTAGAAAAAAAATAGCATGATTATAATGGTTTATGATATTTGGATGGTAGGACCCAAGATAATTACTTTCTTTATTTGTTTTTCTCATCTTCTACTATCCCAACATTTCACAATACAGATGAATCAGTCCTACAACTGACAAAAAAAAAATGGAAAGAATAAAGCTTGTTTTCTTGGTTTATTATACCAACTGACTCACCTAACTGACCTCCACTCCCTTGTTTTATTCTACTTTATCCGGGAAGACATTCCAATCCTGAAATGGACGCTCAGAGCCCTTTCTGTTATTCCCATAACTCTCATGTTTACTTCTGCCACTTGTCCTATGCAATGTAATTCATTTTCTGTTGCCATATTAAACTGTGATCTCTGAAGACAGAGACCATGTGTGGCCATATTAAGTTCTGGACTTTCTCCAGTGTTTATATTACCTGGCACGAAGTAAGGACAGACAGAAGACAAGACAGAATTTATAACAAAATTATACAAACAAAAGAGGATGAGAGGTTGGCTTCACTTAATGATGAGGAAAGGTAGGGGGCCATGTTGCTAAGGGGGGAGCAAGAGTGTGCCTAAAGACAGACATGGGGAGACCAGGCAGGAGTAGAAGGCTCTGCTTCAAACAGTCACAGCCCCCTGAGGGACAAGCACCTTGAGGATAGACAAGCTGCAGCCATCCTGTGACCTCTGAAGTTCAGTACCATGTAGTCCCCTGATCCAGGGCAAAAGAGACATTTTCCAGAAGAACAGAAAGAGAATTGCCCTGGGGAAAAAGGAACCGAGAGGCGTGGTTTTCTATCTGCTACTGGGGAATGATTCATGCTTGTCACTTCTACTGTAGGAGGAAGCAGACTTTCATTCTTGGTTTTGCTGGAGTCCTGAAAGTGCTGCTTCATGCTGATGAACCCTCTATCTAAGTCCAGAAAGCTGGGAAGGGCTTTCTCTCCACTCTCTCCAGGTCATCTAGGATGGGAGGATCACAAGGGAATCTGTGCTAAAGGACAGACAGTCCAGGTCTAAGTAAGCATAGTCCTCCCATCCACCCACCAATGTCTACCTCTGCCTTCTCACATAACCAAACCTGAGTACACTCCTACAGAGGGGTGGTGTGTCTGTTTGCATTCTTTTTAAGAAATATATTTACAAGAAAAATATATATATATTAAAAATATATTTATTTGTGTTATTTTGGTTAAATTTCTAGTAAGTAAATAGGACAATAATGACCAAAGTATCTTCAAAGGATAGAAATCAAAGTTTCTTCTTTGAAAAAATTCTAATACAGGGTTCTCCTCAGTGAGTTAAAGGTCCTTGAATGATCTGAATGTCTGTCATGGGGAAACTCATTATGTAAAAGACTGGAGGAAACAGGCTGACATTTGGTATCTACTGTCCTGAGAATTATTACAATCCAATGTACCCCTTCAGAAAGTCTTGAATTACAAAGGCTTTGGAGATTCAGAGTCTCATTCTACAATTTTAGAGGTGTTTTCCAACTGGCCAAAGATATATTCTTCTCCACAAAAGGTCTTAAGCTGGGTGTGTAACAGCAGAAGAAAGAAACAAAAATGACTAAAAAAGAAAGTCTGTGTATCCAAGAAGCTAGGTAATATGGGAACATCAGATAATTAAAGATTCTACAACACACTGCAGTCTTCAGCTTCAATTTGGAAAATGACATTTAATCCCCAGAGTCTACCTGTCTGTGGTCATATAAGAATATTAATTCTTAATTTGGATTAGAGCCTAAAATGTGTTTATGACACTAAAAACACAATTTAAGGCTTAGAAATGATACATTAAGGCTAGAATTGCCCCAATTGATACATTGTTGTTTTAAAAGTTTTTGTAGGGAAGATGACATTATAGACATAATTTTGCCTTTATTTTTAGTTTCACCTAGATGTTGAAATTGCTTCCTTGCATTGAGTTAAAAGAAAATATTTTCCAGAGATTACAAAGCAGGATGATTGTCCATTTAGGTTTCACCAACATTTTGTGGAAAGGCAATGGACCCTTACTCTAGATGATATTAGTGGAACATAATTCATTGAAGAGTAAGAAGAAACTCACAAAGCTAGTGGAAACTAGTGTTTGGTTTACACATGACTAGGTATCAAAACAACTACACAGTGCTAGGTAAGCTGAGCCACTACAATCACTTTCTAACAGTACCCTGGGCAAAGTTCATTAGAGTTAAAAGGTTCTCTGCTGGACAACAGAGAGTGTTTCCAAAGACTCAGGAAATAATCATCTCATAAGTTTCAGGAAGTTTCTGAAACTTAAAAGATTTACTAGAACCCTCTTCAAAGCTATATTAGCAGTAAATAACTTCTAGGGAATAGCAGGTTTTCCAGTCAGGTGAGATACTTGGAGAAGAATACTAAACCTGTTCATCTGCTTATGAGTCATACAGAGAACTACAAGAACATATATATTCAGTTCTTATGCATTTTAGTTGGGCATTACAGTAATATAGCTATCTTTAAATTCTCCGTGTTAATGTAAGTAAATCATGCATACACTGTAGGTAACCCAGTGAATTCATTAGTTTGGCAAAGGGGCTTTGGTGGAATCATTACCATGATCTGTTGTGCATTTGTATCTAGGGTAAGAAGATATTTGTTCAAGGATTTTCAGGGAGATGTCTTATAGAATAGGCCGGAAATGCATAGCAAACTAGAGAGGAAATTATTTCTAGTATATTCTATCACCTCTTGGTAAAGATTAGAAGCTTCTGTATTTTTAAACTATGAGCATAGAATGGATATCTTTTCATTTGCTTGTGCATTCAAAATTGTTTTTCATTGATATTGTGTAATTTTTACATATTAAGTCCTTTATTTTTCAGAGTCATTTTATTTTTACTTATGGTCATATATGTGTGTCTTTCTGAATGTGTGAATACCCATGGAGGCAGGAAGAGGAGTTCAGATGCCTTTAAACTGGAGTTATATACAGTTGTGAACCACCTGAGATGCATGCTAGAATGTTAGCCATCTGAGTCCTCTGGAAGAACAACAGAAAGCACTCTTAACCACTGAACCATCTCTTTATCCCTAACAAATCTTGAATTCTGGAGTTAAAGAAGCCTGGACATTTTGCTTTTCTAGGTAATTTAGCAGATGGATAGCTTTCTGAGTTTTCAGCTGTTTCATTGTTAGTGTGCAAAAGTGCAATTGGTTTTTGTATGTTGGATATGTATTCTCAGGTTTTCTAACAGTTTTTGGTGGAACTTTTCCATCTTCTAATTATAAAATATTATCATTTGCCAAAAGCGATAGATAATTTTGCTGCATTTTTATTTTTAATGTGGATGTCCTTATCTTCTATTTACTCCCTAATTTCTCTGGAGTAGAAGTGACAATAATTGACACTCAAAATAACCCATGCTGAGTAATAAACTCAAACTCCTACAGGAAGCACGCACCATCAAAGAGGTCCATACTCTGCTGCTTTGTGCTAGTGTCACTAACACAGAGAAAATACTATACCTTGTAGAGTTAAGTAGGCTGGATTCAAATAAAAGTATCTCTTTACGTGAACGTTAGGGCCTCAGGAAATGTGTAACATGCACATTTTGTATATGTTTATGCTTCTTTTGTGTGTATGTATATACCTGTGTTTGAAGACAAATTCATGAATTTGTATTCCAGCAAAGTGTGTGTGAGTGTGTGTGTGTGTGTGTGTGTGTGTGTGTGTTTACAACTGAAGGCCAGTATATATATGACTTTAGGTATCATTGGTGGATAATATATCCACCTTGGTTTTTGAGTCAGAATCCCTCATTGGAACTTGATGAGTAGGTTAGGATAGATGGCCATCAAAACCCAGGGGTCCCCAGCTCTCTGCATCTCCCTAGTGCTAGGAGTACAAGTGTGGGTACCATACCTGTTTTTTGTTTGTTTGTTAATTGCTTGGCATGTTGTTTTCATTATATGTGTTAACATGTCTCCTCACTATCCACTTAAATATTTCCTCAATTCATAAATTAACAATTCAAATTCTACTTCTGAGCAAAATCTCAAGACCACATTACAATTATGACAGCCAAGTCTTACATAATCTCACTCATTGCTGGAATCTATGAGTTAATTTTATGGAAGTTAAGTATAAGATGCTCATGGCAGCCTGGGGAACAGTAGGAGGAAGAAAAGAAGAAGGGGCAAGTTGATCAGTAGATAACAGGTTTCAGGTGACCAGAAGCAAGAAGTACTCTTGTGCTATTACGCAATAGATTGACTACCAGTAACAATGAGCCACACATTGTGAATTAACCAACTTATTAGGAAGTAGTAAGATGGCCTAGCTGTGATATCTGTCCTGTTTCTGGTTCTGTCTTCTATGTCATGAAACATGTTCTCTTTTGTACTCTAACTCCCTTAGAGAAACTATTTTTCTCTGGTCAAACTTTTATAAGTTTTGCATTCTTGTAGAGTTTCTCATTTAGAAAAGCCTAAAACCCTAAGACAAGTGCCTCTCGTGGTAACATCTGCATGTAAGTTATTATGTAATAATATGTAAGTTATTGCTGTTCGGATGACCAAAATAAATTCATTGTGTTTTACTTTTTCATTGTGCTAGGGGATGGGGCAATGACTCTTTCAATTAAATAAGTAAAGAGAGGCAAATTTTTCCTACCTATTTAAGTTTGGGGTACAATATGAATGAGTCTAAGCCAGACTGGACAGAAATGCCAGCATCCTTAGCTGACATTACTTACAATCTGAAGAGATTCTCAAGAGCTCTTCGGCAAAGGACAGGCAGATCAAGCCTCTGTCTTTGATATTTGCTGTCCTAACACTTAGGTCCAGTGATACCTGCTACTTGTTGATATCAGAAATGGGCTACACTCCTTTCTAGCCTATGAATATGCAATGTGGTCTGAAAGGTGTGGTGTGTTTTTATTTCAGACATTCCTGTTCATGTACATACTACAAATTATTTCAGGCATAATTCATACAAATACTGTTCCAAAGATCCTGTACTGGTCCTCTGCCCAAAAGCAAATAATAGCAATAAATAGGATAATATCTTCACTCTCTGCCACTAATGGTATGGTTACTATGTATCCTTTGCAATTGTTATTTTTTTATTATTCTTTATTTACATTTCAAGTGTTGTCCCTTTCCTGGTTTTACCCTAAAAATCCCCCAACCCATCGCCCCCACCCCTGCTCAGCAATCCAACCTTTCCCAATTCCCTGTCCTGGATGCCCTATATTGGGGCATCCAGCCTTCTCAGGACCAAGGGACTCTCCTCATTTTGATGTTCAACAAGGCCATCCTTTACTGAATATGCATCTGGAGCCATGGGTCCCACCATGTGTACTCTTTGGATGGTGTTTTAGTCCCTGGGAGCTCTGGGGGGTACTAGGTGGCTCATATTGTTGTTCCTCCTACGAGGCTGCAAACCCCTTCAGCTCCTTGGGTCCTCTCTCTAGCTCCTCTGTAGGGGACCCTGGTTGACTGAGAGTGTACACCTCTGTATTTGTTATGCACTGGCAGAGCCTCCCAGGTGACAGCTATATCAGGCTTCTTGCAGTAAGCACTTGTTGGCATCCACAATAGTGGCTGGGTTTTATAAATGTATATGGGATGAATCTCTAGGTGGGGCAGTCTCTGGATGGTCTTTCCCTCAGTCTCTGCTCCTACCTTTGTCTCTATATCTCATTCTAATGGTATTTTGTTCCCCCTTCTAAGAAAGACCAAAGTATCAATACTTTGTTCTTCCTTCTTCTTAAGCTTCATTTGGTCTGTGAATTGTATCTTGGGTATTCCAAGTTTCTGGGCTAATATCCACTTATCAGTAAGTGCATACCATGTAGGTTCTTTTGTGATTAGAAGATATCTTCTCATTAAAGAAGATATTTTCTAGTTCCATCCATTTGCCTAAGAATTTCATGAATTCATTGTTTTTAATAACTAAGTAGTATTCCATTGTGTATATGTACCACATTTTCTGCATCCATTCCTCTGTTGAGGGCCATCTGGGTTCTTTCCAGCTTCTAGTTATTATAAATAAGACTACTATGAATAAAGTGGAATATGTGTCCTTATTACATGCTGGAAAATCCTTTGGGTATATGCCCAGGAGTGGTATAGCAAGGTCCTACAGTATTATGCCCAATTTTCTGAGGAACTGCCAAACTGATTTCCAGTGTAGTTGTACCAGCTTGAAATCCTACCAGCAGTGGAAGAGTGTTCTTCTTTCTCCACATCCTTGCCAGCACCTGCTGTCTCCTGAGTTTTGGTCCTTAGTCATTCTGAATGGTGTCCAGTGAAATCTCAGGGTTATTTGATTTGCATTTCCCTGATGACTAAGGATGTTGAACATTTTTTCGGTGCTTCTCAGAAATTCAATGTTCCTCAGTTGAAAATCTTTGTTTAACTCTGTACCCCATTTTTAATAGAGTTATTTGGTTCTCTGGAGTCTAACTTCTTCAGTCATATGTATATATTGGATATTATCCTTCTGTCAGATGTAGGGTTGGTAAAGATCTTTTCCCAATTTGTTGATTGCCATTTTGTCCTATTGACAGTGTCCTTTGCTTTACTTTGTAATTTTGTGAGGTCCCATTTGTCAATTTTTGATCTTAGAGAATAAGCTATTGGTGTTCTGTTCAGGAAATGTTCCCCTGTTCCCATGTGCATGAGGCTCTTCCCCACTTTCTTTTCCATATGTTTCAGTGTGTCTGGTTTTATGTGAAGGTCCTTGATCCACTTGGACTTGAGCGTTGTATAAGGAGATAAGAATGGATCAATTTGCATTCTTCTGCATGCTAACCGCCAGTTGAACCAGCACAATTTATTGAAAAGGCTATCTCTTTTTCCACTGGATGGTTTTAGCTCCTTTGTCAAAGATCAAGTAACCATAGGTGAGTGTGTTCATTTCTGGATCTTCAATTCTATTCCATTGTTCTACCTACCTGTCACTGTACCAATACCATGAAGTTTTTAACACTATTGCTCTGTAGTACTGTTTGATGTCCAGGATATCAATTCCCTAGAAGTTCTTTTATTGTTGAGAATAGTTTTAGCTATCCTGGGTTTTATTCCAGATGAATTTGAGAATTGCTCTTTCTAACTCTATGAAGAATGGAGTTGGAATTTTGATGGAGATTGCATCGAATCTGTATATTGCTTTTGGCACGATAGCCACTTTTACTATATTAATCCTGCCAATCCATGAGCATGGAAGATCTTTCCATCTTCTGAGGTCTTCTTTGATTTCTTTCTTCAGAGGCTTGAAGTTCTTGTCATACAAATCTTTCACTTGTTTGGTGAGAGTCACACCAAGATACTTTATATTGTTTGTGACTATTGGGAAGGGTGTCATTTCCCTAATTTCTTCTCAGCCTGTTTATCCTTTGAGTATAGAAGGCTAATGATTTGTTTCAGCTAATTTTATATCCTGCCAATTTGCTGAAGTTGTTTATCTGCTGTAGGAGTTCTCTGGTGGAGTTTTTGGGGTCGCTTAAGTATACTATCATCATGTATATTAAGTATACATATCATCTGCAAATATTAATAATTGGATTTCTTCCTTTCCAATTTGTATCCATTTAACCTCCTTTTATTACCTAATTGCTCTAGGTAGAACTTCAAGTACTATACTGAATAGGTATGGAGAGACAGGGAATTGTTGTCTAGTCCCTAATTTTAGTGGGATTGCTTCAAGTTTCTCTCCGTTTAGTTTGATGTTGTCTACTGTTTGCTGCATATTGCTTTTACTATGTTTAAGTATGGGCCTTGAATTCCTGATCTTTCCAAGACTTTTAACATGAAAGGATGCTGAATTTTGTCAAATGCTTTTTCAGCATCTAATGAAATGATCATGTGGATTTATCTTTGAGTTAATTTATGTAGTGGATTACATTGATGGATTTCTGTATATAGAACCATCCCTGTATCCCTGGAATGAAGACTACATGATGGTGGTGAATTATCATTTTGATATGATCTTGGATTCTGTTGGGAAGAATTTTATTGAATATTTTTGCATCATTGTTCATAAGGGAAATTGGTCTGAAGTTCACTTTTTCTGTTAGATCTTTGTGTGGTTTTGGTATTAATGTAATTGTGACTTCATAGAATGATTTGCATAATGTTTGTTCTGTTTCTATTTTGTGGAATAGTTTGAAGAATATTGGTATTAAGTCTTCATTGAAGGTCTGATTGAATTCTGCAATAAAGTCATCTGATTCTGTGCTTTTTTAGGTTGGGAGACGTTCAGTGACTACTTCTATTTCTTTAGGGGTTATGGAACTGTTTAGATGGTCTGTCTGATCCTGATTTAACTTTGGTATTTGATAGCTGTCTAGAAAATTGTCCCCTTTATCCAGTTGTGTTGAGTATTGGATTTTTTTTAGAAGGATCTGATGATTTTTTTTTTTTTGCATTTTGTCAGTTTCTGTTGTTATATCTACCTTTTCATTTCTGATTTTGTTAATTTGGTTACTGTCTCTGTGCCCTCTGGTTAGTCTGGCTAAGGGTTTATCGGTCTTGTTGATTTTCTTAAAGAACAAGATCCTGGTTTTGTTGATTCTGTTTATAGTTCTTTTTGTTTCTACTTGGTTGATTTCAGCCCTGAGTTTCATGTTTTCCTGCTATCTACTCCTCTTGTATGTACTCCAGCTTCTTTCTGGTCTAAAGCTTTCAGGTGTGCTGTTAAGTTGCTAGTATATGCTCTCTCCAGTTTCTTTTTGGAAGCACTCAGAGCTGTGAGTTTTCCTCTTAGCACTGCTTTCACTGTGTCCCATAAGTTTGGGTATGTTGTGCCTTCATTTTCATTAAATTCTAAAAAGTCTTTGATTTCTTTCCTTATTGCTTCCTTGACCAAGGTATCATTGAGTAAAGCATTGTTCAGCTTCCATGTGTATATAGGCTTTCTGTTGTTTTTGTTGCTATTGAAGACCACCCTTTCTCCATATTGATCGGATAGGAGGTATGGGATTATTTTAATCTTCTTATATATGTTGAGGTCTGCTTTGTGACCAATTTTGCAGTCAGTTTTGGAGAGGGTGGTGAGAAGAATATATATTCTTTTGATTTAGGATGAAATGTTCTATAGATATCTGTTACATCCATTTGGTTCATAACTTCTGTTTCACTGTGTCTCTGTTTAGTCCCTATTTTCCTGATCTGTCCATTGATGAGAGTGGGGTATTGAAGTCACCCACAATTATTGTGTGAGGTTCAATGTGTGCTTTGAACTTTAATAAAGTTTCTTTTACGAATGTGGGTGCCCTTGCATTTGGAGCATAGATATTCAGAATTGAGAGTTCTTCTTGGTAGATTTTACCTTTGATGCATATGAAGTGTCCTTCCGTGTCTTTTCTGATGACTTTTGGTTGAAAGTAGAGTTTATCCAATATTAGAATTACTACTCCAGCTTGTTTCCTGGGACCATTTGCTTAGAAAATTGTTTTTCAGCCTTTTACTCTGAGGTAGTGTTTGTCTTTGACTTCTTGTATGCAGCAAAATGCTGGGTCCTATTCAAGTATCCAGTCTGTTAGTGTATCTCTTTTCACTGGGGAATTGAGCCATTGATGTTAAGAGATATTAAGGAAAAGTGATTGTTGCTCCTGTTACTTTTGATGTAATTTTTATGTTTGTGTGGTTATATTCTTTTGAGTTTGTTGAAAGAAGATTATTTTCTTGCTTTTTCTAGGGTGTAGTTTCCCTCCTTGTGTTGGCGTTTTTCCATCTCTTATCCATTGTAGGGCTGGATTTCCGGAATGATACTGTGTAAATTTGGTTTTATCATGGAATATCTTGGTTTCTCCATCTATGATGACTGAGATTTTTGCTGGGTATAGCAGTCTGGGCTGGCATTTGTGTTCTCTTAGGGTCTGCATGACCAGGATCTTCTAACTTTCATGGTCTCTGGTGAGAAGTCTGGTATAATTTTGATAGGTCTGCCTTTATATGTTATTTGACCCTTTTCCCTTACTGCTTTTAATGTTCTTTCTTTGTTTAGTGCATTTGGTGTTTTGATTACTATGTGATGAGAGGAATTTCTGTTCTGGTCCAGTCTGTTTGGCGTTCTGTAGGCTTCTTTTATATTCATGGGCATCTCTTTCTTTAGGTTAGGGAAGTTTTTTTCTATAATTTTGTTGAAGATATTTACTGACCCTTTAAGTTGTAAATCTTTGCTCTCTTCTATACTTATTATTCTGAGGTTTGGTCTTCTCATTGTGTCTGGATTTCCTGGATGTTTCGGGTTGCAAGCTTTTAGCATTTTGCATTTTCTTTGACTGTTGAGTCAATGTTTTCTATGGTATCTTTAGCACTTGAGATTCTTTCTTCTATCTCTTGTATTATGTTGTTGATGTTTGCATCTGTGACTCCTGATTTCTTTCCAAGGTTTTCCATCTCGAGTTGTCTCCCTTTGTGATTCCTTTATTGTTTCTACTACCATTTTTAGATCCTGGATGGTTTTGTTCAGTTCCTTCACTTATTTGTGTTTTCCTGTAATTCTTTTATGGATTTTTTGTGTTTCCTCTTTAAGGGCTTCTACCTGTTGACCCATGTTATCCTGTATTTCTTTAAGGGAGTTATTTATGTCCATTTTGAATTTCTCAATCAGCATCATGAGATGTGCTTTTCAATCTAGATCCTGTTTTTAAGGTGTGTTGGCGTATTCAAGACTTGCTGTTGTGGGAGAACTGGGTTTGGATGATACCATGTTGTCTTGGTTTCTGTTGGTAATGTTCTTGTGTTTGCCTTTTGCCATCTGATTATCTCTGGTGTTAGCTGGCTTTGCTGTCTCTGACAGTGGCTTATCTATCCTGCAAGCCTGCATAATTGTACTCCTGGGAGACCCATTCTCTCTCAGAGATATTTAGGTATAAAGAGCTGTGATACAGGGTCAGTTCAGGTGTGCAGACAGAAACCAGAAGGACCTGTTCCCAGATGATCCCCGGTTCCTGTGTCCTGATGGCTCTGGGCAAGTCCCTCTTGGGCAAAGAATTTGAAGAGAGGTGGTGGTCTTACCTGTGTACACAGGTATGTAGGCACTCCTGGGAGACTAGATCTCTTGCGGTGTTATTTGTGTATGTAGCTCTGTGGCCCAGAATCATCTCTGGGTGCAGACTGAAATCAGAAGACTCCTGTCTCAGACTGTTCCTGGGCTTTGTACCCTCAGGGTTTTGGGCTGGATCCTCTGAGCAGCAGGGTGGTCCTACCTGTGCTCTCAGGCCTCTCTGTACTCCTGGGTAGTCAGCTATCTCTCTGTTCCACCTGGATATGGTGCTCTGTGGCAGAGGATGGTCCTCAGCCGGAGACAGAAACCAGAAGGCTTCTGCATGATGGTTCCAGATGGGTTCCTCTGAGCAGCAGGGCTGGTCCTACCTGTGCTCTCAGGCCTCTCCACACTCCTGAGAGGTTAGCTACCTCCCTCTGCCACCTGGATATGGCACTCTGTGGCCTTCTTTGCAATTGTAATAAAGGAAAAATTATCAGAGAATAAAATATCTGGGAAAAGCTGTAAACTCATAAAGCAATCAATTATGACCTGATTCTGGGAATAGTGTTGTAAGACCTTGGAGTATATTTATCTCTAAGAGCAATCATGGCGTATGAGTGCATGTGACTTGGCTTGTAGTGATCATGAGAATAAAAAAAGAAAAGTCCTAAAAAAGAAAAGATTGGTAGAATATTTCAGATATCCACTAAAACTTAGGTCTAAGTTCACAGCAGATGGCTTAAGACATAGAAAGTGAATTAGTGATGTTTGGTGTGATCAGAGTAGAAAGTTGTAGTCTTGGTGTGTAAGGACTACAAGTCTTTTTTTTTTTTTTTTTTTGCTCAAACCAGGTTTCTAACTCAGACTCAATGTGGGGCCTTTCATCATGCCTCTGTGCTTAGTGATATGACATTTGAAATCCCAATAACCTTTCCTCCCTAATCTCTCTTTTTTTTTTTGATTATTTGTAAATAGATCCAATGTTGTCTCCCTCAGGAAAGTCAATTGGAGTAATTCTATAGTTTAAGCTTGAATGTACTTTACAGGTCCATAGGCTATAATTTTGGTTTCCCACCTGTAGACCTAGTGGGAGATGATGGAGATATTAAGAAGAGTCTTGGTCTTCATATTATTGGTATCCTCCTCTTGATAGGACTATTGCACCATAATCTTCTCTCTCAATTATTGGTCACAAAGTAATGTTCTTTTGCCATGTTGTGCTCCCTTGCACAAACCAATGTGGCCTCCAAATCATAGACCAAATTATTTAAAATTGTGATCCAATTAAATTCATTCTCATAAGCTGAGTATCTCAGACAGTTATTTTGGTGGTAAAAATATCACTAACAGAGACCATTTTAAAACTTTTCTTTCATAGATGTTGACTACTATATTCATATTCACAAGTGATTATTTGTCTCCTATGTGGGTCTATCAACAGGTTTTAAGCTCTTTTTTTTTTTTTTTTTTAATTTAATTTTATTTTATTTTTTTAATTTACATTCCAAATCACTTCCCCTTTCCCGTTTCCTCCCTCCCCGAAGGTCCCATAAGCCCCCTTCCCTCCCTCTTTTCTCCGTTCAACCCCCTCTCATTACTCTGTCCTGGCGTTCCCCTACATCCAGTCTTTCCAGGACCAGGGGTCTCTCCTTCCATCTTTTTAGAAATCTATTGATATGCTGATTGTGTCTAGGGTATTCTGAGATTCTGGGTCAATATCCCCTTATCAGTGACTTCATACCATGTGTGATCTTTTGTGATTGGGTTACCTCACTAAGGATGATATTTTCAAGTTCTGACCATTTGCCTAGGAATTTCGTGAATTCATTGTTTTTAATTGCAGAGTAGTATTCCATTGTGTAAATATACCACATCTTCTGAATCCATTCCTCCGTTGAGGGACATCTGGGTTCTTTCCAGCTTCTGGCTATTATAAATAAGGCTGCTATGAATATAGTGGAGCATGTGTCCTTATTGCATGCAGGTAAAGTCTCTGGGTATATGCCCAGGAGTGGTATAGCCGGATCCTCCGGAAGTGTCATGCCCAGTTTTCTGAGGAGCCGCCAGACTGCTTTCCAGAGTGGTTGTACCAGCCTGCAATTCCACCAGCAGTGGAGGAGTGTTCCTCTTTCTCCACATCCTCGCCAACAACTGCTGTCTCCTGTGTTTTTGATCTTAGCCATCCTGACTGGTGTGAGATGGAATCTCAGGGTTGTTTTGATTTGCATTTCCCTAATGACTAAGGATGATGAACATCTCTTTAGGTGCTTCTCAGCCATTAGATATTCTTCAGGTGAGAACTCTTTGTGGAGCTCTGTACCCCATTTTTTAATAGGGTTACTTGCCTCTCTGGACTTCAGCAAAGTGGCCGGATATAAAATCAACTCAAGCAAGTCAGAAGCCTTCCTATACTCAAAGGATAAGCAGGCTGAGAAAGAAGTAAGAGAAATAATACCCTTTACGATAGCCACAAACCATATTAAGTATCTTGGCGTGACGCTAACCAAACAAGTGAAAGATCTGTATGACAAGAACTTCAAGTCTCTGAAGAAAGAAATTGAAGAAGACCTCGGAAGATGGAAAAATCTGCCATGCTCATGGATTGGCAGGATTAATATAGTAAAAATGAGCATCTTACCAAAAGTAATACACAGATTCAATGCAATCCCCATCAAAATCCCAACTCAATTCTTCATAGAGTTAGAAAGAGCAATTCAAAAATTCATCTGGAATAACAGAAAACCCAGAATAGCTAAAACTATTCTCAAGAGTAAAAGAACCTCTGGGGGAATCAGTATCCCGGACCTCAAGCTGTACTACAGAGCAATAGTGTTAAAAACTGCATGGTATTGGTACAGTAACAGACATGTAGATCAATGGAACAGAATTGAAGACCCAGAAATGAATCCACACTCCTATGGTCACTTGATCTTTGACAAAGGAGCTAAAACCATCCAGTGGAAAAAAGATAGCCTTTTCAACAAATGGTGCTGGCTCAGCTGGAGGTCAACATGCAGAAGAATGCAAATTGACCCATCCTTATCTCCTTGCACTAAGCTCAATTCTAAGTGGATCAAAGATCTCCACATAAAACCAGACACACTGAAACTAATAGAAGGGAAACTAGGGAAGAACCTTGAACATATGGGCACAGGGGAGAATTTCCTGAACAGAACTCCAATAGCTTATACTCTAAGATCAAGAATAGACAAATGGGACCTCATTAAATTACAAAGTTTTTGCAAGGCAAAAGACACCGTCAAAAAGACAAAGCGGCAACCAACTAACTGGGAAATGATCTTTACCAACCTTACATCCGACAGAGGGCTAATATCCAAGATATACAAAGAACTCAAGAAGTTAAACTCCAGAGAGGTTTTAAGCTCTTTAAATTCACTGTCTGCATCTCAGGATTCAGTACAATGTTGAGCATGCTTGATATGCAATATATGCCTGTGGAATGGATAAATGAATAAATGTCATGTATTACTAGGCATATCCTGAATACATCATGCTATCTCACAAGGCAGAGCTGCTGTACCTCACAAACCACTCCCAGGTTTTCTGCCTGCAAATCTTTGGCTCATGTATTGTGACCACTCACTGTTTATTTTCCTGTCATGCTTTGCAAGACTTTCCACTCCTCCTCAGAAAAACAGTCTTCTGTGGTGAAAGCCTGATTGTCCTGGAATTATTTCATAAGAGCAAGCCATTGCACTTCATTGAAATCATACTTCTATTACCTTACTCATTGTTCTGAGTTCTTGTTAGTTATGTGGTATGGAATCAGCAACTACTAGCAGAGGGTATCTAATGGAGTAGGGATTTATTAAATACTTCTGAAATGGGTACATGAAGTGAGAAATTACCATTTCATTGCTAAGTTGTGATCTGTAGATGCTCTACTTTATAAATGAGAAAATGAGTCTGAATTATTGGTATCTAACTTCCCAAACACCAGAAAGTGAATTGTATGTCAGTCGTGTCCACAATGCTTTATTTTTAGCACAGTATATCTCTCAAATGAATAATGCTTAAATGTTATTGTTTAAAAATCTTTAATTAATTACAGAAAAAGTTATCAAACATCCCATATTCTCAAATACATGTTCATCTTCTGGATTCACGATTGTCCACCATGGCAGAGAGTTGATGTCATTTGTTTGTCTGCATTTCTAACTTCATGAAATCTCATGTTGACTGTTTCCCTCTGCTGCATCTTTTTTCTCTGTTCTAAATTCAGTTGCCTCCCTTGCAAGACTTGCAATAAGCCAGGCTCTCCAAAGACTCATTTCAAATCCACATCAAATAGTCAGCCATGATCAAAGAGTAGCCACAGCTGTGGTTCTTGGGAAAGCACCCAGTTCAGTGCATATTGACACAGAGTGGGTCTAGGAGCCCTTGCATTCCCTTGTCCATTTGTAAAAATGCCCTCACATCTTTCCTAATCCATCTCTAGCATTGTGAGCATCTTGCTGCTCAAAGAAATTACAGCAGTTCAACACTCTAAGATAGTTTTCAGCCATTAGAAATATTTCTAAGCATTTTAAATGAATGGGTAAAACAGTATATACTGTTACACAATGATTTTAGAGAGAAAATTGCATCTAGCATATGATTTTGATGTTGAGATAAGTGGGTAAGTAAAAGAAGTGTTAAAAAGAAAAAGCTACATCAAAATATTGAGTGATTTTCAAGAGTGGTAATTTTCTGATGACTTACAGTGTCTTCTATTTTTCTCTAGTCTCCAAAATCTTCCAGAAAGGTAGTGAGACAATATTTGATTCCAACACAGTAACATGAAATTAGTCACACATCAGCATAGCTTTGTTTCATTACTTTGCCCCCTCTAGGGGCAACTTCCCTCAAGTCCTTTCTCACTGTGAAGTTAAAGGCTTTGTCTCCAGTTGAACACTTTCAAAAGTAAGACAGGGAGTGGTGCAGAGTAAAAACTGCTGTGGGGGGAAAGAGAGTGAGACTTCTACAAGGAGAACTGTAGGAGAAGATGCCAAGCTTGCCTCTCATCAGAAAGATGATCTTCACAATGCCAGTTGAAATCTGAGTTCATGTGCAAACTGATGCGAAAGCACACTAGACATAACAGACACACATAGCTTTGATGGTAAAGTTAGGACAGACTGGGTTAATTGGTTAACATATGAATACATAGAGGTAATGAGCCAGACTTCAGGTGAATTCATAACTTTCAAAGCTTGTTTGGGAGTATATTATGCTCAGCAGTAAAGATATTGGCTGTGGGCAAGGAATTCAAAACTGAAATGCTCATGTATAGATGCTGTAAGCAAAGGCTTCAATATGGATACCAACTCTCTGTATTGTGATATCTGTGAGCATTATAACCTTATGTCGAGGACCTCTCTGGACTCAGTGAAGGTGAATAGGTGAGATTTAAACATTTATCCTTTAAAAAAAAAGTCAGGTTTTTCTAATATACTGTGAGTACTATTGAATTAGATTTTTCTTGAATTAGACAAGTGATTCCTTTTCATCTCCTATGACTTCAGGATGTTCACATTGTCCTCAGAGGTAGTGCATGTAAATTATCAGGGGCAGAGGAACACTATAAAATGGACAGTGCTTGCCTGTCTTAAGGGCATCTGCCTTGTTGAGTTCATGCCAACTGCTGCTGGGTGGGTGAATGCAGGCTCAATATTAGAGATCTTCATCTTTATAAAAATGTATTTGTAATTTATGTATACGCTTACATGTGTCTACCAAATGTTTGTCTACTCCAGTGAAAGCCGGAAGAGAGTAATAGATTCCCTGGCATGATACAGGTAGTTGACTAGATGGTTGGGGGCTGCCATGTGGGTGCTAGGACCTAAAACCAGGTCCTCTGCAAGAGCAACTGAACCTTCTCCCCATCCACCCTCTTTTAAAATCAGAAAACAGAACTCAATATTTTTACCTGGATATGGTGCCTTTAAAGCCTGTAGTCTTGGCTTCTAGGAAGCTGAGGCAGGAGGATTGGTGTGATTTCAAGTCCAGCTAGGGTAGTTAGGTTCCATTTTCACCAGACTGAGCTGTGGTGTCAGCCCTGGTAATGTAGTAAAGACAAAAAGTGAAAATGTTTAAAAGATTTTATATAAAATTTTTTTGAATCTTTAATATTGGCTCAATATTTTTATAAGAGTACCTGCCAAATGAGCCAAAATTTGTGGATTACTCCAGCCTTCTAGTCCAATGCTTGGGACTTTGGTTTAAAGTGTATTTTAGGCATCTGTCATAGAACTCTGTGTGGGACTGACAGAATGGGCTATTTGGTTGACATGCGCCAGTTATGAAACAGAGACTGTCTTCTGGCTGCTGAAGAGATGCTACTGTACTTTCTCTGCACAAGGGAAGCAGCACCTGCACCTTGTTGGCAGAGTTCAGGGTCTAAATAAGCCTGCTCACCTGGCTTGGGATCTTGCCCAGAGACTTGAGCCAATGTCTGCAGAGGCTCCAGTGATAATTCCTATCCCTCTAGAGCTAACACATGTAAAGTGCACATCCTAGCACCTGGACATGGAGGGTGTGTAATAAATGCTCATGTTCTTGTCACCTCCTACTTCTTCATTGCCTCTCTTTCTCTCTCTCTCTCTCTCTCTCTCTCTCTCTCTCTCTCTCTCTCTCTCTCTCTCTCTCTCTCTTTCCTTCTGCCTTTAAACAACTTCTGACATGCTACCTCCTCTTCCAGAAGAGCATCAATCAAGGCAATTAATGTCAATTAATAGCTTCAGTTTCAAACGTATGTCCTGAACACTCAGTGAGAATCTTCTAGAATCCTCCACCCCACAATCAGAAGTGAATTCGAGCAAAATAGAACTAATAAAGCAAAGTGAAAATTGCATATAAAAGAGACACAATGGGGTAATACCTGCTCAAATATAAAATATATAAACTTTTGACATAGGAACTAATTTAGATATTATGTTATTAATAGGCTTCTCAGTTACTCAAATACATAGATATAAAAATAGTTGGTATGAACTGCTTTGTGATTTCTAAAATTAGTAACAATATAAATATGAATAAAGTGGAGTACATAGTTTTATATTAGATCCCTCTAAAACAGTGTTTTTCAAGGAAGTAGTCTGTACCCTAGGGGACATTTGGTAATATCTGGAAACATTATGGTTGTCACAAAGATGCTCACAGCATGTCATGAGCAGCAAAAGTGCTACTAAGCAATTTAGAGTACACAGGACTACCTTCCCAAATTAAACAATGATCTGTCCAAATGTTCATGGTGGCAAGAAGGAGTCAGCCCTGAAAGGAAAGAATGAAGGTCTGCATGGGCACGTGTGCAGTGAAGAGTGGTTTTGATACTCACTGAAGAAATAAGACACTATTCCCACTAGTATAACAGAGAACTATGCAAATACACATTCATAGTATTAATGGGTTATATACATATTAGTTATTTTTTTGTTAAAATACGTGATAAAAGCAACTTAATAACAAAACAAGAGTTTATTTGGACTCATGGTCAGCTGTATAGTCCATCATAGTGAGGTGGTCATAATGGCAGAAACTTGAAGTGGCTGATCACATTAACTCTGCAGTTAGGAAGCACAGAGCAACGCAAGTCGATATTGAGCTTACTACCTCCTTTTCCTTCAAACCAGGTCTCCAGCACATGAAATAGTGTCACCAGACTTAGGGTTGGTCTTCCCACTGCAACTAACTCAACCTAGACAAACTGTCTTTTAGGCCTTCTCTGAGATCTTGTTCCCAGTGATTTTTGATCCAGCCAGATTGATAATCAGTTTTGGCCACCATAGTAGGCTAGCTGCTCTACTAGGGACAAATGTCAATATATATTCTCAGAGTGTTCCTAGAAAAGTATTCAAAACTTCCATAACAATGATCTCTAGGGGGAGATCCAAAAGAGGCTTGTAGGGAAAATAATTGAATTTTATTTTGTTTCATATACTTTGCCACAGTTTTAAGATTCTATCAAATTGAATTGTTTTATTTGTAGTTAATATTCACAGTTTTATAGCTGCTTTTAAGTAATATGAGCAAGGGTAAAAAGGGAAAAGGGTCAGCATGGCTCTTTTTCTCCATCCTTCACATCTCAATATGGCATCACCAAATTGGAACAGAGTTTTCCTCTTGATGTGGAGTCTCCCAGGCAAAGCTCAGCTACTAGCAATTTTTGCTTTAATAAAAATTTAATTAAAATGTAAACTCTCTTAGGAAGATTTATGTTTTAAACCTTGTTTTCCAAATTCTGTTATGTAATAAAAGACTGTGTGGTGCGTAGTGGGATTTTAAGTATAGTGTATTCTAGAAGGCAATTTTGGAACTTCTGAAATGAGGCCCCATATGAAAGCAAGAATCTCCCTGGTTTGTTTTTTTATAAATAAGTTATGTTATGTGTTTTCTGTATATATGTGGTATATGTACATGTTCTTTTGTGTGTGTGTGTGCATGTGCAGGTATGCCTGTGTGTGTATGCAACTTTGTGGAGACTAGAGATGGATGTCAAGTGTGTCCTTCAATTACTCTCCATCTTGAGTTTCAGGACAGTGTTTCTCAGTCAACCTGAAACTCATCCATTCAGCTTTCTGTCTGATGAGTGAGCACCAGGGATCTGCCTGTTTCCATATCCTCTGTACTGAAATTATAGACATTCAGCACTTTACTTGCCCTAAGTTAAGTCTTCAACTTATAGAGCAAGCACTTTACTGAGTCTTCTTCCCAGCCATTATAGATAATATTTAAAGCATACAATTTGATGCTATTGGATGCGTGTGGGTAGGAAAATCATGTGAATTTGAATGAAAAACTAAGAAGTAAAAGGAAAGGAAAGAAAAAGACATGAGTGCTCCTAGTTATAGGAGAGGAAAAAGTTTATTGTAGACATGTAGATGAGCATAGTCTGAGTCAGAGTCCAGAGTGGCCATGACACTGAGCTACCTGGTGAAAGGGGAATGGTAGAGGAGAGGGAAGAAGTGAGAACCAGGTATAGCAGCCAGGAGGCCAAGGATTCATAAAAGAGTGGGTGACCAAAACATCTGGATTGTATAGTGAAGAGCCTCTAGGGAAGGGCAGTGAGGTGTTCAGGGTATCAGGCTGGGTATGGGTAGGGACTGAGGGATGCTGGGAGATACTGGAGACCAGGTCCACTTTTGTATGTTAAATAGACATATTAACTGCTTGTGCAAGGTTTTAAATTTAATAGTAGTGAACCAAATATACATACAGTCTCATAACAAATCACCTTTATTTTGTCTTTTAGCTGAAATCTATTCAACAAGTATATTATTAACACTCACCATTTACCTAAGAATTTCATGAATTCATTGTTTTTAATTGCTGAGTAGTATTCCATTGTGTAAATATACATGGAAAATATCTCTGAGGGAAGAGGGCTTATGGGACTTTCGGGGAGAGGGAAACCAGGAAAGGGGAAATCATTCGGAATGTAAATAAAGAATATAGAAAATAATAATAATAATAATAATAATAATAATAATAATAATAATAAGAAGAAGAAGAAGAAGAAGAAGAAGAAGAAAATATCCAATAATAATTAAAAAAAACCACTCACCAACATTCTGCAAGCTGACCATTACATCTCTCCTAAAATCTTCTCCAAACCCACTCTGGGAATCCTGTTTTATTTTGTCTCTATATCCAACTTATTTTAGATTCCATATATAGATAAGATAGTACAATACTGCTTTTTTTCTGAATTGCTTACTTGTTTTAGCATGATGTTCTTCAGAGATTGCTCATATTGTCATAAATATCAAGATCTTAACCTTTCAAGATCCTACTATTATTTTTAGAGACAAAAATTTCACCTATGTAGTCCTAGATGCCCCAGAACTCAATGAGTTGATCAACCTGGCCTCAAAACTCAATAGGAATCTGCTTTGCCTCTTTCTCCCATGCCAAAATTCATTCTATTGCTTATAAGGACCACAGTATTCTTGTCCATTATCTCAATAGTCACTCAGACTTTTTGAGTGCAGATGAGTACTCCAAAAGGGTAATTTCCTCTGTTTTGTTTCTATTTCATTAGGAATCTCTGAAGTGATTTCTATTACAGCTGTGACAATGTTTGCATCAGCAATGCAGAATGTCTGTCTCCTTGACATTTTGATGGTAGCCATTGGAGCAGGTATGATAGCAACTCCCATTGCTAGTGACATGCATTTCCTTTACCCTGATTTGGGATTAAATCTATGAAGAGTGTCTTGTGGGAGCTGGACCTCCTTACTTACAAATCCAGAGGAACCAGAAAAGTCTCCCAAGGGATGAGTTCTGGAAGACGTCCTCCAGATTCACAGAATACACAGAGATGTTGGCCTTCATCTTCTAAATCCTTTTTTGTTCCCCATCAGTCCTTAAATTAATGACTCTGTCCCCAATTCCGAGAACCAACCATGAAAGTTACCTGATGGTCATTAATGAGAAGAAACACAAAACGAAGGCTCCATCCTAATTGAAAATGAAAAACCCCAATAAAATAAATGGGAGATTTTGGTTTCTATCTCCAAAGGAGAAAACTATCTGGGATGGGTGAAGTTATGAAATTTAAACTACAAAAGACTAAATAATGAGTATGCAGTAATAGGGGTTGGTATCTGAGATCCTAAATAACATTGACACAAAAAATGGCTCCATGATTCCATATGCATTTACTTTTTGCATATTTAAAATCTTTCAAAGCAATAAATACTTTTTTAATATGCTGCTTCTTTACTATGTAAAAGAGCCTTTTATAGATTGGCCTCTTGGTTAATATCAGCCCTTCCAATGAAGCATCCAATTGTAATCCTGGCTCCATCCTTTGAATCGTTCTTGCTAGTTGTATATTAAATACACAGCCAATACCGTATAGTTATGATCTCCATCTGCAGACTCTGATATTTTCAACAGCCCTAGCAAGATTTCCTTTGGGTACTTTGAACAGAGACAAAATAGGCAATCGGCTGTCCTGAAGCAATTATAAAGCTGGGCTGTTCAATTTTGTATGGTGAGAATTCATTTGCCTTACTCCTAACCTAACGTCACTGCATATAAATGTAATAAAAGCTATAGGCTCAGACTCAATCCTAGCTTCATGTATCAGAACATCATATCTTATCAAAAACATTTTCTCGGATGAAATAAGCTGCCTATAGTTATGGAAATGCTTCAGCTGTAATGTGATAGCCATTAAAAAAAACACATTAGCAAAAGGTCTACCATTTACAGAGTCAAAAAAGCCATCCAGCATGCTCTCCAAAAAGATTCCACAGTTTCACCTGGTGTACCTCAAAATTAAAATACTTTTCAGTGCTACAAACATATTGATAACTGAACTGTAATGAGTTAAGTCATGTGATCAGTATAGTCATCTCCTAATTAGCCACCATTAACAAAGAATGGCAAACCTTTGAAAACTAGCATGGACTCTGCTGCATGAATAATGTTCTTACTTGGTTATGCTCTGGTCCAAAAGATCCTCCAGAGAAAGTCTCTTGCCTCCTTTCTCAAATAGCAAGGCAGTACTTCCCCATGATTCTATACCATCTACTTTTTTTCTAACTACCATTTTCTCCTGATACTTCGGCAATGCCCTCACGTATATATTCCCTGGGTAGTTCTTCTATCAGAGGTGAAAATGTATAGGGATATAAGAAAATTTTTTTCAAATGCAAAATTTAAAAGAATGTACTCCAGAGAAAATTACTAAAAATAAAGTTTTAATACAATATTTTAAAAATCAAAACTAAAGCAAAAATCTACAATGAATCACCATCTAAGGTATCTGTAATATAGCAAATATTAAAATATTTACCCACAGATAATTAATTTCCCCTGCTGTACATATCTGTACACAAATACCTCTTCTAAGAAAAGTTATATGTGATTTTATCCAGAAAAACAGGTGAAGACAAACCATTACTATATGTGTTACCTCGTCCAGGCTTTCATTTGCATGCTTACCCTGTTTATTTAATTTTGGGATTAAATTTCTACAGGGTTTACATTGGAGCACTGTGCTGGGGGAAAACTGGAAAGAGTTTTCTGAATGCCTTGCTTGAGCACCCTGGCAGATGTCAAGTAGAATTCCAAGATGCCCCATGACCTGCACCTTCTAGAGTTGGATGACCATGAAAAACTTATATTATTTTGCAAAGGTAAACTGAAAAACTCACTCATTTACTTCATTAGGCTCTAGGTAATCCAAGGACAGACAAATATTGCAGGCATAATAAAGGCTCCACATCAATTGGACTGAATCTAAAAGAATAATTTTCCTGAGTAGTGCTAGCTTTAAACAGCCTTTTTAAAGAGTATACAGGTTTTTCTTATAGACCAAGTGTCCTAGGGCTCTGAAGAACAAGCTACCATCAAGCAAAGTATGAATTGTGCTACAGTATTGAGTGAAGTCACAGTGACCTCTTAGCACCATTTAGCATCATGCTTTTAACTTTGAACACTAAGAGAAATTCCAAACTTTTCTGTGCTCTGAGGCACATTCAGAATCCTACATGACTGAACTTATTATGTTTCTCTATACACACACCTTATTATGCAAATACAGAAAATGAACACAGAAACTAGTATCATACCCTTTAAAAGAATTCCCTATATGTACTATAACCTTCAACATTTTGCAAAAAGCCTAGATTGCTCCTTCTAAACATGTATTGTATACCTAGTTTTGCTATGCAGGCAAAGTATGCAAGAACTTTATTCAATAGTTCTTGATTGCCAACAAAATAAAGTAAAGCTCTGCATTGCATATTCTCAATGCTTTTCTACAAACTCATCTTTCAAAGCTATCTTTTCACTACTCTATAGATTTCTCCACTTCTCTTTTATATTTTCCCTAGGTAGCTTTTCCTGTTGTAGTTTTACATATTCAAGTTTGGTGGTACAGACTACTAATTTTCATGTCTCTACCTTAATTCCTTCCTTTAAAAAAATGTGCTTTTAATGCCCTTAACACTTTTAAGGATAATATAAAGGTATTCTTACCTCAACTCTTCTTCCATAAAGTCAGTGGGAAACAACCACTATAAAAAAACAACAGAACATAAGTGTTTACTATAACAAAAGTAACATATATCTATGCTGCCAATTCATAAACAGCAAATAGCCTCTGAAAAATTTTGTAAAATATGGCAAAATTGAAGGTAGATTTTGGGAACAGGTAAATGCCCTGGCAGAACTTAAAAAACTAAAGTTAAAGACGCCTTGCTAGTTTGGTGGATTATTGTGAGGAGAGAATTACAGGTTTCTTATGCAACACAGTATGACATTTAGGAATTGGAATGAGCTTTTTAAAAGTATTTAGGGCACAGATAATGCACCAAATACCAAATAAAGACAATTAATGCAGTGAGTATTTATTCAATGAAGAATAGAGTCAAATAATTTTGGGGGCTGGAATGTACCACAGACGGTTCTACAAGCTAGAGACCAAGATAGTAATTCAGTCTGAGTGTCACAATTCTTGAAACCCAAGGAACCCATATCTTAAAATTCAAGAATAAGAGGTCATAAATTCTGTCTGGAGCAGAGAAGCTGGAAATAAGACAAATTCTCTCTCTCTCTCTCTTTCTTTCTCTCTCTCTCTCTCTCTCTCTCTCTCTCTCTCTCTCTCTCTCTCTCTCTCTTTCTCTCTCATTCTTTAGGGAATGGGAGATTGCCCACCTACTTGGAAGAGATCATCTGCTTGAGTGAGTCCAATTCAAATGTTAATCATATTTAGAAACAGCCTCAGAGACATGCACAGAAATAATGTTAAATTTGGGAACCCTCTGGCAGTTAATTGTTAACTATCACAAATGCATATACTCACCCTGGGAAAAGCTGGTTGCTACTGTGACAAAGTGGATGAAAAAAGAAAAAAGGGAAGAACATTTGGCAATCAGATCTGTATCCCCTATCCTTAATAGGCAATGCCTCAGGAATGATAATTGGACTAAAATGACTGTTGCACAGGATGTTTTACTTCAAGATTGTCTGAACTTCTCTTGGCTTAGAGTATACACATACTACAGGTATGAAATGTTATTTCAACATACTAGAATCTAAGATGCTTTGACTGAATTTGCTTACCATACCTCCAGATACTCATTGTGAGTCTTAAGAAAACTGATGACTTGAAATAGGTAATTTTATAAAAAAAGTGGCATGGAAAAATTCAACAATAGAATTATATAAGCATTTGAAATTTAAATAAAAAGGAGATGAATATACCACTATAGCTCTCATAAAAGAGCTAAAAATTATGCACAATTATTATAAGATGCAAATTAAAAATTACCATTATTCTGAAAGGAATAGATCTTATTGATTAAACAAATATTGACTATAAAAATAGAAGAATTTATTAGAAAATATTAGATAAAATTTAAAATAGCCCCAGTTGCTATAATTTTATTAAAAGCCATAAAAGCAAGAATAGATATTGCCTGGAAAATGATCATGGATGAAGAAACAAATCTCAAAAAATGATCAAAGTAAATCTGATATTCTTTTTAAAAACTTACAAAGAAAATGAAAGTATATGCAAAATAATATACATATATATAATTGATGTCTCAGAAATAGTAAAACATACAAATTGAACAGAAAATATAGTAAGAGATATAATGAAAGAAAACTTTTTAAAAGAGAATGTGAATCTGCTATTGAATAGGTCCACTCAGGACCTTTGGAAAATTCTACCAGCCATTCCTTTCCTCCTGGAAGAGAAAGGCCATGAAACTCCTAGGCACCCCTCCCCTCCCTAAGGGAAAAACTGATCACATTCCTCAGAAAGATCACAAGGGGGAACTGACCTTTGGCCACCTGAATATAAGGGAATCCCAGAGCATGTAGAAACATTCCTCAGGGGAGACCTATCATTGGTCACCCACAGACAAGGGAAACTCTTACTACCTCATTCCCTAAGTACCAATCAGTATAAAGGTCACCCTGTTCTGCCAATCATATTGTGCCTAGTTGCTGTTGCTCTATTCTGTGGAAACTGTATAAAAACTGGCCAATCAGACTGCCAGGAGTCACTGCCTCTCCTTTGGGTGCAGGACAACCCCAATGCGCTAGAACAATAAATTCCTCTTGCTTTTGCATCTATCCCCAGCTCTCTGTTGTTCACTCAGGGGTCACCAGTAGCTAAGGCTCCTCAGAGTCTTACGCTATAATACAAATAATAATAGCAAATAGTAAAATAGTTCTCTAGGCAAATAGTGGTGTAAGAAAGAAAAATCTCAGATTGATTCAATTATTTGCTTATTTATTTTATTGAAAAGCCATATCATGCAGTAATAAGATAAGATCATATAATCTGGAAGCTTTACAAAGTCTTTATGAAATGGGAATGCTATAGCCAAGAATTCTTAGCTTTAAAAACAGAGTTTCAAGTGACTCTTTCACAAGCCAATTAATGGGAAAATTCAGCCTGGAAATAAGAATGGGTAATAAATCTACTAAATTTGGTACTTCAGGAAAAATAAGGTAAATTGTTGATCAGAAATATTTGGTGCTTACCTGTAGTAGAGGATTCTGATATAAGCTGCAAACATGCCAGGGTGAAATGTGGAGTTGGAGCATGAGGTCTTTAAAAATATCTCAAAGTTTGGAATAGCTGAGAGATAAAGTAAAAATAGGATTTTTGGGATAACCCCCAAAACTACTTTGCAGTTTATTGTGAGTTTTGTGCAAAATGAAGGACTTCCTTTATCCACAGGGCCTCTCCTTCTCTGACCTCTTCTGAGGATTCTGAATGCCCACACCTTCTACCTATGGAAGGTTGAATAGACTTGGCAGACCTAGAACTTTCTCTCTACACCCACCCCCATGAGAACCCACCCAGCAGGGATTCGTGGAATGCCTCTCAATGCAAAGGAAACATTCACAGAATGTAAACTCTAGCCAATTGATTTTCGTTTACACTGAAAACTCCTTCCCACTCTCCAAGGTCCATAAACATCCCCGGTTTACCCCAAATAAAGTGTATGCATATAAGTCCACTCCAAATAAAAGTATGTGCACAAGATAAGATCATCTAAGAGAGTTGTTTTATTGAAGACTGACTGAGATGGTCTTCACCTAAAAGACCTGTAACACTAAGATCCTAAGAGAAAGTATCCTTCCACTTCCCACCCTCCAACCTGTAGCCCTCTCAACCTCCACTCCCTACCCCTCACCTGCTGCCCTTACTCCTAGCCAGAAGGGGATCCTATAGACCCTGTTCAGGGCTTTGATTCATCCTTCTAGACCCATCTGCAACAACCAGGGTTTGGACACCCTGGGAGGGAGGAAGCAGAGGACTTGGGACCAATGCTGAACTCCAAACCCGATCTGAGTAATTTGTGAAGAAAGTAGAAAGAAATCAAAATGGAATTAAATAGTAACATCCTGGTGTTTGCAAAAATATTAAAAATATCAAAGATAGCTAGGGCTGGAAATGATCAAGATCTGTTGCATACATGTATGAGATTGTCAAAGAACAAACAAAAAAAGTTTAAAACAACTTTGAGAGTGTGGTGGAGATAGCTCCGTGGTTAAGAGCACTTGCTGCTCTTGGGGAGGAAAGTGCTTGGTTTTGTGTCCATGACCCCAGCTCAAACTGCTTGTATCTCCAACTCAGATGATCTGATGCCCTCTTCTCTTTTGACCTTACCAGGTACACACAGACACACACAGAGCCAAATCATAAATAAACAATAAAATAAAACTTTAAAAATCTTTGAATGACAGGTTCCCCTATACACTGTAGAAGAATACAACCTAGAGAATGGCAGCTTACAGGGTGCGGTCCAGCTAGTCCAACCATGGCTGTCTACCAACAGAAACTCTAAGAATTCAGTAGTTTTTCAATCCATGAAGCTGGATGTTGCAACTGGTCTTCAGTATACACTGGAATCCCCAAAGCTCTAATGCCAGTGAAGGAGTGGACTTGCCACTGAGAATGAGAGCAAGGCCCCAAAAGAGCAGCTTTCTTCTTCCTTGTTCTTATACACAGGCTGCCACCCAAAAGTGTGGCCCAAATTTATGGTGGATTTTTCCATTCCAGTAGATCCGAACTAGAGGTGGGTCTCCCCTTCAAAGGATTTAATTAAGAAAAGTCCCTCACATGTGTTCCCAACCACTTGGGTTTTAGTTAATTCCAGATGAAGTCAAGTTGACAATCAAGAATAGCCATTTCATGCAAGAGGAGATTCCAAGTCCTGACACTATTACTGAGGCTATGGAGCACTCACAAAAAGGGACCTAGCATGAGAGCACTCTAGAAGACTCAACAAGCAGCTGAAAGAGTCAGATGCAGATATTTGCACCCAACCAATGGACAGAAGCAGCTGACCCCTGCTGTTGAATTAGGGAAGACAGAATGAAGCTGAGGAGAAGGGCAACGCTGTAGGAGGACCAGCAGTCTCAATTAATCTGGACCCCTGGGATCTCTCAAACACTGGACCATCAAACAGGCAGCAAACACCAGCAGATATGAGGCCCCCAACACACATACAGTAGAGGACTGTAGGGTCTGTGTTCATTAGGAAATGATGCACCTAACCCTCAAGAGACTGGAGGCCCCAGGAAGTTTAGAGGTCAGGTAGAGTCGGTGGTAGGGACATCCATGTGAAGACACAGGGGGAGGGGAGGAGGTATGTGATGTGGAACAGTTGGAGGGTGGACAGGGGTTGGCGGGGAGGGGAATAAAATATGGAGTGTATAAAAATAACTAATAAAGAATATCCATTTCAATACACACACACATATGTGTGTATAAACATAAGTGTCTAAGAATTTTCTAGAAATGTAAAATAAGTGGTCAATTGTGATAATCTAGAAAGCTGAATCAACAGAAAAACAATAATTTTTAAAATCTATTTAACCTCTATACCACATAAAATTCCAGGCACAGTAGCATAATCCCAATCCTCATAGGGCAGAAATAGGCAGATTCTTCCATTTAATTGACCGGCTAGCCTAGCCAAATTGATAAGCTCTAGGTTCAATGAGAGAATTTGCCTCAAAATCTAAGGTAGAGAATGATCCAGTAAGACAGACAATGTTGACATCTTCTTCAATATACACACATTTGTGAGTATCAGTAGACATGTGTACACATGCACAGATATTTGCCTTTTATGTAGTGTACAGGTTCTCATACTTGTGTGATAGTGTCTGAGCCATGCCTCCAGGCACCCAGATATTTTATCATGTTTATTAATTTTGTATACTTACTGTCATTTACCCGTCACAACGTACACCACATGTTTGCCACATATCTTATAGGTAATTGATGTCCACTCAATTCATAAATATAAGAAGTGATGGAGGAGGGTCTTATGTGCTTTGTATTCAGATGCTGATTTCCATACCTCAAGATCTAGTTACAATGTGGACATGGGCATTGTCATAAATATTGAAGAATCTCCAGTATCAATGTGGTGTAAAGAATTCTTTCCAATTATCTCCGATTGGTTAATAAAAGGCTGAAGAGCCAGTATACTGGACAGAGATAAAAAAGCTGAACTTCTGATCCCAGCCATGAGTCCTGGGGAGAAGAGTGAGAGAGAAAGAAGGAGTTCACCTTGAGGTAGGTAATAGTGAAAGAGAAGAAAGACCATGAGGTGGAGGAAGAAGAAGGTCACCATGAGGTCAGGCATGAGGAGGAGTCACCAAGGGAGATAGAGCTTCATGAGAACAGACAGCCACAGCAGAGCAAGCGAAGGAGAGAATAAATGCAATTAACTTGGGGCATATGGCTGGGACATAGCTAAGAAAGGATAGAGAGTTTGGACTATCTGTTCAGTTTTTGTGCTTAAAACTTGTTGACTAAAATTATGTCTCCTCAATTATTTGGGAATTAGCTGGGTTAGGGAAAACTGCCACTTATAAATTCCTTTCTATAAAGAAGAGGATGTTCATCCATTGGGAGACAGTCTACCTGACACAGGCTAAGGTAGCAGCTCTGTCACTAGGTACTGCTAACTCTCTGATAAACTTTCCAAGAGTTTTTTGAGTTCCCAACTACCTTAACTGTTATTTCTTAAAATAAAATTTCCTGAGCAAATGAAGGCATTAGACAGACTCTACATCCTCTAATAAGAATCTCATTTATCTCACTTTATTAAAGAAAAAAATATAGTTATCTCTGCTGAAGTGCCATGGGGCATATGAACCTCTAAGACACTAGGCTATAGCATGAGCATTACTAGGGATGGAGAAAACTGAATGACTAATCATGACCCAACAAATTGTTTCTATAAGTCAGGTGGTTTCCTAATCTTTGCTTTCAACAAAACAGAAGATGGTCAGATCAAGTCACCAGTTTATAGATGGAAAATAGTTTGTGATGTGAGTTTATGATATAAAGAAGAACGTGTGTTGCCAAAGAAGTTCAGATTGAGTGGCCCTGGTCCTATCTACCTTGTCCATAATTATGCGTTACTTCTCAGTGCTTCTTACTACGGAATCAAAACTAGAAGTATCAGTCAGGCAGGGTCTATGTAATTCTAGTAATAAGTAGCATTCATCTGCAGTACATGAGCTAAGGAATGAATAAAAAGATGTGTAAGATATATTCATCTCATTAAGAGATGAAGAGCTAATAAAATATTATTTTTTGATTAATAACTATTAATAAAATTTGAAACATAATATGTTGTTTTGATCAATGGTATGTCTATACCAATTACTATACCTCATCATGGAAGATATTAACACAACAATCTTAGGGTTACAGGAAACATTAAAAAATTAAATCTCAATTCATGTATATGGCTTATTATAGAGATGTGTGATAAGGCAATCAATAAAATCCTTCCAAGCATAAAACACACAATAATATGATAAAAAAAAATTGGAGGAAGTAGAATAAAAGTACAAGTTTGAAGAGTGAAATTAATGCTTTTATTCTTAAAACTGTTTTTCTATCTTCAGTGAGTGCTAGTAAATTCTTTGTGATCATTACATTGTATAAGAAACATTTAAAATACAATCTAAGGGTTTTTTTTTAAATGTCAATATTTGCACTATACATGGAATGGCATCTCTGCAAGGTTTTAGATATATGATGGACACATTCAGCTGCCTGATGAAAATGTACAGCTTTGTATAAGCTCACTAAATTCTTTTCAGATGCTCAAGTAAAAGCATTTCAAAGCTATCTACAAACCGCACTTATTAATGGTTATAATTTACCATGAGTACTATTACTATGCAGTACACATACCCAAGCTTGTTCCCCTCTGAGTTCTTTTTCCGTGTCTGTCACATAGCCACTGTTAGTCACACTCCCAAAACTTATCCCATTCAGAACTCCCAAATCATCTCTTCCTTTCATTAGATTGGATAATTGAAATTTATATAACAAAAGTAACCAATGAACTGTTATCAGAGAAACACTGAGTTTGCTGGGAGATTTTGTCTTACAGTAAATGTCAGAAGCTCCACCTATAAAGTCTCACCCAAGTTTGCCAGGAGATTGTGTCTTATAGTAATGTCAGAAGCTCCACCTATAAAGTCTCACCTGAGTTTGCTGGGAGATTGTGTCTTATAGTAATGTCAGAAGCTCTACCTACAAAGTCTCACCAAGGTAACTGCCTGAACTTGAGCTGAACAAAGACAACAGTAATACATATGCTAAAGAGGAAGGGATGGGGGAAGTCCTGGCGGTCTCAGCCCTACACAAAGAACTATAGGCAACTAAGAAATGCTAAGCAAGAGAGAACACACCCATTGTTTATCCAACACTAAATGTCCATCCCTGAAAACATATACAGCTAACATTATACAAACAGAGCAAGTATTGTGTATTTAGGAATTCATATATATATATATGAATGTGTGTGTGTATCAAAAGGCTATGAATTTTAAAAAGTGCAAGGAGGGTTATAGAGAAGCATTTGGAGGGAGGGAAAAATGGGACAAGAGATGTAATCATATTACAATCTCAAAAAAAAAAAATAAAAGAAATGGTAAATAAATTACATTCCTCTGAAATTTTCTCTTTTAGTACAATGATATCCAAGTAATTTCAAATGTATTCAAGGTTCTATCAAATCAAGCATCTTTTTGCTAAGAAATGAGTCCTGCTGCTTTCCTACCTCTCCTTTGGCTCCTCCCACTCACAACCATTGTTATACCAGATGTGGGCATATAACTCTATCCTTTATTGTGGAGGAAATAAATAGGCTCATTGCTATCTTCCCCACTTCTTTCTCACATCCAGCATGTCCGTTACATAATAAAATATTCCAGGTTTTCTTTCTTTTACTTTTCAAAGTTTCTCTTAATATTCCTTGTAAGCACCTCTGGCTTCCCAGACCCATACATTATTGGGAACTTTCTCTTCTAGAAATTAAAATAAGAAATAGAATACAAAAGTCCTTGAATAGGAAAAAATATGTATTTACAAGATTTAGTTACCTTTTGTAGCTGTGATAAAACCCTATGTACAAAACTGACTTAGAGGAGAGAGGTTTTATTTGGGCTTAAAGTTCCAGATGTGGAGTCCTTAATTGGGAGAGAGACATGCCACAAGTCTTTCAGAAAATGTAATTAGAGAGAGGGAGAAGACCATAAACTCTACAGGTTCACGCTCAGTGGTGTACCTCTTCCAACAAGTTTCCAAATGTCTTAAATTTTGCCCCCTCCCAAAGCACTACAAACTGGGGTTCAAAAGCTCCAAAACTTTAGCCTGAGAAGGGGGCAGCAATTCTCATTTAAACCACTGTGTAAGTGATAAGGAAGCTTGGTTGGTGCCTGCATAATCATGACAGATTATGCCAGAGTTAGTTACTCCTGATAAAGCTTCATTGAAGTTTTCTTCTTAAGCTGGCTGAATGAAGACATAAAGCTTCCCTCTTTCAATGAGGAAACTACATATTTCCTTTATATATATGGAAAATGTGTTTCATAATTGATGGGAAGCTTCCACTAGGATGTAATCCTCAAACTGCTAGGGTGCTTTAACATGCAGAGGGGAAGAAAATGATGTGTCAGGCAGCATTTGAGTTTGTGATTTACTATTTCTCCATTACACCTTACTAAAATATACTTACTAACAATGTAATTAAAACAAACTAACCAACTTTGAAATTACAGCAATATCAATGTTGAATTGAAAGATGGTTAGGGAAAAATAATGATGTTATCCATTCCCACCTAACACTCTTTTCTAGTACTTGAGCCTTTTATCTCTGCGAATAGCCCAAAGGCACTCATACTTTCAGGAAATACTCTGTGTGCCCATGTGTTCGTGTGTGTGTGTGTGTGTGTGTGTGTGTGTGTGTGTGTGTGTGTGTGTGTGCATGCGCGCGCAAGTGCATGCGCATGCGCATGTACACACATGTGACCATTTAGTTCTGTGGATGAAATGAGGTTTTGTGCATACCATGCTAACAAAGAACAGCTTCCAAGCCCACAAAATTCCTTATTAAACATGTAAATCTCTTCAGTGTTCATGGTATTAAAAATTAGAGTAAATAAAAGATAGCTCTCCATTAGAATTTATAGTTCATAGAGAAATAATATGCAATTGCAAATTTTGAATTTATATTTCAAATTTCAAAAATACAAATTCATAAAAAATAATCTGTTAAATATTTAAGTGAAGGGAATAATCACAGCAATGACTTTTTTTTTACTACATTCTGTCTACATAAGGTCATAGGGACTTAGTATTTCCCCACAGTGTACCAAGTAGATCTCATTATACACAGTAACAGTCTGGAGAGGGGCTGAAATTTTTGGACTTAGTATTTTTTAAAAACTTATCATATTTTAATTATATGTGTATTGGTGTTTATGTGGATGTATGCAGACATCAGAGTCTTCAGATCCTCTGTAATTAGAATTAAAGGTGTTTGTGAGATATCTGATGTCAATATCGGGAGCCAAACTTGGGTTCTCTGCAAAAGCAGTCAGTGCCCTTACCAGCTGCACCATCTCTTCAGCATCTGGATTTAATACTTTAACAGTCTTGTTCCTCGGAGTTTGGTTCATTCACTCTTTGAGACCTAGTGATAAGGCTGGCCTTCTTACTTGTAGTCCAGTTCAGAACTTTACCCCGCTGCTCTTATAAGAGATAAGACCTGTCATGCAACACCTCCTTGGTATATTTTGTGCATCTCAGAATCACTATTTTGTACACCGTGCCCAATTCTCTTGTTATTTTTAGTATAAGAGAAAATCCAGTCTCAATTAAGACTCAGCTTTAAACCAACTGCTTTTGAAATTATCCTCTCTAATTTGAACAGTTATAATTGTGTTTGCAGTCTATTTTAAATAGAATAGGAAGGGTTGAAAGGAAAACATTTAAATTGCCTAGGCTGTCTTAAAACTGATAAGCCCGAGAGATATCCACGAAAACTCTGAATTCAAGGCACAGTTGTTATGAATGTGTAGAGGGGCATCTCATTGGTCATCTGTGCAGCTCTGAAGCATCTAATTGTGTGGGATGCTAATCTTTGCAGTTTCCTAGCTTTCCACACAGAGTCTCGCGCAGCAATGCCTTAGGTATGGTGTCATTTCCGGAGTACACTTTGCCCTCTCACTGTTGAGGTCAGCATAGTCTATGTTGTTTGCCTCCATCACGGTCATTAAAATGGTCTGAATTGGAGAGTGGACATAGACTGTTTGGTGATGAGAACATATCAAACCTATATCCAACACCACCAATTGCTTTCAATGATGATGTCAGATCATATACTCAAATCACTAGGCCTTGAATCCAACTTTCTGCTCATCTATTGTTGCAGAAAATATTAAAATGAACTGCAAATTCCCAAGCTACACCCAGCTACTCTCTCCATGGCAGTCTGGCCGCCTCTAGCAAGCCCCAGTTGGCAGTCTTCCCTTCTCTGGTTCGCCGGTCTCCTTGCTACTGTACCTTCTTAGCCATAAACCCCCTGTGATTAGCAGTCCCAAATTCCAGTAACCCAGTAAACAAAAACTCTAGAAGCTTATAATCAATCAATCAGATTAATTTATCAATATATTCTCAATTCAAAAGATGCCCACACAATAATTTCAGAGCCAAGTGGTAATGATACAAGATACCCACCTAGATTAGACAAGTTATCCCAATTATTCTATCCTCTTATGATACTCATACCTACCTGTGACTATTCAAAGCTACGTGGAGTCTGGATCGTCTTCTTCTCCTTCCATCTTCCTTTCTTCTCCTTCTTCCTTCTCCCCCATCCCTGTCTCTGAAATTGTTCGATCTGCCTCTCTTTTCCCTGTCCAATCACAGGGTTCTGGCTGTATTAATATTTAAACTGATTGGACAGGGAAAATTCTGCTACAATCTCTCACATGTACTTTCATTCATCTTTTCTTGTTTAAACTGTTTCCCTCAGTCTACACCTTACTTTTCCTTCAAACATACAAAACTCTATCAAAAAGCATTTCCAATTAATAATATTTCCAGGCATGTGTGTTTATTGCTTGGAATATGCATTTGGCCCTAGTCATGTATTCGAATTGGGTTATGTTCTTACATGAATCAACAGCTTTCCACGAAGCATATGAGACCCTTAGGGTGTTATAAATTTTTGTATCCTTTGAAGGTATAAAGGTTGATAATTCTTAGTAAACAGTAGTGATTGACAATATTATATATGATTCTATGGGCTGATGATTTATTTCAAATACCTTCATCTCTCTGAAATACTGTACATACTAAAATAATATAAATTACTATAAATAGTAAAATGCTCTAGATAGTATAATATTATATATTAAGTATAATATTATATATTAAGTGACTAGAGAGAAATACATCTCTCAGAGTTCTGGAGATCAATGTGTTAGCCTATTTGGTGTTTTAAAGGACTGCTTTTGGTGGCACCTTTCATTTTTTTTCCTTCTAAAATAGAAGTGTAAGGAAGCCTCTGGATGTTTCTGGTAAGGACAATAATCACTGTCATCAGAAAGAAACCTTCTCAAATCTTCTACGTCTAAATGCTAGCCATCAACTTAGGTATCAACGTTTAAATACAAATTTACAAAGAAAGGAAAATTTACACCAATGAAAATTAAAGAAAATGCTATTAACACACATAGCAATTGGGAAACCGAAATAGAGACATGAACCAAGTAATCACAGAAGGTAAGTTTGTGACCACTTATGATGGTTTGAATAAGAATGACCCCCCCCCTCACTCCAAGGCTCTGATATTTGAATACTTGGTCCCTGGTTGTTGGAATTGTCTGGGAAAGATTAGGAGGTACGGTTTCTTTGGAGGAAATATATCTCAGCTCCTGCTCCACAGTCAAGCATTAAACATTTTTTATTAGATATTTTCTTTCTTTACATTTCAAATGTTATCCCCTTTACTGGTTTCCTCTCTGAAAATGCCCTATCTCATCCCAGCCCAACTCTTGATCACCAACCCACCCACTCCAGCTTCCTCTTTACTGGGGCCTCAAACCTCAGGGCCAAGGGCCTCTCCTCCCTTTGATGTCCAACAAGGCCATCCTCTGCTGCATATGCAGCTGGAGCCATGGAACGACAATATGAAACAACCAGTACCCCCAGAGCTCCCAGGGACTAAACTACCAACCAAAGAGTACACATGAAAACAATATATTTTAACCGAAAGAACTATAAATTAGTACAAACATTCTGAAAGAAAGTTAGTAATGTAATTACATTTAAAGAGTATAAGAGAAGTAATGCTTTTTGATTATGTTTCTAAGAATATATCTTGAGGGAATGAGAGATTTACCAAAGAAACACATGAAGCAATATTCTTGTTAGCATTGTTGATAAAAAAGAAAATAAATAATAACACCCGTAATGGTATTTTATAATGCAATTAAAATTATGTCTGAAAGATCATTTAATGACATGTAAGATTAAGAACACACACACACACACACACACACACACACGCACGCACGCATGCACGCACGCGCGCGCATGCACATTCAGACACACATGGCATAAATGGATATATGCTGAGACAGAGATAGAGACAAAGAGTAAGAGAGTCAGAGACAGAAAGAGACAGATTATTTTGTTTAAAAAAAACACAGAGAATGTAGGGGAAATGATAGATGATAATTAAAACAGTACCTTTAAAAAATAAAATAAAATACTGTTTCCAAATATATCAGTAGTCACACTGAGTAGAAATGAATGAAATTCATAGTCTTACCTACATTTAAGAAGTAGCACCATGTTTTGTGTATTGTTTACCTCAGTTCATTATACAATGACAATCTCAGGAATTATAGCTTCCATGTTTGTCCTTACATTGATAAATCTGCTTTCTCTGAGAAATTTCTACACTTAAACTCTATCCTTGCTTTACCAAGGATATTTTGAAACTTCTTTAGTGTGCACTGCTAAATGCTTCATTTGTGAAGGATGTGTGTGTGTTTGTGTATGCCTCTGTGTGTGTGTGTGATGTGTGTGTGTGTGTGTACAGACATACATATACATATATATGAGTTTATTGTTTGTTGCAAATTGTTTTAATGGATGAATTGCATTTTTTTCTATTTCGTGATGGACAAAATTAAAATGTCTTCAGTAGAAACTGCACTTTAAATATTTGATATAGTTTCCTTGGTAGCAGTATGTGGCACAAAAGTCTTTCACAGCAGAGAGTAGTGGCACTAAACCACTGTCCCAGCCAACCTTAGGTCATGGGAGACAAGAAATGCTTTACAGTGTTCTATGACACTGCCATACATGCTAATAATACAAGCCTGACTTACAATTTCATTTGCTATGTGTTTTTCAGGAGGAAGCCTCTGTAAGTCAGAAGCTTTTTTTCCCCGATATATAATAGCACCAAGTTGTTAAATAATGACAAAAGTAGACAATACTCTCATAAATTTTATACCATCAATTCTCACAAAATGCTTCCATTGACTTTTTTCAAACTTTTATATGCTCCATCAAAGTGATGCTTGATTCTAACAAAGAAATATACACAGAATATGAATGGTTTTATGGCTTACTTATATCATCAAACAATATAACAATGAAATTAGATAAACATCAAAGCTTGACACCTTAGCAAGATAAATTTCTTTGATAATACAGATTATAATTAAGCGGCAAGGTTGGCATATTCTTTGCCACTTTCTAGACAATAAATCAAAACAATAAATCAATCTATGAGTTGCAATGTCTTCTGATTATCCTGGTATAAGTGCTGTTAGGATAATCAACTCCAAATCACAATGTAGCATGCCTGAATGCATGCTGGAAAATTTTCAGTTCACCATTAGAAAATATTCCCATACAGAGATAGAATAGACATCAATCATATGAAGAATTAGTAGTAATATTAAATATAGGATGATAAATATTATGTTGTGGGTTTTTTGAATATTTCCTTTTAAAACAATTTTAATAACAGCACTGGACTTTAATGTTTGATAAAATTAGTATGTGCAATAAACAATTGCTTTTCAGAAGCAATGAATACTTGCCAGTAAGCGCCTACACATTGATGATTCCTGACTGCAGAATAATACTTGCATCTGTGAATTTCAATATCTCAATGTTTGTAATATTAAGTAGTTTGCTTCTCATGTATTTACTTCTTTTCATGATTTTTCTCTACTTTTATTAACATGCTTAGAAGACAAAAAGGGGGAATGTCCTAGGAAATATGAATGTCTTCTATGAGCTTGACTATATTGGTGAGTGGCTTCCGTCATAGAAATTTCAAAATTGAGTGAACCTCTTGCCAACATATTTGACTGTTCTCAAAGATATGGTGACCAACTTCTGACTTATAGTAATAAATATTGTGAAGCTTATTACTTATGCTGCCAAATCATAGTCTTTTTTTTTTAGCAGCAACACAATGCTAAAAAATTCAAACTTAAGTCCATTTGGTGACATTTGGAATCTAATTAGAAGCAATAATTACATTATCGTTTTTAGTTAAAAGTCTCTTTTAGATTTATACCAACTCCTTTGAAAATGATAATAAATTTCCCTAGTTTTGTTTATAATTTGTTGATTATCTTACTTGTATGTGTCTCTTGGAGTGCTGAGGATTAAAACCAGGACCATAAACAGTAAGCAACCCTTCATCACTAAGCTACACCCTGAGTATGCTTGTATTTGTCTTTTATATTTCTAATAAGATTGCTGATTTCTTTGTATTTAATTATATTGGTCTTCACTAAGCTCTTACAATTAGTGCCTTTGTATCTGATATTGGCTTTGAAAATGTTGTGTGAGCACCAATTTAAAGTATTTTTGCTTTTCCTCCTGTCTTTTTTCCTACCCTGGGTTACAGATTTTTCAGTCTTTTTTCTTTTGCTCTAGATATTGAATATGCTTCTCTCTGAATTCTCTTTTCTCTTCTAGTGTCTCCAAATGAATATTTCTCACTGCCCCATCTTCACATTCTCTAACACTACTGTCAACTGTGTTTAATCTCTTGTAAACTGAGTCTATTAAATTCCAAGTATGTTGTTTTGTTTGTCTGTTTTGGTACTAATACTTCCATTTCATTTTTCTCATATGTCTAAATTCTAAGTCAATGTTATTTTTCTTTTCATCTATTTTCAAAAACGTTAATCTTTGTTGATTATCTCAATCAATACATAATCCGAATCAATATCATGTGTATGTAACCCTAAATATTTCATTTATTTTCTGAATTTCTGTGTTTTTCTTCTGCATTTGGATATTTAGTTCTGATTCACAGCATTTACTTAGTTTGATGCTAGATATGACATGTAAATAATTTAATGATTCCAAAGATGTTGTCTTTCAGACAGGACCTTTTTTTATGACCAGTAGCTAAAATAAGATCCAGTCATCATAACCAGTAGAGATCATTTATCTATCATTCGTCTTTATTACAAACATATAGCCATACCAGGCTCTCAAGAAAAGATAAATTAAATATAATTTCCTTACCTTATTGTTCAAGTTTCACTTCTGTTACTTATTACCACAACAGATTTTTTGCTGTTATTGTTCTGAAAATTTTAGATATCTTAAAATTATTTATCTGAAATTTATCTTCCAAATCCAGGTCACTTTAGTTGTTCTCTATGTTTAAAAGCAACTGGTTTTGCTTTTCTCTGTATTTTATCCAAACTCTGTAGTTGTGTTTGGGGAAAAATTTAGCCTGATATAAACCACAAAAGCCATCACTGGGGCAATTAAGGTTTGTGCCTTATTTCTTTATGTATTAAAGGTTTAACTGAATGTGAGCACATAGTATGTGCTTAAAGTGAGTTGACGACATGAAGGAATAGATCAGTGAACGAAATATAGCATTTGGGACTTAAAAAAGGAAATCAATATTTGTACTGATTGTTTAAAACTTTATGTAATTGTTACCTTTGATTTATACTTTAATAAAAATATATATGCCTGTGTTCACTTTGGGGCAATGAATACATTCTATAAGTTAATTATGTGTTATTAATTATATCATATTTATTATATATGACACTATTGTGATGTTATTTTATGCTCAAGGAACTTCTTCATTATGATAATGTATCCTGTCCAGTAGACAGTTTTTTTGGCCGTAATGCTAAAAATCCACAACCATGACCACAGCATTTGTTATGTTTTCATTCTATATTTATTATTAGATTTTAAATTTTATTTCTAAATTTTAAGTTTATTTTAAATTGATTTTAAATTTATTTAAGATTTATTTCTCTTCATCTCAGCAGTTCTCAAACTCTTGATGGTGGTCTCTTTGAGACCCTTTCACAAAAACTGGAAAACACAGACATTTATATTATGATTCATACCAGTAGCAAAATTACAGTTATGAAGTAGGGATGAAAACATTATGGTTGGGGGTCATCAAAACATGAACAACTGTATTAATAGGTTACAGAATTAGGAAGGTGGAGAACCACTACATTGCCTCATATATTTTTGTTTTATATTCCAGGTCATGATCTGGAAGAATATAGAATAGAAGAAATAACTTAAATTTCTTACAAAATGCCTTCTTTATTTTTCATGGTCTTAATCGGTGTTCTATTGCTGTGAGATACCATGACCATGACAACTCTTATAAAAGAACGTATTTAATTGGGGTTTGCTTACAGTTTCAGAGTTTTAGTTCATTACCAGCATGGCAGGAAGCATGGCAGCACACAGACAAACATGACAGCTGAGAGTTCTACATCCAGTCACGGGCAGCAGGAATAAAAGGACTCTGGGACTGGCTTGAGCTTTTGAAACCCCAAAACCTATACCCAGTGGCACGTTTCCTCCAACAAGGCTGCATCTATTCCAGCAAAGCAATACTTGCTCCAACAAGGACACATCTAATCCCTTTCAAGTAGCACTTCTCCCTAATGACCAAATTGTCAGATATATGACTATGGGGGTTATTATCATTCAAACCATCACACACATACTCTTTCATAAAAAAAGAAATGAAAAAATGCATAGTTAGTAGATTATAGAAAACCCTGTTTCAACTTCATAGGTCACATAGACAAACAGAAAGACATGAGAGAAGAGAGAAACCTGCTGGTAAGAATGAGTTTCAGCTAGAAGAGAGGGGAGAAAGAGTAATTAAGAAGGACTGCTATTCAATATGTACAGTTATAAAACTGTCAAAGAATAAAAAAGTAAATACATTTTAAAACAATGTTTAACTATACTTGCATTGACAAATTTGTTAAGCATCTACTTATATACCAAATATTTTAAGTAATTTAAGTAATGCATATGCAAATTTTATTGAGCTGTTTAATATCTAATGAAATAATGCAAGCATTAGCTTTGTAGTCTCTTTAGTAGATGAGGAAAACAGTTCATAAAATCAAACAGCATGAGAAAAGTTAAAAAGCAAGCCTAATATCTTGATACTAATATTTGTAAGATTAGTAAGGAATGAATAAAATGTCTGCCTCTACATAACATGGCAACTTGGCTGCTTACTTCTGCTATCTTTCTCCTGTTCGTGAGAGGCTTCAATTAAACACTACAAATATTTTCTGAAGTAGGATAATACTGTTTTATTTTAGCTTAGTACTTACAAATCCTTTCTTTGCTTATCACCATGCTTTCTGTAAAATAAGAGCCCTTTAATTTGCCTTTCACATATTTATGCCTGAAGGTACACCTTCAAATGGATCAAACTTAATTGCATTGTGGCCCTTAGCTAGTTCAAATTCCTCAATCAATTCACCTCAGACTCATCTTCTTTCAAGACTAAACAACCCCATTTTTCTTAATCTCTTCTCATATGTTCAGTAATCCCTTCCCTTCCATTTATCATTTCTGTTGCCCTATGCTCTCTTTAGTTTAGCTATAATGTTCTTCAAATAAGGTCCTCTATCAGATGTGTGCATGCTTAAAACTCGCGCCTCTACCTTCCTATTAGTCTGAGAGGCTGCTCTGATGATTGCAGCTTGCACGGTGATTATGAATTTCAAGACTGTGAAATGTAAAAGGCTACATTCTCGAGAAGTAGAAACAAATGACATTTTTTTCATGTTGCTCTTTTTCAAGAACATGCATTGCCTAGAAAATGAAAAAGTGAGTCTTCAAAGCCCAAGAAAGGAAATGTTTGGTGTGAGAAATTGATTTTGTAATATTCATATATAAAAGCTAATTTGAATTTTCAGGAGGTGAGGTCATAATTATTAATAATTAAATAGTTTGTTTCTTCCAAATTGCCCAGTAACTTTTCTAGACATAATCTATGATTAACAAGGAGATGTATTTGACATGAATTTAGGGGCTCTGTAGTGCTGGAATAAATTCATCATAAAATTATAATCTATTTTTTAAAAATAAGTAAAGCAAATATCATCCAAATAAATAAGTCTGCAACTCTCCAAGGTATCCCTAAAAGGAAACACGGCTATAGGAAACATCAATTATACAAGCCTCTTGATGGTACATAGCTACTTCCGTGCAAGGAGTAATTACTGTCTCCAGAGCTGACCCAGAGAATCTCTGTAGGGAGTGAATGTAATAGTGTAGTTGAGCCATATGCCATGGGCATTTCTGTGCACTGATGGAGAAGACTAATTTGGGAATGAATTGGAAGAAGTCATGTGTATTTATGCAAAACAATACTGCTATTCTCTTATGAAAAGCTCAAATGCTATACTCAGATTCTTAAGGGAAGGACAGAGTGGCAAAACCAGAAGTTGGGAAAACTAATTCACTGGTTGACTCTCAACAGTAAGTACTTAATTGAGACCAGCCGGCAGAGCATGGGTAAGCAGCCCAAATGGCTTAAAGTTGTTTCAGTTGAATGTTTTCAAGTACATTGGTAGTTCTAATGATTACAATTAAAGAGATCACCTTGATTTTGTTGACTTTCAAGTGATAGGGTACCAATTTGTCTAGTTAAAGGGATGAATAATCTGTTGGACCTGTAAACTAATACTCTTAGTCACAATTTAGCTTCATATCCAGACAAATCCACAAGAAATCACATTGTCTACTTCTTTACCTATTGTTTAACTGTGCCTTCTACGTTGGTTCCATGATCTTCACTCATGATGGGAAGGAAGCTGCACACAATTATAATGCTATATTATATACACACGCACACACACACACCCACATATATATATATATATAAAATGTGTGTATATATATATATATATATATACATAAAATGTATATATATATACACACACACATATATATATGTGTGTGTACAGAAGCATTAAATCAAGAGGGAATTTCAGTAGCTGATAGGGTTTGCTTCTCCTAATTTCTCATTTACTTCAATCCTCTTCAGGCTAAAACTGAGATGACCATAGCACACTTAACAATTATATGTCATGAAAGGTGTGGATTGGTGCTTTTTGAAGGGGAAATCATGTTGCTATCAGAAGAAAAATATAAATGAAAAAGTGGAAATTTGATGTACTAATTCATTACAGAATTATGAGCCACCATAGAAAATCCTTTGGACTATAACAGCAGAGAGTGGAACCCTTCTCTATGCTGGTACACTACAACAAACACATCAGAGCTGTTAAAAAGGCTTGTGAGAGCAAGAGTCTCGATGGACTTCTATGGCCTCTAAGAATTCAGATAGCTCTGTATTGGTCTGGTGCAGGAGGGCCATTCATTCCTAGAACATTAGAAATCCTCATTCTTTATTTGTGGTGTGCTTGTTTGTCATAAGACATTGAAATCATAAGTGACTTGCAAACTTTGTTCCCACTCAGTCATCAAATGAGCCCGAGAAATATGAATATCGATGGTTCTTCACCATGTGGACACTTGCTCACAGAAGGTTAAATGGTGGGGCTTATGCTGTTGATGACCATTGATGTCAAAAAATGGACTGAGATACAAATTTCTTTGACTGTTTCCTATGTAAAACAGATACCAGCACTCTATGTTAGCAATACAGTTCAGAAGGCATAGAAAGCAAACCTGTTTAATTGCCAACTGTAAAGCAATCTGTGCAACTGACATAAAATAAAAATACTCCACTCCTTTGTTGTCCAGTAATTACTAGTCCTCACATAAACATGTAAAGAGAACTGAGAGTTGATTCAGACTTCCACAGATGCTGGGATTTCCCAGTTTTGAAAAACTGATTTATTTATCTTCTGTACAAGTGTTTCTCTTGCAAGTGTATATATGTATCACATCCATGTATTGTGCCTACAGAAGCTCTTGAATCTTTAGGAGCTCAAGTTACAGGTGGTTATGAGCAGGCATGAAGGTGCTAGGAGCTGAGCCCATGTCTTCTGCAAGAACACAGAGTGCTCTAAGCCCTGTGCCATCCTATCAGTCCTAAGCTCAGTTATACAGTTCTAATTACTGTACCTCACATGCCATTTGGTTAATAAGCTAGATCATATGTATTAAAGATCTATGTCATCATATTTTTTCTTTCATTTTCTTTTATTGGATATTTATTTTATTTACATTTTACATTTTTTTTATTTTCTAAGTTTTTTTTATTTACATTCCAAATCATTTCCCCTTTCCAGTTTCCTCCCTCCCCGAAAGTCCCATAAGCCCCCTTCCCTCCCTCTTTTCCCCATTCAACCCCCTCTCCCTTCTCTGTCCTGGCATTCCCCTACATCCAGTCTTTCCAGGACCAGGGGTCTCTCCTTCCATCTTCTTGGAAATCTATTGATATGCGAATTGTGTCTAGGGTATTCCGAGATTCTGGGTTAATATCCCCTTATCAGTGCTTGCATACCAAGTGTGTTCTTTTGTGATTGGGTTACCTCAATAAAGATGATATTTTCAAGTTCTGACCATTTGCCTAGGAATTTCGTGAATTCATTGTTTTTAATTGCAGACTAGTATTCCATTGTGTAAATATACCACATCTTCTGAATCCATTCCTCCATTGAGGGACATCTGGGTTCTTTCCAGCTTCTGGCTATTATAAATAAGGCTGCTATGAACATAGTGGAGCATGTGTCCTTATTGCATGCAGGGGAAGCCTCTGGGTATATGTCCAGGAGTGGTATAGCCGGATCCTCCGGGAGTGTCATGCCCAGTTTTCTGAGGAACCGCCAAACAGCTTTCCTTGAACATATGGGCACAAGGGAGAATTTCCTGAACAGAATTCCAATAGCTTATGCTCTAAGGTCAAGAATTGACAAATGGAACCTCATAAAATTACAAAGTTTCTGTAAGGCAAAAGACACTGTCAAAAGGACAAAGCCGCAACCAACTAACTGGGAAATGATCTTTACCAACCCTACATCCGACAGAGGGCTAATATTCAATATATACAAAGAACTCAAGAAAGACTCCGCCGGGCGGTGGTGGCGCATGCCTTTAATCCCAGCACTTGGGAGGCAGAGGCAGGCGGATTTCTGAGTTCGAGGCCAGCCTGGTCTACAAAGTGAGTTCCAAGACAGCCAGGCTACACAGAGAAACCCTGTCTTAAAAAATGGGGTACAGAGCTAAACAAAGAGTTCTCACGTGAAGAATATCTTATTTACATTTTAAATGTTATCTCCTTTCTAGGTCTCCCCTCCGGAAACCCCCTATCCCATCTGCCCTCCCCCTGCTTCTATGAGGGTACTCCCCGACCCACCCACCCATTTCTGCCTTCCTGCCCTAGCATTCCGCTACAGTGGGGCATTGAACCCCCTCAGGCCCAAGGGCCGTTCCTCTCACTGATGTCCAACAAGGCCATCCTCTGACACATATGTGACCAGAACCATGGGTCCCTCCATGTGTACTCTTTGATTGGTGGTCCAGTCCCCAGTCCCCGGGAGCTCCCAGATGCGTCTGGCTGACTGACGCTGTTGCTCTTCCCCTGTGGCTGCAAACCCCCTCAGCTTCTTGAGTCACTTCTCCAACTCCTCCATCGTGGACATTGCGCCCAGTCCAATGGTTGGTTGTGAGCATCCGCCTCTGTATTTGTCAGGCTCTGGCAGAGCCTCTCAGGAGACAGCCATATCAAGCTCCTGTCAGCAAGCACTTCCCAGCATCCACAAGAGTGTCCAGGTTTGGCTCTATATGGGATGGATCCCTATGTGGGGCAGTCTCTGGATGGCCTTTCCTTCAGTCTCTGCTCCACACTTTTTCTCCATATTTTCTCCTGTGAGTATTTTGTTCCCCCTTCTAAGAAATACTAAAGCATCCACACTTTGGTCTTCCTTCTTCTTGAGCTTCATGTGGTCTGTGAATTGCATCTTGTGTTGTCTTCATTTCATTTTTCCATACTATTTTCTTTTAAGTTAGCACAGAATGTAATGGGTTTCATTCTAGCATTCTCAAGCACAGCTTATTTTCATTGCCCCCTGTGCAGTTATTCTCTTGTCAACCTGACAAAAGTTAGGGTCATCTGCGATAGGGAACCTTATTTAAAAAATGAGTCCATCAGATTAACCTGTAGACAACTCTGCAGGCATGTCTTGGTTAATGACTGATGCGGGAAGACACAGCCCACTGTGAGCAGCTCTACCCCCTATGCAGGTGGCTCTGGGTTCCTTGGACTAAGGATGCTAAAAGCAAATTAGGTAAGCCACGGAGAGCAAGAGAGTAATAAGGGTTCCTTCATGACCTCTGTGATAGTTTCTGCCTCACAGTCCACAACTTGAGTCCCTGCCCTGAATTCCCTTCATGGCAGACTATAAGCAATAAACTGAAATAATCTTTCCCTCTGAAAATTGGCATTTGGTCAGTGTTTAACACCATGTATGCCACTTCCCATCCTTTCCTTCCTTGTCCTCCACCTTGCTCCCTTCCATGGCCCTGTTTCTGCCTTTATGTCCTATGGGTTCTATTAACTTTTCTTTCTTCCTCCCTTGTTAAGATCTTGTCTTACCTTTTTATGACCCTTTTCTAGTGTCACAGACTATAGCACAGTCATCTTTTTGAGTCTCAATTATTTTACTTACATAACGATCTCTGATTCCATTACTTTTCTTGAAAATTTCACTTCTGTTTTTAATGATTAAATATATTTCCATTGTGTATGTACTGTTTTCTTTATCCCATTCATCTCTTAGTGAACATCCAGGCAGTGTCCATTTCTTAGCTCATTATGAATAGTGTAGCAATGAGCACAGATGTGCCAGCATCTCTGTGGTAGAACTCTCAGTACATTTGCGTATTCGTGGTAGAACTGGGTCACATGGTAGTTCTATTTTTAGTGTTTTCAGGAACATCCACATTGATTTATATAGTGGATATGCCAGCTCATACTCCTATCAGCAGTGAATTGCTTCCTCTTTCCCCACATTCTTGTTGGCATTTGTTGTGTGTTGTTTTCTTAATGCTATTCATCCTGAATGGGATAAGATGGGTTCCCAAAGTAGTTTCAATTTGCATTTCTCTGATGACCAAGGATGCTGAACATTATTTCAAATATTTATTGGTCATTTGTGGGGTTTTTTTTAGAATTTCTAATTAGTTCATTAGCCTCTATGTTGAATGAAAGACTTGGGGAGAAAGTGTTTAATGCTCATATAATTCACATATTCTAGCTGTTAACCCCTTGTCTGATAGATATCTGTCAATGACTTTCTCTTTCTCTCTTTGACTGGCGATTTAAACTGGAGATTGTTTCTTTTGTTATACAGCAGAAATTTCTCAGTCTGTTTAATCTCTTTTATCAATTCTTCTGTGTGTGTGTGTGTGTGTGTGTGTGTGTCTGTACATGTGTGATTGTGTTCATGTGAGTGTACATGTATGGGCATGAGTGTGTGTTTAATTGTATTTGAATATGTGTAATTTGGTGTGTGTGTGGATGTGGGTGTTAATATATATGTGTGGGTGGGAATGAGTATGTGCATGGTTGTGTGTGATTTTGTGTTTGTGGGTGTTTGTGAGTGTGTATGTATATGTGTTAAGGTATGAGTGTGAATGGATATGAGTGTGTATGTATATGTGTTAAGGTATGTGTGTGAATGGATATGAGTGTGTATGTGATTGTGCATATGAGTGTGTATGTGACTCCATGTGTATGTATATGTGTTTTTGAGTATACATGTGTGGGTGTGTATGTGGTATGTGTGTGTGTGCCCATGTGTGTGTGTGTGTTATTAGAATCCTTTTCAGATATTTTTGCCCATTCTTGCATTTTTGAAGTGTTTCCCTATGTTTTTCCAAGAGTTTTGATATTTCAAGTCTTCTATTAATATATTTGGTCATTTCAAAATGACCTTTCTGCAGGGTGACAGCTTTAGAGATAATATTTGAATATCTAGTTTCCCCAGTACCATTTGTCAAAGAGATTGTTTATTTTAACCTATGTATGTTTTTTGCACTTTTGTCAATAATTAAGTGGGGGCAGCTCTGTGGATTTATATCTGAGTCATCTATTGTGTTGTATTGGCTTAGCTGTCTGCTTTAGGGCCAGTACCATGTTGTCTTTGTCCCTGTGGTCTTGTAGCACAATTTAAGATCAGATATTGTAATGCCTCCAGCATTGTTCTTTCTTAGCACTGCTTTGGTTATCCAGGGTCTCTGCGTTTCTGTATATGGTTTAGGATTGTCTTTTACAGTTCCATGAAGAATGTATTAGGATCTTGATGATGCTATCCTGAATCCTGCTTTTGACAATAAAGTCATTCAACACAATATTAATTCTGCCAATCCATGAGCATGGAAGCTTTTTTTCTATTTTCTAGGGCCTTCTTCCATTTTTTCTATGCCTTTATATTTCCATCTTAAAAGTAGTTCAGTTCTTAAGTTAGGCTAATTCCTATGTATTTTAATATTTTTAAAGTAAAATGTGGATGTAATTTCACCCTAATTTCATTTTTGGCAAGTTCATTATTGGTATATATAAAATTCACTGATTTCATATGTTGATTTTGTATACTGCTACTTTGCTGAAACTGATTATCATATCTAAAGATTTTCTGGTTGAATTAAAGTCCCATTTCTTCCACTTAGGAATTCAAATAAGGTTTTTAATTGCTCTGTTTTTAGTTTTCAAAAATTCTAAATAAAGTCATGTATTTATTCCTACTTCTAATAGATATTTAAAGAATTAACCAAATGATATGTGAAAATTCTTTAGAATGGACACAAAATTTACTCATTAAAAATATAGTTTTATCATTGAAAGCTCCCTACAATACAAATCTCAAAAACTGACAAATTAGACAGCAGAATCTATCTACTCTTGGTATTAAAAAGATGGAAATGTGTGTGTATGTATGTATGTGCATACACATGCACATGCAAGTGCTTGCAGGTGTGCATGCGTGTGTGTGTGTGTGTGTGTGTGTGTGTGTGTGATTTTTTGAAAGCATAGTTTGGAGAAGTTTGTTTCAAACATAAACAGTATAATTTATTTCCTAGTCATCAAGAGCAGATTTGCAGCTGGAGAAGGGAAAACAAAGAATCAGGCATTCATCTGTAGTCAACTCTGAAGTCATCCAGTTCTTTAACTGTCTGAAACTTCAGATTCCAACATGGTTCCTTTGGGATCATCTATGTCCAGTCATTTCATGGAATTTTCATGAAACTATGTGATAGATTGTAATACATTATATATATATATATATATATATATATATATATATATATATATATATGATATGTACTTGGCTCTTTGAACCCTCAAGTATGCTTCTTCAGTTAATACTGTTTCAGAAAATATACTGCTTTCTGAGTAAGATAAAGCTTGAAAAACTCTTGACTTACTCTAAACGTGTGCTGTAAAGATGTTCCATGGTGGAGTTATATAATTCTTTCTTTCTTCAACTACCAAGACTCTCTCTGGAAACACATTTGCTTTGTCTAGATCTTAGAATGTTCATTGCCTTCTTTATTGCACCTTCCATAAATTCCAAATATTATCTGCTATTTACTGAAATTGAAGTACTTCCCAACTCATTAAACCCACATGCCCAGTAAATGCTCTTTTGATGAGTAATGATTGAGAAGTGATTGGATTATGAGAAAGGAGCCCTAATAATGGAGCCAATGCCCTGAACTCCAGAGTGGATCTCTACCTCTTCTTCCAGGTGAGACTGGAAGATTATTTTTAAAACAAGAAGGCAACATTCACTACAACAGTAACCTGTTAAGCTGTTGAGCATAATGCTTTTCTCTCTCTGGGACCTTATGCAACAAATTCCAATTATTTAACTTCTACTTAGTTTATGATGTGTTTGTCATAGAAACAGACTAAGACAATACTTTTCCCAACTGCTAATGCCAATACTATTAATGCCCCATAACTAGTGCTGATCCAAGTGGCAGTGTTTTTTTTGTAGAGTTCCAAACTGCTATAAGGTTCTCTAATGCTCTGAGCTCCTTTTATGTGTCTCTTTTTGGGTCATTAGCATGCGGATTAGACCAATGTTCTTATATGTGCACTGGGTGTCTCTAGAGTCTTAAAACTTCTTTCTGTCCACATCACTAGGTGAAGTAAAAGATGTCACCATGGATCTTTGAAAAGTTTCTAATCAGCACATGTCAGGAAATTCCCTTCCCCAAATTCCACTAACATATTTCTCCCCTCAGTAAGTTTCTCTCTATTACATATGTCATACCCAGGACTCTAATATTCTCGCCACTGTTGGTTCATTATATCATTTAGTATGTTGTTGGTGTAAGGTTTTATACTATATCTTGGCAGTCTCTCTTCCTTCAGTTTACTGCTAGGCAGAATTATTTAAAAGTTTTCAGGTAATTATGGGGCAAGACTGACTACATATACTGTTTTTTTTTCTTTTATGTGAGTGCTGTTTTAGAAAAAAAATAACAGAAATTAGCGATAAGATCAATGTCTGAACGGCATGTTTGTTATATGCTCCAGAAAATGACAAATGGACAGCATATCTCTGACCATCCAGAAAGCTCCTGATGCTGTCAGCACCCTGGTTTTAAAGTATGTGCATCTTTCACTACCCAGATGGTAAGTGACCTGCGGACTTTCATTGCTCCCTGCACTGGGGATTGTCTCTCCCACTCCCACTGTGAAGTCCTTTCAGAATTCAGCAGTTATACCCGTGCGATTTGCCACCAGTCTCATTGATGGGAGGTTCACCCACTCTCCTTAAGGATGAGAATGCGATGGAAGGTTTAACACCCAACATTTAAGGCACTTAAGGTGCCAGGTCTGATTTATTTACAGCTTTTGATCGATGTCTACTTCCTGTGTGGAACATGCACTTGGTTGCAGGGCTGTCTCTCTTCAATTCCCTCACTTTCCCTACACTCATTTGAGTTGGCAATGCTTCCCCCAGACCTAACTCATGCCATGGTCATTTCTTGGTACCTAATTGAATCAGGAAGTTTGTCTCTACATGATCTGACAGTTTAATATTGTAACTGGAGAGCTGTTTGGTCAGTCTATGCATGAAAACAATGTAAAATCTAGAGACACTATGAAAAACATTAATGTATATTTTCTACTTATTCTTAGGTGTTTAAAAGTCTTATTTAAACTTAGCATAAATGAAGACCTGGGCTCTGCCCCAGTGCCTCAAAAACAAACAAACAAACAAACATACAAACAAACAAAAACCCTCTCTAATTTGGTTTGAGTCCACTAAAACTGTAGTAGTTGATGGGAGTGAATAGATTTTTTTCCCCACCTTGAGCAACATTGGCTGTATACTGTTATTATTCTGTTCCTTGCCTGCCTTAGCTTTTGAAATAAAATCTTCATAGAAAGAAATCTGGTGCTTTGTGGTTGAATAAGGGTGGGACAAGGAGGTAGACTGAAGAATAAGACTCCCTGACCTTTCTCATCTCACCTAACTGGCTGCAAACTTCCCCAGCTCCAAAATAATCCTTAAGGCTGTTTGCATTTCCAAAACTCTATTTTCCACGATACTGATTGTATTTTATGTTTTATGATTAGGCTCTGAAAGAGTTATGAAAATTCCCCTATGAGTAAATAGACAATCATAATAATGACAAAAACAAAAATTAGAATCCACAACTTCATTTTTCCCCTATATCAAGTCTGTACTTGTTCTAGTATTGTCTACAGGTATCGGATTTTATGGGAGTGCCATATTTAAACATTCATTATCAACTCATGCAATCAGACTTAAGTGCACTTAAGTAAACCATCTGTCTTTTTCTTTCTTATCTATTCCTCTGTAGTTGCATGTGGGGATCCGCTATTCTAGTAGTGTCTGGAGCCCATTTACCTGCACTAGTTATCCTGCAATCAGCAAAGGATGCATTCCCTTCCAATCCTTGATTTCTAGGACTTAAAAGCATCAACCTTTATAATGGCTCTACCCTTAAATGCAATACATTTTCACCTTTCTGCACAGGTGTGTGTGTGTGTGTGTGTGTGTGTGTGTGTGTGTGTGTGTGTGTATGTGTGTGTTTTCCAAAGCTCCAAAGGCAAAGTCTATCTTAGAGGGATAAAGTCAAAACCTGAACCTCTTTTGCAAAAACCAAAGCATGATAAAAACAATGTTTTGCAACTGCAAATACATTCTGGTCAAGCTGCACAGCCATGCAAACCATTTCTAGGCTACCGTACTGGCAGAGAATGACAGTAAGGCTACCTTCTGTTCCATCGCTGCAGCCCTGGAGCAGAAGCCTGGACCTCTTGATTGGGTTCTTACAGCCCGGTTATTCAAGCAGTGTGCCTGATTTTGGTCCAAAGAGGCAACAGTTCACTCTGCAAAGCAAACCAGAACAAACCTTTTCAACACATCACTGATGACTTGACGGCAGCGAGACCCGACTGTACAGAGCACCCAGGCTCAGTGGCAGGTCTTGCATTTTGGCAGTCAGATGCGTAAAAATGAATAGGACAGGGGGCTGGAGATGAGGCTGCATGGAAATAAAATACGATCCTGGGGATGTATTCTGTGGTAATCTTTCACATGCCATAGAAATAAAACTCCCCCAAAGGATACTGACTGTCAACACTCACCTTCATTTCTATCTTTTGTCTCCTGGGAGAGACATAATTCTTGTGAAGCAGGGTAATTAGGCTTCCTTATCTTTAAGTCCCAACTCTGTCTTATGTTTTTTGTATAGTTGGGGTGGAGTTGTTTAACCCTAGTTAGTTCTGGTTGCATCATGGGTTATATAAAAATTTTAGTACTTCTTTACTTAGTTGTTAAAAAGATTAACAGAATGAAAGTACTCTGTGTTAAGTAAATGATTAGTTCTACTAAGTGAGAGACAAAACATGTGTGTGTGTGTTCCTGTGTGCATGCGTGTGTGTGTGTGTGCGTGCATGCGTGTGTGCATGCACACACACACACACATATCACTAACTCTGTAATTTAAATTTAAATTCAATTTTGTATATTCAAATAGTTGTAATATACTATTTTAATTAATCCTCTAAATAACCAAGACACAGATACCATCAGGATTTCTATCTACAGATAAGAGATTTGCAAAGGTTAAGCCATTGAAGTATGTGCAGTTCCTAGTAAGACTGAGGTTTTAACTCAGACAATCTTTTAATCCATGTTCTCTCATCCATCACTCTTCACTGCTTTGACGGAAGCTAAGCAATCCAGACAGCTGGCTCTCCATCTTGTTCAATACATAAGTATGCTAAGAAAAAAAAATGCCATTGAGTATATCTAGTCGCCCACAGCCATGCGGGGATCACAGCACATATCCTGCCATAGCTGATTTAACTACTTGGATGGCTGGAACCAAAAAGTATTCATCCAGAAAGGTCAACAAGTGATGACTTAACATAAAACAAACCATGGACAGTAAGATTTTTTTTTTCTTTAGGGACTTTGAATAGACAAAGGCAGAAAAAAACACATTCTAAAACCATTGCATAGTTAGCTTAAACAAGGGATAATGTCCTTCCAAGGGTCACACATTGCCCAAAAGAAATCCCAGTGCTTGGAATTGTCTATATTATCCCAAGTTGTTGGTATAGGTATCCTAGAGACCTCCAAAACAATGAAGGCTATTGTCATTGCCCTAGGTAATCTCTTAGAACTTGAAGGGAAGACCCTATTGATAAAGGTACTATAGAAGTGGGCCATAGGGCATGGAGAAACCAAGTTTGTTCTGGTCAGGAAGCTCCCTCCATATAAACTAGCCATCATATTGTAGGAAGGTGCTATATCAGTTTTTAGGGGAAAAAGCCATAAATAGTCTTACACAGCTGTGAACCCTGTGAATTACAGTAATGAGTGGCATGGCAAGATACACCTGTGAATGTAATAGAGGAGTGGATGTCATGGTGGATGGGATTTAAGTTCTACTCCGTAGAAGTGAAAACATGACTGGTACTGGCCAGTAACAAAAGTTGGTGATACCTCCAGGTCCCAAGAGAAGGATACTACTACTCTTCTGCTAAATGAAAACACATTTTTATGTTTCTAGGCAGGCCAATGCAGCTCTAAGAACTTATCAGAGAAGTTTGATTGTGCAGCCGGTAGTGGTTAATGAAGAAAATCATAATTGGTCAAGGTCACAGTATAAAGAATGTGTCAGTGAAGTGTTGTTCAGTGTCTGAAGTGAAATTATTGCCCCCACCCCCCCACACACACACAAGGCTCAAGGACCATCATGGATGAGGGAAGGTAAAGATTGTAATAGAAAAAGGGGGACCGGACTGAAACAGTGTCTTTTGACTTTAACAGGAACTGTACTATGAACACATAGCACCTTTTGTTGCTTGCACAAAGGAAAGCCAGTCAACATTATATCATGAAAAGGGTAAGAACTCAGAGTCTCTGGCACAAAACTTAGTAGCTATTGACTGCTTCTAGGGGAGGGAGAATACTTTTCTTTAAGGGTGTTGCCTCCTGTAGACTGATCACTCTCTGGTGGATAGCTCAATTTCAATGAGTATGTGGGAAGCACAAATTGGATACCACAGATTATTTTTTAAAAGGGATAGAGGGGAGACAAGAAGAGATGGGTTGGGAGGTGATGATGAATCTGAGAGGATTTAGGGGAAAAATTGAGATGACTATCATTAAAATACAGGTTAGTAATGGTGGTGTTAGATATATCTTGCATCCATCAAATGCACTATGAAGTTTTGATTGACAAAATATACTCTTTTCTCCTATAAAGCGATTATTTCACATACATGCACAAATTTCAGAAATGAAATTATTTCAGGCTCAAGAAGTAAATGTCTCTCCATTGCTCAAAGCCCTTCCAAGGTGTTTATATGAAGGTTTAAGTTCTTCTGTTCGAAGTGAACTTCTTTTCCTCTGCTTACTTGCCTGTAGCCCAGTACTGCTTTGTCCTCTTCTGTTCTGGAATCCCCAGTAGGGATGTGGTGTTCCAGCAGGAATCTTAAGGAACCGAACACTAGAAAATAAGGTATGGGAATAGGGAGAAGTAAGACCAAAAAAGAGAGGATGTTCTCCCAGACCCAATTTCTAGCAGCTTGTCTGTATTATACATCCCTTTCATTAACCCAGTGCTGGGCCCCCTCTTTTTTCTCCTGCTCTGTTCCCCTCCTGAGCTCCATCCCATCTTTCAGACCCCTAGCACCATAGACACCATTATTTATCTTATCAAGAGTCTGGTTTTCCAGTCCTCTTTCTGGAGGAAAGCCTAACAAAAAGGTTGGACTAAATTTAATCCTTCCTATCATACAACAGAGTCTGAAGGGTAAGTGCAAAGATATTTGGCCCATGCAGTAGCTATTGAACATTTTGCAGTGTGTCTAGTTCAAAATGAGAGATGCCAGAATTATGAACTATGTACTAGATCCCAAAGGTTTAGTACAAATGAACACATTAAAAAAATCAACCACTTTTATTCTAATTACCCGCTTAATATATTACAGAATTAAATATCTATGTATATATGGTATTGTTAGTTTCATGTATTCCCTGTTCCCTTTTATACCATAATGTGACTGCCCTACTTATTATTAATAAATTACAATTTTCAGTCACTCTTTCAAATTTTCAGCAATTAAAATTATTTATTTGGCTTATATTATATTTATGTTAGGCGGCACTGGTGCAGAAGTTGTTCACAATCATAATTTACGTTTTGTCAAGACATTAGAATTGATGTTAATGTTGGTATTTTGAAATTGCATGCCAAAATATTTATACTGTGTGCTGGTTGTGAAGCCCAGCAGTACAGCTAGTACTTGCTAGATAAATATCTAGCAAGTGTGAGGCTGTGAACAGTCCCTAGCACCACAACGAGCTTACCTGCTCCTTTTGATTCAGAGCAACCTAAAATTGTGATGCAGGATATGCAAGTCAGAATGAGGACAATGAGTCAGCAGAACTTCAGCATGAAAGGTGTGTAGGACAAGCAGAGGGTCAGGAGCTCAAGCTGTGTGAAGAGATGACAGAATAGGGCCAAGCCGATACAAGGAAAGCCTGCGACAAAACTGACTCTTGCCCAGAAGGTAAAGGTCCTTGCTACTTCTCTTGAGGTTGCCCCGTTGTGGTTGTGTCTGGAGCCCTCAGGTAGCCTTCCTGACTGTGGCTGCTCTTCCTGAGGTGATGCATAGCTGATGTACTAAAATCTGCAGCTTGCTGGAGCCACAATTTGCTTTCCTGAGCACCTTACTCATGCTGTACTTGTAATAGTGATCACATTGCAGTTTACATCTGAAGGAGTAAAAAAAAAAAAAAACCCGAATCCTCAATAACATAATCTTCGCATAATCACTGTTAAATGATAAATAATTAAGGGCGAATCACATAGTAGAAATAACTCTGAAAGCAGTAAAATGGGTTGAGGCCATAGAGAGGTTTTATCAAGAGAAGGTGCTACATTCCCAGGAAAGCACAGTTGAGCAGAGACAGCAGAGGACAGACTCATTATGCCAAGATCCAGAAATCAGGAGAGAACAGAGGACATTCCAGACAACTTGTATCTAGGTTCTGATTCCCCTGAAACTCATCAAAGTTAAATACAAGTTGGAAACTAGTGCTCAGTGAAATAGATTGTATGCCCCCCCCGGGGGGGGAGCTTCCTCAGCTCCTTTGGGGGTAGGAATTTCAGAAGGGTCCTTTTTCTAACTCACCAAATGGCCCCTAGAGATTTCCTAGAAGTTTCCGTGTATGCTAGAATTTAGAACTATGTCTTGGTTCTTGGCTATTTAATGCTTCTCACATAAAACAAATACTCTTGTCTAAGATGAAAGCCTAGTGAGAGTCTCCAAGAAAGGGAGTATGTACATTACTATGAGGAAGAGCTCTACAAAGGATCTCAGACCAGTGCTAGGAGGGCTCAGTGAAAAGGTCTATGATTAAGAATCAAAAGCCTTAGATCCACATACTGGTTATCTCCTTAACTGACATGTTTCTTACAGTGAGATTGTTTTCCCAATACTTTTCTTTTATTTATTTATTTATTTATTTATTTATTTATTTATTTATTTATTTTCTAAGTTTTTTATTTACATTCCAAATCATTTCCCCTTTCCAGTTTCCTCCCTCCCTGAAAGTCCCATAAGCCACCTTCCCTCCCTTTTTTCCCCATTTAACCCCTTCTTGTTTCTCTGTCCTGACATTCCCCTACATCCAGTCTTTCCAGGACCAGGGTCTCTCCTTCCATCTTCTTAGAAATCTATTGATATGCGAATTGTGTCTTGGGTATTCTGAGATTCTGGGTTAATATCCCCTTATAATGGATTCAGAAGATGTGGTATATTTACACAATGGAATACTACTCTGCAATTAAAAACAATGAACTCATGAAATTCCTAGGCAAATGGTCAGAACTTGAAAATATCATCCTTAGTGAGGTAACCCAATCACAAAAGAACACACATGGAATGCAGTGCCAATACTTTTCTTAAATAAAACCATGGAGGAGCTAGAGAAAGGACCCAAGGAGATGAAGGAGTTTGCAGCCCCACAGGAGGAACAACAATATGAGCCAACCAGTACCCTCAGAGCTCCCAGGGACTAAACCCCCAACCAAAGAGTACACATGGAGGGACCCATAGCTCCAGTTGCATATGTAGCAGAGGATGGCCTTGTCGGACATCAATGGGAGGAAAGGCCCTTGGTCCTGTGAAGGCTTGATGCCCCAGTGTAGGGTAATGCCAGGACAGGGAAGAAAGAGTGAGTAGGTTGGTGAGCAGGGGAGGCGGGGTAGGATAGGGGGTTTTCAGAGGGGAAATGTGGAAAGGGAATACCATTTGAAATGTAAATAAAGAAAATATCTTTAAAAAATCAGGTTAATTTTTCTGTGAATTTTATTTATTCTAGAATGTCTCAAAGATTGTGCAAGTTAAGAAATATGGAATTACTGTACAAACGTAAATGTTTTGCATGAATATAGGAGATGTGCCCAGAGGAAGTGATGCTCAGTGTTACCCACAGTGAGGCTGGCTGCTGAAGGCCAGAAGAGCATTAACTTGTGCTACAGAGCTCTTCTTTGGGCTCAGAATGATTGTTTCCCAATGTGGTGATAAAAGGTCGACATTGTTGTTCTTCCTGTGGGGTTGCAAACCCCTTCAACAACATCAGTCCTTCCTTTAACTCCTCCAATGGGGTCCCCCTGCTCAGTCCAAAGGTTAGCAGAGAGCATTCCCCTCTGTGTTGGTCAGACTCTGGCAGAGTCTCTCAGGGAACAACTATTCCAGGCTCAGGTCAGCAAGCACTTCTTGGCATCAGCAATAGTGTCTGGATTTGGTGTCTGCATATGGGATGGATCCCTAGGTGGAACAGTCTCTGGATGGCCTTTCCTTCAGTCTCTGCTCCACTCTTTGTCTCTGCATTTCCTTTTGACAAGAGCAATTCTGGATTAATATTTTTGAGATGGGTGTGTAGACCCATCCCTCAATGGGGGGCCTGTGCCTATGCACTAGATATGGTCTCTACAGGTTCTCTCTCCCCTTTGGGAAGGGGGATAACATTTGAAATGTAATTAAATAAAATAACCAATAAAAAAGGATCGATATTGTCATTCTTCTTTCTCCTTGGAACAAAAGCAATACATCCCAACTTCATGCAAGGTCTTCATTTGTAATCAAATGGCAGCTAATTAAAATATAAAAATAAATCATGTCCATGTACCAAAATAGGACCATGGCTACCCTGCCTGCTAATCATCTGTCTTATCTCCAATTTATGCAGTTGCTAGTACCCTTAAATACGCAAGATAGCATCTTTAGTAAGGAGTATTTATTGCAGTGAGTGTATCAAATAGAGTCCAATCTTGGAGTAACCAATTACTTATAATTATTTCCACGATGAGGGTTTTTCTCTTCAGGTGGCCAATTACTTCCTATCAAATTATCACCGAACACCATTATTTTCATTTCCATCTGTAGACATCTCAAGACTTTATTTTCCATTTGGTACAAGCACATGTGAAGGAAATAATAACAACCAAAGCAATTATGACTGCGATCTTATCTATCTGGACTGATTAAAAACCCTTCTTCCAATCACCTGAACTTTTTACTAATGTTAAGCTTATTAAAATCCAGGTTCAAGTTTTCAGGCTTTTTTTTAAAGGATTTTATTTATTTCACCCCCCAAACACACACAAGATAGTAAGGGATGTGGAGTAGAGCAACCAAAGGAAAAAAAGCATAATTACCAATGGGACCCAGACTTCACTGAAAGTTGGCTTCGCCACAGTGATTTTTGTTAAAAACTCACTCTCCATTTATCAAAACTTCATCTCTGGGGAATTACAATGAATTACGGTGGAGTGTTGTTAATTCATACTAATGCCTGGACATCCAGTACAGATTAATGAATTCAGGATTAGCAAGCTAGAGGGGGAAAGGTAAACCGAGAGAGAGAGAGAGAGAGAGAGAGAGAGAGAGAGAGAGAGAGAGAGAGAGAGAGAGAGAGGCCACTGCATAACAAAAGTATCTTTTTCTTCATTTGTTTGCATAATTGTAAGTTAGTTTGTAATTAATTAGGCTAATATATCATTGATAGTAATACAAATTATGTACTGGGAGCTTTCCAGAATGAAATATTAGTTAAAAATTAGGTGCAAGTTTATTGTGCAGTGAGGTAAAATAAAACAATACCAGAATAACGAACTAGACTGAGGTTGATACTAAATTTTATACATTTCCCCTTAATACAATATTTTCTCTTTTTCCAGTTTTGAATCAGTTGTTGGAATTAATATGCTTTTCAATTCTCACCCAAGAAAAATGACCAGTATCCAAAGAAGTATTACTTGCTCTTCACCCTGCTTAATAGAATCAGAACTGGAGGGGCATGTAAAATCATCACTGTGTCTCAAAGTGTCCAAGAATTCACACAGGCATCTTCGCATGAGTACCAACTACCTCCATCTCTTCATCAGCTCTTAGGAAAAGAAAAGAAAAGAATGAAAAGAAAAGAAAGACTTGGTGGTGTGACCTGAAAATATAATAATATTTTAATACCAAGCTTTGTACAACACCTTCTTTTGTAAGTGATAGAGATGCAGCTCAGAGTCAAAGAAATTAAAATTCCATGAAGGAAGACTTGCTTCATACTCTATTGAATATAGATCCTTACTATTTTTAATGGACTTTGACTCTGTTTTCTTGCTAACATTTTGCTCACATGACTTAGCAGTAAAAGTTTATCAACAAGTGGAATCACTCAGCAAAAATTTCTTCAGTGACCAAATATCTACACTATGCCGTGTGGTACAAGATACTAAACATAGAGACCGTGGACCTTTTCTTGAAAGAATTTACAGTCTTGAAGGAAAGCAAAGGAAACAGGAAAAAGGGGAGAGGAAAGGAAAAAAGAAAAGGGGGAAAAAAGAGCAAATCAGACTGCTTCTGTGATAGAGGGGACAATGTGGTTGTAATGAATATATGAGATGGCTAGGTCTTTAAAAGCCTCTTAGCAGAATGTTTATACTGATATAGATGAAGGATGATGAATAATGAGCTGGGACAAGAAGGCCGGAAGGGAGATTCACAGTTCTTTGTAGGGACAGGCAGATAGGAAGAGTTTCTAAACAACTTTGGATACCAGAAGAGATGCTACAATGTCACTTGTTTCAACGGGAACAGCATCAAAGCAGGGCTAGAGTGACTGGCTTAGGGGAGCTTAGTGAGGAGATTTGCTAATGTGATTCCCATGATGCTCTGCTCACAGTGGGGATGGGGTGGGAGCCTTGTGTGATGTTTTGCCTTCTTACTGTGAATATACTTTTTTCCCCTAGTGGCCAGCAGGACACATGGAAAACTACCTTCCTGTGCAATTTCACTGTATATCTTGAGAAGAGTTCATCCCAAACTCAAGCTGATGTCTCAGCTGGTCTGAGTTAACCAGCAAAGCACATGGACAAACCACTGTTATTGGATGGGTAGCATGCTTGGGTTCAAGCGAAGCGAATAGACCACAGGTGATCAGGTAGGATATGTGCCAGAGAATGTTCTAGACTTTGCTTGGAGGACACCTGAGAGTGATTTTTTTCATTGATAAACCAGGGAACATGCATAATACATGCTATTGGCTACCATATTTTAAATATGGAACCCATATTACAGTGTGTGATATTCTCTCTCTCTCTCTCTCTCTCTCTCTCTCTCTCTCTCTCTCTCCCTCTCTCTCTCTCTGTCTGTGTGTGTGCATGTTTGTGTTTGTGCCAAGGCTTCCTTCACCATATTCTGATATAGAAAATTACTGTTCTATAGGATTGTGAGGTTTTTTTTTCATCATTTTTGTTCTCAGATCTTTTCCTCCTGTACTATGGATATTCCTATTTCTAGAAGTATTGTGACTGTTAAAATTCTGGCTGAGGTAGTGATGAAGTCTGGGAGGCAATCAGGCGACCCCTCCCTGCATCTTCATTCTCAGGATTCCCTCTATCCCCTCATATATCACAAGGGACTTTCAAACGGCAGGCTGACGACTGAAGAAAAATGGCAGGAACATACCAAAAGTCAGATGACTCTGCCTAAGTCCTCTGACAGCTCGCCTCCCTTCCTCTGTTGCTGCCTGTCTTTGGCTGCCAAGAATTTGCTGTTTGCTTCTCGCCTCCCTCATCCAATCCACACTGAGAAGATAATGTGCCCAGCTAGCTCCAGCACAGAAAGCTGAATGTCAGCACACATTCTGTCTTGAATGAAAATAACCTACCCATGCAGAGAGGGCCTCTGGTATCCAGGGCTGAGACCATATTGGGTTGGGTGGTTAATTCTTCAGCCTTCTGGTCCAGGGATTTCAGCTAATGGCTTTGGGGTTTTACACAAGCCACATGTCCCTGGGTTTAATGTTGCCACTGTGGATAGGAGCTTGTCATGTTGTATAATATTACACAGTTACTCCAAAGCAGCTTTCTGGCTAAGTGACAGGATTTGACACGTCTCTAATATTGACAGTAGTGGTGACTTTCAAGTGTTCTATTTATGTCAGGTAGAAAAGAAGTAGAGATTTAAAAAAAGTAAAATAACATAAACATGCGCAAAGCAAACTCCTGGTTTAGTTTAGTAAAAATGTCAAATGTTCTGAATGCCTGCTTGGTGGTTTTCTGTTGTCAACCCTTGGGAAATACTAGAAGACTCAGTATCGCCATCTGTAAAATAGAAATAATGATAATGCCTGCCTTAAAAGTCATGTTTATATTAGCCAATGTATCTAGAATGTCTTATGCGATTCCCAGCTCATCATGGAAATTCTGCAATGATACATATGTTAATTGTTATTCCCATGATGCTCATAAACTTTTCCAATTTAAAAGCCCCAGCCAGGCACTTCACTCTGAGAATTCTTGAGCAATATTGTTTGTGGAGCAGACTGAAATGATTAGAGAACTGACATCTAAACCCAACGTTGTGACATTTTGATGAGGTGGTGAAAAATTATGACATGTAATCTTAGTCGGTTCTTAGAGTCTGGTGAACTTTCTAGAATTCTAAAATGGATCCCTGAAATAGTTTCACAAGTGGAACTGAAGGATTTACAAAGAGAAGAAATCATGTAGGAGAAATGTTTGAAGGATTGCTTGATGTTACCAAAGGGTAAATTAAGCAAAACATCCAAGTTCAGAAAGATATGCAGGGAAAATAATGAATGAGCAGACTGCGAGAAAGGTTTAAAAGAAAGCGGAGTGCAGAGTATAGTGACTGAAGAGAAACTGGATTACACTGATGACAAAGTATAAGATAGGCCAGGAACCCTTAGAATGGGGACCTTGCAACATTCAATAGATCCTCTAGAGGCAGGATGGTCCCACTGAAGGCTGTAGTTTGGAAATGTAAATGATAAGTCTCTGGAATGAAAGAATCCTAGGCTTAATTTCGGGTTTTGTCATTTACTACCTGTGGCAATTTGGGAAAGCTATTCACCCTTTGTATGGAGGTAACAGTGGTACCTCCTGTAAGACTTAGCATGGAGCTTAAATAAGTTAATGGGATGAAAGGTTTCAAACATTACTGCATCATAGTAGTCTCTCATTAATTAAACACTAGCCGTTGTCCTTTGCCATGGCTCAGCATCCTTGTAACTCATAAAATAGTTATAGGACTACAAAATAGCTTCTCACTCAGCTCCATCATGAGTCCTGATACTCCAAAGATTAATATCACTGTTCATCCAATGAGCCTAAATAAATGGAGCATTATTTTCATTTGAAAACCAAGGTGAAGAAACCATTGTTGTGGATTCTCTGTCATATCACCTGTTGTCTCTGCTCTTTGAGTCCTCTTTCCCTTGACTCAGCTCTCCATCACCTCTCACCTTCTTAGCAATCCCATATTCCTTCAGAACTTCGGCTTCTGGCCTCTGCTTACCGTTCTCTGTAACTCATGGGCCACAGCTTGGCTGCTACTGAGCATATCTGGAATGGACAGCCCTAAGGGCAACCTGTTCTTTGTGCAATCAGATCAACACCACTCTGCCTGTGATGAAAGAATGTAAGTAGGCAACAGAAATGCTCACATGAAGCTTTATTGGATTCTATGCTCCTACGCTGTATCTCAAGGGCAGCACACTGAACAGAGGTCTCCCAATCACAACAGCACTGCTGCAAACTGAAAGCAACACACACACACACACACACACACACACACAGAGAGAGAGAGAGAGAGAGAGAGAGAGAGAGAGAGAGAGAGAGAGAGAGAGAGAAAGAGAGAGAGAGAACTTTGCTTCTCATCTGCAACCAGGACAAATAGCATGAGGCACAGAGTGGTTACTAGCAGAGTTATCAGTACTATAGGGTCATCTAAGGGTGATCTGAGGCTGTCATGGCCAAAGCAATACCCTGAAGCATCGCCAGGCTTGAAACAACTACCATGATGAGGCAATTAAATGCCAGGACTGGCATGAAGTCTCTTTGTCCAGTTACTTATCTAAAGTTACCTCCCAGGGTTGATGGCTGAACAGAGCATTCCTGAACATTTGAAAGAAAAACAAAACAAAATTCTGTTGTCCTGAGGCAAGCCACCGCTAATAGAGCAACTACTTGCCTGATAACTCCCAGACCTCTGTGAAAATGGTAAGAACTAAATTGGTGTTGCTGCCACTCTTTTGGAAGCAACAGGAATGGATTTTATCATCTTACTGGACTTGGGAACCATGATTATAACTGAATTGACTCAGATCCAGCATCTGTTCATTCCTGCAATGAGGCAAGCCTTCCATTCCTTTCTATCTTATGCCTACCATTGTGGACAGGTGAGGGAAATACCTGACAGCTGTGAATGATATAACCCAATTATCTATGCCAGACAACTTTTGTTACATCAAAGGAAAGTATCAAGGGATGTGAATGACAGATTTAACATGCAATGAACAATTTTTTTCAAATTTATTTTTCTAATAGTATATAACCTGTAGCCAAATAAGCTAAGAGATTCCATGATATGTCACAAAGTTATACAATTGAAGAAGCAGAAATATTTTCATTGTCCCAGAAAGAAGGCAGTTATCTGGCTGACTCACACTAACAACAGTTATCCAGGAATAATTCATATCCAGAAATATCCACTCATAAAGCTTGATTACACAGAACTTACATGAGGCTAACCTGCCCATTTTAGCTAGAAACATGTCAGATTAGGTAACTCTCTTTAGTAATGCCAGCTATGGTGAAATCTATTGAGTTGCTAACTCCTTATAACATACCTGTGCTCATGGATAAATACCTCAAGGCAAATATGGTAGCCTTATGTCACACTGGCTGTTTGAATCCCATTGGATAGACTGTATGAACTAAAAACTGGAAAAATCTGAAAATCACCACAATAACATGACTAATAGAAAAATAAAACATGCTATAAAAATAAATGGAAGGAATTTCACTCTGAGACTATGCAGGATTCCTAAAGAAACACTGATAACATATGTAAGCCTTACAGGAGTTATGATCCACAGGAAATAGGGAACATGGCAATCCACAGTTGCATCAGCCTTTATTTGGGTCAGTCTGTTTTTTCTCATGAGGCATTGAGAGATTCCATATGATCTTTCTAGATGTGAGACAACTTTATATAAAAGTCACAGGAGTTAAAGTCAAAAGTCACTTTTCCCAAATCCATTGCATATAGATACTAGACAGCTTTCATTTTCACTTGACAAGAACGACCTAAGAGGAAGAATGATTTCTTATATCGGCTTCTGCCTTCAGTCCTTAGTCCTTATCTCCATTGATTCTGGTCTCATGGTAGAATGGAACATCATGGTGGTGTGAAAATATGGCAAGGTGCTCTCAGATTCTTATGGATGGAAAACAGAGAGTCAGAAGTAAGTGGAAGAAAATGAAGCCCCTAAGATGCCTACTTCTACCATGTAAGCCTCACTTCCTAAAGTATCCAAACCTCAAGAACCCCCATGAGGTGTATTTTATACTCAAAACAAAACAATGTTCATGTGAACTAAGATCACCAAGTAGAATCTATCTCAAAGAACTCTTAGCAGGAAGTACTGATGGTAAGAATTTGGAGCAATGGAGAGTCTATCCAAGGTAGGGTTGTAGGTAGTAAACAGTCCTTAGCTATGATTCCATGACAAGACGCAACAGAAAAACCACTGTGGTATGCAAGATTTATATTAATGATAGAATTTTTAAGGAGATTTGTATTGTCATATGTTAATTATATATAATAATAAGTTTAACCATAGCATGTTCATACATGCATGGAATACACTTTGATCATATCATTCACCCCCATAACTGGATCCTATTCCTTGCCTTCTCCTACTGGTTTTCTTTGTCTTCCTAGTAAGTCCTTCTACTTTCATTTCTGTCTTCTTTTCCTTCCATCTTTTTTTTCTCTAAAAAAGGTACCAAACTGAAAAAACTATAATAAATATGCAGAGGACTGGGTGCAGACACATGCAGGCCCTGTGTCCTCTTCAGTTTATGAGTTTATATGAGCTGTGTGCATTTGATTTAAAGGACCTTGTTCTCTAGGTGTATCTCCTTTGGTCCCCACACTTCTTCTGCCTCCACTCCTGTGAGGTTCCCTGAGCTATGATGTGAGGTATTTGATGGAGACATCCCATTTAGAGATGTGAGTTTCAGTGATTCTCTGCATATTGTCTGGATGTGAGTCTTTGTATTTGTTCCCATCTGCTGCAGATGAGATTGAAGCCTCCCTGATCACTGCTAAATAAGGTCCAGTATAGCAAAATGTCAATAGGAATCATTTATTTCCATTTTTCTTTTCCTTTTTGGTTTTCTGTGGGATTTTGGTTTTGTTGGTTCGTTCGTTCGTTTGCTTGTTTGTTTGTTTATTTCTTTGTTTGTTTGACTAGTGGTACTTGGTTTTACTTTAGGTCTCTGTGTTATTTAATCTCTGGTTCCTGGTCACATCAGCAGTGTCATGTATGGCATTCCATCTTGTGGAATAGGTCTTAAATCAAATCAGACATTGGTGGGTTACTTCCACAAGCTTTGTACCATCATTTGCAAGCAAATCTTGCAAAAATGACGTCAGTGTAAATCAAAAGTCTTGTGAATGGGTTGGTGTTTATGTTTTATTTTCGATAGCCTGCAGATAGCCTTCTCATATCAAAGATGTTATAAGGAGTAAAGGCTCTATGAAGGCACTAGCTCTACCTCTCTGTGTTCAATCTTCTCTGTGCTCAATGAGTTGTGTGGGTGTTGTCTTCACCATTGAGGTCCTGTTTTCAGTTTGTGGTGAGCAACATATTGTCTGGGTTGTTTGGGGTTTTCCATGGCATGTCTTTGGTCAACAACTCAAGTGACTGTAATCCAGTCCTGGTAGTAGAAGCTGTGTTTGGTGACAAGAGATGGCCAGTTGAAATGCCTCCTAATTATTTGGAGACTTCATTGTGATCTCCTTCATATATTTTTACCTTTCTTCTTCCTGTTCATGACCTGAGTGAGAATGAACTTTATTAGGACTGGCTACGGGGTTCTGAAAGAAGGGCTATTTATAGAAGCAGAACCTCTTTACCTGTGTCCACACCACTTTCACTCACCCAACAACCATTACCTTCTTTAGTTACTCAAGAAGGGGGTGGTCTTATATGCCTTTCTGACAGTCACCCATGACAAGATGTTGACAGACCTAACCTTGTGTAGCTCTTGTGCTACCAACCACAACTGCTTTGTAATGAGGAGTGCAAAAGCAGTACAAGAGCGTAAAATCAATTTCATGTCCCAAAGATGACATTAAAACTCACTCAACTCCTTCCTCTGACTCATTCTACCTAATCTTCAGCAGTGTTCACTAAGCCTTGGAGGAGATGATATGGAAGTCCCAAATATGAATCTCTGCAGTTGCCATTGCCCCAGACAAAAACTAGTACCTCTGACCAAAGCTGATGGTAACACTATTCTAATTCTATAAACATAGCTGTTTTGAGTACAATTTGATAAATACATCATATCCATTTAGGAAAACAATAGCAATTGATTCCCAGCAAGGGCCTATGGCCTTCCCAGCCACAGAATTTTGAGCAGAACTGAATGTAGACACCCTGCAATAGGGCCATCCCCAAATCTTGCCAGAAAGCCATGGGTACTTCTTAGTAACAGATTATGTATGTCAAAATTTCCTGGTGCTTTTCTGACACATTCTTGGGCTTGATTTCCAGTTTTCATGCCCTCCCCATTAAAATCCTTTCATTTTTCAACCCACCAAAAGAATTTCTGTTGCTTCCAATTAAATGATCACTACAAAATTCATCTATGCCGGGCGGTAGTGGCGCACGCCTTTAATCCCAGCACTTGGGAGGCAGAGGCAGGAGGATTTCTGAGTTCGAGGCCAGCCTGGTCTACAAAGTGAGTTCCAGGACAGCCAGGGCTACACAGAGAAACCCTGTCTCGAAAAACCAAAAAAAAAAAATTCATCTATGAATGGTTAAATATGGATCATGGAAAGAGGTAACACAGTAAAATCTATGAAAGATAACAGTAGTGATTGAACAATTACCATGGACTAGACATTTTCCTGCAGATTTTAAGTATAATAATCAATTTGATCTTAATGATCTACCTTTGTCATTCCCCTTTTCTGGTGAGCAAATTATTACTTGTTTTTCAATTTTATTGTTTAAGAGAAATTCAACAAATATTCAAGGTCACAGAGGTAAAATAGGTTATTGTTTCCTAAACATCCTTCATGTCCCCAACACTGCTTCTATGGGAGGAGTGTTTCTTGTCCCCAGTGATATTGGACTTGGCTTCTTAAAGGGGTTGCACGCATTACCACTTAATTTTGTACTTGATTGAGTATGTAGATGATGTGCAAGCAAGGTGTGAAGTATGGATGCACGTGGTTGGTCCTTTATTCTAGAGCACCCACCTTCACTGTGTGCTTCATTTCTCATCTGTATGACCAAATACTTGATAAGAGCAATTATATATAAAAAGGAATGATTCATTTTGTCTCATAGTTTAAGACTGTCGTGGTGGGGAAGGCTTGGTGGGACAGAGCACATCACAAGCCAGGTACTAGAGAGAGGCTATCACAGACATTGCTCCAGTAACCACTTTCCCCCTTTATTCTGTCTTAAATTTTGAAGTAGGAATCAGTATCACACACCTTCTGAGCAAGTCATCCCCTCTCAATTAATCATCTCTGAAAATAGCAGGTATACATAGAGGCATGCTTTAATCTCTGAGTTGATTCTAAATCTGGTCAAATTGGCAATGGAAATAAGTGATCACATTTGTATATAAACATAGCATAGTAACTTGCTGTTTTCTGAAGAATAAAGGATCAATGGAGAGCACATTGTGGACTGATACCAGTTACAGAAGCTTCAACTATATCAAGCTGATTACAATAGTCTTATTGACACCTAAGTCATTAAAAAAAATCCTAGTTATTTTACATGAATGATTTTGGCATGTTATGTTACTCAGCATTGTTATAACAATAGTCATCTGATACTGCTAAGAAGCTATATAAGTAGGATCCAAGCATAATCAATTTGACTCATTAACTCCACTCTTAGTTACCTTGCTATATCCTTCTGGAAGTTTGTATTGAATTAATGCATGGTTTTGGTCCATCCCAATCACTGATGCTTCTATATTATTAGAGAGTCCATCAGCTAGAAATATCTATGATAGTATTTTATCTTTTTTCTGACCAGGAATCTATAACATTCCGTTCACTTATTGTATACAATTTGCCTTTGTGTGTTTTGGCCCCATTCTGGGTCCCATGGGCAACATTACTTGGTATCAGTTCTAATTTACACATCAGAGATTCTTAGATTCTCTGACAGAGAAATATTGAATATCTATTCATAGCTCAAGGTGTTTCCCAAAAAAATCTTAATTTATTTATCCATTATCCTCTTATTTCTGTCCTAAATTCCTAGTTCATAATGTCCTGTAAAACTAGAAGTTCACGAGGTAAGTGCATCCAGTGAATAGCTGAGATGGTTCCTAAATATGTTGAATGTGTGCTTGTTCCTCTTGTCATTTCGAGTTTACTCTTTTTGGTTTAAGAAGAAAACAGACATAAACACTCTCCGATGTACTTTCTAGTACTCATACTTTCCATCATTACTATTTCCTGTTCTTCAGGAGGTATTGCACATCTAGAACCTTGTCTTATAACTTTCTCATGCCCATTCATCTGTTGCCCAAAGATATACATACTAGAACATTCATTTTGTGTCTCCTTACAGCCTATTGACATTGTAGAGCCAAGGCTCAGGTGATTAGGTAGGGTAGCTGACCTTGTCTGATTGTTACCTATGAGAGGAACAAGAGGATTAATGGTATTTGATCATTAACAGTAGTGACATCCATCATCCATTTACTATATACTACCTTTCATATTGCCACAGAAGAAAGTAAAGTATCTACATCTGACTTTTCTCTCATAGGAAAGATCTTAGGAACATAACTTTAATAATGCTAAAGAAGTCAGAAATGCCAATTTCCAAGGAGTAGCACTTGGCTACCGATCCTTCATGTGCCTATCTTTCAGGCCCTGCACGTGATTTATTGTCCACAAGGACACAAGGACAGAGTGTGCTGAGCCAGATAAGGTACAAGCAGATTCTAATGCCTTGGAGTGAAGAACAAGCAAGTCCTGTCCTTGCTCTTCTAGCCAGTCACGGAAAGTCTTTGCTCAGGGAAAGTTCCCTGTTCTGCCACTTGATAACATGACTTTATGTTGTAGAGACTGAAATATAGCAACCAGGAAATAGTATGCTGGAGAGAACACTCAGGTGAATGCTCAGCAATATTGAACCCGGGCTTGTGAGAGGTAGGGCAGAAAAATGACATACAACTTTTGTATCTGAGCATTTATAAACACAGAGGAGAAATGGCTTGGGTCTATGAAATAAAGGTAAATTTACACGGGAGTCAAGTCTTCTCCTATAGGTACAGTCTACTTTATCCAGGAATTTGTATAAATAAATGACCTTTACTGAGCTACCCATAAAGTTTTAAGTTTTGCAGACTATGAGAACTATTTTCAAAACTGGAAATGGTCCCTACAAATACTTAAAAAGAAGGAAGAAATGAATCTACCAGATGTTGCTAACATAAAAGCAATCTGAGGCTCAGAGATGCATAAAACCTCCATAGAAACTCACTTTATTTCTTACATCAAAAATAAAATGGGTCAAAAGCTCAACCCCCAATTCTTCCTTTGTACTGAGCCTACTGACATCACACATTAGATCCTATTATGCCCACAGAACATGAAGGTCAAATAGGGAAGGCAGTTGAACTTGACAGGCTGATGCATTCAGTCAAGAGGTGATCTGTAGTTTCTCAATTGTCTTGTTTTGTTTTTTTGTTCAATGAGACCTAATACCATAATCTTTATCATGCTGAGGAAAAAACTGGGTTGTAACTTCAACTATCACTTACCAGCCATTGGTCTGGGTAGAACTTAGTCTACTCTTCAGTAACTACACATTACTTATAATTTAATCTATTTATAGGATAACTTACATATTATTAGTGCTTCTTTACATTTGTTTGCCATGGTGTGTTTGCCATGGTGTGTGTGTGTGTGTGTGTGTGTGTGTGTGTGTGTGTGTGTGTGTGGTATGTACATGTGTTTATTAGAAGACAATTTTCCAGAGTTATTTATTTGCTTTCACTGTGGGACCCAGGGATCTAACTGAGGTTATCAGGTCTCTATAACAATCACCTTTTTCCATTATGCCATCCTACCCCACCTTCAGTATCTTTATCTTTTGTGAGGATAATTCATTTAATCCCTTCACCACAAAAGGACTCTCTACTATTAACTTTGTAACATTCTATTTTACAAATTGAATTATCAAAGAAATCCTTCAGATAGCATCCAAAAGAAGTTGGCTAGTGCTTTTCCTCTCTATAGCCACTTCTTATAAAACAAGCAAACAAACAAACACAACACAACACAACACAACAAAACAAAACAAAACAACCCTATTGGTCTGAACACCAAGAGACAGAGAGATAAAAATTTCTATTAAATTCTAAAGTTAGGTTCTCATTCTATATTAAAATTAAAATTTTTCTGATTTTTCTGTATATCACAAAAGTATCTATAAAATGTAGATATGTTTTAAAATTATGATCTGGCCTCTGTGGTAGAAGTATAATCCAAAGTTCATTCTCCTATTGGGTATGCCAAGACAGAAACAGTCTTGATTATCAACCCATGAAAAACTCCAGACTAGCTAAGAGACAAGATGCTCTTTGACCACCACACTGGAGGTGGTGATAACCTTTGGTGGAGGAAATGTTCAGAAGGTACATCAAATGGTCATTTCTACTCTCAGTACCAAACAGCAGCAGCAAGGAAACAGGGCATCTCAGGTAGAAATGTGTGAGACCAAAGAAATGATTCTACGTGTTACCAAGGGTTTTTGGTTTTATTCATGTTGAAGAATAGAAATGCTGTACTTCCTAGAAATGAGAACCCTGAAGTACCATCTTAGACTGTGTTCTGCAAAGCTAGTCCATTAGAATCAGCACCATCTTGATGATGAAGTTGACACTAAATTTCACAAAGTCATATGATAACTTAAAGATTAACTCCAAAGGAACTTTCAGATAATGAAAAATCATCTACCAGCCAGAGGTCATAGAGAAGGAAAGACAAGCTCAACTAGTGATCCCATTGTCCCACAGAGGCAGCCAAAGACCAGAATCTGACATATAGGCAGAATATAACTGCAGTCAAGGGGTGGGACTGTGTACCACTTGCCTCATGCTGACATCTGTGAACAAATGTGTGGAAGCAGGCCTATCTGTGGAGAATGTGCAAACTGGTTGGCACCAGACAGTCTGACTGTGAGTGCCAGGTGTTTGTGGGTGGCATCTGCACCTGGAGTCCCTAGAGCCATGGATACTTGTAGTCTTTTTCCTAAAATAAAGAAGCCCCAGGGCCATGGAAAGTGGATTTGTGCATAGCTCCTCTCCTTGGGGCTAGTGTCATGAATGCAGGAACTATCCCCACAGCCTCAATCTTCAAGGATTTCAGGAATAATCCCAGTCATTTTCTGATGATTTGGCTCCTCTTTGGGTACTGTATCAATAATCAAATATCTTCCCATTGTCCTAGGAATCTAGAGAAAGATTTGTTAGGTTGAGGAAACCTTGTCAATGAGTACATTAATTAAAATAAACTGAGTTACAGTTATCCTTTTAAAATACATTGAGTAGGATGCAATCAATTTATAGTGACTTTTTTTTGTTATTTTCTTTTCTGACTACTTAAAAAAAAGTTCCAAGGTTGTGTTCCATAAGAACATTTCATTACCTGGTTGAATTTAAGCAGACTTAATTGATGTAGTTAAAGCATTAACTTTGCTGATAAGAACCAAAATGACTCAGGGCAAAGCCATTGTCACATTGTTATTATTTAACATGGACTGCAAAGAACTGTGCACAGGAATTTCTGCCTAGTGCACAGTTAGACACGGTCTATGTCCCAGGGGCATGCAATCCCAGCAAGGTTGTTATATGGTATTCATTGCAATTTGATGAACTTCATTTATCTAGACAGCCACTTATTTAGGATGAATTGGGACCTACTGAATCATCTTAATTCAGAGGCTTCTCCTGTTCCGTGAGTCTGCAGCTGCTCTTAAACTTGGGAAGATTTGGTAGCCATGACACAATGAATGTATTATTCCCGTGGACTTCTCCAGTGTGATGAATCATGAGCCTTATGGACAGGTGTTGGGCCATACTTGCTCTCACCTTTCTTCCCTTTAGGCTTTAAGTATGATATCAATGCCGCACTCACTGTTACTCATCTTTTCCAATAAAGAAGTTATCTGTCACTGGTGATGCTGTTTCCCCCATAGCACAATCATTCAATTCTTGGGGAAAAAAAATCATACAGCCTGAAACCCTGGTACAAGACAAGGGTTCCCCTAGGCACTGAGCTCTCTGAAGCTATGAGTTAATGAGGAGAGAGAATTCTTTCTGTGGCGAATACAGCCATTTTATGGCATTCTGTTCCTAATTGAGTGTAGGCACTCCCATAAACTATACATGGAGGATTTATTTGGGTTATTTACAAGGCCAAGGGAGGAAACATGCAAATAGAAAGGCTTGAATATAGAATGAATCCAATGGCTGAACAATTGTAAATTCTATTTATGGACCGTAGGGATTTTTGGGTTTTCTTTCCTAATGTAGGTAATATGTAAGATTTGGAGGGGAAAAAAAGCTTCAGGACTGCAACCCTCTAAATTCTTAGCCTCTTTCTAAGTTAATTCCTGTCGACTCTTGCAATGTGTGCCAAGTCTGTAGTCTCAGCTGAACAATAAGGATGAATTCTTAAAAGTCATAGCAAACTTCAGTCATCTTCTCAGACATAAGAAAAAACTAAGGGAATTGCATTCTATGGGTTTCTCCAGGAAACAGAGTAGATATAACACAAACACCCACTACATGTATACAAATATACATATGCACCCAGTTATACACAAACATACACAAACATGTATACACACATTCGCATATATAGAAGCACATATACACATAGGCACAAATATCCATATATATGAATGCACACATGGGCATATCTATAAATACACACATTTATACAAACACATATACACACATATTCACTACCCATATACACATATACAAAAACACAAGAACATATACATATATGCACACACATGTATACATGTATAACCTATTTATCATGCATTTATAGCTTCATATCTTTAAATTTAACAAACCACGGAACAAAATATTCAGAAAAATTCTTTCTGAACTTAGCCTGTGTGTGTTTTTCTTTCCCTATCAGTATTCTGTAAACTATGCAGCATAAAAGCTATTTATGAAGTATTAGATAATAGTTCTAAGCTAGAGACAGCTTAAATTATATGGGAGGATATGCAAAGGTTACACATAAATAGTACACCATTGTCAATAAAGGACTTGAATTCCAGCAGATTTTAATGTCTGTAGGAATTCAGGAACCACTTCCCCCATGGAAACAAAAAGATGACTGTACATTCTATGTATTTGAACTGTATATTACCTTTGAGAAACTGGTTTTTGATAAGATATGTGTTGTAGTTGGAATGGATATGGCTCTCAGAGACCCACATGATTTTCTATTTGGTTCCCAGTTAGTGGAACTGTTTGGGAAAGACTAGGAGGTATGGCTTTGCTACAGTAGGTGTGACCTTGCTGAAGGAGGTGTGTCACCAGGGGTGGGCTTTAAGGTTTCAAAACTCCTTGCCTGCTTCAGGCTCACTTTCTCTACTACTTCCTCACCATGCCTGCCACCATGCTTCCCAACATGATGATCAAAGGACTAGCCTTCTGTAAGCAACTTTCCAACTAAAGCTTCTGTTTATAATCTGCCTTGATCATGGTGTCTCCTTACAGTAACAGAACAGTAACTAAAACAACATGGTAGGCGTTGCGTATTTCAAACACTTAGGAATAGAGGCAGAGAAATGATAATAATAATAATAAAATGATACCAGATTGTAATATCTATGCAGACTGTTTCTTAATTTAAAAGGAAAAGAGAGGAAAAGAAAAGAAATAGTACTTATGTGAATGTATCTAGGCTGGCATCCTGAAAACTCTGGCAAGCGTTTGTATATCACCATCTTGAGACAGAATCATGTCTCTGCGACATGGTTGTTCTTGCAGCCTCCAACTGATAAAAAGAGACCCTATCACACTACAGTGTTCTGTCCTACTGTCAACTTCAGATGCTAATCACATCTACAGAAAACTCTTATTCCAACAGCTAGATAAGTGCTTGAACAAACATCTGGGCTTTACAACCTGGCCAAGCAGACACATGAAATGAGCTATCACAGTAAAGTATCTCCAGTTTCAGTGTTCCCAGTATGAATGTCATCAATGTTCTTTCTTAAATTGAAACATTTAAAACCAAAAGAATCTGTATTCAGCAAAACACAGGGATCATATAGTTTTTTTTTTATTTTTGCTTTTAAAGCTTATGTTAAATGTTAATTGGACCTTGTCTATGCCACACTATATACTGACATTAATCATTCTGCTGAAAGAATATTTCTTGCATTTACATGAGCCCAATGTTGGCAAACTAACTCACAGCTATCATCCATTTTCTGTTTATGCCTGACCCATAAGTTTAGAATGATGTTTACATTTCAAAAGGCTTACATTATAAATAGTTATGTAACATTCAAAATAGTGGATGTAGTAAATTTCATTGTTTTGTGGTTACAATATACATACATGTTATTTCTATTTCTTCCAAGTATTATAGAACTTTGCCTCTTAGTTCTCAACTTCCAGATTATTGGCCATCTTAACCTTAAAATTTGTCAACCTTTAATATAACCTAATTATTTCATCACTGGGAGAGGTCAAAGTATCTTATCAGGCTTGAGAAATATTTATTTAACAAATTCCTCCACTACAAATATATAGAGAGGCTAGGTTCAGGTCCTGGATTTTCTCTGATTGCTAGTTCAGTCTCTGTGAGCCCCCATTGGCCTGGGTTAGTTGACTCAGTAGGTCTTTTTGTGGTGTCCTTGACTCCTCCAACTGACTCAATTCTATCCCCAGTCTTCCACAAGACTCCCAGAGCTCTGCCTGATGTTTGGCTGTGGATCTCTGCATCTGTTTCCATCTGCTGCTTGATGAAGCCTCTCAGGAGACAGTTATACTAGGCTCCTGTCTGCTAGCATAGCAGAGTATCACTAATAGTGTCGTGAATTGGCTATCCCCCAATGGGATGGATTCCGAGTTGGGCCAGTCATTGGTTTGTTGTTCTCTCAATCTCTGTTCCATCTTTATACCTGCACATATTGTAGCTAGGGCAAATTTTGAGTTGAAGGTTTTGTAGGTGGTCAGTGTCTCCTCCCTCCACTGGAAGTCCCTCTTGGGTAAAAGAAGTGGCCACTTCAGTCTCCATATTCCCTGCTAGGGTCACCCCACAGACTTATGGGAGCCTCCCCTGTCCCAGGTCTCTAGCTAGTGCATTTCCTAACATGACAGTTCTTTTAAAAGTATAGAAATCAACTGTAAATTTAAAAGCTTGTTGTTTACTAAGAAGACATTAAAAAAAAAACATAAGTTCTGTTATTTAATGAAAGAGATCTATTTAAAGATGTTAAACCAACCAGATAGCATGTATCCAAGATCTGCTGTGACTTGAGTCTTTGCTCTCCTTGGCTGTTTCCTCCCTTTGCTTGCCCTCTTTTTCCATCAACCATAGCTATTCAACCTTCCTCTGATTCCTTAAACAAGTCCACCTGGTCCTTTGTCAGCCTTTCAGTTGCTATTACTACTGCCTAGAGCAACGGTTCTCAACCTGTGGGTCGCCTTCATCAGAAAACACATATTTCTGAAGGGCTTAGGAACTGGGGCATCACTTAGTAGCAAAATTACAGTTACAAGGTAGCCATGAAATAATTTTAGGGTCACTCCAACACGAAGAACTGTATTAAAGGGTCAGATTTGGAAGGTTGAAAAATCACCAGCCTAGAGCAGAGAGTTCCTAGTAACTAGTTTCATCTCTTTGTGCCGCTGCTTCTCCAAATATGACCAACCTAGACATTCTACCTTCTTCAGCAAGCAGCACTGCTGGTTTATTGTTTTGTTTTCATTTCTATAAAGCTCTGCCTTGAGGTACATGTAGCTTTCAGTTTTACCACATGCATCTTGTCTGCCTTGATTGAGTCTATCAAAAGCTGGACATGCAGGGTGACAGAAAGAGCCCAGGCTACATCAGTTCATCACTCTTAGTGTTTACTTTACACATTGAGAAACTAATAGGATAAAGGTCTAGAAAGAATTGGTTTTTGAGAAGGTAGGGTTTTGGCACTCTATCAGTTCTAATTATAAGGACTTGTACAGATTAAAGCTGAAAAAATAAAATTGCTTATTTTTCACTAAAAAACACAATATAGAGAGGAATTCATTCGTAACATTTAAAATTGAGAGTTCTCTTACTTGCGAATTTCTGGGTTGATATCAGAGAAGGAAAATGGTTCTCTAAAAATATACATAATTCTTTTTAAATTATTTTAATATTCATACATGTATATAATGTGTTGGGCTTCAATCAACCCACCATACCCTCTTCTCCACCTCCTCCTTTGATAAACACCCAATATTCCTCTCAATTTCATGTGCTCTTTAAAACGAAATTAGTACCCTCTGAGAAAACTCAATGTTGTATCTTGTGTGTATGTGTGTGTGTGTGTGTGTGTGTGTGTGTGTGTGTGTGTGTGTGAGTGTGTGTGTGTAGGACCACTGACTTGAACATGGGTAGCCTCTCAGGGACTGCATTTCTGATAAAAAACTATTTGTCCTCTCCCATTAGTTATCAACTGCCAACAGCTCCCTATACAGGGATGGGATTTCATGAGGTCCTCTCCCATCCATGCAGGGAGTTTGGCTGGCTTGAACTTAATGCCAGCCACTGTGAGTTTATATATACAGCTATGCTGTCATGCCAAGCAAGGGCCACTGAAGTAAAAATATCTACTCCCTCTGGCTTTTACAATCATTCTATCCCTTCTTGCAAAATGATTCCTGCACCTCCAGGAGAGGGAATATGCTAAAGAAGTTCTATCTTGAGTGGAGCACTCCAGAATCTCTTATTCTCTGAACATGGGTAAGTTGTTGGTCCCTTTATAAATCATCATCCACAACAGAAAGAGACTCCTCTGATGAGGGTTGACAGTGGGACTAATCTCTAGACATAAAGAACCTGAATATAGGCTTTTGTGGGAGGATCTAATGAGTTTTTGAATTTCCTCAGTTTCTGTTGTTATGTCTCCCTTTTCATTTCTGATTTTGTTAATTTGGATATTGTCTCTGTGCCCTCTGGTTAGTCTGCCTAAGGGCTTATCTTTCTTGTTGATTTTTCTCAAAGAACCAGCTCCTGGTTTTGTGATTTTTTGGATAGTTCGTTTTGTTTCTATGTAGTTGATTTCAGCCCCTGAGTTTGATTATTTCCTGCCATCTACTCCTCTTGGGTGTATTTTCTGGATTAAATGGACAATTTTCTAGACAGACATCAAATACCAAAGTTGAACCAGGATCAGATAAACCATCTAGCCGGGCAGTGGTGGCGCACGCCTTTAGTCCCAGCACTTAGGAGGCAGAGGCAGGCTGATTTCTGAGTTCGAGGCCAGCCTAGTCTACAGAGCAAGTTCCGGGACAGCCAAGGCTATACAGAGAAACCCTGTCTTGAAAAACCAAAACCAAAAACAAAAAAAGGACAGATAAACTGTCTAAATAGCCCCATGACTTCTAAAGAAATAGAAGCAGTCATTAAAAGTCTCCAAACCAAAAACAGCACAGAACCAGATGGCTCTAGTGCAGAATTCTATCAGACCTTCAAAGAAGAACTAATACCAATACTCTTCAAACTATTCCAAACAGAAACAGAAGGAACACTACCCAATTCATTCTGTGAAGCCACAGTTACTCTGAGTATTCTCCCTTGGAGATGGAATGGTTTCTTTCTAATCAGGAACTTTTCACAATTTCTTTTCATAGAGGACTTCATAAGAGATTTTTTTTCTATTTCTATCATGTTTAATGTTCCAAGTAGATTTTTAAATCTGGTTGAGTGCATATTACTTTTAGCTTTAGAAGATATCATATATATTTAAGAGGCATTTAGATATTATAAATTATTTTGATGACTTAAAAAATGTTAATACTGAGTTGTATATTTTAAAATAAATTTTATTAGTTTAATAAAAATGAAAATAAAAAACTAAAGAAAGAAGTTAAGGAATAAATTTATTACAATGTCCATTTAGCAGAATAATAGCACTAAGTTCTCCCCCAGGGCCTCTGCCCTTGTCAGCCATAGGTTTAAGCCCAGTTTAACAGTATCTGGTACAGTATCTGGTATGGGATCCAACATATAGAGCAGGTTTTGAACCCAGTCATAAAAGTGACTGGTTCCTCTATAATGTTCCTGCCACTATTGTACCAGAGGATATCACTTGCCAGACCAGTTGTTATTATAGCTCCCAGCACTCATAGATGGATAATATAGGTGATGACTTTTCTCTCCCCAGGAGTCTATATAGAACCTTCCATTACCATGTAAGAATGACACTTCCAGTTTTTTTCCAGCCTTACTTTTCTACACTTCATGACCTAGATAAGTGGTATCCCCAGCCATGATGTCTTACCACCATATTCTAGATAGAAACCAATAGGAAAGGCAATAGCCTAAAATGTTGGGGTAGGGTCCAGGGGACCTCACTGACTAACAATTCAAAACATAGTAACTCATAGGTAGGACTGGGCAATGGGCTTTTAATTTGATATCTAATAGTGGGAGACATTGTTCCCAAATTCTAGGGTACCTCCACTTCAAAACCCTTTGTGTATGTATATGTACACATTTTAGAAAGCTTCTACAGTAGTAGGTGTCTATCTGGCCTTTTCAAAGGTCTTTGGTGTTAGTATCCTTCCTCTATGTTCCTTCCTCTATTCTGTCCTTATAACCTATCCCATTAATGACTTCCTGTTTTATTATTCCTTTTCCCCCTCTAATAATTTGTGTTAAATTAGCCTTTCCTTGAAATCTCCACTCTATGGACTCTTTCTACTTTTCTACTTTCTATGGATAGTCCAATTAAAATATAAATATCTAAAGATTTTACATTAGCATAGTCATATGAGAGAAAACATGTGATGTTAATCTTTCTGGGCCTTGGTTATCTCACTCAGAATGATTATTTATAGTTGCATTTACTTACCTGAACTTTTCATAATATTTGAGTAATATTTTACTATATAAATGTAATATATTTTTTAGTATCTACTCATCAGTTGATAGACAAATAATTTGTTGACTCTTGCAAATGGAGCAGCAAAGAACAGGGATGAATAAGAATTACTAGTACTATATAGAGTCCTTTGGGAATGTGCCCAGGAGTAGTATATTATCCTAGAAACTAATATACAAGAACAGAACTTAAAGAATGAATACTTTATTTATTAAAATATATTAGAGTCATTAGATTTGAGATTTATTAGAATAGTTTACAGGCTGTAGTTCAACCAGTGCAACATGGAAGTCTACCAGTGGAAAGCTCAAAATTCCATTATCTGTAGCTGTTCAGTCTACAAGACTGGATATCTCAGCTGGTCTTCAGTATAGGCCAGAATTTAAAAAAAGAAAGAAAGTAGTCAAAGGACTGGACTTACCAGCAAGAGCATGAGCAGCAGCAGACAAAGAGAGCAAGTTTCCTTCTTCCATGTCCTTTATAGGCATTCAGCAGAAGATGTGGCCCAGATTAAAGGTACATCTTCCCACCTCAAATGATCCAGATTAAACGTAGTCTTCCCACTTCAAATGATTAAAAAAAAGAAAAAATTTCTCACAAGTGTACCCAGCCACCTCGGTTTTCATTAATTCTAGGTGTGGTCAAGTTGACAATCAAGAATAGCTATCAAAAATGATCATCAAAAGTATAGCTGGTTCGTGTGGTAGGTCCAAGTGTTGCTTCTTGAAGAACCTCTACACTGACCTCCAGAGAAGCTTTACTACTTTGCACTCCCATCAAGCATGAGTAAGTGTTCACTTTCCCTGCATCCATGCCAGCAATTGCTGTGCCTCTTTTTACCTACTCAGATACCAGATGTTTATAATGATAGTTCATTTGGGAGGTGCCTAGGAAGACGATCTAGCCCTCTATGTTGCTTCAACCTTTTAAAAAGAATTTTCTGTGTAGTTTGCATCTTCTTGAGCCTGGGTATATAGTCCAATGATAAGAGTAGTTGCCATGTATGTGTGAGGCCTTCAGCTCAATCCCCAAAACCATCCACAAATACACACACACATACACACACACACACACACACACACACACACGCATGCATGCATACATACACACACACACAAATATGGAAAAAGAGAAAAGAAAAGAAAAAAGAAATAAGTAAACCACCTCTGTCTAGCACTGTATTTAATTTTAAAGTTCCAGGACAACCATCCCAAGAAGAATCAAAAGAAAATCTTGGTGCAGACTTAGTAGCATCATAAGCAAGAATGATAAGAAAAAAAGAGACTCTTTGTACTACACACTGTGGATATGGAGTTTCTATATGGTGCATGTTGTATTTTTAACTCAGTGCAAGTTTATTAAGAGAAAAAAATCTAGCCCAACACAATATATCTTTCTTTATGCACCTGCCAATATCTGTGTCTCATGACCTTGTTTATTGGAATGAATCTTTCTAAATGCAGAGAGAGAGGGGAGAGAAAGAGGGAGATTTCAAGAGCAGGAGGAATTTGAAGATTTTTTTTCTTGTTTACTCCTTATAAATATAATAAGAAAGTTTATATTCAAATCAAGACTTAAAATATAAGACTGATTTTTTTCTTTTTAGAATTTTCTTCCCTTCATCAAAATTGGAAATGACAGATGGCGTGACTGCCATAGGAATGAGAATCAGGAGGGCCTGCCAAGCAACACCCGGAAAACTGTTTGAGGGTAAATAAATGACTTTTGTTCCAGAAGCCTTAGTTTCCTCATCAAGAAAATGAAGGCATCTTATATCATCTCTTATGTGCTTTCATCCATCTGTATGCTGCACTGTAAAATTTAGCATATGTAAGTATGTACATACACATACAAATACATTATAAGACTAAGTATAATAAGACATATAAAATAAGATGAAGTATTGTCTTATTATAATAAGCAGTCAATTTTAAGCAATTAATTCATAAAGGAGCCAGAATGTTTCCATATTTTTTTGAAGATGGAAGCTGCATGTCTATGTCAAAACATGTACTTCTGTGCACTTTAATGTATGCTGTTTACTGTACGTCCATTGTGTGTTTTTAAAGTTCCAATAATTAAAAAAGAAAAAAAGACAAGAATGGTGCCTATTACCTTCAGGGAATAAAAGCAACATCATGAGGGAGAAGGGACAAAAGATTAAAATGTATTTTTCTGTGTGGACTTTTTAGAATGTTGAACTCTCAGCTCTTTGGACAAGCAGAAATAAAGACATGACTCTTGAGTTACCACTCTACCTGCTGCTGAGTAATCTACATGAGACATGCCACTGCCGACTGGCAAGAAGGAAGTTCTGTTTACCTGCCAAAAAAGAAGTCCCAGAAGAGGCACAGTAAAGTCAAGACAAAACATGGGAGAGAAAAACAATTCTGCCAGACAGACAACAACAAAGCAGAAATTCTCTCTGAATGAAACTGAATTTTGACAAACTAGTTCAATAAAACTAATTAACTGAGCATCTAATAGCTTTAGGAACAAGAGGGAGAAGGACAAACCAGTGGAAATGAAAGGACAGAGGGGGATAAAGTTTGCAGCTTCAGGAGCCATGGGGATCTTTTTTAGAATCCCCAGATAGAATATATGGCAACATACCAAGTCTGTAAACACAGGAAGGAAAATGCAGAATATGGCAGACACCTTGAACACCAACGAAATAGCAAGGAGATCAAAAAAAAAAAAATCTTATCTTTACTTTGGGCTATACAGAATAGGGCCTTAGTGATTTGTTTCTCTTTCTACTAGAAACAGAGTTTAAGTCAAATGAAAAGTTGATCCAGTTCTTTTTAAGTATTATACCTGCTGTGCAACTTAGGCAAAAGACATTTGAATCCCACACTCCTTTACAAATATGTGGTCATACAGTTTACAAAGGAAAGAGATTTACTTAGTTCATAATACCATGGGTTCAACTGGGGACCCCCGTCTGGTCTCACTATCATGTCAACTTACCTTTATAGAGCTCACTACAGTCCAATATGAAGTATTTAACCCCTGCTGTTCACCAAGATGACTACAGTGACTGTCACTGTATCCATAGCCTCCATCTCTTTAAAGTTCATCACTGTCTCCCAGTTTTACCACACTGAGAATCAAGTTTCAACATGTGAATTCTTGAGGGGCAAATATACACCCAGTGTCTAGACCACAGCATCAGGAGACATGGAAGTGTCAGAGCTATATGTTTCTTCTCGTGTTTTTGGTAAGGTTTTGTTTTGATGAACATGTAGGCAGTATTTGCTCCTGCAACACTGAAAAGACTTCTTGATGAGTTATCTCTGTGTCTCATTTCCTTCTTGCCTTTTTCAAGCCACATCAACAGCTGCAAAGACAAAAGAATTGCCTGGGCAATGCCAGAGTATGGAGAAATGTCTTTAGTTATTATTACCAGAATAAATGAAGAAACCACACGCCAGATGGGTGTACATTATCTATCCAACTAAAAAAGTGTCTTGTTAACAGAGATAAATGGTCTGAAATGGCAGAACATTTTCTTGCAATTTTAAAAAATAATAGCAGTAATATTTCAGAGGATAATTTTGCCATTTTTTTCAAGGTTTCTGCTAAAAAACCACATTTGATATTGATAGATATATTCTTAAAGTGCTCATTGGCACATTCATAAATATATGAAGCCAAAAAGGGACTTTTAGAAGTCTCAACTCTAATAATCTACTTGGAAGCTTGAAGATGCATTCCAAGTGGCCAGTTGCATGTTTCCCTCTTGCCTCTGAAAGCAAGGCAGTGTGGAGCAGTGAGCCTGACCATGGGAATGACTTTGCATGTGTCAAATGCGTAGAATCAACTTTTAGGTGTTTAGGGATAAACATATCACATGGGATTATTGTAAGAATTTGTGTTCATATGTTCCTGGAGATCAGAAAACAGCCTCAGACACCATCTACTTCATTTGTGAGACAAGGTCTCTCATTAGCCCAGACCTACCTGGTTGACTGTCAGATTAGACCAGGTCTCCTTGGCGTCTCCTAGGCATGCAGGTTAAAAGTGTGTTCTCACATATCCATCATTTTTATTTGGATTCAAGGTTTCCACCTCAGTCCTTGTGCTTACAAGGCATGTGTTTTACTAACTAAGCTAACTCACCAGCCCTGCTATTAACATTTATAGAAGATGAAGTATTCTTTCTGGTGCATTCAAGTTGCCACTAAAGTGATCACTGCTCAGTAAACATTATTTGTACTAAGTATTGAGAATGTTTTCTATTATTAAAAAAAAAACCTGCTCATATTCCACAGTTTTGCCTCTCCAATGTTATGGGTATATCATTCCACTTGAGACAAAGACCCAAACAAGACTGCTGGAATAAATATATAATAAATAACTATCCCCTTATATAGTCCTTGGCCTAGTTAAATCTATGTTACAGTTAAGCCTAAGATCCATTATGAATATAAAACTATCACCTTCATTTGCATTCAGCCATATCTGTAGGCAAAAGAGGTTGTTTACTAGAAGAAAAATACAATTAATTTCTGAGATGTTTTATTTTATTTGGAAAGCTTTCTTTCTCCAGGAACATAACAATGACTTACTGATTTATAAAGTGCTATACTTTAAAGGTAGTTAAAATACTTTCTTTACAATTGTGATGCCCTGAATTTCTAATCTCAGGAATACCTTGCTGGAACATGAAAAGCACCTTCAGAGAGGGTTTGAGCCTTTTTTGTTTCGGTCACCTCAATTGCCCTTGTAGTCACACAGGAGCCTGGAGTGGGCTTTAATCTTTCCTTTTAACATGTGGTTAGTTGATTTGTTTAATTGCTAGTCATGCTGAAGGTTACATGTGATTTATTATCTTGACAATAACAAAAGAAACATCCATGTTATATGTAACATGCAAAGCTTTTAAAACAAGGATGAAGTAGTAGCCTCCTTTGAAAATTATAGCCTGAGTCTGAAGTCTGAGCATTCCTATCACACTTGGGGGGATAGGTTGGACTATCAAACGATGATTTTTCCATGTAAAGTATTTCTTGAAATGCTAAGAAGGACCCATGTGTGGACCCCACAGTAGCATGACTATCACAGACTATCATTTTCTCTTTGCAGCATACGTTGGAGTAGTTTACTTGAATGGAGGAAGATTAGCCATATGAAAAAGCCACATCTTAAGCCAATGTGGTAGCTGATAGGAACATGGCAACAACAGATTCAGATACCTGTGAAGGGAGAACTCTGGCACTGAGTGAGTCTGCTTTTGCTCGTGTGTGGCTAAATGGGTCTTTGAAGTGACTCTACCACAGTGGTGTTCTGCAAGGGGAAAACAAGGTTCCACAGAGAAGCCTCCTCCATACGCTGCCAAGACACTTGTGACTGGTGCTGCCATGTTCTCACAGTCTGTGTGCTTCCTGCTTTCTCCACCAATCTCTGTCCTCCTCAGGCTAACATTTCAGAACATGGAGTGGGTGATACAGTCTCCCTCTTGTGGCCAAAATAAAAACAAAAGTGATTCTTTGCCATATGCCTCTCTAGAAACAGAACAGGAACTGAAAAGGATAATAATAATAAAGTTGATATGCCTTTAAAGATTTCATCACAATTGCTCATAAGACTCAGTTTGACCATTCCTCCCCTCTCATGTGCTTGTCCTCAGCCTGAGTAAATGACACCTCTAGCCAATTGCTTGCTAAGGGTTAGTTTGCTGACACATTCAAACTCATGCAGTCACTTGGGCATTATTTACTGAGCTCAATTTCCTCTGAAACAAAATGGGAAATGGTAATCTGATAAAGTCTTCATCACTGGCATAAATGTATAATGGCTTTACCTCTGCAAAATACTTCATTTTGACAGTTGGATCTCATAATTTACTTCAGTTCTCTGAGTTTTAATGTCTGCATCAATGAAACGTTGTGGTGAACGAGATCAGGGAGAGGAAAGCAGGCAGGAGAGGCACAGCATCCAGGCAGCAGGCTTGTACCTATCCCAACTTCCTTCCTCAAGGACAATGGCTTCTACTTCAGAAGCCTTCTCAGTAGAACAACACAATGAACATTGACTTTTCAGTCCTCAACTTAAAAGATCCTACGTGACCATGATAGCCACCCTAACACACCCCACCGAACTGAATAGTGAGTAGTGCTTCGTTCCATTTCACAGGTAAGGAAATATAAACACAGAGACATTTATGGTTTGCCCGAGCCCATTCAGCTGACTTAAACCCCATTCTGCACCCACCATCAAGACCTAGGAAGGTGAAAGCAACTAGAAAACTGTTGTAGCCTCTCTTCCCCCAATCTGAGCACAGTGGTCTTCACTTGGAAAGGGAAGGACAAGAGACTTGTTGTCCTCTGTGTGTATGGCCTGGCAATCATCTCCTTCCCTTCCCTCTGCTTCCCCACTCCTACCTTTCCATTCCTCTCTCCCTCCCTGCCTTTCTTCTCCCTTTCCTTCTCTGTCCTGCATTTCTGGCTTTCCCCTCCTTTTCACATTACATCAGGACCAGACTCCAGAACAATATATTATGGCAAGGATGCATTATTGCTTTTCGGCAGAGGTGGACCCTGGTGGGTAGCATTTCCAAAGGGGTTTAACTTGCCAGTGAGAGACAACATAATCAAAGTGAAACTGGTTCAGAAACACACTTCAGATCCCAAGCAGAGATGCAAATTTGGGGTGTAACCATGCCATTAAGTCAGCCATGCAAATTAGCACACGCTTACTTCTTGCCTGGAGCCATGAAAGAAACCAGGAGGGGAGCCGCAAGGAATTTCAATCTGTTCTCTTTCTCCTTTAGTTGACTTTTGGCCATGTTTTAGTTGGTATTTGCTTCTGAGAACACCCGTGGCTGATGGTGACTGTTTGTTTTTTAACCTGGGCATTGAGAGGCACTGGGGAACTGAAAAAAAAAAGAGTTAGTTTGAAGGTTAGTAATGGCAAAATATAGGAGCCAACTAGAAATAAAATATGTGCACACACAGAGACTCACACACAGCGTAGGGTGAGGAGAGGAGAGGGTGAAACAAAGATAGTAGGAAAAAGAAAAGAAAGAAAAAAAGAAACCTAAAACAAATGAACACAAACAATCCCAACCCAGCCAAGTCTCTCTCTCTCTCTCTCTCTCTCTCTCTCTCTCTCTCTCTCTGTGTGTGTGTGTGTGTGTGTGTGTGTGTGTGTGTGTGTGTGTGTGTATTTAAAGATCACCATTTACAATAATTGCTTAGGGCTTCAAGGGTTACAAGGATTGTATTTCATTGAATAGTTCAAATACATACTCTCTATAAACATGCATCTTACTCTGACAAGAACAATAAACCTCATATGTCTTGTCTCCTTTAGCTCTAGCGGCAGAGCAACTCTTAGGTTCCATTTATTTATACCAACTCAGTGAAGATTCCATTTCCCAATTATTGGAACAGTGAATCAAATAAAAGCAAAGTCTACACACACACACACACACACACACACACACACACACACACAAACCAGTCTCTCAATATCTGAAGGTAGCTGAGGACTGACTGAACCTAAGTTGTTGGAAACACACCTCCACTCATGCCTTCAACCACAAAGATGGTGGCAGGAGTTGGAGGTGAGTGCAAGTGTTCAGAGGAGCCTGAATCAGAGACAAGGACGAGAGGAAATTTATTAAGTAGGGAAAGAAAATTCTTCTCTGGTATTTCCTCTGCAATTTAAAGTTGTCAGGACAGCATCTTGCACATCTCCCCAGACTGAGCACATTGCTACTCCAGAAGCAAAGCTTTCTTCTAGGATAGATTAAAGAGATAATAGGTGAAGCCAGCTGTGAGTAGCATCTGGTTTGTGTTTTTATGTTTTTCACTTCAAAGCAAGGGTCCTGGCAAATGAGAAAACACAGGTTCTAGAGCTCTTATGGGACTATGTTCTAGGAAAGAGTTTCCAGAGCTTTTGAATCTCTATAGTGCCTAAAGCTCAATGACTTTTTCCAACATTTTCACAGTGGCTTCCTCTTCTAAAACATCACAGCCATAATGAAGCCTGGAGAAGCAAAGATACACTTTCCCACAAAGTATATCCTACTTGCTACCTTACTCAGTGATTAGGAATTGTTGAGGCATGTTGGCAGATTCTAGCATGCAGGCCATCTTGAATTGCTTATTTCCTGAATGGATGGGAAAGTTTACTACTCAGGTGCCACAGCCCATGCAAATGGTTTGAAGTGAGAACTCAACTTGGGGTCACCCAGAAGACTAAAAGAATCTGTAGAATTTTTTGAATGGTGTCTAGGGTCTATACAGATTATGAATTGGGGTATGACCAGAGAAAGAGACATCATCTGGAGTGGCATTTATTAAGTATGAGTAATATGTCACATCATTTAAACCTCCTAGAACATCTTATAATAACACTATAATACAGTTATTCCCATTTTCATTGAAGAAACAAAATTATCAGGAATTTTACCATCCCCGGCCACCAATTTTGGAGGTAAATCAAATTATCCCTGGTCACCAAACTTATGAAAAACAGAAAACATCAATTTTAGACAATGTGTATATTGTCTTCTTTTCAGAGTGTTGTTTGTGAAGTGTGAATATATCTTTGTGTTTTGAGACAGAGTCTCCTATAGCTCATATAAGGCTCCAACCAGCTGCATAAGAGAAGATGAAGCTGAACTTGAACTTCTGATCCTCCTGCTTCCATCCCTTGAGAGCTGCTGTTACAGGAATGTACCATCACGCTCTGTTTATGTGGTTTTGTGGATAGAACTCAGGGCTTCATGGTTACTAACTGAATGTTCCACCCACTGAACTACATCTCCAGCCTTCAATGATCCTCTTAAATAAATAGAAAAGTGTTCTGGGAGGAAGAGTAGATACGCCAAGCTGTTCTGATCATGATTAGATAGCAAGTGAATGGCATAGTGTGATCCTATATACATATAACTAGTACACATTTATAAATGTATATGTACCATTGAAAAAATTGTTGTTCTTTATGTCTTGTAATACATTCTGATATGTTCTAATGTATGATAGAATATGGTCAGCACTGTATATTTGAATGGTTACTATGAAAGACAACCATCTGGGATCATATTTGACTATAGATAGGTACTAAGTATATGCATTTGGCTGGGCTATTTTACATATAATCATAGTAATAATCTCATAAAGATAAAATGAGGATTAAATTATCATTGTAGAGAAATAATTGGCTTAGAAGACTACCCAATAATATTAACTACTTTTTTTCTGTTAAGTACTTAGAACAATGTGAGACAAAGCTTGAGCAACTTTACAATAAAGTACTAAAAATAATGGCTATTTATGGTATTATATACACTTACTATGCTTACTAAGTAGAGGAAGATGTGATTAAACATTATACAAAAGAATAAAAATCTTAGACAATATTTAAGCACATGTGTGTAACAGACGACTATATTTTTACATAGAAATCATAGCTCTAGCCATATTTTCTTGTAATTTAATATAAAATAGTATGATACATGTATCCTTGGTTCTCTTACTTTAGATGATTCCTCTATGAGATTGCGAACCTTTTTAAGCCTGAGACTGTATCTATTAATCTGCCACTGTGTTTTCTTGGCCTGGAGCCATGTTGTCTGCATAGAAGTCGCTCAAATTACTACTTACTGAATGAAGAAACAAATGAATGGACTAGAATTATCAGTTTATTTGTATTCATATGTAGGAGTCATTTTTCAATTTGGTAGAAAGCAGTCTCAAGGACTATTGGCTGTCAGTGAATTGAACAAATCTCTCCCCCAGCGATCTACCTCATTTTTAAAAGTCAAATTGGGCAGCCAAACAATCTATACTTATTGAGAGCTCACTCTGCACTCCCTCAAGTCTAAAAGCAAAAGGCCGGATGAAGAGAGACTTTTGCCTTCATTCGAGGCACGGGGCAACCTGCCAGAAGGCAAAGTGCTGTCATGAGAAGGGACCCTAATATGAGTTTGAAGTCTGACAGGCCCGGTGGGAGTGGCTAGCCCACGACCCCTTTCACCCTCCCTTTGGAGGAAGAAGAGATGTTGACTTGAGATCATGTCACTGAAAACTTCTAACAGCTGCTGGGGTGTTCAGTTTGTGTTTTGTTTTGTTTTTGATTTTTCCCTGTTGATTTGGGCAGTCATACAGAGTGCTGGCAGGAGAAGGGCTGAAGTCCGAGAGGGAAAGACCGAGGATATAATGACACCCTTTCCTGCTGATCTTTCCAGACTCTCTTCATGCCCAATGGACCTTATACCTGCACCACCGCGGCATTTCCGTTTCCCACAAAGACTGACTTCTCCCTCCTAGTCCAAGTCTCAAAAGCACGTGCCTCAGAGCAAACCTGTCGAGATTCATCTCTACAAGGAAGATGGTAGGAGGAGCAAGTCATGAGATGGATCATCTAGGTCTCAATCCCAGCAGAATACACCCTGCTCGTTGAGCACTATCGAGCAAAGCAATGGAAGAGAAAGTCAAAGGACCCAATCCTGTTCTAGTAGCTTTCAGACTTTCTGAGAGAATTATTAAAGCACATGAGATACAAAACTTTGCTCGTCATTTTTCTGTGATTCCTGCCTTCTGTATATAATAGGTAAGTGTGGGTAATACAGTTATCATAATAAACCAAATGAAGAAATCCTTGGAAACTGACAGTCCCAGGCCTCAACTATGTCATTTCCTGAACATGTGCTTCTGTACAGCTAAGACTATGTTAGCTCCTGTTGGGAATTCTTTTCTTTCTCTTCGGTGTTTGGGCATCCCTGAGCAGAGCAGAAAGAAATACACAATTCCCACATGCATTCAGAAGGAGGCACAGGGAAGTTACCAGTTCAATTATACTCTTCAAACCCCTCTAGTGTTCTCACTTAACTGATCCAAGGCTCCTTTTTTGGTAAGATCTAGTTAATATTAATCTTTGGTGGTCTACTAAAGGTAGTCCTAGTTGTATCCAAAAAATGACCAAAAGGCAGAAACTAGAAATAAAATTTTTAAAAATCCGGTACAATGTGAGTGGATTGACACACATATTGACACTGTGAGATTAAAAGTCACGAAGTAACAGCTGAAAAAAGGACACAAACCTTGACAAATCTTATGTTGATTGAGACTGGGAAATGTACTAACTACATGTCCTGAAGGAAATAATTTAATATTTATAAACTGCAGATTTAAAATGTAGATATGATTTATATGGTTGTAAGAATTATATGATGTAAGGTTTGTAGTATTTAACACAGCTCTTCATGTACAAAATATTGTTCAATATCACATTTAATATTTTCCCCTTCAAAACTGGATATTAGAAGCCTAATTTGGATGCAGCCATTTCCCTCGAAACCACTATGCCTTCCTAAGATATTTCTTAAAGCACTTTAATTCCACACTGCTTCATTGAACACTAATATTCCCCACTCTTTTTAATCATGAGTCATTTTGGTTTGTGAAGAATTGATCATTTCTGTCATTGAATCCAAGAAACTTTCAATTCCTAAAATAGTAGCTTTCCTTCTTGAAGAAGAAGAAAAAAATCTCTATCAACAACCATTACCAACTGTAGCAAAACCCATTCTTCCTAGACCTCTAGAGAGCAAGATCACTATAATTTGTTCCTAAATTTCATCTGACTTGTAATTCCAATTTAGCTAGAATTATGAAATGTCCCTTCAAATTAAGTAAACCACAGAAACTCTTGCACTATCTACAGGGCGACAATATATCCCTTTAGCCCTTCTCTACAGATTTCAGTCAAGTTCAAATTCATCTGTCATGGGACCTGAATTGGCACTTCTGCCCTTGATCACTATAAAAACGTCTATTGATGAAAAGAAGAACCAACAATCAATAGGCAATGTTTACTTGCAAAAAGCCCCTGTCACTTGCAGAAGGCTACTTACTGGGAAGTTGGCAGCAGCTTGTCATGAATCAAAACATTAAAAAGGGGGCCTACTGAGATGGATCCATGGGTAAAGGCACCTGTCATCAAGTCTGATGACCTGAGTTCGATCCCCCGGACCCACAACAGTAGAAGGAGAGAGCTGACTACTACAAGTTGTCTACTGACTTCCACATTACACCACAGCTGGCACACACTCCCTCAGGTAGACACAATTTTCTTAGAAGAACCTGTTGAAAAAAGAGGATAAGGGAAATGCATCATCATATATAAATTTTAATGTGGAAAGGTTAAAATACGATATAAGGGGAATGAGACTTGATGGTCTTCAAAGGAAGTGATTGAATCTGCTCTTTGTGTCTGAGTCAGGTATCCAGAGTGCTTGCTTAAAGCAGTGCATTGTGTCATGTGATCATGAGACAGGATAAAGTGTTCCATAAAACCACTCTAGGTTTTGTGTGTGTGTGTGTGTGTGTGTGTGTGTGTGTGTGTATTTGATACAATCCTTTACAGGACACAACCCTTTCTATAACTCTTTAAAGTTTAACTAGCATTACCTGGAGCACACAGATAGAAGCAGAGGAGGAAATGGAATGGGAGCACACATCTGTACACTTCAGAATCCACAATTCACACTGGCTACTAAACTAAAGAACATATACCTATGTCAGATGATCCTGAAGGTATGTCTACTGAGAAATGATTTTCAGCTAAATTTTGAATTTAATTCAATTCTACAAATAATTACTTATTAGTCTTCCTGTGTGATATTGGAGATTGAACCTCATGCATGCCAGGCAAACACTCCTATACTGAACTGTGTCATCAGACTCAATTGGTCATCACAGTTTTCTTCTGAATAACACTATTTTGAGGACTCTAAGTCATTATATATTTAGTTATTTACTTTCCAACTTTGAGTGTATTATTTCCAGTCATAAGAGTTGAAATTCAGGGGTTGGAGAGATTGTTCAGCTGTTCTTACAAAGGACCTAAGTTCAGTTCTTAGCTCACACATGGTAGCCCACATCTGCCTCTAATTCCAGTTAGACACTATACCCTCTTCTAGGCTTTATGGTCACCAGGCATTCCCATGGCACACATACTGTATATACAAACAGGATATTCACACACACATCCTTAAAAAAAAAGTTGAATTGACCCACTTTCAAAAGTCATTGAATAGTAATATACAAATAAGTCTATCCAGGAAGGCACCTGTGTAGCATCTCATGAGTAAATTAAAAAAAAAAAAGTATAACATGCAAACTTAAGGTACTCCATCCAAATAATCTGAATAATAGCATAAAGTTTAAGAATAAGGAGTATTCTGCTTTAGCGGCTATTTCTATCAAAAACTCTAGCCATTCACTGAATAGTCTCACTGAAATACCAAGGCTGACTTTGAACTCACTATATAGCCTAGGGAAGTCTTATAATAGTTTCCTCCTATTCCTGATTAATTAAGATGCCAGGCCTGCACTACCAGGTCCAACTCTAATGTCTATCATATACTCTTGTTAGCATTCCATTGGAGGCAATGAAGCCTAATGTTTATGTCTATCAGGTCTAGTCAGATTCTCTTTGTATCTTGGCTTCTGCTCCACCACTTTCCAACTGTGGGAAGAACTACACTTAACACACTGAAGCACGAAGATTTTTTTTACACCCATTTAATAGTTATAGAAATAATTATATGAATAGTTTCATAAAGCTAGGGAAGATAACTTACACAAGACAAGTGCTTCCCTAGAACAATGTTTAGGCAAGGTACTCTTGGTGCCACCTTCATTGAAAAGCTCTATTTTAAATTATTACAGTATAACTAGACTAATTCAATTATTCGGTACCAATGTGATTTATAAGAAAAGAATGGAATAAGAATAGACAAAATACCACTACTAATGAGGACAAGGAAAAGGAGAGGCCCCATCACCAGAACCTTTTCCAGACTGAAGGTATGTTGTAGAAATCAGGATTGATAAGTAGACTAACCCAGGTAATTGATAGGAGCAATACAAAAGATGTTGTGGAGATGGACTCTTATGCGCCTATTTAAACACATTTTTTACTGTGTATTGAAAAGGGCAAAACTTTTGCTAAATTTGGTGACTTAACTTTTGCTGTCTATTGGGCAGCAGACAAAAAAAAATCTACACCAGAAGAGCTCACCAATCCTAGACTTTTATTGTCCCTTTAAACAAATCTCATTTGCTTCTTTTGCAATATTCCTGTCTAGTTGTCAGCTCAAGGGCTCATTATGTCACCGTTGTTTGTTTGTTTGTTTTTAAATCACTTCAACAACAACAGTTCCCTCAATTCTAATGGTCGGGGAGAAAAAGTTGCCAATAGCAGCTAAAAACAGTGAGTAGAAGTCTCTGGAAGCTCCTGTGATCTCAGCTGGCCCACATCTTCAGAGTACATAATGCAGATGAACTGAACTTTGCCTATTTTCTTCTGAGTTAGGACAGCTCAGAGTCCTGGTGGTAGGAACAATGATGGGTTCCTCCAACACTGAGATGTAACCCCTGGCAGTCAATCCTTATGAGTCTCAGCTCCTTAAAGATAAGACACTCACACTGCTATCTGGGTCATTAGTTTCCCCTGAAATCCTGTCCTTTGTTTCTAAGCAGAAGGTGTGCATGTGTGTGTGTGTGTGTGTGTGTACCCTCACCCAGCCAACCTTGTTTTGTAAGAATTCTCTATCTCATTTTTCTTCAGGAAGTACCTTCATTATGATACACCAGAAAGTAGACCCATCAATAATAGGCTTAAGGTGAGGATAAGAGATTAGCCTGTACTTCTGCCAGGCAGCTCTCTAGAGACACACTTGGCATACTCTTGGAATCTTTTGACTACTTCAACTCTCAGCCTGAACCCACTCTGGCTAATTCTTTCTCATCCTCCTCTGGGGTTTATTTTCCATCTTCTTTCCTTTCTATCTCTTCCATCTTCTTTGCTGTAGATTTCGTTGTTTCTCCCCATGACCCTCATAATTCCTGTTCTGTAACTTTTGAACTTGACTTTTGCTCAGCTTTTGCTTGGGCATCTTTTTATGAACTTCACTCTAAGGTATTTTTCTCCCCATGCAAACCTTGACTTGGGATTTCTTCAAAAGCTAATTTTCAGCTTTTTTTTTGGTGGGGGGTGGGGGTGGGGGGAACACTTAACAGGAAGCGAAGTAAATTTTGAAAGTAAGTTCTTGACATTCAGTACATCCTGAAATATTCACCCCCAACTGAGTTCTTATTCCCAAGATGTTTGCTTTTCTCAGCAGACAGCTAGGGTGGAGAAAGGAAGGACACAATAAGTTTGCTCATATTGGTCTTGTGAGACTGATATTTTCCTGGGAGCAGCCTGTTTGTTTATAGATAGGGCCCTTGGGACTGTTACCCTTAGTGGTTGCTTTGGCAGAGGCACAACAGCAGAAGCAGGGATTCACCTCCACACTTCCCCCACACTTCCCCCATCATATCTCTTTGTCCCAAGGGACAAGAGAAACCAAAGATGTTATTTAGATGTCATTTTTCAGACCCCAAGCTTATTTAGAGTAATCATCCATCTAGCTCCCTGTCTCCAATTCTAGACACTCTACTCTGCCAAAGCCTGAGACAGTTGAGTCTTCTCCACATTTGATCAGCCTGTAGATGATGCCAACAGTATAATAGAGCATGGGCTCATTCCTGTTTTTCCTGAGAAGTCAATGACTCTCAGCCCCTCATGGCTGATATAAAAGCAAGTTTGGTGTAAAACAGATTACAATGAACACATGTTTTGCTGGTACCGGGTGGGGCAGATACTTTTCAACAAGCGAGATAAAACAAGCTCACTGGTTGATTATTTAACTTGAAAACAGTCATACCTGCCTCTTGAGTCTCCTTTTCTTGTTTTTGCCTCTTGTTTTTAAATCTCAATCTGGTCAACAGACCACAGCCCTATTTAATAGGAGTAAACTAGATTTTCATACCCCCCATTTTGGTAGAAACTGACCTCCTGTATTTCAGACTGTAAACGAAAGTTTATTATGCCACAGCTGAGTCTTTTTGTATTAGATGCCTGTTATGTTGGCAGTAACTTGAATTTGCCTGAAGACAGCTCAGTCGGGACTTACATTAAAAGATATTTGAATTAGATGCTTTGGACTCTGGGATCTTCCTTGAAAGGAAATTTATCCAGAGGCATTTGACTTCTAATGCTTCTTAGTAGCTTAAGGGAATATGTAAGCAGAGATGTTTTTAAACAAATCGCCATGTTAGTAGGTCAGAGTCCCAGGAAGCTACATCTTTCCCTTTCATGTGATATGCAGCCCACTCTTTCCCATTGCAGGAAGACAGGGGGAAGCTGGAAGGTTGCTATAATAACTTCAAGCCAGTAAAATATAATGACTAAACAATTTAAAGACAATCACAAGATCCCAGGCGCCTGGGCCTCTCAGTTTTAAATGGCCATGGACTCATTTACACATTTGTTCACAGAGGGCCAAGAGTCTATATGATGGATCATGCAAGTCAGAGCTAAGTAATGGTTCACCACGGTCTGGTTAATAGTTAGACAAGCTGTTCACGTTTGATTAGGGTTTTCTTCTCCATTGCTATAATTGTATGATAATTAACTCAACAGACTTAGATCTCATTTGGGGGAAATATGTACATTTTGAAGTTTCAGGAGTAACAGATTCTACATGCCGAGAAACAGTCTGAAATTGAACTGTGGGTCTCCTGCTCAGCCATAAAGATTGGATTGGAACGTGTGTGCTTTGTGTATTTTTGTCTCTAAAGGAACGGGTGAGTTTCTTTAGCTCTAACTTCCTCCAAAGGCTCTATGCACAAAAGTGCTCTACCCAGACATCTGTTGATAGATGAGAACTGCCGAGCGGCTAACAGCGTGAGCATCTAATATAATCTGACTTTGAGGCTCAACTTGAGATGGAGCACATGAGGCTTCCCTAGCAGCAAAAACATCCATTAATAGAAGCAACACCCCACGATCCAGTGTTTTACATAATGGAAGGAAATTCTCTTAAAGCAGATGGCAAAGTATCAGAGTGGGCATCCAAATTAAGTCATTTATAAATTGGCCATACTGATAATCACAGAGATCTTTTCCCTCCTCGGACCTCCCATAAACGCAGCTCTACCTCACATCACAGCAAATAATCATTTATAGCCTCATGGTTATGCTAATTTCTGAAGTTACTTATATAGTTAAAGAAACACGAGACTCTTTGGAGCAAGGACCTACACCTGTCTTCTCCAAATCTAGTTAGTTTAGTGCTAACCTCTGGGACCTACTATCTGCGAAGAGTCATTCTGTTGGCCTCCAAATAGTGTTACCTATTTTATGAAGCTATCATTAGCCATTAGTCTTGAGAACTGTTTTCTATTTTGAGATTCTAGAGCCTTCTGAATTTATCTAAACACAGGACTCATATATTCAATTTTTGGGAACTCAAACTATTATAGTAGAGGGGGATTCTGTAGCTGTTTTTTGCCCAAGATTCTGACAACATTCATTTATTTCCTGTGGCATATTCCCTTATCACGTTTTAGCAATTCAAACATGTTAGGATTTTAAAAGGTAAAAATGCTCCCATAAAATATCAAAATGGGTCTCAGAACAGGGTTTGGGAGGGAAGATGATGGAAATCCACCTAAGATATCTCTCTCTCTCTCTCTCTCTCTCTCTCTCTCTCTCTCTCTCTCTTTCCCCTTTATTTCTTCTGCAGGGTCTGTCTTTGTAGTCCTTGTCCTGGAACTCTCTAAGATCCACCTGCCTTTGTCTCCTGAGTGCTGAGTGCTGTACTACCATGCCCAAATTTGTCTAGGATTTCTGAAAGCACTATGGTCTTATTTGACAAGGCAAGAATTAATTATCACCTTTAACCTTTGTCGGTTACTGACTTTTCTTCCAGGGATTTTTGGATCTCCCATTCACTAGTGAAACTACTAAAACTAACAATCTAAAGAAGTTATTTTTTTTCTTTAAATTGTTGTATGCAGGATAATTCTGGAGAACCCATGTCCCTTTCTTAATCTTTTTCTTTTATTAGTTCTTTGAGAACTTTTTTACTTTGTGTTTCAATCATATTCACCTCCTTCTCAACTCTTGCCCATTTCCACACACCCCCACTCAACCAATTTTATGGATTAAGCATATGTTTATCTATGGGTACAAAGTTAAGTCAATGAGAATTGGTTTAATTTATTTTATATAAATGAATATTTTGGGATAATATGTAGTATAGTATTCCCTATTTTACTACTGACCTTCAATTACTAACCTCCTATTCGGTGTTACACCACAAATTTATAGCATTCCCTTGGGATTATTTTCCCCCAGCTCTTACCCATTTACATGGTGAATAGGGAAGTTTGCCTTTATTTTGATGTAGACCTTGGTACACATCCCTGATTTTACTTCTTAGAATTGCTGAAATGGGCTGATACTATAAACACATAATTAAAATCATAGAAATTAAGCAGATCAGATTCTTGGCTAGGTTGACTGGCCAAAGTTTCAGTTTGTCTCTGTCTCAGTCACACACAACTAAGTAGTAGGATTATGGACATGCACCACTGTCCTAGTTAGGTTTTGTATTGCTGTGATTAAACACCCCCAACCAAAAGCATGTTGGGGAGGAAAGGATTTATTTGTTTTGCACTTCCATATTGTAGTCTATCATTGAACGATGTTTAAGGACTTAAGCAGGACAAGAACTGGAGGCAGAAGCTGAAACAGAATCCTCTGAAGACTGCTACTTAGTGGCTTTCTCCTCATGGCTTACTCAACTTATTTTCTTATAGAACCCAGGACCATTGGTGCAGGGATGGCCCCACCCATCATGGGCTGTGTCCTCTCCTATCAATCACTAATGAATAAAATGCCTTACAGCTGGATTTTATGGGAGCATTTCTTAACTGATGTTCCCTCTTTTCAGATAACTTTAGCTTGTGTCAAGTTGACATAATACTACCCAGCACATGGGGCAAAGGTGGCACAGAAATTGTGGGAGTGGCCAACCAACAAATAGTCCGGATTAAGACCCATATCATGAGAAGATTCCCACCCTTGATATGCCCAAAGGGCCAGAAGACAGAGGCTGGATAGACTCCATGAAATTATTTCTAATCATACTCTGCAATACTCATAGATTGGAGCCTACTCAAATTGTTATCAGAGAGGCTTTACCCAGCAAATACTAGGCAGAATGGGTAATCACATGGACAAGGAAGGATTATAGGAGCCAGAGAGGTCAAGGACACCACAAGAAAACCCATAAAATCAACCAACCTGAGCCCATAGGGATTCACAGAATCCCTTTAACCAGGAAGCCTGCACAGAGGTTTGACCTAGGCCCTCTACATAATGTTATACTTGATAGCTTGTTCTTTTTGTGGGACTCTTAATAGTAGGAGCAGGAGCTATATCTGATCCTGTTGCCTGCCTTTCGGACCTTTACTGCTTACTGGGTTGCCTTGGCTAGCCTTAATAGAAGAGGAGGTGCATAGTTTTTCTACAACATTATATGCCATGGTTGCTTGACACTCATTGAGACCAGCCCTTTTCTGAAGAGAAACCAAGGAGTAGTACACGGGGAGCGGGGACTGGAAAGAGAGGAGAGAGGAAAAATTTTGTTGGAATGTAAAAGAGAGAGGGGGGAGGGAGAGGGAGGGAAAGGGAGAGGGAGGGGGAGAGGGATAGGGAGAGGGAGGGAGGAAGAGAAGAGAAGAGAAAATTCTAAGCACAACCATCATGCTCAGCTTTCTACATGGGTGTGTGTGCCAGAGATCCAAACTTAGATCTACCGAGCTCTAGACCATGATATTAAGCAAATTATTTTGCACATCCTTGGAAAAGCAGTGAAGAGTCTTTATACTACATAGTTCCTGTCCCCTACACAATTACTTCATTAAAAATACCTGTTTCATCTGTCACCATGTTCCATCCTTTGCTGCCTGGCAGCCTGCCATATTGCCTGAAGATATACTTATGCCTGTCTAACACTCACAGGTAGAACTACTTATTTATTATAACTACTAAAGGATAGCACCATCGTATCTAATGTACTCAAACTGTTCAGACTCACAGGGCCTTTCCACTCAAGTAGTAGAAATTTTGAACCTAAAGAACAAAGAAGTTTCAAAAGGAGGCCTTTTTTCTTGCTACCTTTTTGAGTAATTATATTTACCCACAATGGTTTATTATTGATTCTTCAAATATGTGGAAGAGATACTAAAGGATTCCATGGAGTACTTACCATAACCTATATGTGAAGAGAATGGAGGTTTCATGTGATCATATATACAGTAGCTAATGCACACTCAGAATAAGCATCATCCTTTTTGAAACATATTAGGTTTATAGATATTAAGGTGATGGGGCTTACAGACTCCCACTAGTTGTTCCACTGAGTTACAGTACTGTGCATGTTTAAGCTATAACTACCTGAAAGAGTCAACATTAGCTTCTCTACATACATGGGCTTATGTTTTCATCTTCTTAAAAAACAAGAAACTTTTGAAGTCAGGGATTACCCAATTTTAAAAACTATTCACTCTTTAGTTAGACCTCAGTAGACATTTGATTAATAAATGAACACAGGGATGATGTCTGACATGGCTAACTTTATAGGAAAAATATTAAATAAACCTAGATTATAGAAAACACAAGCAGATTCAAGTAAAGAATAGTGTCCTAAATATATGGAGAAATTAGTGTTAAGAAAACAGGCTCCAAAGCACCTGAGTGCCAGTCTTGTCTCTATGTCAAATAGGGAAAATATGTTCAGCAAATTATTAATTTGATGCTGTTTCCTTCTCTAAAATGTAAAGATAATTATATTTACTTTGCAAGGTGATTGATAAAATAATTTTTTGAAGACCTCAACATGATTCTGACCCAATTAGCACTCATGCAACCCAACATCCAGTTATTGTCATGTAAGTTTCAGGATCATAAGAAAAGTAAGTCAAAGCTGAAGAAGCTCTGGGTTAGTTGTGTGGAAGTTTGAGCAGCTCACTACCCAAGGCACTTTGCTACAGCTTGCTTAGACCCAGGTCCTGAATTAAAATCTACACTTCAATATCTGACCCCTGTAGATACTGAAAATAACCAATTGGTTTCCTTTCATAGAATTGAGAGTTGCCAAGGGACCATGATGGAGGACTCAGCAAGGAGACCAGAGCAGCAATGTTATCCAGCCATGTAGGCCCGGTTAGAATAAAGAGCTATGACTCATGACCAATAAAGAGCTGACATTCTCACAGAGGGAACCACACCCTCATATCCACAGCTAAGACTACATAGATATATGGATTTTCTGGAATATCAGACTTAAGGAGACTAGAGGCATGGCAAAACAAACCTGACTGTACAAAGCAACTAGGGCCCAAGGAATTGCTGTGGTATTGGGGTGATAGCTTGTGGCTTAAGCTAGCCAAAGAAAACCTTTGTATGGCCAGACTTTATTCATAAGACAAACACGCTGAGTATTTATCAAGGTGAAATCATATTTGTATGACCAGCAATAGCACATCAATCAAAATGTGCACCTATACCCATATTGTAGTGAGAAATCAGAAATATGAGATAGTATCAAATGCTTGTAGCATTGTGGCATAACACGGAAAGAGGTTTTTGAAAGAAATGTCATTAAAAAATAAAACAAAGTCACAGACATCTATCATTCCTCAGGGTTGAGTTGACCTAAAGAGGCATGTCCCGAAATACATTATTCCTAGTATTAAACTTCTGAGAAGCTCCAGGAAAGAAATTGTGCTCAAGTAACTGAGAAATGTTGCATGCTAAAGCCCTTGCAGAGTTATATTAGCATATTAATGACCTGAGAAGTCCTGTTAAAAAGCATGCTTATATTGATTTAATCTAACATTTCCCAATCTTGTAGCATCATCATTTTCTTTCATAGCACTTAATATTCTGTGAAATAACCTTAGGAAATTCTGTCCTGGTATCACCCATATACAGTAACTACATGTGTTTAATTCTCAGTTTTCTGAGTTTGATAACAGAGAAACTAACACAGCTATAGTAAGATTCAAATAAAGTTCAGAATACAAAGTACTAATGAAAAAGTACATGTACTCAAAAACAATGGACAATAACAAGGATAGTCAGGGAGTGTATCGTGTAACTCAGCAGAGTACCGCTTTCATATCTAACGTGCCTTCGAGACATCAAAAGTAAATAGGTTTTTACTTCTGTGTCTCCTGGAACCTTCATCTTTAAGCTTCTCCTACCAAAGCTTCACACTGTGATACAGCGTTAAGGCTTGCTACTGTGATGAGAAAGCAACACAGAGCTCTGTGCTCTTTCACCAATAACACAGTGTGGCAAAAATATAAAGAGGGTATGGTGGTTTGAATGAGAGTGCCCCCCCCCAGGATTGTGTATTTTAATACTCAGTTCCTAGTTGATAGAATGTTTTAGTAAGGATTAGGAAGACTGGCCTTGTTGGAAGAGAGGGGTTACTGGGTTGGGCTTGGAGGTTTCAAAAGCCCTGGCCAGGCCCAGTCTTTTTCTCTTTGCCTCCAACTTGTGGATAAGAGGTAAAATCTCAGCTACAGTTTTAATATAACGTCTGCCTGATTGTTGCTGTACTTCCCATTATGGTGGTCTCAGACTAACCCTCTGAAACCATCCAAAAGTTCCCAACTAAATGTTTCGTTGTTTTGTTTTGTTTGTTTTGTTTTTTTTTGTATGTTTGTTTGTTTTAATTAGAACAGTAGTAACAAAGACAGGAAAACCCAAAAAGTTCACAGAATCTCCACAGAGTTGTGAGCAGGTGAGGCACAGTGGGAATAACCCATAATTCTCCTGCTTATCTAACTTGATTATTTAAAACTCATAATATTCCTAAGTGATAGCAGTTTCATTTTCAGATAAGGAATTTCCAATACATAAAATATAGTGAGCTTTAAAGGCAGCACAGGTGGTGAATCTAGAACTAGAACTTACGTGCTTTGAACTGACCACCAATGTGTTTGTAGGCATCACATCCTACATACGGTATTGCTCTTTCAATTTAAGCTAATTTAGAGGCCACGTTAATGGATTGAGCAACGCGTTTCACTGAGCACCTACTCTGGAGTTTAATATTGGGAGAGATAGCAACACTCAAAACCTTGATGACCTTGAAGGCCACGGTAAGGTAAGAACCTTTGGTGCTGATCCAACTGTGATGAGAAATCATTCCAGGGATGTGATCACACTTGCATATGGGAGAGACTGGCTACCCAGTAGAAAATGAACTGCAGTGGGTGGGAGAGAGTGAGAAATGAAACTCCAGGAAAAGATCCTGAGTATGAATGCCTTAGTCCACAAGAGCAGTGATGGATAAACGGTTGTCTAGAATGGAATCGTTAGAATTTGTCAGCTACACAGTAGACTTTAGAAGATAAACTATAAGGATTTAGCCATTATAGGCCATGCCTCACATGTTGCTTTAACTTTCCCTGTTACATTTCATTGTAGGACTCTCTCATTCTCTATTTACTTGTTGTTGATATGTAAGGTATGGCTCCTTTCTGCCTTTTTAAAAATTACCAGGTGTGCTAAAATGCCTGTCCATATTCATGGCTCTTTACGCATGGATGATTGATTTCTTTAGGGCTATACAGTAAAATCACTAGGGCACAGAAGATGTGAAAACGTAACTTTTGCACATGCAGCCAAATAAGCCCCCAAACTGGGTGTGCTAGGTAGCCTGTTTACGTTGACATTTCTTTTCCACTTTTTACAGTTTTAGTACTATGATTTCAACATGATATTGAAAAGAGTACCCCTCTTCTCCCAGTCACCTCTTAACCAATGATAACATGCCCTCTTCCACCAGCAGCCTTCTACTGGTTGGCAGTCCTGGTGTCTGAGAACACCCCCAGCACCCCCACCCCACCCCCCTTGGCACTTGCTACTTTCTTTCTGGCCAGGGTTGAGAAGTCATAGAAAGGAGGTGTGGTGACTTTCAGAGGAAATTATGTGTTCTGCACTTAGCAACCCTTGTAAATACCTGGAGAAAGGGACAGCCCTCATAAGTCTGGTTATTTCCTTGTCATGAAAGTATCTGTTCACAGCCCTCATACAGGGTCAGGCGGGGACTCCAGGGCTATTAAGAACAAGTTGCCCTGTAATTAACTGATTTGTTACTATACAGTCTCGAGGCATGTGATTTCTCTAACCTTGAATATCATCCAGGACAGAGGTCTCATTGACTTGTAAGTTGAGGGCTTTCAGGAAAGAGATAGCTGTGCCCAGGTAATCTTTCTGACGAAGGTTTCCTAGCTCTCCACTATCTGGCACCCTCATTCATAGATTGCCTATCAACACTTACTGTAGACTTTCAGATAAACACCGCCTTGGATACTTTCTAAACTTTCGCCCATTAACCCTTTCCACCTCAAATGCTTGGGAGTCAGGCAGGCTATGATTTATTATTCTAAGATTACTGAGGTTAATCTGAGGAATAGAAAGGTTAATTGACTTGGCCAATATCATAAAACCAACTTCAAAGAGAACATCAGGAACAGAATTCAAATCTCTGGAAACGTTTCCAGTCCAGTGTGAATAATTCAAATAAAAATTTATTTCCTTTGTTTATTTTTTTAACTCTAGTCAATAATTTCTACAACTTCAAACCCCGGGGATGATTTTATATTTTAAGTTGTTTTCAACTTATGTTTTTTTTTTATCTTGTCACTCACTCTCTCTCTCTTTCTCTCTCTCTCTCTCTCTCTCTCTCTCTCTCTCTCTCTCTCTCTCTCTCTCACACACACACACACACACACACACACACACACAGAGAGAGAGAGAGAGAGAGAGAGAGAGAGAGAGAGAGAATTATTAGGAATAATGAAGATAAATGAAATTTACTCTTTGTTGTTTGATACAATCATGTTGTCTGCCTTTTCTTGAAGAGACAAGGAAAAAAAAAAACTCTTCACCCCAAACAGGGTACAGATAATGGACCAAAGAAAAGGCTTCATCTGAGTCTAGATTAATGTGCAAGTGACTTTACTGTGGTTACTTACAGAGCATAAGTAATTCAAAGGCAGTTACATCATCAAGGTAGACCCGAGCATGAGTGGTAACTCAGGATAGCTTCCTTCCTGGATCTCCCTAGACAATTTAGGTATCCTGGCCATGGATAGCCCTTTCCTCAGAAATTGTGACTTGGAGAAGGGATTGATGAATATTTTAGACTTCAGAAATTTCCTGAGTCTTGTAAGTTTTGTTTATTTCATGAGTCTTATGAGCTTCCTTCCTCCCTCCAAAAGGAAATGTCTCAATTCAGAGGAAATAACTATGCAACAGTGCAGTTTAGAGTCCCATCTGCCCAGCTGTGCTGCAGGTAGAAAGCACCACTTTCTCCATCAGCTGTTATTCATATGGGGAAGACCTATGGAGAAATACTCTGGATTCCTATCAACTCAGCCTTGTTGTTATCCCTCTACTTGAGGAAAGACACCAAATTACAGAATGACCCACAGACTGCCTTCAGGTATTTTGAGGATCTTCAAGGCCTGGGATTTGTAGGGGCTTCTGTGTGGCTGAAACTATAACAAATGAGGTGAAGGGAAACTTTTCAAGAGAAGCCCCCAGAAATAAGCCATCAATTTTTGCCTTCTCTAAGACTCATTTCAACACAAGACATTCATGTCACACAAAGGTCTCCTCCTTTTCTTCCCACACTGAGCTCTCCTGAACCTTCAGGATGAGTATGAACTTGTTTTACTCTCTTTTATATTTCTCCTTCTGTTTTCATGTAACATGTATGTAATATGCATTTCCTTACCTTCCTCTCTCCCTCTGTCTTATGATTGTTTCTTAATCTGCATTGGTTCCCTTTCCCATTGTAATTCTCATTCTCTCTCTCTCTCTCTCTCTCTCTCTCTCTCTCTCTCTCTCTCTCTCTCTCTCTCTCTCCTCCTCCTCCTCCTCCTCCTCCTCTTCCTCCTCCTCCTCCCCTCCCCTCCCCTCCCCTCCTGTCTCCCCTCCCCTCCCCTTCCCTCCCCTCTCCTGTCCTCTCCTCTCCTCCCCTCTCCTCTCCTCTCCTTTTCTCTCCTCTCCTCTCCTCTCTCTGGTAAACCCCATTCCATAATCTGTGCAAAGGACTCTGACTCTTTCCCTTTACAGTTCTCTGCTTAGTATGTGTTATTCTGCCTCCCATTGCCCCTCATACATTAATGTATATTCCAAATAAGCTGTGTATGTTGGGTCTCTTCCACTGAACAATGGAATATGCCACCAAGATTAAAGCTAACTCATCTAGCATGGTATAATTGAAGCATTCCACAAGTGTTTTTTTAGACAAATTGGATAGATAGAAGCTCCATTTTCATGTTGAAGGTTAATAAACTAATAAGCAGCTCCCATGGTTAACCTTCAGCTAGAAACTGCCTCAGTGGCACAGGTAGGCTTACATCCATGCATAACACTGAGTTTCTTTTTTGACTTAAGATTTTGCTCCAGGTATTACTTCACTCAAACAAGGAAAGTGTGCAGTGATACTGATAAGGTTGCTATGTCACTGACCAAAAAGCCTGTCTTTTTTACCTTTTACTCCTCATTGAAGATGCTTAGGACTAAGAAATAATGAAATGTTTGTTTAATACCAGTCTTTATTCCTGTTGAAGTCTATTCTTCTTTAAAGTTCACACATTTACTTGTGAATTTATTTACCCTTGTGAGGAGAGTCCACTGAAATACATACAAATTGCTGTCACTTTCTGTATAAAGATTAAAATTTTAAATAATGTGCTCAAGATGTATCCAAGAAATAGACAGACACAATACATGAATGTCCAAAGATCAGATTTCTGAAGCTATAATGTAGAAGATAATACAAAATAGAGGCCAAGAACATTGGCTGGGAAGGATCCTGGTGAATTCTGAGAATATTCCTTCCAATATAAGGCTAAGTCGAAGCTTCAGTTTCTCTGATTGTATCATGGATGTAATAAACATATTTAATTCAAAGAGTTATTTTGAAAGACTCTAAATGTAAGCACTTGGCACAGAGCCTGGAATACAGTACATTCAATAGCTGTATTTTTTCCAGTTCAAATCATCATTATTTGTTTGGATTTCACCCAAATCTGCCAGTACAGGCTTCTTCAAAGTCCCTAATAACCTTACTAACCTATTCTTAATATTCTCCCATGAATGAGTCTCACCAAATAAGGAGTCATAATAATGGTAGACAAATGGCTCTTAGAATAGTCAGGCTATGACCACAGCAATTCCACCTGGGAAGTTGTCTAATGCCTCTTACTAATAACACTTGTACTAATAACGCTATTTTATTGTTATCCCACTCCTATTTTATTGTTATTCCCATCTCAACTCTTTGTTGCCCTTTAACCTCCATCCAACTATGTCTCATATCCTTCTACCCTCCCACAGCTACATCTTGGCATTGCCACCCCAGGACCTCTTGGGAATTGTTTATGGTTATTCCACCATGCTAAAACTCTTGCCCTGTCAAAGTTACACACACTTTTATGCTAAAATAAATTTTGCTAGCATGTTTGTGTTACGCACATGTGTAACACTTTTGTGTTACATGCATGACATAAGCACAAAAATAATTTTGTCTAATGGTTTTCTATTTTATAGAGGTGTGGAAGTGATTGCCTCAAGCGAGCAGTAATCTGGATGTCTGAAAAAGTCATTCTATTCATATATTTACTGGTCCCTTTATAATGCCAGAGTTATTCTGCATAGCCAATTTATTTACCTTTTTCTTGCTTTAGAAAATAATGTCAGTGTGTGTGTGTGTGTGTGTGTGTGTGTGTGTGTGTGTGTGTGTTTTCTTTAAATTTTCCTAATCACATTCAGCAGATATCTGATCCCATATGAAAGCTAACTCTATTTGGCATGCTGCCTTTGGTGAATTTTTCCCCCTCTCCAAAACAGTATATTAATATTTGTTCTTGTCCCAAATCTTTGGGTCTACTACACAGCAGATACACAGATAATTGGCTGACACAAAGAATAACAGAACTCATGTTTTCAAAATGAGTTCCCAAATCAGACTTGGAACACATGTGGCATCTGCCCAGAGATTGCTCACAAGCTTTTTCTATTCATCTTTCAAACATTCTCTGAAATGGTCATACTAGCAAGGAAAAGAGTTTGAGTTTACATTTGATTCCTTGGTCTTTCATAGGCATAAGCACTGCCTCTCAAGAAGGTTCAACAAACTTGGTTTTAATTCTCCCTTTTTTTTCTCTCTATTAAATGTGAGGTTTTATTGACTCAGACATCAAAGAAGGCTTTCTGGGCATAATTACTGAGACAAATTTTATTGCTTCAAAATGTGGTCATACACAAGGAAAACCTTTATTATACATGGCTTACAGATATATACTTTCATGGAAATAGAACTTTAGAGAGAGAAATTTAGAGTTATCCAAAGGTATTTAGTGTGTCCTTCAGCCAAAAAAAAAATCATTCAATTAATACATCAGTGGTTTTAAGTATTTCAAATAATTCATTCTTATACATTATTATATTATACACACATACCAATTAAAAATCCTCTAGCTGATTTAACCAATGGCCCAAAATGTATAGTTGTTGCCACTTTTGTCTTTTTCTGATATGCTTGTCACTCATATAGAATACACAGGACCTACCAGAAGCACAAGAATAATTTTTGGAAATGAGTGTCTCTACACTTTGGCTCATAAAAGTATCTGCCAGTTTTGAATATCTGTCAACTTAGATCTCAATATTAATCAAGTGGCACAAAACTAAATTCTGAAATACATGGAAATGAAGAGCAAAGTACATTCAGAAAGAACTGAATGTCCAAGTAATAAATTTGGGCCACGTTACTATCACCTCCAAGTTCTTGTAGTGTTCAGAAGAGCAAATGGCAATCATCCTTTGAGACACACAGTGACAGAGATGTACATGGCCCTCTGTTTCATTCTTCCTAAAAACTCTGAGCCACCATAATAAAGTACGAGTACTGAAGCATGCTTCCAAATTGACACTAGGTATAGTGAAAGAAGCTAGGCAGAAGGGGCTACATAGTACATGAGTCCATGCATGCAAAGTTTTCAGAACAGTCACAGCCACCGATCTAGAAAGCAGATGAACACAGCTGGAGGAGGGAGGGAGGACTACCATTGGCTATGAATTGCTTTTGTGTGTGGTGAAAACCCTTGACATAAGATATTTGTAATACTTACATAAGCCCATGATGTACTAAACCATGGTACCTGGAAAGGTGAGTTTTATAATAGATAAGTTACATCTCCATAAACATCCAGTAATGTATCAGGGACAAGGGTGTGATTATCTAGTGGAACTTTGAACCAGGAAAATTCAAAGAAAGCCTAGCAAAGAAAACAGAAAACCTGGTAAAAACAAAAATCCTTAAGAGAGTTATGCTAAACCAGTCATGTGTAAACACACATTCACACACACACACACACACACACACACACAGACACACACACACATACATATACATAAACATATACATACACATACATATACACATACACATACATGTATATATTTATGCTATTAAAATGAATCCAAAAATCATCCTTGAACCTTTGAGTTTCCGTTTCCCGATCTCTTAAGACAGTTTTCAAGTCATCAAGATGTTAACATCTCCTTACTTTCTTTGTTTCTTTTTCCCCCTTGTTGAATTTTCTAGTAATTCTGAGTCAGGTGGAGAGGAGGCCCGCATTGCTTGTGCTGTTCATTATGGAAATTGATTTGACCCTCATTTGCATCTATTTGCACCGCCATCAAGCTGATTTAGAATCCTAGGGTGGCTGCAGCCTCCTCTGAAGCTGGCAGATTTTCTCCAAAAACAGAGCCCCCCGGAACTTTGCATCCAGCTCTGGAGAACTCATTCTTTTGCCCTTTTGATTTCTGCACAACATGGGCAGAGTCTCAGAGAAATACAACTGGAGTTAACGGGAAGAAAGGAAACCTTTGTTCCTGTCAGCTATAAATAGCCTCTGTTCCCTTGTCTACCCTCCAAGCTGCTAGTCAACCCTGCAATGCTGCTTGCACACAGAAATAAATACATTGGTCAGTGAAGCAGGTAGCCACAAGCAAGTTTGTAGGCTGGCGACAGGGAGCAAAGGACTTAAATCTTAAACAACACAGTGTGGCCTGCACTCATGGCAATTATCTCTGCTGCATGGACACAGAGGTTTCTTACTCTCACAGAACACCATAAACTGAAGAATTATTGCTAGCCTACCTGAGCTCAAGAGTGAGTCAACACTTACCTTGGAGAGGCAGGCCTTACTCAACTTTGTAGTTCCCCTTATCTCTTGCACTGCATTTTCCTCTACTGGCAATGCTGTCCCATTGCTATCCATACAACCATTCATACTTGTTCATTTGGTGTATATATATGTCCAGCAAGAGCCACCATCCTTGTCTCTACTGTGAAACTTAGCATGTCTTTTATCAGGACAATGAAAATAGCTTTGCTGTTGCTTATGATTGTAAACTATTACATTTCTACTGTTTAAAAAAAAACGAGTTTAACTGAATATGGAAGAGAAGGCATAAAAATTAACTATGATCTCCTAGCTCAAATCCATCCAGCTTTCCAAAATATAGACTCCACATCCAAAAAGAGTATTTTCTTCCCCAAAGTAGAAGCTGTGGAGGAGCTGATTTCCACATGGCAATCTATGGTGTGCATCTTTCTGTTTGAGTAAAAATAGATCTGTGCTATCATTTTTAGCAATCTCTATCAATGTATCTATAATTGGGGCATTTAATCTGTTTCATATGCATATACACATATATGTTTCATATATATGAATGCATACACATACACACATACATTCACATACACTGAGAGATAATATATACATTCAGGCTTTTTTTTTTATACCCAAATTACCCATTTGGGCCTCATTCTGTCCTCAAGTTCTCCAAGTTGCACCTACCATCTGGGCCTCCTGCTGCACCAAACAGTCTGCTGATCAGAAGTTACCCATCCTAGACAATTCCTCTTGATGGTATGTCAGCTCATGGGTTAATCAGTACAGTGACCTTTGTTTAGTTTCCTGAATTACTTGCAAGAGGGATGGAGTTTAGAAATAACCTGATATGGCACTCTCCTAAATTGTTGGTGCTTAAGAACACAGGATACCATACCGTATGGGGTTTAATTCGAATACCGAAATCCTACTGCTGTGTACTCCTGAGACTAAGGTGAGCAGTCTGAAAGTCATCATTTAGTAAGCATCCTATTTGATTTTTTGATCAGTCACTTATTACAACCTTGATTTTCATCAGTCGCTTTATCTTTCAAATGATGCAACATGGAGCCAAACAGATACAGTTTGTCAAATCTGCATGGACAACTAGGGACTTGAAGTAGTATCTCTATTTCTACATCCCCATCTCTGTCATCTTCTCACTGTACCAGACATACTTAGTCTGAAGGAAAATTTCATTAGAACAAAGGGCTTCTGCACAGAATACCATAGCAGGGAGGATTTTTGCCTGGAACAAAGTGACAATTCTAGAATTTAAAGTGGGTTAAAGAAAGATTGACTCTGAGGCAAGAGTCTTTTATTGCTACTCAGATCATATATCATACAAATAGCTGTTTATATTCTCTGTGTTATTGAGATGTGTGTGTGTGTGTGTGTGTGTGTGTGTGTGTGTGTGTGTGTGTAAGCTATATGCTCAACTTGGAAAAATTAAAGTACAGCAGGATCATTGAGCCAATAATATAAGAATACAGTGTTTGAGATACTATTCTTAGATTTGTCCCAATTTACATATACTCAGAAATGTGTGTGTGTGTGTGTGTGTTGGTGTATTCATGCACACACATGTGTGCATGCCCTCATTTGAAAATAAGGTCATAAAAGATACAAGTAGTTTAGTACGCTCATACCAGACTTGCATGTTTCCCCAATAAAAGAGAGGATGAAAAAGAAGTGCACATGGACATACACAAGAATCATACCGTGAGGAGAATAGACACACTCTTCCATGAAGCTGGGCAAGAAGTCTGCAACAGGGTCTGTCATACATCATTCAGAGCCAGCCCTGCCAAATTTGTACCCTTGATAAGTTAGCCTCTAGATGTGAGAATATAAATATCTGTTTTCTAAGCCACTCAGTTTTCTAAGCACTTTGTTATCTCTGCCTAAGAACAAGTATAGTACCTTCCAAAACATATTGCCCACTATATGGCATATTTTAAATCACAGTCAAAGCAAGGACCAGCTAAGACTCATGACAAACAATAGTCTTACCAAAGGAATTTGGAAGGCCTCAGGTTAAAAGAGGAATGCTAAGAATAAGACATGAACCTTGAGTTCCTTGGCACGAGACATGGAAGCATAATTTTCCTTCTTCGCCATATCAGGTATGGTATCTGTCCTACCAGGTAAAGAATGGTGACTTTTGTTCCATGAGTAATGGATCTCTGGACACTGGATTGTTGTCATCAATGAGTACCAGAAAGATGAAACAAAGGATGCTATCAAGAACACAAGTTTATCACCTTTTACCTTATGGTAATAATAGAAAGTTGAAGCTATGTCTCTGAAGAAAACAAGAGTCCTAAGAGAATGAGAGTCAGGTCATCATCTACTTAGCAGGCATCTGGCCAATGGAGTGTGGAAAGAGACTTAAGCATCAGATAATAGTTATGATTGACAAACTAGCCCTCATGTACAGTGACTAAGGTAAGATAGAAGAAGTAAACGTCATGGATACTAAATGCTTCTGTCTTCCCACTAATTTAAATCATGAACACCAGCTAGTATTTTAGCTTCCTTCCAGAGTAATAAAAGAAATTACCTCATCCCTCACACTGATATAGCAGCAGGTTTGTGTCTCTGTCTGTTATAACCATGTAGTAGATGGGACAAGATGATTGTCAAGGCAGCCTCTTTGCAAGTAGTTCTTGTCATCACAGACCTGCTCACTTCTCTGCTTCACTCTACTCTTGGCCTTGAACAGATAACTATAGGCCTTGCATCAATGGACTTCTGGACTCTGGCATTCTCCTGAGGCAGGCAATGAAAAAACCAAGAGAAAAGAAGATAAAGATGTCAAGATGTTTCACTCAGGTGGTAAGGGGACCACTGAGAAAATGGCCTTTATCTCCTCAGAAGACGAGAGGACATCTGAACTGGCCCATGACTCCTCCCATTTGGGTCTAATTACTATTTTTCTTCCCCCTATCTTTGTTACAGGTTCTGAGCACCTCGTGCCCTTAGTTCAATAGTCTCTACAAACTATTCTTTGCTTATTGGCATTTCACTATTGCTTTGAAAATATTTTCCTTTTCAAATACTCTTCAAATTATTTTATTTGAGTATGAAATCATATATTTCTCAGGACCTGATTGGCACAGAAATTCAGACTTGTTTAATTCTCTGTGTAGGTAAATAAATCATACTTTTAAAAATGCAAATTATATGCAAATAAACTCTTCCTTCCACTAGCTATGTATTTAAACTGGTGTAGACTCTTAGTAATGGCACTTAGCTGTCCTCAGAGGGGAGAACTGGGCTGTCTCAATGCCTGACTGTTTGTGTTAGGTGGTCCCTTTCCTATGTACATATCAATTTCGTACACACGTGAAGTTTTTTCAGTAAACCAGTAAAACTTCAATGCTTTAGTACTTTAAATTTCACCTGGGTTATCTTCATTTTTATCTATTGTATTTCTAAAATTTTATGCTTTGTACATTAGTTGCTTTTTCTTGTTGAGACAAAAACACATGATGGAAAGAACTTGAGGGAGGAAAGGGTTTATTTGGGGTCATAATTGAAGAAGGTCCACTGTGGCAGGAAAGGAATGGTGGAATTTCATGGAACTGGAAGTTTGCCTCATGGTTCAGTGGACCAGGAAGCAGAGAGAGCTTAGCTTGAAGCAGGCTGTGCTACAACCCATGTGACCTGCCTGCTTCAGTGACTCACAGTTAAAGCACTTCTGAAGTATCTTTAACCTCCCTGTCTTGCTTAGGGTTACTATTGCTATGATGAGGCACTATAACCAAGAGCAACTTGGACAGGAAAGGGTTTCTTTCCCTCACTGTTCCATATAACTATTGATAATCAAGAGCAATGAGGGCAGGAACTCAAGCAGGGCAGTGACCTGGAGGCAGGGGCTGACTCAAAGGCCATGGGAGGTGCTACTTATTGGCTTGCTCCACATGCCTTGTTATCTGGTGTTTGTTTTTTTTTTGTTTGTTTGTTTTGTTTTTTTTATAGAACCCACAACCATCAGTCCAGGGATGGCATCACTCACAATGGACTTGGTCCTCTCTATTGATTACTAGGGAGGTATTTTCTTAATTGAGATTTCCTCCTCTCAGATAACTTTAGTTTGTGTCAAGTTGACATAAAACTATCCAGCGTTGTCCCCAAATAGCTCTGCGGCTAGAGACAAAATCTTCAATAACACCTGATCCTCCATGGGACATTTTACATCGAAATCATAACACCCCCTACAATATATCTTGATAAGTTTTAACCAGTCCTTATCTTTAAAATGGCCTCATCTGACCAAGGCTTGCCTCCCATCTCTCACTATAGTCTGTCCTCTCCCTCCCTCCTCTTCTGGTCACCCACTTCTCATCAACTATACATGGCCGGAATAGGGAACATTTTATTCTGAATCTTTTCTAGGAGAAATAACACTTTTATTAAGAGTTTAACTCACATGAATAATGTCTTGTTTAATAATGACTCTGGTTTCTTGGGATGCTATGGGTAAACTACCATATGTATAGGTTAAGTGTTATATCTCTCCTCAATGTTATGTAAGAGTTTTTCATGAAGTATGTCAACTGCCATTACAAGATACTAGCACTAAAGTGTTTTGAAAGGATAGTGAGTTTTAAAGTTAAGCAAATTTTAAAGTTATAGTCTATGAGATTCTCATGATTAGCACCATCGTTAATATTTTCAAATAGTATTTTGGGGAGAAAAAGTTTTGACTCATGTTGAGTTCTTTAAGTCACCTTGTGGTGGAGATTTGAGTGTCCATGCTCATCAAATCCTATTCTTCCAGAGGTAAGACTCATAGCTTCATCTTTCTTTGAATTTAGGCCATTTGGTTCAACTAAATAGAATTCGTTTTTAATCAAACCTGAATATATACACAGAACACTTAAGCCACATGTTCTTAGCATTGCCAGAGCTACGATGAGGATGAAATTATCATTTTATCCTTAACACTTCCTCATCTTCACTTTTGCTTTTCCCTCTATCATCCCTCTCCCATACCATGTACCCAGAGCAAGCATGAGATGCTGTTCTGTGATCAGCTAAAGCCTGGTAGTTCTTTGTCCCATTCATGCTTGGACCTCATAGAAGCAAGCATTCTTTTATTATGTTTTACAAGAATTTCCTCACCTTGGATACATTCCAACAAAGACTTAGCCAGTGTGCAAAGACCTAGTAAGTGCATAATCAGTATCATTCTCTAAGATAAAATGGATGTAGTAAAAACTAACCCAATTGCCTTTTCTTGGTACACAAGCTTGTGTCTGTGTTAATGCTATGGGGCAATGGAAGTCATTATGAATAAGATCAAAGTTTTGCTGGAATGTAAGTTGGGAAAAAAGACTCGAAGTAGGGGAGGCCCAGATGTTTTTCACCCATTTTCATCTTGCCAGTGGGGTTCTTTCCCACACTGTTACCACATGGAGTGTCTCCTTCCAGAGATCATCTTCACAACGACCTAAGAGGGTTCTGTGTTTTGCATTTCTAATTGGGAAAGAGTGTTTATCAAGGAGAGCTAGCTCTATGCAAAATGAGATGCTGAGGGAAATGTAGTCCAAAATCTCTTACAACTGCCCTAAATTGTTCTGCCCTAAATTGGAGATCTTTCACCGTGTATTCTGTATAGGCAATTCCATTTTTAACTTGTCCACTTCAATCGGACACCATTTGCTTTTTTCATAGTGTGGCATAAAGGAACCATACAGTGATTGGAACCTTCTGCCCCTGCATTCTGCCATTTACCATAATACTGCCGAGTTTTCTGTTTGGCTCCATGTTCCAAACTTTTGTCCCTCCTTTTATTTTGATGAGTAATATTTTATTGTATGCTGTACCACGTTATTAAAAATCATTCACAGCTGAAGATTATTGAATTGCTTCAAATTTTTTGAGTTATGAATAAATGCACTAAACTTTCCCCTGAGCTCATGTAAACAGATATTGAAATATAACATTTTATCAGTACTTTGAGAGTTTCATATGTTTTTTGGACATAATCATCTGACTCCTCCCCCACCTCCTTTCAAGTCTATACCCACCCCTACTTCCAATTTCAGGTCTTCTTTGTTTTGTTTTGTTGTTGCTGTTTTTAATAACTCAACAAATTAAATTTGTGCTACTTATATACTCCTGGGTGTGGGGCCATACCCTTAAAGAAAACTGACTCTTCTTCCCCAGAAGTCATAAACTCTAGTAGCCCTTCAGTTGCATGTGAGGACTTTTGAGTCCCTCTCTCTTCAATGCTAGGATGTTTCCTGGCTTTATCTTTCATAGGACTTGCCAGGCAACCACAGCTGCTGTGAGTTCATGAGTGTACCATTCCTGACATTTCCAAAAGACACCTCTTCATTTCCTGACTCCTGACTTGTAAACTTTCTGCTCCCTCTTTCATGATATGCCCTGAACCTGTGGAGGTGTGATGTCTCATTAGTGGCTGCACACCCCAATAACACTTGAACTCTGAGCTTTTACCAGTTTTGAGTGTCTACATTAACTACTGCACCAAGAAACATGTCCAATGAGCTCCTCAAATAAGTGATTTTGAGTCACAGTAACAACGATGTGAAGCAATGACAGCTGCAAGTTCTCTATATCATCACCAACATTTTAGATTGCACTTTGCATTTATTTATTTATTTATTGTGCTGTCTAAATATCCCTTTTCTTTTTTTTTAACAGCAATTGTAGATTTACTTTATATGCCAATTGAAGCTTCCTTTCCCTCCTCTTCTCTCAGTCCCTTCCTCTCACATCCCTTCCTCTTCCCATCCACCCTTCTCTCTCTTCTCCTCAGAAAAGGGGAGTCCTCCCCTGGCCTTGTCATATCAAGTTGTAGTAAGACAAGGAGCAACTTCTACTGAGGCTAGGGAAGGCAGCTCAATTAGGGGAAAGGGATCCAAAGGCAGACAATGGAGTCAGAGACAGCCCCTGCTCCAGCTTTAGGAATCCCACACGAAGACCCAGCTGCACAATTGTTACATACAGGATTGCGAATTTTAAATGAGTCGTTCGATTGCAGTACATTTTTTCATAGGTACCATTTGCATTTCCCTATTGGCTAACACTAGTATGTACCCTTGCCTGTGATTCCTTGCTATTCATAGATCTTCTCTATTGAATGCCAGTTCAAAGATTTTGCCTGTTTTGTGTTCCTTTCTTACTATTGAATTTTTATGATTCTTTTTATTATTTGGCTATTAATCATTTTCAGTTGCATGTATTTGTGTTTCTTTGTGTGTTGTATTATGTACATATATAATCATATGCATATGTATGTTTTAATATAAAATTGCTTGCAAATATTGTAACTCAAAAGACATCTTTTTCTTTTATTTCCTTTTGAGTATCACTCAACTATCCTCAAGTATTATGTTTCTCTTTCAATCTTTTAGTCTTTTAAAAACGTTATGTGTGTGAGTGTTTTGCTTAGAAATGTGTAATATATATGTATAGTCTGGAAGAGACCAGACTAGAGCATCAGATGCCTTGAGACTGGAATTACAGATGATTGTGGTTGCTTGCAATCAAACCTTGATCCTCTGCAATGGAAGAAAGTACTTTTAACCACCAAGACATCTCTCCAGCCTAATTTTTAGTCTAATTTTTCATTGAAAACACTTTAATGTCACATGAAAACTGAGGTATTATTGTTTCTCCATAAATTTCTCTATACGCACAAATATTTTGTATTCCTTTTGGAAGTCCCTAAGATACCCACTCCTGAAGTTGTACATGAGCTCTAAGTCTTGAGTCCCAAGCTAGAAATCCACGTAGGTAGCCAGTTAATGTTCATCTGCATCACTACAACTATCTGCGTTCTCTAATTTAGGTTGACACATGCTGTTTTTTGATGCTAGGCAAATTATGCAACTGTGAAAATTACGACACAACAGATATGCTTTTATCCATTTCGCAAAGTCTGCGCAGCTACACAATAATTTTTCATCAGTCCGTTAAGTTCCTTGTTTAATCACCACAGAACCTAGCCAACAAGCATTTAACATCCATTTTATTGCTCCTCCCTGCTTCACTCACTGCAGATAATCATGTCACTACCTTTGAGAGGAAAACAAGAAACCCAGTATATATGAATTCTCATAACTCAAATTCAACTTCAATTTCCTTCTCTTTATTTCAGAGAACAGTTGATTTCCCCCTTTATACACTATGATCTTTTGGGGTAGCGAGACAGTGAGTCTATCTTAGTCTATGCCTTGTTAACAGAAACCATCCTCATCTGTGCTACTAACGGCACCTTCTGAAATCGCAGCTTTATTCTCAAGATGCTGCCATATTTGTTTTCCTCTATTTGAAAGAAGATGTTTCCTCCAAAGCTGGATACTATTTCACATGTTTCGTTTTCTCTACCCCACTAATTATCTTTTCCTGACAAGCATTCTAGATGTTTCTCTCCTCGACTCAATGATTCCCTTTTTTCAAACCACCGCCAACTCTATGGCATCCTCAACACTCCATTAATATTGTCCTTTACAGATAGTAATTTCAAAACTGGAAATCAGGGGCTTGGAGTGGAACTCTTGCCTAGCATGTGAGAGACTTCACTTCTATTGTTATCACTGCAGAAGACTGACATACATTTTTGTGAATTTGACATTTTCAACCCTTCTTTTATTTGACCTTTTGGAAATATTTGATATTGCTGACTATTTCCTGAGACTTATTCTTCTGTCTTCTGGAGCAATATTCTCTTCAAACTTTTATGTTAAGGTTTACCCTTTTCTCAGGGGTCTTCTTGACATCTTTATTGCAGTATAATATATTGGTGATCCTCTTGTTTGTCTGGTAAACATTGTCTTATTCTTAACATCCCCAAGTGACTGGAGCACATGATACTTTCCAGATGCATGTACCTATCCATCAAGCAGTCATAACTCTTGACCTCAGCTTTCCCAAGTTCTTCTAATAAGCTGCTCAAATCCAATTTTCCTAACTAAGTGCCTCCATTGACACATTCCCTAAGGCCTTGTTATGTCTTTTTTTCTTCCCTTCTTATCTTTGAATCTGTGATTATCCAAACCATGTTACTTATTGGTCAAGAGAAAAATCTGAGAATCATACTGACTCATTTTTTGGTAACATTCCGATTGTTCAGTATTACTTAGCCATATCCACACCACCTTTTCATATAATAAGTATGGACTGACCACCCGCCAAGTGGTAGAAATTCTGATAACATTTTGAAATAGAGTTGGATATCAAATTGCTCTCAAATTGCTTTTGGGCTCAGTATGACTCAGGTGGCATAGTGTATTCAATGAGTGCTTTGGAGGAGGGGAGTCTAAGCAGACTGAGGTGAAAGAACCAGAAGAAACTTGAGAGAGGCAAGCCTTCAGTGAAATGACAATAAATGAATGGTAGAATGAGGATTAGCTAGAGGAAGAATAAGATAATCCAAGAAGGAAGAACCCAGAAAACATGGTGGTTCTACATCCAGGTTCACTCACAATCATTTCACTTTCACTGCAGGCCTACTGCCCAAAGCTATCATACAGAGCCTCTCTGTTTCTCACCGATATCAGAAAAAACTGGTTTCCAATGGGGCTTATCGGCCTCTGTACCGCCTTCCTTCAGTAAGGCCTCCACAGTGCTTCTTTGCAACGCACTGCACTAAGCGTTTCTCTCTCTCTCTCTCTCTCTCTCTCTCTCTCTCTCTCTCTCTCTCTCTCTCTCTCTCTCTCTCTGTCTCTCTCTCTCTGTCTCTCTCTCTCTCTCTCTCTCTCTCTCTCTGTCTCTCTCTCTCTGTCTCTCTCTCTCTGTCTCTCTCTCTCTCCCTCCCTCCCTCCCTCTCTCCTACCTGAAATTAATCAATAGATCCCATTTGTTTTTATTTGCATGAAAAAACAAAATGATTTAGCTCCTCACAAGTCTGACAGATCCAACGAGTGACCATCATCACTCGCTGTATTGACCATTCAATTTCCTGGATGTGTCAATGTTCCTATCAACTTGATCCTTTACCGATGTTGACTCCTCCCCACTAGGAATTGTTTCTTTCCAGCTGCTTGACTGCTACCCACTCCCAAATTCATCAACACCCTGTGTATGTCAGGTTTCTTTAGATGCACAGGCAGATTTAAGCACTGCATTTTTATGTTCTACAGCAACTTATGCATTTATTTATTATTACATATATCACATCATAACTACTTACTTCTCTATTTCTTCACATAAACTTTGAGTGTCTTGAGGAAAAGGAAAATGCCACATTCATCTCCATATCCCCAGTGCTCAAAACAGTCCCTGGCATATTCATAGGTACTGAAAATATTTATTGAATAGGCATGAATGAATTAATTAATATTAGATACTTCCCTTGATTAATGAGGAGAAGTTGTGTTGTGAGGCTGAAAGAACATTTCTTTCCTACAACTCTAAGTACTCAACATGAATTCATCAAGCTTTCTTTACATGGTATCCATTGTGCTGGCTGCTAGTGCATCAAAGGTAGAAAATACAGTCCCTGTTTTAAGTGCTTACCATCCATGAGGGAAGACAGATATGTGAACAGTACATTTTAAAAGAATGAGTAGATTTAATACTGCAAAAAAAAGAGAGAACTATATGATTCTGGTTACAGAAAGAAGATTTCTTAGAGACAACCAAGGTTATACTCAGGCTGAATAGATAGAAGTATGAGATGATGATTTCAGACCCAGGGAATTATGTGTGAAAGTTACAGATGGCAATGAAAGCAAAGCCCATTCAGAAATATAAAGATCAGTCTGGATAGACTGTAGACTTCTGTGAGAGCTAGTAAGAGGTAAAATTATAAAAGGCCCTAATAGCCCACAGGGATTAATGCAGGAAATAGCACAGATAAGGTTATGTTTAGCTGCTGATTGGAGGATGTGTTAGAGGATTGAGGAATGAAAGCTAAAGAGATTAGAACATAGGCAACTGCTGTCATTCAGACTAGAGCTGAGGATAGTACCCCAGGAACACCTGCCTCTCCTTCCTGTAATCATTCTGTGACCATTGGTGAGAAATGTCCCTAAGCTCTGAAGGGCCTTGGAAATGTCAATAAAGCAGAAATGCATTGGAATAAGAGCCACAATATGCTGGCCAGAACAAGTCCTATATCTGATTTCACCTGAATGCCAATTTAAATATGTAATACAATTCTTTATAAGACAAGGCACAGGGAGCTCAATTTCAGAGAATGACACATTAATAATTAGGCCTTACCTCGCCAGAGCATAGAAATGAACAGGTTGAAAAATACTGTGTGAGACAACAACAATACAACTATGTACCACATGCAAGAAAAAAAAAATCTCATCTCAATAGTTTGTTGAATAGCAGCTGAAATGACTGGCAGTAAAATATGAGTCTTTTCAATTGGACAAAAGTTAAATTCAATAGGGAGGCAATGTAATTCCAAACAGGAGCTTCTATTCATGTACTTCCTGGTTATGGAATGGATGAAAAATGAGGCTTCTCTGAGTTTTACATCACAGCCTAGAACAGGCATCTAGGTTGAGCCGTCTCTTCCAAGTCATTTTGCTTTCTTAGAATCTGGCTCCAAGTCCTTCCCTTAAAGGAGAAGCCACTTACATGAAGGGCAAGGCAGAATTGTGGTGCAGCAGTCCAGATACATCCTTCACCCCCCCCCACTTTTTTTTTTCAAAATAACTATTATTGGAAGAAAAGTTCCCCTTGATTTCCCCATTGAGTCCCATATTTCAGTGCCTTATAGTGTAGCTTTCCCTTGCATCCATAATTGAGAAAAAATGAATTCAAATATCATCTAAGGCCCTAATGTTGTAATATAACCAGTCCTCAGCTATAAATATTGGGTTCTGTCTGATGAAATGGGAGTTTTTCTTGTCATGTATTATCAAGTGCAAAAATGTACATTTTGGAGGCACAGCTTTTCCATAATCCCCCAGGCACTGAATTAGATGCTGAAAATATGGCATGAGATCCTAACTCAGTACTATGTACTCCATACGAGTTGCAATATATGCACATATTCCATAAGGAAAGTCCACGGCAAGTTCTGCATAACCACTTCCTAGTTATCACTCCATCTCATCTACCTTTTAAAAGTTTCTAATGGCCTTTGTCATGGTTCTCTCTACTACCGACTCTCATCTATAGACTGCATCTGAATGCCTAGAGTCTTTTCCCATCTATCCCTTCCACCATGTCACATCCAGAACATTGCTTCTAGAACATAAAGTAGAAGAATCATGCCTCCCTTTTACTCCAGGAAAGGGTACTCTGATTGGCTATCCAATACCAAACGATCAGCACTGAAAACATAGGTACAAGTAACCAACAGAGCGAGGGGCTTGTACTTATGTGTGTAACAATTAATGAAAGCAGAGACCATGAATTTGAAAAAGAACAAGGGAGGTTATATATGAGAGGACTTGGAGGGAGAAAGGGAAGGAGGAATGATGTAATTATAATATAATTTCAAAAAACAAGAAGTAACTTTTAAACACTTATCAAAGAATTCCTAATGTCATCAAAATAAAACCCAAGCCCCTGCCCTTGGTGTACTGCCATTCCACCTTCCTTTCTTTCCTAATCTTTCTCCTTCTACTTTTCATGCTGTGTTCTAATCAACACATTTCACCTTTCTAGTTCTTGAATGTGTTTTATCCTATCTCTGAATGTTGGGGTGGGGGGGCATTTCGTTTTTCACTTTAACTGTCTTCATGAAAATCTTTTTTGTCCCTTGATGAAGACTAAACATCTCTTCTCTAAATTTACAGGTTTTTTATTTTATTGTTGTGACTATCACACTGTATCATAATTGTGTATTTGTTTGATCCTTCAGCTAGATTGTAACAGTCCAAAAGAGGTTTTTAGCTTTGTTCATTCTTGCATTTTTTTTTGTATCTATCATAATAACCTGGATGTCAATGTATTAAGTGGATGGATGGATGGATGGATGGATGATGGATGGATGGATGGATGGATGGATGGATGGATAGATGGATGGATGGATGGACACATAGATGGACACATAGATGGATGAACAAGTAGCTAAATTGAGAAATAAGAAAAAATGAAATATATAGAGAACATGTGTAGAGAATGCAAAGTAGGTGGTGGCATATACCCCTCTCTGTTAAGTAAGAATGACACAAAAAGCCATGTGACTAGTATATTTTAAGCAAGATCTTTCAGAATATCAGCTATTATTGATAGTCAGAATAGTACATATTACTAGAAAATTTTACAACTCAATTAATAACTAAAAATTTTAAGGGTGAAAAACAAAGTTTGCTAATAAAATCCTAAGATCTTACTGACATCTTGGTCATATTCTTGGTCAGAAAAAAATCTTTAGGCCTTTTGACAATATACAGCAATTCACTCACATTCATTAGGTCTTATGATAATGAGTTCAATGGAACTCTTTCTGCCCTAGGGTCCAAGTTCAACACTTATTACTAGAGTTATTTCTGCCAAATCCATAACCTCTGAGACTCTGGACCCTGCCCGTGTTCTAAGATCTATTACACCTTCATGCTCCCCACTGTCATAGCTGACCTTCCAGTCTTTGGTCTCTTGGCTGTCTATATTGGAGGTACCTGATTAATTGGGCTTCTACTCTTCACCCTTCCTTGTTTGGCCTATATCCAGGAGGGGTCAATAGCTTTAAGAACATGCCCCTGGGCACTAAACTGTGCCAAGATACACAGGAAAGGAATGCCACAGCAGTTGGTCTGCATTAGCATAATTACCTCCTGAATCTACTTTCAACCAACTCATACAATTGTCTCTAACCAACCTATTTTTAACCTTCTCTTTATATTTATTACTTCCTTGAACTTACTCTTACAACTTGATATGGTTCTTTTAAAAAAGACTTTGATTAACATTTGAATAATGTGATATAGCCTTGAAAATGTTTGGGTTTGTTCCATGAGCCCTTATTACAGGGAATACACTTCTATGCTGCCATAACAGGACATATGTCAGATGTGATATATAAAATATATAATACTAGCATATTAGTTCTTTTAGTGAAATACCTGACTTGATATCCTTATGAAGAAGTTTAATTAGCTTCACATTTAGAAAGTTCAAGTACATGGTGCAAGTCCTCTATCTCAACATGCCACAGCACAGCAGAGCCAAATCGGGGTAGAATTTATATCACCAAGCAGTAAATCAAAAGGAGATAGATGGAAGTGACTGGAGTTCCCAAATCTTGTTCATGAGCATATTTCAATGGCCTAAGGACCTCTTATTAGGCTCCACTTTCCAATAATGTCACCCTACCGCCAAGTTTTGAATCACAATGTATATTTTGGGGCCATCAAAGTCATATCTAAACTAGATGCCCCCCAAAAGAGAACACCATGAAGAATGAAAATAATGTTGACAACAAAACTGGTGCCAGGTCCTCAAAGAGTCCTGTATGATGACAAGTAATGGTGGATTCCTACAGGACAGACTCAAAGTATGGTATTTACCCATTAGTGCTTCTTAAGTACTAAGGCATAATCCCAACATTAATTAAGTATTCCACTTGTTCTTTCATACAGATTGTGTCACAAATCAGGTATCTCTATCTTTCATATCTTAATTGGGTATTGCACATCATACTAATTCCTAAACTTAAGCACTAGAAAGCAGGAATCCTTGTGAGTTAAAACTATATTTGCACAAACATTGTTTATTTTTTTTCTCTTTATCCCACATGAAAGGTGCCAACAGCCTGACTATAACCATAGGTTCTTGAATCTCCATAAATAAGAAATGAAGTAGAATACTACCATTTCTTAGATGAACATCTTCTCTAAACTCTGTATTACATGTGACAGTGAGGAAAATTTGCAGAGCCATCTCCTGCTTCCTTGTCCTTCCAAGTTCTAGCCTTCCTCCTGGAAAATACAGGAAGGAATGGATTTCTAATACAGAAATGTACTCCACTAGAGTGCAAAATCTTTCCTATTTATATACATAGGTCATTCTTATTCACCCTTTTCTAAGGTGGAATGTTACTCTAGTTATCCTGGCCTGTCGTCAACATTGTGTGCTAGAAAAGAAGAACAGAAAACATGTCTTTTTGGTATTAGACACTATACCAGAAAATTCACATTTGGGTCGGATCATGAGAGTTTATCATTAGATGATGTTGCACTTTAAGCTAGATTTTTAAAACAAATGGCATGGAGCTACCCTCCATGGAACTGAGATGAGTAGACAGCTTTAACATGCACACAGAAGAAAAAAAATCTGTGTACAAAGGCCTCTAATCTGAGGGCTATATTGTGACAGATATAAGTAGTTGGTTAACTAATACTTGTTCCTTATTCATTGACCTAGAAAAGTTAACACTCCATCTGAGCTTCCCATGTCCCTAGTGGAGCCACAGGATAAAATATTTGAATAAAAGGTAACAAAGGTCTAAGGACATGTATGTAATGTTTTCTTTAGAAAACGATTAGAAGATTTTGATACTTTCCCTGACTCCACACTTTCTAAGGTAGATGGGAGACTTGGCAATGTGACTTCCAAGCAATATCAATGGGGAAAACTCCAAAAAGGGTTGTGAGACCCATGAGTGGTAGACCCATGTTATCGTGACACTAAACAAATGTCAGCAATGATTAGCTTCCTGATTCTTGTGTAGTGAGAAGCCATTACTCAAATTACATTAAGTCACTGTTGACTCTGTTTATGATTGTTCACAGTTGAGAGCATAGTGCTATTGAGAGCCTTTTGTGGTACAGATGAGGTGTTCTAGTACCAGTTTCCTAATTTAAAAAAAAAAAAAGTGAACCATTCCTTTTATATGTTCCTGCTTCCTTAGGCCAAAATATTTTTCTTTTCAGTACAGGTAGGATGTTTGCTCTATGCTATAGAATTTGTCAAAAGAAACAGATAAGGTACAACTTAGTAACAGATCCAACTGCACAAAGGGCCAGATGAATTTTAGGATACATCAATCTTTTCAGAATCAATGTTTAAGACAAAATTTAGAAACAACAACAACAACAGCAATAATAAAACTATAGGCAGCAAATGAAACCAAACTTGAAGCAATTATTGGATATGAATCAACAATGAAAAAATTTTAGAATACAGACCCACATGCCCAAGAGCAATGTCTATGACAGACATTGCTGAGGATCATGGTTCTTTCTCTCCCACATCCCTCTCAACATTGAGAAGGTCCCCAACATACAGCTCTAGGAGCCACTGCCAGTCAACTGGAGTTGGCATATAATGGGGAGCCTCACTTGGTTTTCTTTTGGGTTTTGCTTACACACACACACATACACACACACACACACACACACACACACACACACATATATGGTGTACATGTATGTATGAATGTTCACATATATGGGCACTTATGTGTGTGGTCATATGAAGATATGAATGTACTTGTATTTCTGTACATATGTGTACAAATGGAAGCCAGAGATTGACTTTATGTATCTTTCTTGAACACTCTTCACTTTATTTACTGATGTCAGATCTGTCACTGAACCCAGAACTCACCATTTAACCAGCTTGCCCTAGGTTATCTCCTTTCTCCACCCCCACGTGTTGAAATTACAAGTGGGTAGCCTGACTCTGTGTTTGGTCTTTGTGCTTACATGGAAAGTTCTTTTTCTGCTGAACCATCTTCCTAGTCCTTATCCGACTATATGCTTCATTTCTTAGGAACTGTATCTGCACATTATGTAGGCATACTGTTCATGATCCAAACACAGATCTGCTCTCCCAGAAAGTCATCATATGCTTTTTTTGTTAAAGTAGGAATGCTGAGTTTTCAGTCGTCTTCTGGGTTCTCCTCTTTCCCTTGAGTCCTAATTAACTTTATCTTGATGGCTACTCAATAAGACACACAGAATCGTACTGAATTTATTCAAATTTCCTCATTATGATGCTGGCAAATACGATCCCCTTCATAACAATAATTGATTTCTTTTATCTCTATCTCTTTGCCTTATATTGGAGCATTTGAAATGTGACTATGACTATTCTTGCCGTCATATACACAATGATGTCTTCACTACCTCTTTAAAAAAAAAACTGTTAATCTGTCCTTTTGGGGAAATTACAACTGGAACTAAAGAGAATTTGCTTCCAGGTACAAGTTATAGCTTTCTACTTCAAATTTATCCTACAACTTGAGAGGAAGAACGGATAAAGAGGAACAAGTTTCCAGGAGTCAATGCTTACCTTCTCACCAAGTAAATGGGAAGAAATTTATTTGTCTTTTAATACATAGAAAGAGTGCTAAAAAGCATTGTTGCAGCTACTAAATTAAAAAGAAATTCTACCAGAAGACTCAGGTAAATTTCTATTTACTGCCCCAAAAGGGGACAACTGAGCCTTTATAAAGAAAATATGATATAGTTTACAAGATAAAACAAAATAAAAAAATTATGTTTAAGGACATTTTAGAAATGAATATTTTACATAATAATAATCTAAGTAAAACAGGCTTATTCTTAACCAAATCAGAAATAGAAGGATTATAAAAATATAGAAAAGTTAATTTGGCAATTCCCTGAGGTCAGTGAGACTGAATTAGCCTTTAGCTCCTAGCTCCTTGTTTCACAATGGCACAATCTGGAAGAACAATGGTAAGGATTTCCTTGTGGGGATACTGTGCACCTTTTCACAAGGAACATACAAGAAGTCTGCATAAAGCCATAGTAAGAAAAGACTCTTGACAGTTTATTGACTTTGTATTCAATTGTTAATTTATGTAGATATTTAATTAGTTTCTACTTGTGCAAGAAGTTGGAAATGAAGGTGTATATCAGTTACAAAAGGCCTCAAAACCCTTGCCCATGTGGAGCTTCCATTTCTAGTCATGGAAAGAGATTATACAAACAAGGAAAACTAGATCTGGCATTACTCTATACTGTGCAAGGTTGTGAGGTGAGCATTTGTTAGGTAGCTCCTCACATTCCACAGACCCACAGCAAAATCTGTATAAGAGGAAAATGAACCATTTGCACATAAACCCACCTGACCAGTTCTGTGAGTCAGCATCTCCTCCTGAAAGAAACTCTGCATGTTAAGTAGTAGAAGTTGAGTTTCCCAGTATCACCTATCTGATCATGGCTTTAGCTCATGGGGTTAAAATAAAAGAGAAGAAAGAGAGCAAGCAACATGTAGCAGCGTAAGCAACACTGTACAAACACACAAGGAAAAAAAAATCATATACAACCACAAATGAAGACACTGCGGTATTAGATAAGGGCTAGTATCCTGGGTAGCTGCTGATCCATCTTTTCTGCCATTTACCTGTCACCCAGTTGCCCACATACATTAGTTCATGTGTTTATTCACCTGTGTGTTCTGTAAGTGGAGCGGAATTTGTACAAAGACATAGGTAAGTTTTTCTAGCAGGGAAGCATTGCTTTGGTATAAGACAGACTCATATGTCAAATCTTCTGGTGTTTACTCAATTGACTTGCCAATACAGTAGATTCCTGGGAAAACAAAACAAAACTGTGACACAAGCCATATTTGTCTCTGCCCAGGCTCTTTTTCTCCTGCTGAATATGTTCATGTATTTACATTTCTTATTTAGCATATTGGTCTCAATTCAGTTTCCCAAGTAGCTGGTCGTCACAACAAAGTCTTAAAACCAGAAATCTTGCCTCAAGTCTATTGACAAGTTTTTGGCATGACTGATGTTGTAATTCCATAAAATTTTATGAGAATTCCCAAGAAATTCATAAACATATGTACTGGAGGACTTTTAAGGACAAAAATTAAATAAGAATCTTCTGTCATAACATTGAGTTTCTACCCTTCCTCTATCTCTACACTCCTTTCAAACTCATGACCTCTTCATTTTGCTTATTATTCACACACACACACACACACACACACACACACACACACACACACACACCCTACTGAATCAGTTTAGAGTTGGTCATATGTATATAGTATTATATGTATATATTATGAGCCCTGTGGATTTGGATAGACTTGAAGAAAACCGACTCTCCTTCTTCTAGGAGCTATTGATTGTCCGTAATTATTCCTCTATGAGTGGAGTCCTATGAAATTTTCCCATCCATGATACCAAGTCAACTGGTGTACTAATTATGGATATCATATTATTTAGGCTAGGATATTGTTGAGATTTTTATGGAAGCAACTTCCCTGTCATATATAGTGGATGGTGTCATAGAGATCATCCAGTGCTCTGACTCTTTCAACCTTTCTGCCCTCTCTTCTGTACTATTCTCAAAATGTTATGTATAGGGTCTGCACTCTGCATTTATCAGTTTGGATTGAGAATCCTAGTGTCACTTGCCTTCTGAATTTTGACCAGTCATAGGAGTTCTGTAATAATCTTCATCTCCTGAAAAATAATGATTCTATATAATGAGGGTGATAGCTACACCTACCTGTGGGTATAAGGATACAAATTTAGAATAGAGTTGGAAAGTATACTGGTTTAGAAGAATGGAAGAAGTATGGATGTAGCAGGTAGATTTTCTTTCTTAGTCTATGGTAGGGATTATATAAATACAATACACATGTATGACATTCTTAAAAGCAAACCTAAATTGTATAATTATCCCTAAAATGAATAAAGGAGAGGAAAGAGAAAAAGAACAAAGAAAATTAGAGATAGACGAAGGGAGAGGGAAGGAAAACAGCAAGGAGGAAACTAAGCAAAATGCTGAAATACTTTTTAAGTTCACCTTCTGTTTAGCCCACCTTGAATCCCTATGACACACTTTCAGGTCTGCTTACAGCAATAGGAGAAATTCTGTGAAGTAGAGATTTATAACATATGACAAGTCAACCCAGATCCTTATGAAACTGGAAATGAGTCAGCAACATTAGAGCTGTTTGAAATGCAGGGCCTTTCAGAGTGAAGGGGAGAAATCCGCAGGAATTTCACGGAAAATATTTTACTCCGAAAAATTGCTGAGAGCTCTTCAGAGGCAAAGTGCTGGATGGATTTTTATTTTCCACAGCCAGGTGGTAAATGACCCAAGGCTTTGCAGACCAGATCAGATAGCTGGTGACAGGAGCACCAGGTCATCATGGGGATGCTTAATTGCTTGCCCATAGTCCTTCCTAAAATGTGGCTAACCCTCAGTGGCCCCAGCCCCCTTAAAGAAATAACCCATAATCTAAAATAGAGAACCTGAGACCTTAATGCACAGGTTCCTGGTTTTCTTTACCTTATATCACTGCAAATATCAGTCAAACTGAAAGGAATATATATACATATACATATATATATATACACATGCATACATACATACATATGTATATATATAATAAAAACTTCTGAGTGTGTGTGTGTGTGTATATATATATATATATATATATATATATATATATATATATATGAATTGTTCCTGTGTTCCTGTTACTATGCATAATAAAATAAGTTATCCATGTATTGAACATTTGCTTATCTATATGAAACACAATCCTAGAAATGTACAGATTATGCTCTGATTTTCACAGAAACTGCAAAGGCCAATCTGTTTCAGAGCTCAAGAAGCTGTAGCTGGTCAGGATGAGAGCTTGTCAAAGTTAACATGGTTCACATGTGACATACACAGAATCTGAGCATGCCTGATATCTAACCATGGTGCTTCTTCTGCACCTCTTCCTAAGACCTCATCCTGGACTTCTATGATTTGCTACCTTATGGCTGTCTCTGGTTATGTTTGCGATGGATGAGGTTCTCTGTCCTATATGGAAAAGCAGGTAATTCTTTGGCAATTTAAAAAGTACTCAGGAACCCCAGGACTCATTGCCTTTACACCCATCTCAATAACTTGTCTGTTTCTCCAACTAAGACTGTGAGCAAGAACCTGGGATTGCTCTTTACACTATTCACATTACTGAACGTTCAGTAGATACTATACAATTCTCAATATGTGGTGGGCATTGAAATAATAAGTAAATGATGCTATTGGAAAATCATGGGAATTCAGGAACCAGGAAGAGCCTGGGATGCAGACCTTTCTCTAGCCTTTAACAGAACCATCAGGTATCATCATTTGGCCATGGCAAAGTATCCAGGGCTTGATTTTTCAGCCCTTGTCCTCACGCTTGAATCCCAAGTCACCTCCTGAAATGGTTCTAAAAAACTAAGATACAAAATTATCTCCCATCAATAGGAGGTTCCTAACTAATCAGGAAAGATGCTGTAGGGGATCTGTGAGGACATATAAAAGACAATAGGAAGCTTTGTTGAACAACGTGGAAGAACTGTGACTTGATGCATTAGGATGTGGTTAGGGGATGCAGAGCAACCTTTGCTGGTTGCCCTTAAGTGATTTTTTTCCTTTCTTACAGATTCCTAATGAGAATGGAGTAGAGGAAGAAACTAGAGGCTGTCAAGCATGGAAAGAAGAGTTGGGGTTTAGGGATTAAATGCTTTCCTTCCTTTTGTAAGGAGAGCACACTCCCGGTGGAATAAGGCCTTGGGAAGGGGCCCTGAAGGGCTCTGCTCAAGATGAAAGATACGTATCCCTTGGTAGGATGGGATGTCTAGGATAAATCCAACAACAGATCGGTCACAAAGTCAGGGTCAGGTGGTAACACTGGTTATTTTTCTTTGCATTTGTGAACGTTGAACTAGGGTTGTGAAAATCTTTCAACAAAGAGTCACTACTGCATAAAAGTACCCTTCATGACAATTTAATGGGATATTCTGTAGTTTGGATATGGTTTGTATATGGCTTGTCTTCTAAAGTTTCATGTTGTAGAAGCTTAGTCCTCAAGTTTTGAAATGAAGAAACATTACAGAGATGACCTAATAATGTGATATTATGTTCATGGAGGGATTAATACAGGCTTATCTAGATTCATTAGATTCTTATGAAAGATTGTTATAAAACAGCGACCAAAGCCTCTGCAATAGGACTAGAAAATGGCTGAGTGATAAAGCGTGTTTACTGCTCTTATAGAGGATCTTGGTTGGGTTCCCAGCAATTATATACTTGGCTCAAAAATCACTGTAACTCTAGTTCTTAGAGATCTGGTACCCTCTTCTGGCCTGTACAGCTCCTATGTGATACACATGCATTCACACAGGAATATACATACATACATATACTAAATAATAATAATAATAATGCTGGTGGTGATGATGGTGATAAAGCTCATTACAGTTCTACAGTATTGCACTTCCTAAATATTGGGTTAAGTAAACTTCATCACAAAGAACATAGGTATTTTAACATTGCTCCTTCAAATGGACTAAGACAACATACATTTGCAATCAATCAATTCAAAGAAACATTATGTACTTTAGATGCTAACTGTATCCCATAATTCTTTATATCAAAAATTTAATCCCTAAGATGACATGATGGGCAAATGGTAGAAAATAGAGAATGTGAGACCTTGTTGGAAGTCAAGACATGGAAAGCATGCCTTCAAAGGGGATTGTGACCCTTATCATTCTCTCTCTTTGTTTTAATGTTTCCTGAGTCATGAGGTGAGCAGATGGCAGACACAGGCTCAAACTTACTATGGATGCCCAGAGCCTTGGCACCACTTGCTCCTGAACTGAAGCTTCCAGATCTTGGAGCCAATACAAACTTTTTGCTTTATATGCTAATCACCTGAGTTGTTTCATTAGAATAACAGGAAGCTGACTCATAAGTCTTGGCATTCAGTACCCTGAGAGGACTTGATGATTGCTGAAGGAGCTACTATCTGCCAGTTGAAGAAGAAGTTATGATGGCCAAGCTTTGTTATCAACTTTACTAAATCTAGATTCAGCTAAGCGACATGGCTCTGGTATGATCTCTAGAGCTATATCCTAGAATTAAATGGGAGAAAGTTGCTCCCCTAGAATGCCCTCCTGGCAGTGGTACCCCAGATGCAAACATTCCAGGAATGTTTTTACCTGCCAACCTTCACCCCTTGTATATGACTACATCTAATCTGTTGTTCATACTTCTACTGCCTTCTTAGCTGACATAAAAACCAGACTTCTTCAGCCGTCCACTGTAAACTGAACACCAGTGACTCTCCACGCATCCTCAAGGTCTATAAGCAATGATTGAGACTGCAAAGGTATCCAGCCTCGTAGATTCGGAAACTATGGGTTTCTCTGGGCTCAGTTCTGAATACAGCTATTGTTGGACCATTCAGTGTATATTGTGTAACCCAAATCCACTACACCCTCTTTGGTAGTATTAGTGCTCCATTTTTGAAATCAGCTGCATATGAAATAACAGACACTCAGCAGCAGAGATGATCACTGCAAATTTTACACATCACTTGTGTTTTAGGGAAATAACCATAATTTTTTTTTTAAAAAATCATCCCTAGTGATCTGTTACCATCACATTTAATTCTTGATATGCTACTAATGGCTGTGGCATTCTTTATGCAAGTGCTGATGAGAGACAAGTGAGCTGCTGAGTGTCCACCAGAACAGTGTCTCTGAAGATGCGATCCCTTCATCGGTGTGTGCCATTATGATTAGTCAGAAGACTATTATGCCCATTCTTCAGCCTTGGAGACTGAGGCTTAGAAGTTACATATTTGGCCAAAGGAGCAGACAATAAGAAACCAACTAGAATGTGCCATGAGTTGTGTTGTGGACAGTCTCTGGAGCTATTGATAAAATTCAAACAAGTGTGGAACCCTGCTCCTGTGGCCCTTTTCTGCTTTGACTCCTAGAAAAATATTTAGGGCTATTTTCCACAGCTTAAACAGCTTATTTTTACTATTTTGAGTGGTGAAAGGGCAGCTTTTCCCTGTATCAGTTTCAACAGAGTCATCCCAGACTATCATCTTGGAACAAACTTGTTCATAGAGTATTTACTGGGAACTTTCAATAACTCCTTGGAACTCAATTGCATTCTGACATCCTATTCATCTTCCAGCTTATTTCCCATCACTGACCCTGATCTTATTAGAAAAGCCTTGGAGAATATCAGTAATAGCACCTTTTCCTTCTCTGTGTGACAGGTTACTCCAGAATGCATTTAATATCCTAAAATTGTCATTGATTGAAACTAGTTATTCTAAATGAACAGTTTAAAATGAATATCCCCCTTTTTATTCCTTAATCCCTTTTCTCCCTAGCCACCTACTTGATCTTTTCAAAGATTTCTTTTTAAGTGGTCAACAAGGTATGAAATTGTCCAATGAGACAGGAACAGAGAAGGAAATTCCTCCTAGGGACTGGAGTTGTTCCCACTGGCTCTGAGAACGGAGCTTAGTATTGTCAGAGCTCAAGAAGAGAAAATGTAACATAGCAAGAAAGTCATTCCTAACTAGAAGGTTGGATCTCCACGTTCGAATTTTCACTGGTGCTTTTATGAGCAAGAAAGGGTCAGGACGAGCTAGCATGTACATTTGTAATGGATACTCTACATTAAAAAAATATCCTACCAACATCATCTCTCTCTGTCTCTCTCTGTCTTTCTCTGTCTCTGTCTCTCTCTGTCTCTGTCTCTCTGTCTCTCTCTCTGTCTCTCTCTGTCTCTCTCTCTCTCTCTCTCTTTTTTTGTATGTGCATACATGAATGTATATAAATATGTGTGTGTTCAAGTGTATGTAGGTGCATGTGTATATGAGTATACATACATTTGTGTACTTGAATGTGAAGGCAACAGTCAACTACAGGTCTCATTTCTCAGACATGTCTATCCTGACTTATGTCATAGTCTTTGGTCCCTCATCTAGGGCTTACCCGTGGTTAAACACCCAAAGGATTGAATGCATCTCCAAAGAGCTATACTCATGTGTAGCAGGAGAGAAATGGTGGAGCACAGTCATGCTGAGTTTGGGATCCGGCGTTCTTGTTTTTACTGACAAAGCCAAGTGACTTTATGTTTAGCTCAGCCTTCTCATTTGTAAAGCAAGTCAATTTGACTATCTTATTCCAAGTTGCAGAAAAGTGTGCCAGAGATCGTGAAACTCCTGATGTAGAGTTGGAGGCAAAGGAGTACTAAGTAAACAGTGGCTGCTGTCGTTATTAAGTGTTCCTTTAAATACAAACTTTTTTCTCCAATGGTTTTAAAAATTATATTATTAATTAATTAATTATTTTCTGAGGTGGGGGCATGTGGAGATAAGAGGACAACCTTCTGGAGTTAGTTCTCTCTTTTTACCATATGGATTCCTGAACTCAGGTCATCAGGCTTGGTAACAGGAACTTTGCCCACTGAGCCATCTCACCGATCCTGAAAAATCTTTTTTTTTCCTGAAATCTCCTTTGTTAATAAGGCAAAAAGGAAGTGATGCCAAGGAGAGGGCAAATGACAAGGGAGAGGGAGACACAAGGGTAGGCAGATCTGTAACATGTATGAACCCATGTCAACTCAGCTACTCCTTGTGTGCCCTGTCTTCTGTTCTTGTTCCAGTGTCTTACAGACCCCAAGACTTCAGGATCTGAATATACACAAGCTATGGAGACAAAAGGAGAAACCAAAAAGGCAAGGGAGAGAGATGTTCTAGAGAAATCAGACACTTGGCCTGCTCTGGTCTTGAGGCCCCAGGCAACCTTTGTGGGGAGATGGGAGCCTTAAACAGCAAATAGGAAACCACCCCTTATGAAATAAGGTCTCTCTAATCAAGGTCTCTAAGACTGACACTCTAAGAAGCCAGAAAAAAAGTATAGTAAACCAGTCTGATGACTTAGGAGAGGGCTGGATCCCAACCCCTCCCCTGTACTGCAGCCAGGCAGCATTACTGCACCACCTTGGGATATGCTTGCTTAGAAGAGACTCCTCCCCTCCTGTTAGGTTTTCATCACCTCTTCAGAAGTATTCAAATAAGTTGAGACAACTGCAGCATTTGGCAGTGGGATCGGCTCTTAGCTGCTCCAGGCCTCCAGTGCTTAGTCACTTCTCGGCTCATGTCGCTGACACTTTGTTCTCACATCTGACACTGACTCCAATAACCTTGTAGCATCTGCCCTCTCAATTCCCCTGGAAACTGAGCAACCTGCTTCCAAGATCGCTCCTTTCAGTGCCCTTTGAGCCTCTCCCTCTTCTTCCCTTTTGACAAGGAAGAAAGCTATCAGGTGTCTGGACACATTTTTTTTTCTTTTTATTGAACTTATAATTCCTGGAGTCCTTGTCCTCACTTCTTCCCTGGCATTTGCTTCAAGATCTTCTCCTTTTCAAACAACGACCTGGCACCGAGCTGAGGCTTCCAAATGTTAACTCCCTGGCACCATTCCTGTAGGTGCTGAAGGGATTTTTTCCCTGATTTGCACACAAGCCCTTTCAATCTGATGCATATCAGGGTCAGCTGGGCTTCTTGCCTTGACTGCAAGGTGGTTTGGAGGCCATGGCCAAGGAACAGGGTAAAGAAGTTTATTGCAGACTTTCAAACACTTTCACCAGGGTTTAGTGTAAACACACAATCGCCTGTCCTCCAACCCCCAGCTATTCTCACTGGTACTCTCTTTGGACATGGTCCCATGATGAACTCCAGCTTTGCAATTTGCCTTTAGGGAGGAGGTCTGCAGAATTCCCCCCAAGCTCATGTGCATCATTTCTATGCCCTTGCTCAGAGAAAGCTATTTAAAGTTATTTTGATGAGACAAGTCCCTCTCTCCAGGTCCCACCATCAACATTAATTTCATTAGAGCACCAGGGGACTGTCTATAGTGTCTAGCCTGGGAGCAGGAGTGGTTTTACAAGTCCCATGCCAACTGTATTTTAGATTCTCTGACTGATTTTTATTTTTTATTTTTTAAACGTGTGGGGTGTGTGTGTGTGTGTGTGTGTGTGTGTGTAGGCTGAGAGAAGACATAGGATTCTTTGGAGCTGGAGTCACAGGTAGTTGTAAGCCACCTGACAGGGGTGCTGGAAACCAACCCTGATTCTCTGTAAGAACAGGGAGCTCCCTCAGTAGCCGATCCACTTGGTTCTTAGAAAGCAAATGGAGCACAGTAAGAAGAAAAAGAAGAAAGAAAAACATGGATGAAAAAAAAAAGCAGCATTCATCTATTTATTTGCCATCTCCTTCCCTCACAGGGCATCTTCAGCAGTACTAGGTGAAGCTGATAGTTCTGTGATACAACTGATGCCCCCTTTCACCTCCAGAAACTCAGGCATCTAGAGAAGAAGGTGAACTGTTTCTGGGGTATATAAGTAGAACCTATTATTTTATAGCAATATATAATACTGAGGGAAGTTTCAGGTTCAAGCAAAGATTCCCAGAAGTGGTACTGAGTTGAATCTTTATTGAAACACCTACTCCATGACAGCTCTGCTGTCTGTCAGCTACAGTGACAAGTACCAAACAATTGTGCCATCTCAGAGCTAAACAACCTAGACTTCCTAAATTGGAAGTATGGTCGATGATAAGTAGAAAAAGAGCTTAGAATTCAGTTGAAAAGGACACATATTAGTTACTCTGTGCCATGTAATGTTCTAATATGCCATCTGTGGTCTTTAGAACATACTGATCATGAAATTCTATTCTTTCCATTGTAAATACTGGGTTAAGTAGGTAAGTCTTACTCAAGAAACTTGACCCTACTTCATCTGGAAACATATCCATTTTCCTTTGGTAGAAAAAGAGAAGCCATTCCCAGTTGACTAAGTTTTGTAAGTACCAAGAGTCTGTCAATTCCAGAATCTGCAAAACTGTAACAAGTGTGCAACTGTAGCATATGAGGATTCCGAAGCTGAAGACACCATGAAAATACCCTAGAGATGATAGCAGGTTCTTCACAGACCCACTGGTACCAAGGACTGTGTATTTGGTTCTATGGAGCCAGCTGAAACCTACCACAGGCTCTAAATAAGCTTCAATGAGGTCAGGGAGGATAAAATTAGAGTTTTGGAAGCAATGTTTTGGCTTAAAAGATGTACTGAATTTTTTTAACAATTGAAATGGTGGCGCACGCCTTTAATCCTAGCACTTGGGAGGCAGAGGCAGGCAGATTTCTGAGTTCGAGGCCAGCCTGGTCTACAGAGTGAGTTCCAGGACAGCCAGGGCTACACAGAGAAACCCTGTCTCGAAAAACCAAAAAAAAAAAAAAAGGAAATTAATTTGGGGACTTTGAAAAGCAAAGTCAGCAAACTTTGGTAATTAATCTGTTGTGGTTATGAAAGTCTGGGTGAATTTATCATGTCTCCTCTTACATTTGCTTACAGTTTGTTTGGCAAACTCTGAAAAGAGAAAATCAATTGTGATATGTTCAGTCTGGGGCCTAATATGTGATAGAGAACTCAAAAGGAGATCTCCAGTAGTCAGGTACCTAAACCTCTAAAGCTCAGAAAGGTGACTTTCATGGGACAAATAGATTTGGAAATCACTTCCATGGTCTCCATGAAGTCAATCATCGACCAGAGTCAATGATGTGTCTCAATAATGTGCACAAAGGCAAACACAATTGACAAGAAAGACAAGGAAGGCAGTGGATAAGATTCAACAAAGGAGCAGCTAGAGAAGAAAGAAAAATACAGAAGATTAATGGACAGATACATCATTCTGTTCTCCTGAGATGCCCCTACTGGGAGCTGTTTACCCTAGAGATGTAGTAGGAGATATATACATAAACAAGGTGGTTGCTTCTGGCCAATATTGTAGCTGGAACTAGAAGCCAAAGCTTCTGATTCCAACCCAAGCCTGAATTTCTGTTTGCCTTTGGTTTTGGTTTTGCTTTTGCTTTTGTTTCTTTCTGTTTTCTTGAGCCTCAGTGTGGAGAATAGTGTAGGGAAATCAAGCATATAGGTGGAAACATGCATCCTTTCAGTCTCCATTTGCCTGAAATTTCCATTTTCATAAGGCTATTGCTCATCTAACCACTGAGAGGAAGAGGAGTCTGCACGATGGCTGACAAATTCTTTTGGACAGATGATAAGAGGAAATGCCTTATCCATCCTTGTCTAATGGGCTTTATCTTCCCATTTCTCTACTGAAGAAACTGAGGCTACAAAACATAAGGAAACGAGTAGCCGAGGGTCATTCTAGTACATATGTAGTAGCTATGTCACATTCTACAGTTCTAATGTTCTGGTTTTCTATTTTTTTTTTTTGAAGTTCATTGCTTACTTCACATGAATTCCACTCCTAAAAGATCATTTTAGGGGAGCAATTTTATTAATATTTAGTAAAGAGTAGGTTAGTTTTAAAAGTATTGATTTCTATATTGGAGGACTAAGATGAATTCTAATGCAATGCTACTGCATTTGTGAACTTGACACAATCTTGGAGAAACTGGCTGTAATTGAGAAGTAACTCCAGAGTTATTTAGAGCCTCATCAGTCCTTCGCTCCCCTCAGAGAAAGCCTCCCATTGTGCAAGGGCCTCATGCCTTGTGTTAGAAAGGAGTTAATGTAGTCACAATATGACATACCATTTTTATCCTTTACCTGGATCAGACATAGTCTAACAATGCATTTCAAAGGACTGCTGATGGAAGCTCCAACTAAACCCTATTCTCATAGATAAATATCTTCATCCCATTCATCATAGAAGTAAAATAAAAAATAAAAAAATAAAAAGCTTACTTCAGAGAGGCATTTTCATATGCTTTGGTTTGAGTCAGAGATAAACCATGCCGGCTGCAAACTAATTAATATCAGTCACCTGAAAAGCAGACATTAGAAAGCAACTGGCTTCTTTCTTGATAATCAGATTGCTAGGTAAGTTATGCTCATGAACATGAAGATTCATTTGGCCACAGAAGTAGCAGAAATGAGACATTTTTCAAGTAGATATTTGGAAATCTTGAGCAACTATCCCCAGAATTCATCCATTTCAGTACAAGAGAGTCTTTTGCACCACATTTCAAGCTTCTTTAAGTTGCCAATATCAGCAGAAATTTGTAGGTCTCCACGGAGACCCTTACAAGAGTAACTAACTACCAGAACTGGCTAAAATGACAGGAAGACTGGCTGTGTGTCCTCATCCTCAGAAGCCCATTAGCTGATCCAAGTTTCTGCTGGGTAAATCATCAAGATGCTTGGCCTGAGTGTCCTGTACTCCAAACAGGCTACACAGTGAAGAAGGCAAAGTGTGTAATGCATAGAAAGAAGAAGCACTTAACTTCCTCCTCCAGAAATGTCAGAGGCCATGAGAAGCCATGACTCTAAGGATTGTCCATATTCACATGAGGATAGCTCATTGTGATTCTTCAGCCCCTAAGTGAGAATTCACCATAATATCTTAACAGACTGCTGGGGCCTGGGTTGTTCTGGGAATAAGCCATGGAAAGAAAAAACAGCATTACACAAATGTTGCTAATAACCATCTCAAAGTCCAGAAGGATCATTTTTCCAAATGAAGAGTCATAAGTTGTCATTTATATGGGTTTCAGAAGAATGACACTCTACCAGTAATTCATAAATTATACCTTTGGGGATTAATTTAGATAACCATGAAACTCTATCCACTTTTAATTCTTCATTCAATCAGCCAACATCTATACAAATACCATGGGCAAAATAAAAGCACACTAACAACTCTGAATATGATATGATATTCTCAGTGCTAGATAGAGAGATAAATGTGCTGAAGACACCAGAAAGAAGGTATGAAGTCTAAAATCTGGGCACAGAGGAGGAGAGACAGCAGCATACACAGCCCCTTAACTTACTCAATGGTGGTGTTTTTAAACAAATGGACACAAAACAACCTTGGAGGCTCTAAGTTCAAGAGCATACTCAGAAGAAGAAAAGTTTACTCCTGTTTGCACCGTTCTACACACCATGGGCTAACTCAGTGTCAGTGGAATCTTAAAGTCAGTCTTCTCTCCTTAGTTAGGCAAGTCTTGCTACATATCTTGGGATATTTCTTAGTTCCTCACCCAAGTTACAGGGGCACACTCATTAAATTTCAACTAGACTAAGGACTGGGCAGCTTGTGAACTTATATTTGTCACATTCATGACGGAATCAGTGTCTGTGATATAATAGGGCTTTTTTCACTTGTCAAATATTGTATGTATCTTTATATTTGATTAGGTATTCCTTGGAGGTGTCAATGAATAAATTTGCTCCTTAGATAATTGGCAAGGTATTCAAAGTCCATGTCCAGAAAAAGTTTAAGGAACCTACTTAAATGCAATGTTGTGTGTGAAGTTGATGGCACATTCTCCGTGTGCATCTTTTCTCTCAATGCACACTGTCTCTGCTTCCTGTCCTCATCAGGTAATGAGGACTTATGTGTCCATATTCACTCACTTTTATCACAGTCTAGCTAGCTCTCATGTGAAATGAACTAAGCAAGAAACACACTGATACACAGCTTACTTTATTTTTTTCCAGTTTATTTAATGTACAGAAGTCACTAAATGTTAAACTTTCAGTGATTATAAGCTATGCAGGAAGTGGTTTGGTAGACATGGGAGTCTAGTGGGTACCACCTGGTATTCCTTAGTTCTCATGTCTTAGAACAAGATACTGGACAGCGATACATGGTGGAAGCAAAGACTGTTTATTAAGATAGCAAGGGGACCACAGCCAAAGAAAAGTCAGAAGCTCAATTATTCTGTGTTTATCAGATTGAGTCCTTATAAGTCATTTTTACAGAGCACTTTCCTGCATATGCTCTCTCTGTTACATGGCAGCACTAGTGAGTAAGTTGTCTAGTTTTTCTCTGTGCCAACTAGTATCTTTCATATGCTTATTTGGACTTCATTCTCTGCCTGACTCATATTGATGTTGTCTCCCTTTCCAGCCACATCTGATGGGCCTTTTCATTTTTTGCTTTTAGTCCTTATAACAGATTGCTCCACACGAGTATGTTTTGATTAAGGGCTTTCTGGTTCATATTCTAAGATTCTGTGAGGGCCGGTGTCTTCTGTTGTGACTAACAACTCTATTCTCACTTGTACTGTCTCAACGCAGGGTTTTACCACCTGTGGCTCTGAGCATCCCCTTTATGTTCTGCAATAATCACATTCTGAAGTCAGTTCTAATTCTCCGTGCCTCTTCATCTGTTCAAATAGAGTCTACAAAACCAACCAGTGCAGGATGCACTTCATCTTTTGGTGTTTCTTTGGGATCAGAAGAATGATGATGGAGGAATGTGAAACTTGCCATGGATTCTGTGTTACCTGTTACTCAAGATTATTCATTAAGCTGGGTTCTCAACCTACCAAAGTCTTTTAAACAATTTCCTATCCAATCCCTTTCCCTGATCTATGTAGAAGTCCAGAAAACTGTAGCAATGGCACTCTATGTAAGTGGAATTTTGTCTACATGTATATTAGGTAGTGGGGTGGACATCAAAATTTTCCCCTCAGAGCCAATCACATTTAAACATTAGAAAATAATTCATAATGTTTAATGGTGCCAGATTCAGAAGAACCAGCACATCATGGTGTGGTACCCAGGAAACAAACCCATAAACGAATTTTGATCCCAGCTTCTCCCCCCTCCCCAAAATAAAATACTATACTTCCTCTATTAAGCTCAACCTTTTCCAATAATTCCTTTCTTAATAAATGAAATGAATTATGAAGAGAGTATTTTCTGGACAAATGTTAGAAAAACCCTGATGCACGCAGTTCGCTTTCTGATTGCAATCTGACTTGTACTTACTGAGTATCACACTACTGTTCAGGAGCTTCAAAGTAGATTTCAGGATAAGAGATGGGGGAAACAACCTAGAGTCAGTTTCAAGGTGCACATTGCAAGTTATCAGATCATCGAGCTATAAGTCAGTGCTGTGTGTCTTATTTGCACATTCCACATCAATTCAGTAACTTTCTCCCCCCATTTTTACCTGAATGCCTGAAGTACTTTGGCACACTGAAACAATTTAGAATCATATTTACTTTGAAACAGTTCAATTAACTTAAGTGTAAAGACATGTGCTCCAAGTGGCTAGTAGTTTAAGTGGTTACTATTATGAAAAGTAACTTCTTGTGCTGGGGTCTCCAATTCTTCTCCCTGGAAGAGCATGACCATGCTCAGGAATTTGAGACTGATATTTTGAGAAGTCTAGCAACACACACACATACATACACACACACACACACACACACACACACACACACATACACATCCCTGAGGTTTGGTTTCTATTTCTGCTATGATTTTATTGCTTTCTTTTTCCTTGGAACAACTTTATAACAATCCATAACAAGGCAAAGGTACGGGTCAATGAGTCAAAGACTTTTACAGCTATTGCTTAAATACATTTATAATCATGAGCCAAATTGATAAATGTAAAACAAAGAGGAATGTCAAGAGTACAGTGAAGAGTGATTGGCTGGAACAGGGGGACAAGCTTCTAAGGCAACTCCACACACCCAAAAGAAGGGTTTCCTTCCACCTTCCATCAAAGGCTCAATTGTCCTGATTACATTTTTGTTAGAAAGCATAACTGGAAAATTGCAAAAGGATATGTGAAGTAGGTGAACACTATGAAAACATTCAAAACACACAAAGTAATTCTGTATTGTGCTTTTGGATACTTAGAAAACTGAAAAAGTCAATGGGAAAAAAATACAAAGAAGCTACTAGGTAGGTGTAAAGGAGACAAAAGAGAAAAGTGACTTGTTTTAGGAACAGTATTGGGGATGGAGAGATGTCTCAGCAATTAAGAGCACTTGCTGCTTTTGTAAAGGGACAAGGTTCAGTTTCCAGCACCCACATAGTGACTAACAACTGTAACATATGTCCCATGGGATCTGATGTCCTCTTCTGGTATGTTTCAGGCCCTGTGTGAATGTAATATATTTACACACATGCAGGCAAAACACTTAAACACATGAAATAAGAACTAGTCTATAAAAAGATAAACAATTATAAGAATTGTCGGTAAAATGTTGAAATATCAATTTGAGTGGTAGCTCCATGTGGCTCCCTCCTATCACTGTATATATTTACCTGTTTATTGTTAACTAATGAAACTTCTTTACCCATTATGAAAACCCCACATTTTAAAAATGTCAGGTCAAAGACTTCCAAAAATTAAAAATCAATGATTAACTTCTTTTCTTTACTAGTTCTTAATTTTAAAGGACCTCTTTCTCCCTGAGCCTGATCACTCATTGTGATACACCCCAACTCTGCAGTATTGCATACTAAGGCATTTTCTTTCTCATAGTAAACCTAGAGTGTAAGTATGGTCAGGTTAGCACAAAAGAAATCCAGGAACACATATCACAGAACCCTTAGGAAGGTCCTAATAATATGCTCCCATCAATGTAGCCACTGAAATGAGTGGCTTGTTGGTGTGTCCACTGCTTGTCAGGTACCCCAGCCTTAATCCAGAAGCTTTTAAATCTGCTTAAAAATTATAGAGAGCTACCGTATATGATATATTTTTATTATTATTTAATTCCTCGGTGGTAAGGAAACAGCATCCTAAACCTTCAAATCTCCTTTAGTGTAATTATTGGATTAACAATGGCTATAACACAGACCTATCACAGATTCCTTAACAAACCATTTAAAGTTTTAATTAGAAAATGTTGCAAATCCACATATTGGTTCACGCAAGTACAATACTTCTAATGGAGGCTGTGTGCCGTAAGTTCACACAGTGCAAGATCCTTCCTCTCATTGAGGATATCTGGCCTCAGTCATCATAGGCATTGGTCATAGAGATAGTTCTGATTTAAGATAATTATTTTATGAGCTTTCTGCATTAGGATGGTATGAAAATAATACACACTTATTGAAAATTACACTTTATATTTTTTATCTTCTCTTACACACTGCTTTTGATCAACAGAATTACTCTTTGTGGCACTGGGCCAGCAGACAGATTATCCTTCACAGTGACTCCTGAGCGCAGGAGAGAGATGACAGTACTCTGCATTTCCCGGTACTCCTCAACTGTGAAGGCTTAGAGATTATATGTTTGGGATGCTTTCTGGCTAAATGATGTTTTCAGCTTCTGATATGTTTATTGTGATATATTCTCCACTTCCCATTGCTGTACAACATATTTTTCAGAAAACATGGCAAGTGAGAACATGTATGTGTGTGTGTGAGGCTCACACAGAGACTCTGGATGCCCTACTGTTACTCTTAGGAAACTTACATTTTAATATTTTTTTTTGTACTGGTAGTTAGCTGAAGAATAGGATTCCCAACTATTCCTTCCTACTCCCCGTACAGGCTGCAGTCTCCTGCATGTTGGAATTTCATCAGTGTAGAGCAGAAGGATGTATACTTGGAAGGGCTTGGATCCAACCAAATGGAAACAACAAAGCTAAACAAATGTTTAAAAATAGTCAATTACCTCTGACTGGCTTTTTCTCCTTTTAAACATTAATATTTTATGCCTGGAGGCATTATAAATTGCATGACAGTTAGGGAAATAAATTTTGAGGTCAGTCTAACTTTGCCCTGTTCTAGATAGCAATTGTCTCAAACCTCCACTTCCTCATCTATAAAATGGGAAGGGTTATGTTTCTCCCTTGTCATCTGTTTATAGAGACTGATTAAGAAAGTGCACTGTAATCACTGGGCGAAGTGAGTGCTGAGATGGTAAATCATAAGTGTTAGCTGATACATCAGTGTAACTTTGAATATCTTCAGGTCCTCATAGGCCTCTTATCTATTGCAGTTTCAACTTGAAGGTGGCTTTTTACATGTGCCTTCTTTCAGTGAAAGCTTTATCTTAATTGGAAAGGAGGGTATTTAAGGAAAAGTTTCAGGTCCAGCCACACCTTTTTCTGAGGCCCAATTTCTGGGAAATAGCAATAACCAGGTCTGTCTCATAGTAGGCTCTAGGAAAAGAAGTCTCCTAAGTTGATTATGTTTCTAAGTGAAATTAACAGTACAACGTTTAGAAGAACAAAATGCCTTTCCATATCCCCAATGCCACACATTTATGTATGCCTTTGAAGGGAGGTTAATATTAGAATGTAACTACTGAAAGCCTGCTAAAATCCCTTGTTGCAAACAGCTATGTGGAGATGGCAAAAAAAAAAAAAAAAAAGAATAGGAGAAAAAAAAGAAGTAATGAAAGCATAAATGAAATATGGAATGCCCTTTGTGTTATATGTGAGGTAGAGTGGACCTGCACAACCCCAATGCTTAAATGTTGTATCTGAAAAACTACCTACATTCCCATCAATCTGACAAGAAAGCAGTTAACAGGACTTTAGTCAGACCCTCTAAGCAAACACAGAGGCAAGCCCACTCATGGATCCAGCCTTACAATGTTCATTCCCTCATTAATAGACCAGCTAACTACCTGTACAATCTCTACTTCTGCAATATCAAGGAATGTGTAGACATAAAAGGCAATCAATCCATGATCTTTCTTTGCTTACCTTGCTTTGTACATGAAGTTCAAAGGTGTTTGATTAGCCTTCTATTTACTTCTTCTCTTTCCTTCAGATGACCTTTCTGCTTAGTCCATGTGATGATGTGATCCACTGGCACCATGTGACAAAGGAACACTTGTGGGCTCCCTATGAATTATTTCATTCATTGGGCTCATGAACATTTACATGTGTGCTACAATGCAACTGATATCGGAAGTGGAAAAACCTAGCACAGAAGTAGGGACATCCAAAACTGCAGAGGCTGAAGCCAAATAATGGGTCGAGAATTTGAAGTTTTCCCTGCAATTATTTTCCTGCTGGAAACCTACATTGCAATTCAGACCATTGGCCCAGGGAACAACCACTCACTGAATTAACACCAGGATGCTTTTTCCATCTTAATACTTGGAAGAGTATTAGATCATGTGTTGCATTTGATCATGGAATTACATGAAGCTGATGTAGCCACATCACATGATATATATGCAGATTACTAACTTCCCCTTTCTGGATTGTAAGGCAACTAATCCTCATTCTGTGATAATGGACACACAGTCTTGCCAATGACTAGAGACATGCTCTCTAAACTATAGGAAACATTCAATAAAAGGGTTCACTTATCAATGGAAATCCTGCTCAGTAGTTAAGTGAGGAGGAGGAATGGCTTTACTCTTTAAGTATTAAGTAAGTCTTTTAAGTGTTCTGTGAAGCCATGGTAAAAATAAGTGGGGTATCTGGTTGGAAATGAAGAGAGAAAGTGGTGGCACAATTGGTGACAGTACCAAATCATCAGGGACACCAAAGTCAATCAAAGGCAAGAACCTGTGAATTGTCTTAAATGATTTGCTGGAGGGTACTGTGTGGTAATCATGGAATTATAATTCTCTAGTCAAGTAGTATTTCTACAAAGAAAGTTGACTGTAGAGTGCCTAACAGCTGCAAAAATAAATTCCCCCATTAAGTAGTCTAATAATCGATGTAGGATTTTACCACTTAACATTCCTTCCCTCATATTTAATTTCAGCTTTCCCTTGAATGTCATCTTGCTGAAATCTATCAGAATGATACCTGTGTATGTGTGTGGTAGGGGAGAAAATTTTCCTATGTGCCCTGATGCTAAAAGTCCAGAAAAATCACAATATTTTTTCTCAAGCACCCTAGGATTTTTGCTAAGAATTCAGCTTCTTCCTACTAAAAGTTAATATATGAAAATATATGAAAATGGTCAATATGCAAATTCAAATATCACACTTGCTAGCTGCCTTCAGTAAATGCTATATGCATAAATTTGAAACAATACAATATTTTAAGATTCCTGATTATAATAATGCCTTGGTGTGCATACGTGCATGTATAATTATGTTCATTTAATTTAATCATGAAAATATTACAGGATCATTTGATTTTTCTCCTCTAAAAGTTCTCTCACATTTTTTTCACAACTGATTAAGTCCATTTTGCCTTGTCCATAAGTCTTCCGGTCATATGGAAGGAGTATCAAGCTAACAGGGACATAGTTGTGTTGTTTTGGAACTGCATAAATCGAGAAGGCATAGGGAAGGTGGCAGCAACTTAACCTTAGTCAGTGAGTACCACTAGGCTTTTCAGAAAAACCCAGCCTTGGAAATATTTTAATTTTATGCTCATTTCTTCCTGCAAGTTCTCGGTGTCCTTGAATGCTGAGAATTTCCCCTGGGGCAATCACCTGATTACACAGACAAGACCTGGAAAGCAGCCCATGTAACCCACACATTCCACATGCTTCACTGGAGTGCAGCTTTGGGGACACTGTGAAGTTACAGAATCACATGGGATAGCTGAGGACAAGAAGAGAGAGAACACCTAAGTTTATGCACGGCATCCCGATAAGCAGAAAGAAAGAACCATGGAGAGATGCAAGTTGACCTGAAGGGGATAGGTTGTCTTCCTTCTCGCACCAAGGAATCCATGTACTTCCCCATAGAAAGGCTGTTCCTTCCCCATAGAATGCTGCTCCATCCCCGTAGAAAGACTGCTCTATCCCTCAACATATCACTAAAGACCAGTGGGAAAAAGAGGTTGCTTCATATCCATCAATTGAATCTATATAACATCTTTTCCTCAGGGATTAACCCAACTTTTGATTACATCTTTCTGAGATTTAAATCATGATACTACAAACCTCCAAGGAACTTCTCTCTGACTTGTGACCTTCTTTATTTGCCTCTTGTTAGATAAAGTACAAACACTGATTTGGAATAGTGTATACTGAAAAGGGGGCTAAGGAGAAATTGCACAATATGAGATTAATATAAAGTAAATATTGCAAAAGTAGACTTTGTTAAAAATATCCCATAATTAATACTAGTCAAAACTGTGTATTCAGTAGCACATGACTATGATAATGTTATTGGGGCTGCAAATTACATCCAGAGATTTGCTAAATAACCTCACTAATAAGAGAATACTTGCAATGCTAGAGAAAAGAATTTCAATTCAATAGCACATTGTATATAGTTTAGGTAGCTGTAAACTTGAAGGCTTTTTAAGTGAAAGAAGCTCTTTTAAATAAACTATTTCTATTGTGTTTTTGGTTGCATTTGGTTTTGATAATGAATTTTGCCAACAGTATCATCAAGAATGGAAGTGAGTTAACATTGTAAAGGTAGTATGAGACAAGTCATTTCTCTCTCATCAAGATGTCCCAATACCAAGCTAGCTGCTAAGACTGCTTAAAATCCCCATTATCCGTCCCCCAAAAGTTTATTAGCATAAAATGTAATTCCTTTAGAAGAATCTGTTGATATCTTGGCTGAATCTCCCCAGAAAATAAAAAGGTGTCTAATACCACATAAGCAATAATTAATTGATTATTGATAATTGAAGGTGAGTCAGGTCTGGTATATTCCCTGGATCTCAGAAATACTTAAGATCTATAGTTACAGGTGGCTGCAATATTTGCATGACTTACCATTATTTTTTTAATCTAGCATGTTGACATAGTTAATTGATAACTTTTACTATTAATATAGAGTGGAAGTAGTTCCATGGAGAGTGTGTCCTGTGTTATTTGGCAGATTTTAATGCATTTGAAGCTTTCATCACATTGTAATATTCACATTCTTTTCTCTAGGGGATTTGGTAGGGTGAGAGAGAGGATATACTTAGTTGTGATCCTCCCAATTCTGTGTTTATACTGTTCTTGAAAAGCAAATATTTTAGTGCAGAGAACACTATGAGGTTTGAGAGACTCTAGTAGGAATAATGCATTCTGTCATTAAGGTCACCACCAGCTCCCAGGCACAACACACAGCCTGAGAGCAAGACATATCTGCAGCTACCAGCCCATTTCATATACCAGTCTGGTAAGATACACAGTACAAGGCCTTTCTCCTGATGCAAGTCATTGAAAGTATCCAACCCGTCTATAACAGAATCATGTTCCACTCTAAATATCTACCTGATAACCTTCTTAGGCAATTACTTATCCTTAAAGTATATAGTTTCCAGGGCTACGTGTACACATATAGTGAAGCCATTCTTCGATAAAGTCAAATGTCACTTTTCACCTCTCAACCTTCATTAGAGAAATCACCACACCTGCCTTTCACACTTTGAAAAGACTAGGTAAAATCAGGGAGGTGCACGTGTCCTCGGAGCTAAAGCACATCAATTGATACAGAAAAGCTGGGAGAAAGAAGAGAGCCGGAGAGGAAATCCAATAATAAGCAGTGATGTGTACTGATCTGAGAAACATGCCAACCATCTGGTTCCGATAAATAAGAAGAGCAGAAGTAGATTTGAAACATTCTTTTCCCTTTATTAGCTCAGTGAGGCTGATGTGTACTGCACATTAAAAAAAAATCACAGGAATTTTCATACAATGAATAAAACCACAACAATACATGTAGAATTGGCAGGTGGAAAAGAGCCAGCAAGGGCTCAAAACTAATCACTCATTTTCCCTCTTCAGCATAGTTCAACCAACAGTATCACACTTTCACCTACAAATCTTAAAGTAGCTCCATCAAATCTGCAGTTTTCACATTATTGAAAATGTCTGTCACATAGGTACAAATTTAGAATCATCACATTATATTACATGGCTATTCTAGGTCATCTATAGATCAGATCTTAGACTACAGTGATTGAAGTTCTTCGTACAGCCATCAAAATAGGACATATGATCATTACCTACTGTTAGCTCACATCTAAAGGCATGAAAAGGTTTCCTTTTTTCAACTGACCCAAACATTTTACCCCAATAGTGCCAAGTTCCCTCTCTGCTGCTTTGAATGTTGATGGCCCAACTGTTCTCAGAATCCTTTACAAAAACTGAGTTGTTGCACTAAAAGAATTATTCTGCTACATTTCTTTTTTTTTTTTTTTAAATAAAAACCCCGCATTTCTAAAGCACCAGTTCGGGTACCAAAATTGTAGATATAGTACTTACCACAGCATGAAGGCAATGGCCCATGGTCATCTGAAAGTCTTATAGATCTATGCTGAAATTTGCCTCCCCTGATGGTGGGGTGCATGTGTTTTTTGGAAATATTCTCTCCCAAAAGAAGTTAAAAAAAAATGAAAGGAACACAGCTTACAGCTTATATTTTGATGGGCTACCCACAGTGTCTGCATAAGATACAAAAGCTTCACTAATTTTAGATGCAATTTGAAGTCCACGGAGGAAAACTATCTTCATGGTAACAAGATTTGTCAGGCCAGAGGGTAAGGGAGGTCAAAGAATCCTCAACATGACATCTGTAGTGTTGTCTTTTGATAAGTAAGAAAAGAAACCACATATTTCAGTCATGTCCATGATCCAGGGCAAACAAGAGAACGTATGTATTTAAAGTTGGATCACAAAAATTTAAAGGCAAAATAGAGAACGCATCTGGTCCTTAAACACATAACAGGATTTACTAAATATTGATTTCTTAAAAATAATTTATTGCTCTTAATAGTCTTTTTATTATTATTCTACAACAGAAGATACTCAAAATTCAGAAAGAAAGACTGTAAACTTTAGTTTGGCGTTCACAAAGAGTTAAAATACCTGCATTTAACCTACAGAACAAGAATTAGGCGGATTAAAGATGTGTTACTGTTGTAACGCAGAACCTGTGAACACAATTCTTTTATTTCATAGTTATTTATTGCTTTCTATCTACTTAGAAATAATAAGCCAAACACTTGAGCAAGCATCCGACAGGACAGACAGTGGATTCACTCAGAACACAATATGCTGGTGATAAATGAATGCAGCTGTCAAAATTAGCTGCATTGGCCTGGGGGGGGGGGTGTAAAACCCATTTTGTAAGATCGTGTTGGGTGAGAGAAAAGAAAAAAAAAGAACGATTAAGTAGTAGACCTATCACATCTTCCAGAAAATTCATGTCAGCCAAAGAGTAAACACATCTCAATTTGGAAATCAAATACACACTCCAAAGTTTAGTGACTTCCATGGCAAGGACTCCATACTTAGATGAAATCCTGATGCTCAAAATGAAGGGGTTTTTTTTTCTGACATTTACTATCATCATCATTATTAAATTTAGCAGAAGCAATGTCACCAAGAACAATATCATGGTCATATCAGAGGCCATGCTAGTGAGAGATGGAACACTGCTTCTACGAGAGTTGAGTTTCCCAAATAAAGAGCATACACTCCAACCTGACAGTCGCCATGCACCCTGGGTAGAAAGTCTACACTGACCTTATTATTTTCATCATCTCATAATTTATAATAAATAGGCTATCTGCAACTGATAAATATGTCTCTTTAGTAAACAAAGGAATGAAATATCAGTTTTTTACAGGATGTATAACTGTAAAAAATACAGATTAAATACCATCATCATACTCTGCCAAGGGAAAGAGATACTGGCTTCAAAGATAGTCTTCAGACACACATTGATTATTGTAAAAATCATACTGTAATTATTACCTCAGCATTTTGTATCAAATTAAAATCACAAAAATTAAAACAAAACAGCATTTTAAAAAGATTTTTTTTTGACCTCTAGTTTCAAAACTACTGTTGATAGAGAAAATAAAAACATTTCTTAATGGTTCCCCATTGAGAGACTTTACATAAAATCATGATATTGTCTAGAAAAATTTTAGATGAGAAAATTTCATTCCCCTAACAAATCCAGTGTATAAAACTTCAAAGAAAAACAAGCAACAAGAAAATGTGGAAAAATATTGCAGAAGTGGTTAATACCTTGAGGGGCCTAGGATTTTTGTTGTTGTTGACAAGATGCTTAGTTTGAAGCTCACGTAAGAAGGGATGGATGTGCGTGAAGCGCCATTTTGTTGGACTTGCACTCAACGGACACACACACACTGTCTTTTGTTTTGTTTGTTTTGTTTTTTTACAATCAAATATATATAAGCAGTAAGTTTAGCTTCTAAATATGTTAGTGTACAATAATTGTTTCACCTCATAATTACATTTGAATATTCTTGATTAAGAAAAATTTAACAGTTTTGAAAAGAAGGCTGCATTTACAGTGCATAGCTGTAACAAAAAAGAACATAGTTGTAGAGTATGTACATAAAATAAAAATACTCCATTTAACATCTGTAAATACTTAACTACATCAGAGAATGTAGCAATTACACTATCTGAACACATCCAGAGAGTTCTACTCAACTCTCAGTAGTCATGTAACACCACATCTGCTCCTCAGAAGGAACCACTGAACACACTCCCCGCTTGACCAATGACAAGGCTTTTCAAAATTTGCAGTGGAAGATCAACATTTTGGACATATACATAGGTGTCAGGACAAAGGACAAACTACAGAAACTTCAAAATGTTAGGAAAGTTTAGCATCTGGTGCCTGCAGTGTCCCCTCCCACCCAGATTCCATGGCAAAGGAAAAAGAGAGAGAGAGAGAGAGAGAGAGAGAGAGAGGTGGATATGAGTTCAATGGAACCTGTAGTGTCTTCGGGATTGTCACGTAATCATTACATAAAGAGAAGGAGCTTGCTGCAGGTCTGTTTTGCACTTTCTGGGTTTTGCACTTCCTGAAAAGACGGTACCGGAGGCTGACAACAGGCATCAGCAGTGTCGTTTTAGGGTGGTTTGTGAGTTTTCTTTCCTTTTAATTTATATTTATTTATTTTCCTTTTGTATAGAATACGAACATTTTGAAGTTGTAGGTTTTAAGTGTGTCTTCATGGAAACGCTGCCATTTAAAGGGGGTCGCCCTTGTTCGTTCTGGTCAGGTGCCCCCAAGTCCTCACATGTGTACACATGTACTTCCCAAACAAGTACACGCACACGCGCGCGCGCGCGCGCGCACACACACACACACACACACACACACACACACACACACACACACACAGTCACCAAGAGCCTCCAGGGAAAGCAAAGCTGACACCCGTGAATAAACATGTGCTTACTGGATTATCATTCTGTCTCTTGCCTCTTCAGCAGCTGTGTTCATGTAAACCGTTGTTGTTCTTGTTCTGGTATGGTTGTTGTTGTTTTGCTTTATTTTTGTACAGAGAGTGTAAAGTAGGAGAAATTCCTAAGTATGACTTGCAAGAGTCTTGGGAAAGGACACGCTGTCCCGTGAGGTATTGACCATCTCTCTGTCATTCCTCAGCCTGGGAACACGTTACCTGCGCAAGCTTCTCTGAGCTTCCTTCAATAAACTATCAAAATCCAGAGAGTCATACTTGCTCTTGGTGGAAGCAGGGTCAAAATCGTCTGAGTTTGAATCTGAAAGAAACACAAATCAGGTTAGATGCACCCTTTGCTGATGGCCTTGAATACAATTCAAGATACTAATAAATGTACTTAAAAACAATGCCTAAATTTTATTTTATATATGCATGTAAACAGAGAAGGGAGTAGTTAACTTTCAAAACTAAAAAACCTATAGATTTATTGTATACCTAAAAACTCAGAGTACACAGGAATAGTAGACTTTAATATTTGTTTAATATTTAAGATCTTATAAGTGACCATTTTCTCTTGGCATTTTAAGTGGTTTGCCAGTGGCTCCCCAATAGTGCAGAAGCAAAGGTACAGCAGAAGCTGGAAATAATCTTCCCATTCAATGAATTTCACTTTATTGAGTGTAAAATTCTGTTGAATAGGAGGGATAAAAATCCTTCTGTAATATCTTAGATTTTTCACCTAGTTCAAATCGGATTTTATGGAATATTCCATACTTTATTTCAAATAAATCTTTTTAAATAGTTGTATTTAGCAATATGTGTAAAGTAAAATTCTGTTAAATACTTCTAATCATTCTCCATTTGTATGCACAAAAAAAGGTAGAGAGTTCATGCAGGTCTTACAAGTAAGAAAGGGTTTCTCAGAAATATAACTAAAGCCTCCTATGAATGAATTACTTTCTTGGGAAGTATTTATTTGAAGGGAAATAAGGTCTTTCAGGAACAGATTAACAATTCTACTAACCATATAAGCACTTTGCATTCCTCTTAAGCTAAGTTACAGTGTAAACATCCAAGTGGCAAGAGTGTAAAAGGAGAGAATATGGAAACACACACCCCAACACAAATAAATGCTTGGCTGAGGCTGGAGGTACAGAGCCGGGCAACTATGTAGGACATAAGGCATCAGGGGACCAGGAAGGGAAATTTGTACCTATTTCCTAGAGGGAATTTAGAGAAGAATTCCATTATGTCTGTTGGATTATCCTAATGGTAATCCAAAATTCAATGCTCTATATTAATGTTGATAAATATTCAGAATGCCGTGAGACACTATTTCTCAGGAGTTTATTGATTGTGAAGTACTTCACATCGACACCCACTTAAACACACACATTATGCTTCTTAGTAGGTGTCTGAAAGAGATATTCTTGTTGGATAGGAAAGGTCATGTATGAGACAACAGCAGGAACTCCACCATGCCCTCTCATCTTGAGAAGATATCGGAATACAATAAGATATGAGGAAAAAATATGGAAAGAAACTAAAAGTTACTCTTTTTGTTTTCAAAAGAATTTGTGATAAATAAAGATCCAGTATTAATAGAAACAAAATCATCACATCTGTATACTTAGCAACTGGAAAACTGTTGGTACATGTAGGTTCTCAAATTAATGTTGAGTGGAGGCATTAATCTCAAGCATAATCACACTATTAAAACCATAGCTAAAAATAAATATTCATACAGGATCTGGGAATTAGTTACTGATAAATGGCAAAGAAACAGATATTCAATATCTGATATTTTAATATACTGTTTGAGTACATAAAGAGTTGATGATGAATCCCCTTAAGCTGGAGTTATAGATGGTTGTAAGCCATCATGTGGGTGCAGAGAATCAAACCATGCCTTCTGAAAGAGCAACAAGTATTATTAACTGCTGATCCAGATCTCCAGCCCTGTTTAACATTTTTATCAATGTATTTTGTTAGTAAGAGCCATTTGCTTATATGGTGGTAGACAGAACCAACAGAAAGTCCTAGGTAGTAGACTTTAAATCCTGGCTTTAGCTCTGTAGCCCTAATCAATTCACAAGAAATTTCCACTCTGATTTATAAGTAGTAGTTGGAATCACTATATTTTAGTATTATAGACATCATTTACCAGCTTTCTGGTAAGAGAAATAGGATGTCTTTGGAGGGGTAACTTCACTTGGAGAAGCAAATAAAATAGGAAAAATAATCTATCTAAAGTAGTAGCACAATTTCCCATCTCAGTAAAATTAATATGCATTATGTTGGTTCTGTTTAATTTTAACATAGCTATGAACTTCCAATCTCTGGATGTTTGGAGTATATTATTATGTTTCTTTTATTGAGGGATCATATGTGGCTTGAAACATTTAACCTAAATTCTTCATGGAAATAAACATAAGACACTTGAAATTTGTATTGATCTCCAAAGCTACAACGCAATGTTAAGTCTTCTGTTTAAAAAAAAAAAAAATTTCACAATCTCTAATTTCCTATTTCTCACACATTTAGTTATAACCTATTTCTTTTATATTAGGCATCATGATGTCAAATTCTCCACAGACATTTAATACACATACACAACAGTACGAGTTATTTTAAAAAGATATAATCAGAAGCTAATGAAGCTGAAATGTTTATCCAAGATCAGCAGTGAGTCAGGTCTCAAACACTGGGGGACATGACTCTAATGCTGAGGCTCTTTTGTCTACCCCATACATATGTTCAGACCATCCGCACCTTGATGACTCTGATATGCTTTAGGGAGCTTCAATATCTCATGGTATTGCAGTGTGTATCAAGCATGCATTTCAAACAAACAAACAAAGAATACAGTGAGTGTGCCAAGCCGTGGCACAGCTGCCATGGCTGCTGGGCTAGGCAGGAAGAGAACAAGCTGAGAAGGAGCATTCTTCCTAGAAATATTTCAGCCAGCTCAATTTGGAAATACCATCCAGTTCTCCCTTTGCCATGATGAATCGTGATCAAAAGACCCCTCTAGGTAACTTGTTTTAAACTCTAGATGTTGTGAGAGAGTGGAAACACCCTAGCCTTCATCACTAAAGAAAAGAAGTCAAATCAACTCAAGGCTTCAATCTGTCTTGACTGTTTTTATCAGCCAACATTTGAACAAATGGCTTGCCAGGTTTTATATTTTCATCCCTAGGCCTCTATCTCTCCAGCAGTCAGCTTCTGCTTCCCTGTTTCCCTCTATCTATTTAGCTTGTGAAGTGAATTATAGCATATTCCCCTGAACAATGCACAGCACCTATATCAATTACTCCAGGAAGACACAACTGTGCTGGAAGGGAGAAAGAAAGCCCAGTATTTGGTATTCACATTTCTCTTTATATAGTATAAGAGCAATTGGGAATGGATAGCTAATAATGCCGAGGAATGGATGCATATGCTAATTTTATCCTTATTATGAATTAATTTAAAATAATCATGATATGCACATTTGCCTCCTTTCTTCATTCCTTCCTCAAAGAATTAAGGGACATATAATGCACATGTTAGATAGGGAATGGCATGCAATGGAACAAAATTAAAATTAGAAAGAAAATTAAGATGTCCATTGTACCATTATTTATAACATCAAAAATAATAAAAATTGAATACAAATAGAGTTACAATTAATTATCTAATATAATGATACTACATGCCTAGCAAAATAACATGTGCAAACATTAAAATATTCACGAGTTATTTTCAGTCCTGTGAATCACATCAGGAAAGTAATATATGTATTATTGCTAAAAATGGTATTTTAACTATATGTACAGGTAGAAGCACACATGTGCACATATGTATCATGGTCTCAACTACAAGAAAGGGAGCACTCTAAAGTAAAATTCTGAAGTTAGTTGGCAATGCTATCATACACAGGTAATAAACTGACTGGAATTTTATTTTTCATCTAAAGGGTCTCCTTTGAACACAAAAAAGTAAATAGTTATACGGATTTTATTTTAACCATATGTATAATGGGCATGATAACAAAATAGACTTCTTATTGTCATTTTGCTCTTAAATTAAAAATGTTTTCAGAACCGGGCAGTGGTGGTGCACACCTTTAATCCCAGCACTTGGGAGGCAGAGGCAGGAGGATTTCTGAGTTCAAGGCCAGCCTGGTCTACAGAGGGAGTTCCAGGATAGCCAGGGCTACACAGAGAAACCCTGTCTCAAAAAACCAAACCAAAAAAAAAAAAAAAAGGAAATGTTTTCAGAATGTCCTATGTAGGATGTGTAAACACTCCACAAACTTGGTTTTTGTTATATTTTATTCTCAAAAAATAAGTATATGGTCATTTAACTAGTGACCTTCAGCTTTCTCTTCTCAAGTATAATTCATAAATAATGAGAGTGCTTCCAAGAGCTTGGGACATAATAAAGAAGGGAGAACAAACCCTTGACATACCTTGTGCCACAAAACAGTGACAGCTTGAGTGTATTGGAAAGGATTGAGAGTGGGCATGGAGAGAAAACAGAGACTACAGAGATGTGTAAAACCTGAATGAATGTAGATTTAGACACGTAGAACACATTCATACACAAGACGATAACACACACACACACACACACACACACACACACACACACACACACACAACACACACGGTCCATGAGTGATGAAGGCCTAGCATCTATTCACAGAGTACAAGATCATCTGCCCTTTATGCCTCTGACTTAAGCACCTTACTTCTGAAACAGTCTCCTGCAAAAACAAAAGAAACTTCATTCAAATATTCCCTTCAAGAAAGTCGAGTGATGGCCTAACCTAAGGTGTTTGAAGAGCTCCTTCACTTCCATTTTGAGCTCTATGCTATGGCTTCATCCATCCATGTACAATAGGTCTATACCTTACCTAGGTCTGCATAGTTAGACTTGAAAAATTGCTTCCGTCCACAAAAGTACAGCTCGAAGTCAGTTTCGTTCGACCTGCGTAGAGTATATCCATTCTCAAGAGCAGCGAAAGCGTCACAGGTGTAACGGTAGGTGATGAAACCATAGCTGTCTCTGCAGTGGGCATGGAAGAGACATTGAGATCTGCTTAGGCAGCATCGGCACAGAGGATTCCTACCCCTTCTACTTTGGGAGACATCACTGAGGCCAGCGTCTCCGGCACCACATCCATTTATCAGTGTGATTGTCCTGTCAGGCAGCTAAATACTTATTCTGAGACAGGAAATCTCAACTAGAAAGATTAATAAATAGGGATGAAAGAAAATAAATAAGGTTCTGAACTCAACTTGTCATCTGTCAAAGCACTTACATTGGCAACTCCCATCCCAGTAATCTTAGGGTCATAATTTTTTACATACGTCAGCTTCTAAACAAGAAATAATTTTGAAGATTCTCACCCATCATCCCGCAGATTTACGGTGCATTCCTCAATTTCACCAAAAACTTCAAAGCGGTCTCTCAGTTCTGTCCGCGTTGTGTCAGGTCTGATTTTACCAACGTAAATCACACGGCGCTCTTCCTATAAGCAAAAAGGAAGGAGAGACTTTTTCTCATTCTGGAGACAAAGATGTGCCACTAGAAGCATCCATGAGCACACAACAGTGTACAAAATCTCACAGAGAAATCTCATTAGAGCAAAACAGGACACCACATTTAAGTAAAAGTCATATAGGGACCGAGTTTGATTTTTCACGCCTTAAGTTTAGGCTTCTCGTTCACACTTAAGCTTTCTCCTCTGCGGATCTTTTCTTTCTGACTTTTCCTGTCCCACTCTTGTCTTTCTTCACATGAACATTATGTTCAGAAAAGACATTCATGTGATGAGGGTTCTTTTTCTTTTCAAATTACTGAGTGGATAAAAGTACCTATGAAATATGTGAGTCCTTATGACTTGGTTAGTAATCTTTAGAACTGGTACAATAACAACCTTGGCTAACAAAAATATTCAATTTCCCATCAACTCAGAATTCTAATCAGAAAATATACAAGCTTTGAACTCCTTAAATGGTGGTTCTTAATTGCTGATACACCAAAAAGTTCCTGAAAGTACATGCTTACAACTGCTGGGCTTTATCTAGAAGCTAAGCAAAAGAAAAAAACAAAAAAAAAACTACCAGAAGAAAAGCTTTGACAGTCTTCATTTATAGCAAGGATGCACAGAGATTCTAAAGTGTGTGGTCTAAAGACAATCATTTGAGAAACTGTCTTAAAATGTAGGCCATTTTTAGTCATGAGTCTCTGAAGAGTATGAGACAAATTAGTATATATGTCTATAAAATGTACTTTTCCAGTCATGTTTTGGGAGCAGATTTAAAGGGGTGTGGCTCATTTCTACAAGTGAAGTAAATATGATCATAGTGTAGAGGTCATTAGAAATTTGTAACCTACAAAACACAGGAAGGTTATACTGTTTCCTAAAGATACCTTTTATAGAAATTTGGGGTTCATTCTTAGGGAGAAAAAAATTTTTCAATATTTTGTTCTAAGGAGGGGCCAAATGCAATTATGTCTCAAAATTGAGAACATGTGAAGCAAATGCAGAGACTGCCCTTACCAAATAGTCTATGTGTCTACCCTAGACAGGCAAGCAAAATTAATTTGAGGTCACATAAATTTAAATTTAAATTCAAGGCAAAGTCTGAGAAACATGAGGTTAGAATACAGGTTCAGTTGCCCAAGAGGTTTTTTTCTGGTTATATTATATCTCATTCTTGGAAGATGTAAAAGTCACGTAAGGCTTAAGGCAAAGAGAAGTCCACCGACATCTGTTGGCAGCTTTTCCTTTTTTTATAGATATTAGCAAATGATCTGCCATAGAGTGAGCACTACCTAGTACTTTTGAGGCAAAACTGAATGATCTGCATGTTCTGTAGCTTCTTAGATGGCCTGTTCAGCTAAGACCACTCACATTTACCATAAACAACATTGTACTGAACATTTTCATCAGGGGCAAATGTTCTTCCGAGCTTCAGATTGCCAACTACCTCCTTAGACTTCCTCTAAACTTCTTAAACTGAAACAATCTTGCCAAACCAAACTCTCTAGGTACATATCAAGATGCCAAGAGAGGGCACTGGAGCCTCTGGAACTGGAAATACAAAAATGAGTAGAAGCAACCATGTGGGTGCATGGAATTGAATTCAGGTGCTACTGAGTTTTTCGTCCTTAGTCTCTCTCCAGTTTTTCTTCTTTCTTCCCTCCTCTGATGCTAAACTTCCAACTTATCTTTCTGTCTAGTGAAATAGTCTTCAGCTTACATCCCCATGTCAATGTTTAAACCTTCTAATTTGTCCTTTTCCCACAGATGGAATGGAATAATTTTCAACAGATCAAGCAGGTTCAGTCATGGCAATTGTCATCTAAATTAAATGTATTAGTGGTCTCTAGTATGTTTGAGAAGACATCTAACTCATTAACAAGCCCTATTAGGTGGGCCCTTCAAAATCCTGACTTGTCTGCATGGAGTTTTCCCCTACAACTCTCCGTTTCCTTGACTTGAATTTGTATGATGAACTTTTACAGGGTCCCAGTTACACTGTGTTCCTTCCATCTCAAAGTCTTTACACATAGTGTTCCACTGTAGCTAGGACTATGTTTTCTAAATTGTACCCCAAGCTGCTCACATAGACTCTCTAGAATCACATTAAACTCTACAGCTGTTTCATTTGAGACTGAGACTTCAGGTAAAGTGCTATTAGCTGATCTCATGAAATATGTGTTTCCTCTGTAGTCCTCTGCTTAAGTACAATTAAATCATAATTTATTCATTGCTCAATGTTTCTTTCCCCTGTATAATGAAGAAATTATGAAACTAGAGCCTATGTCTTTCCTTTGCCCCTCTTTATGTTAAGTATAAAAGAGAATCTCAATAAATATTTGATATAAGGTTAATTAAAATCAATTAATATTTTTTCTTTATCTTTTATAAGTACAATTATTTTGCTGCATATATGCTTGCACACCACATGTCTACATGTGTGCCTGAGAGCCATGGAGTTCAGAAAAGGGCATTGAATTCTCTGGAACTGGAGTCGTAATGGCTTTGAACTACCAAACCAATCCTGTATGCGTTTCAAGAGCGAGCATATAATACTCTTAGTAGCTAAGCATTCTTCTAGCCACCAATTAATACTTTTTTAACACTAAACCATGCCACAGAGGTCTTTACTCTCTGGTATATTCCAATACAAGATTGGTGCTATATGAGTATGGTTCTTTATTAAGGGAAAAGCCCAGCCTAGGCAGCTTAGCTGAGTGAGTTTCCAAATAGAACAGATAGAGGGTGAGAACTACTCAATAGATGCGTGTTTTAGGCTATTATACAAGCAGACTTATTTTAAAAGGTACTCTGGAAATCAGAGGGGAGACCGAGCTCAAATGGTTTCTGTACATTATGCCTCTGACCACAGCTATCAAGTCTACTAACTGGCCCAATGATGTAAAGCAAGCAGACACATGATTCATTTCCATGTAGACTGTATGTCACAGCTGAAGGATAAAACTGTATTTCCAGAGCATCCAACACAGTTGGATGGTCAGTAGCTAGAAATGGTTGGTAAGGTTCAAGCCTAAGCAATGCTTTACATGAATTATCAAGGGAATCATAACACAACATTCCGTTCTATTTATTCATCTAGTTTCAGCCCAAAAGCCAAATGTGATAGGATTGTTATCTAAACTTAAACTTCCTGGCGCCAGCTTGCATGGTGTTATGCTTTTTTTTTTTTTAATGACCCTTTTAGGAAAGCTACTACTGTGCAAAGAAAGGAGAGGGAACTGCAGAAGAGAAAGAAAGAAATTGAGCCATAGCACAGAAATTGCTCAGCTACCATTGTGGGAATACACTCAGCCTATGTGTTCAAGGAAATGTGAACTTAAAGCTAAAATCGACCATATGTGCAGACATATTGGGACAGTTTCTGAATTGTGCCTTTATACAAAGCTGTATGCAACAATGATCTTCACAAAAAGACATAACCCAGAGGACCTTTTCTAGGACAGAGAGATTCTGCCCTGGAGGAAGATAGAACTCGAAAGAGTTGCCCCTCTATAGCTCAAATTGCCCTTTTAATCTACCAGCTCCTTTTACACAACACAAGGATGGGCCATGCTGTGCTACCTTACAAAGAGCAGAAGATTGAAGAAGAGCTGGAATGCTCTAAAATCTATTGAAGTCCTTTGTTTCCCACATGCTAAACATGAAAAGAAAGAGACCTTAGGGTTTAGACCTTAAGGCAAAGACAAAAATCTACCTACGATTGGCCAAGATTTCCAGCAAAGAATCAGACTTTTAACATGCTGAAGTTGAATTAGAAGGATGCATAGAGTTGCTATCTTTAGAAAAAAAAACATTTGCATCCAACTTTTCAAGACATTAATTTCTAAACAAAAGATGAAAGGAGAAGAAATCAAAATGCTTAATAACATTCCCAACTTCTTAAGGGCTGGAAGGAACTCGGAACCTTTGGAAAAAGTCAGTTGAAAAATTATTTTCAGACCCGTTTCCACTATTGAGGAGAATGGAACATTTATCAAATAACTTTTAGCTTCAATTTTCACAAAGGCTAGTTTGCTGATGGGGTGGATAATAAAACTGAAGATTTATGTTGCATTAACCACTGCAGTAAATCCTCGTTACACTAAAACATGGGAGATAAATAAAGAAAAAAGTCTGATGGTATTAACTGACTTTGTATTACTAAAATCTTTATTAGGAAGAGTAGAGCTTGCTGGTTAGCTGGGAAAATCAAGCAATTGTTGTTTCTCATGAAATAATAAGTGATTCTCCATAAGAGGTGTTTGACTGAGGAGAGATGGGACGCAGCCAGGACTTGACGTTTGCTGAGCACTATGTAGGATGAGTCATGTGTTAGATACTTTGACTGGATTATCTCAGGAAAATGGCCTGAATTCCTAGACACCAAGGTGTCTAGTATAATTTCAATTTTGGTTCCCAGTACTTTCACTGGACATTTGTAATCTGGAATAGCACAAAAATTGTTAATTTTTCTTTCTGCACAAAGAGAACTCCATTTAAACCTTCAGAACAAAAGATTTTTGTTTTCAATCCCAGAGTAGTTGCAAAATGACTTCAGCACAAATTCTCATGATACTTCTAGGGTAGAGTCCATGTTCAGCATGTAAAGTCCCTGTGTTCTACACTCAGCACCCCCACCAACACACACAACATACACACACATATGCACACACATGCACACACACATATGCACACACATGCACACACAAACATACACACATACACACAGTATTATGGATATTATGCAGAACCAAACAGTCTAGTTAAATAATTTTATTTTTTTAATGGTAATATAGTTGACAGCCAGTTAGATATATAGCTAGTCAGAAAGAAAGATTAATTGAAAAATGACTGAAAAAAAATTTGTCCTTGCTCTTAATGTTGAGTACACTTAGGTAGTAGAAAAACAATTTACTAAATGTTTCCTACTAAAGTGTATTTTGGGGACAGAAACAAAAATATAGCATTAAGATTTCCAAAACTACTACTAGGCAAATACTATATAGAATCTTCCAGGCTAGAATGTAAGACTACCCTGATTCAATCCAGGAGCTAACAATCAAGTAAAAGCTGAGATGCAACCAAATTTATAAACTGATAATAGTATTCTTTAAAAGCTTTATTTGAATATAATTAGAATATAAAAGTTGCACTATTCAATATAAATATTTTGATGAATTTGGACATATGATTTCACCTGCCAAAACATGGCTATAATAAGGCATTAATTTGTACTTAATATCAGATCTAACATTTTAAGTCTATCAAAGTGCACACTATAGGAATGATGCTGTAATCAATACTCTAGTAATTTTTCCTTACAAAAGAGAAAAATTTCCAAATACCGAACTTAATATCATGACACAATATATATTTCCCTCTAGTGAAAATTTCTTGAAAAGTCTAAATACTACAAAACCATGAGAATGGGCTTATATAGGAAATTGGACTCTCCACTCTAAGGAGAATAACTGACATAACTACATTTGGAGAGAGACATTCATAACCAACAGTTATGATGTGTTGCTTGTGGATCCTTGGCTGTATAGTAGTAACCAACAGAGGAGAGCTCTGTGAGAGGCTAGCCATTTCTCAGTATCTTGGTTGGATTTTAAGCACTGAGCCATATCATAATGTCTAGATTTGTTCTTTAAATTAACATCCCATTATCATGTTTTCTGGCAGAAACTGTACAGAATGCAAATGGAATTGGACTTGGATTTCAGCAAGAAATTAAAACAGTGACAGTTCAGACACTAAGTATTAATATCTGGTATTCATAGCTCCAGTGTAATGTGAATTATTTTAAACTTAGGGGACAGAGAATGGAAGGGAGTCAGTTGGCTATTGGGATGGTTTGAATGGAAGCCACATGAAAACAGACACTGGTGACATGGTAATATTCAATCATGATGGAGAATTCTGTGTTTGCAGTTTCTAAATGTTAATGTTCCCTTAGCTTTATGAAGATTTGCTCAAACTGGGCTCTACTAAGACTTTTAGACCTCCAATTCATGACAAGCATGTAGACCTCCTAGACCACTTTCCTTGAAAAATTAAGCGTAAATGCAATTCAGCCCACAAGACAAAACTGAACACTTATTCTTAAACTATCAATGATCACATTGTAAGATTTCTTAAGTTTTCTTCTGGAACTTCAGAATTGCTGGTCTCCTAGGTATATGATTGATTGCTCTTGTTAGTAGATTGTGTAGCACTGTGTCCAAGACTTCACAAACACAAATGGCTATTCATTCTACTACTTTTAAGAGCACTCAAAAACTGAATGGAAGTCACCTATCTAGCTAACTTAGGTGGCCTATCTTGGCTTCCAGAGTTACTTCCTGAATGGAATTTAAAGCAAATGAGTTAGTAATCATTGTAGGCAAGCTGTGCTCAAGCCTATAAAAGTAGTTTTATTTTTAAATGCATCATGGCACATGAAAGAAAACCTTTAGGACGGAGAGAAGCAAATCAATTACAAAAACCTTCCTGTGGTTAAAGTCATTACACAGCGCCACTGTGTTTTCAAAACAGTTCAAAATCTTTAGCATGAGTTACAAGACTCCAAAACCTTCCTGTCACTGAGATCTATTGGCTGATTTCTGGTCCATCCTACCCCAGTGTCACAGTAAAATCACTAAAAGTTCCCAGTCTAATGAACTATTTTCCAGAGATACTTCCTAGACACAGCCTCAACCTTGAAGAGCAATGTTCGATAAAAGCATAGTCCAATGTAAGTAATCCAAAAATTTCTAAGAGCCACATTAAAATAAAAAGAAATAGAAAATAATACTAATAAAACATACTATTTATCGCAAAATAGCTAAAATATCATATAACTCATGATAGATGCAAAAGTACTTGGAACTTTCCCACGCGTGTTTTGTACTAAGTTTTCAAACTCTATTCACACAGTCCAACTTAATTCTGTGTAATTCATTTAGGGTGCCACATTGGACCTACTAATTGTTAAAAAAACTTTTGCCCTCCCCACCTTCAAAATGTTGGTCACTTTCAGTTTTCCCATTTGCTCGTCCTCACCCGCAAATCTGAATGCTCACTTTTAACCATGCACCTTAGATGAACCCTCTGTCATGCCACTAATCACATCGTATTTCCAGCTTCTACATCTTTATCTGCCAGCCGCTTTTAAGCTCTTTAGATTCAGGTACCACATCTTACCTAAACTTACATCTCCAGCAGCTGGAGTTACGTGTCACAAGATTCTAGGACTTCATATGTGTTCAACAGAAACAGCATATAACTTTCTAAGTGGGGATTTAGTAAACAAAGTCTCAAATATGTACGAAGTACTTACTACCTATCAATCACTGTGTTAGTAAATTTGTTTCAGTTCCCTAGGTTTGTTTTTTTTTTTTTTCAAATGCCTAGTACTTACTACATAATGCTTTCATATAACCAAATTGGCATTTGGATTGCTCTAAGTTCTCATTCAAAGGGTACTGATAAAGACTGTCTTGGTCAAAGAATTAAATCAACATTTGAGAGACAAAGTGAAGAGAGGGAGAGTTTCTTAAGAATGCTTTTGTGTCATCAGGACTAATGGCAAATTACGGCATGTTTTTAGACAGTTAAGACAACAAAAGCTGTGTGTCTCCCCTCCGTTATTCCAATTAAATATCTAGACTTAAATTATTTTGGTAGGCATAAAATAAATACATGTCATTTATCTGCATATTTTTGATTAAAACATTCATCTGGCTTTGTTTAGAACTGCACTGTATTTTGCCCAAATGAGCAAATACCCCATATTTAAGGAAAAAAATATCAAGAATTTTGTATGATATGAATTTACAAACAGTAAATGCAATGAGTTGGCAAACATTGTCAATGCATGGTCTCTCAATGAGATTCTCTTTTGTAATGAGTAACAGCAATGTGTGCTGTGGAAAGGCTTTGTCAACTATACAGCACTCCTAATGGGAGTTCTGATAATTGTTGGATAAGGCATTAATTAAATACAGCAGTATTAGAAAAGTTGAAATTTTCATTTTCATTAGTCTTCCTAAGGGTGAACTAATGACACTCCGGCATATCTTAGCATCACAGCTTATTTGAAAGTCAAGGAAAAAAGGAGGTAAAATGTTATAATTTGCAGAATGCCTTTGATTCAGTCCTTGGTAGATCTGGAATTAAATGTCAGGAAATACCCAGAACTTCAACCTAACCATTCAATTATTTCTCACTTCTGTTGCTACCAATGTTTATGATTAACAAACCTCTCATTTAACCTTTCTTCTCCAGTTGATGACTAAAACTAAGCTAAGACTTGATTTGACACCATCGGTGAGGTGTTTTATACAGTTAGCTTATCAATTTTTTATATTACTGTTTATTTGTATATTAGAGGAGCTCAACTTTAATGGCTACAGCTTATTTCTTTAAAGCTTGGTTAGCTTATATGCAAAATATGTCAAATGCTGCCTTGTTCGGCAGTGACTTGGAGCGGCTAGCACAGACAGGCAGCAGGTGCAGTGAACCAAAACAGTGCCATAGCTCATCGATTAGCCACAGCTCCCAGGAGCACTATGTTGGGAAAGACCCTAAGGCTCTGTGGGACCTTAGAGGGACAGAGTTATGTGATTGATTAAGAATGTCCGCCATGGGCTTGTGCTGGATTTTGATCATCTGAGTGCCACAGCTTTTGCTATCCACAGTCCATGATGGTTAGTAGTAGCAAGAGAAATCTGGGTCAAGACTGCATATTAACAGCTAGTGAAGGACAGTATTGGATTTTGGGGAACAAATAAGTTCAGCATAACCTGTATCTTCACTCATGAGCATCAGTCAGCATTGCCTACGTGGTAGGTGACTGTATCAACCCACCCTCCAGTCAGATGCAGGCCATTAGAGGTGAGAGATGCTGACTTTCTTAGCCAGGCTTCCTTTAGAACTATAAACAGGATGTAGAAGCTCCTGATGATCTATTCAAAGAAAGAAACATCAGGAAGCAGCTCAAACAAAACAAAACAAAACAAGAACAAGAAAACAGTTTCTAACTCCTATCAAACCAAAGATACCTTTTGTTTCTTCATTTTTTTTTCAAAACCTAACTTGGAAGGTAACACACTTCATAACTCAACTATAATGAGAAACAGTAATACTGAAACCATTTACTTTTCAGATAAGAGGGTCTTAAGACTCTGATATTTTAAAGCCAAAAAGTCAAATATTTTCCATGTGAACAAAGCATTAACTTTTAAATATTGTTTAAATTGAAAAACAAAACAAAACAAAACAAAAAAAAAAAAAACTCCACAAAGGAAAAGAACAGAAACAAATTGGCTCCATGCTGCTTACAATTGCTTTCTGCTTCTGCCTCTCTCTCTGCTTGGCCCTTTCAGACTCCCGCTTCTCGTACTCTTTGCGGTATTCATCCTTCTTCAGTCTTTCGTGTTCACAGGCTTCATAGCTGTCATACCTGGGAAACACAACTTCATCATTAAGTCAACCATCTCCATTTGCATGAAAAAAATACATCAGCATTTAGGAAGGGGAGAAAAAGAGTTTAGGGTAATGTCTTGACTTCCAAAGGGGGTGAGGGATGGGGAGCGGAAGGAAAGGGACTGGCCTCATTACCTGGGCCTACGGCTGTAGGGTGACCTTGAACGTGATCTCACATACAAGGGAGAATTGCGGTGTGTGCGGTGTCTGTAGTGGCTTGATTCATAGTAGTAACAGGATCTGGGAGAGAGGAGAAAACCAAAAGGACATTTACAACTGCTTCTTAACACCAGTTTAAGGGACCACTGAGCATCGTTGGATCGCCTTTTCTTTCCTAGAAAGATCTTCAATGACAGCTTGCACAGCCAGCTAGTCAGCCTGGAGACCAAGAAGTGATCAACTCCTTCTCCATGTCTCAAGTACATGGTACATCTCATGGTGCAGATATTACCATGACTCAAGGGAAGGGTATGCTGTCATTCATGGGTCTCAGCTCTCCGGGGATAGGGCTGCTTTTCAGGTAGTGGAAAAAAAGTTACACAAGCAAGTTTCTTACAAATGGCTCTCTGTGTTCTGACTGGCCAAGGTAGAGTCCTCAGAGCTAGGTGTGAGAGAGAAGATGGAGGAGAGGAGAATGAACAACTCTCTTGTTTGTTACTAGAGCAGCTCTAGAAGAGCAACCCTGAGGTTGGATTATTTTCTATGACTTCCGGGGAAAGACTAGCACTGGGAGGGGTTTGACAGCCTTACCTTGAAGAGGATCTACTGCCTGGGGACCTTGATCTTGACCTGGAATATGGTGATCGGGAACACGACCTGTGTCGAGAAAAGGATCTTGAACGAGAGCGCATCCTTTGGGGTCTTTGAGAAAATAAGGATTTCGGTGGTGACACTGAATCTCGACACGGAGAGTTAAAGGAAGAGCAAGAAGGCGACACATCGAACAATGAATAGGACTGCGTGCCATCCCAAGGGTAGCTCAGTTTATCACTTTCATCTTCACTGTCATCAAATAGGCCATCCATGGCTAGTCCTGAATTTATAAACACAGGTAGTTTGGAGAATTGTTCATTACTGAAGTCGCCATCCCTTAGTTCACTGGTCTTGTCTGATTTGTCGTCAAAAACAGCTTGACTGGGATGACCGAAGTGCTTGTTCAGCTCAGCTCGAATTTCCTGGTCTTGGAGCTGTTTTCTGGTGCTGCAAGGAGAGACCTGCTTGCTGGCCTCCAAAGTCTCTCTCAGGTAGCACTGGCCTGAATCTGTGGAAGAACAGATGTGCCCCGGCCAGTCACAGGAGGCATCTTTGAAGTCTAGTTGTCTAGAGTCTTGGAGCTCCTGTGATATGTTAATGAGTATATCTGTTTTGGAATTGAGTGACTGACAGTAGTCATGGTCACCAAACAGCCGTAGACTGGGCCGTTTAGTCTTCCTTTCCTCGTGTCCTCGGCTGAGCACTGAGGATTTGCTGAGTTGTGCATACAACTCGGATTGCTCGGGCCCTTTCTTGGTGGAGTGGCTGCCTTGGGTACCAGAACACTCACTGTACCGGGCTCTCTTTGTTGGCGGTGGCACCACGGTCTTGCAAGAGGGCTTCAGCTTTGAAGAAGCCTTGAAAGGGTTATCTTGGTTGGCTTTATGAGGAGGAGTCGTGGGAGGAGTTAGGCCTATGACAAAGGAGAAACAAAAAAGAAATGTAGGAGGAAAAAAAAAGAAAGAGAACAGAGATGGAGATAATGTTCTTCAAGGATGAACGCATTTCCTAGCTTTTCTTAGATTTCAGACCATAGTTAAAACCGAGTGAAGAAGAAGGAAACTAAACCCATGACAAGGCCTGAAAAATAGTCTCTTCTCCTAGGTCTCTGTCACCCAGCAAAGATGGATGGACGGGGCTGGTGGCTGCGAAGGCTGTGATGTTTTGTAGATCAAACATCTATGCTAACAAATCCTGCTGCCTAGAAAACAGGAATGTGTCACTGCCAGTTGCCTCAGAAGCAGGCGTCACCAACACTGGCATTTTTAAGGGTATCGCTGAGGTCACTTAAAGGGAATCGATGTCTTGGGACCTGAGAATCATGAAACAGCCTTGGTGGCATTTGTCTGCAAAGAATGCTGCAGGAATAAAAGAAAAGAAAAGAAAAAAAGAAAGTGGTTCAAGGCTCTTTGAACAATCAAGAATGTACCCATGGGGCAATATTGAAAATAATAATAACAAAAGAATAATGACAGCAAATTTTATTCATGGTGGGAATTATACACACAGATATCTTTGAAATAAGTTCAGCAAAATCGGATGGCCCCACTGAACACGGGGAACCGGAGCCCCTCCACAACTTGAAGGCAATGAGTCTTTGTCTCCACAGTTCATTAACTTAGTAAACCATGGCTAATGTAGGTATAATACATTCTTGTAAGCATAACTAATACATTCTGTCTAAAATATGGTTCTGCAACAGAAAGCTAAGTGCAAAGTGGCTCTAAATATCACCGTGCCAGGGGGACCATTTTATTTAGAGCACATTGTCACTGAGGGTGATGAGATAGAAGGACTGAATCCAAGATTCAGCAGCTAATTACATAAGGAACAAATAAAGGAAGACCGGGGTGCCTATGAGTTGATGCCTTGTCTGCCTTACTACAGAAAATTCTAAAGGGTAGGATATTCTGAAACATAGTAGTTACCTCTAAGATTCACCCATGAATAAATTCTATTCACCCCATCCTGCCCAGGAAGAACCATTGTGAAGTTCCACTATCTAAGGAACTTTGAAGAAGGGCAGGCTACAGTTAAATGGCTTTATTCTTACAAGGAAACACTTTAGTTTACAATAGATTTTATACTTAAGAGGATGGGTAAACGCTATTCTGAAAAATAAATAAATAAATAAAAAGCTTCAAACCAGTTAACAAGCCTGGGGTGAGTCTCAAGGCAACTGTGCATTTCAAGGGGGAAAAAATTCCTACCTTGCTGGGAAAAAATATAAATATGTCAAGAACCAAGTAGGTCACAGAGAGCCACATGAAATTTTGTTATAAAATATAAATTTTGTCTTGTACTCCTACTTGATGATAAAGATGTGGAAGAAATTAATATTTTCTCTTTGAAAAGATTTTTGAACCAATCTTTGGCAAGTTTTAGCTTGTCGAGCTAATTATCTCAGTGGAGAAAGGCAGAGAACATTCAGAAAGGCGACAGAGGCACGGGTGTTCTTCCTTGGGGCACACCTGAGTTGCATGGGGGCTGGCTTTGTCTATGTGCCTATTCTTTGCTTCAGCAGAGAAGTAGGTAATGTTTTCCAGCATGAAACGCCTGTGCCAACAAGGTGAGTGTTCTTTTTGTACCCTTCTCCATCAGAGGTGAGCATGACTTGTTTCTAGACTAAGCAGCTCCTATTCCTTTTGCTTATACTCTGCATTACTCTGTTCTAGTATTGGGATTTCTACCACAGGCTATCTTTGGTGAACTAGGTAACACATTTTAAAGTATTCAGGCTCAAAAAGGAAGATGTCTGGTTCTTGAGCACTCCCCACTAGAGCCAAAGATGCACATAAACTGATGATGAGGGACTGGCGAGATTGCTCAACTCTATAGTTCCTATTGCAAACATAAGGACTCTCCCTCCTCCCCTGGGCTTAAATACTCAGCAGCCATGTAAAAAGTGTGATGTGGCAGAATGTAATCTAAGTGATGAGTGTCAGAGTCAGATGAATTCCTGAATCTCATTGGCTGGAAAACCTCACCAAATCAGGTTCAGTGAGAGACTTTGTCTCAAAATCAATCAATCAATGAAGTAAAGAGCAAAGCCATCTGGTTCTAAAACCCTGGTTTCCTCATGCACCTACATCAATGTGTACCATCCATGCTCATGCCAACACCAACAACTATCAACTCCACACATACATACCACACCATACATACACACATACATACCACACCATACATACACACATACACACACATACATACCACACCATACATACACACATACACACACATACATACCACACCATACATACACACATACACACACATACATACCACACCATACATACACACATACACACTAATGATGACTAAGCTGAATCAGTGCCTATAAGTGCCAACCAACCAACCAAAAACAAAAACAAAAAAAGAAGAGAGGGAGAGAGCAAAAAGTGACCCTTGACCCCAGAGTGAGTGCATGTCATTCAGTACCCAGCATTCACTTGCATAAATCTCTTTATGCTCATTCAGTTTAGGGTTAGGTTGACTTTTCTAATGGCTCATGTTGGGGTGACTCAAGTCCTGTATGCTGTCTCTGAATCTCTTTGTCTTTTGCTGTTCCTGTTTTTAACAAGAAGCATGTCACTTTTCTCCACAGGGGTCATGAGTACTTTGTAGGACACTGTGTGGACTTAATTGTCTTACAGGATATCTTGCTCATTTTCATTTTGTTTTTCCAGTTTCTCTCTGAGTAGTTAGTCTCAGGTGTCAGTGGCCTAAAAGTCACTTAGGAGGCTGGTTACACATTTTTAATGAGATGGCTCCTGGGCCACATACTGAGAACCAAAGTCTTTGAACATCTGGATAGCACGTGGCCTTTACTCCAAATATCTGTGTTTTGACTGACAGTCCAGATGTATAAAAAGAAACTCTGAACTTCAGAAATGCCAAATTAGGCCACTATAAAAGAGAGACTAGCTCTAAAAATACCTTGTCTATCTAGGGATTTTAAATATAGAAATTCTTTTACTCTTGAACATCTGAAACCCTTGTCCCAGTATCGAAGCTAATTATTGTTTAAATAAATGGTTTTTGAATTGGTCCTGGCTGTCCTGATCCTGTGATTGTACTTCATTTCTGTTAAAGACTAAGCTTTTTAATGGTCTTCCCAGAGGAGTACCTCTTGCCACTAAATAGACATACATAGGGCACCACTGTGTGCTGGATGCTACACTGGTTGCTGGTACTTTAAAGACTCTACCCTCAGGGACATGACAACACAGTTCCTTTTACTAAAGAGGTCATTTTTTCCAATTTTGAAATAATTATGTTTTTGTGGAAGATGTGCTTCAAATGGATGGAAATGTTCTGGGGAAAACCAAATGTGTGCTGTGGGGGAACCCCAGGGCTGTGGGATTCTGTTCCCATCACCTGCTAACTCAAAGTCCACTTCAGCTCATTCGACTGAAACGGTTCACTGTTGCTGCATGGGAGAGTAGGGGAAATATCTTGCATAATTTGCTATTTTCTTTATATTCCTTATCCAAACCTCCATAATCAGAGACTATCACTACATGGGATTGAGAAATCTCATGGATGACAGACTTTGTATCACTCGGTGCTTAATTGAAAATCTATTTCCAGATAGAGTCGAGACCTAAGGCAAACTAAAGCAAAACAAAAGCACAAAGAACAGGTTTTTTGGGTTTTTTTTTTTTTTGGTTTTTTGGTTTGTTTGTTTTGTTTTTTTATTTCTTTTAGTATTGTGTCAAACTTTTAAGCATTGCTGATGGGACAGGTTACCCCTCTTGGCCCTTGAATCAGCTATATTTCTCTAACCTGACTTGCTCTGCCCACAGGTTCTTCCCTGTGGTTCGGGGGAGGTCAACATTCAATTCCTTAATGCTCAATTCCGCTCTCATCTTTCCACTAATGGCCGGACTCTCAATTTCATGCCACAAGCCTAAATCAACAGTGCTAATGCCTCCCATAACCTCTGGCTCCTTTCCTGCTTGTTTGATTTTTCTGGGGAATGTGTACATTTTAGTGTTGACAGTACAAGGTATATTCCGTGCTCTCTCTTGAACTTAGCAGGTTTTGACAGATTTATGTGAGGACAGATGGCCATTACAGGCTGAAGGCTGACAAGAGGCAGTTCAGAGCATTGTTAAGACACTTGCACAAACTCTCAGCAGTACAGCTCCGTGCAGAATGTAATTCAGACTATAGCTTTTTTATTGCTGCCTATTTTCTTTTGTCAAAAGAGCCTGCTGTGCCGAGCAACAAATGGCTGCTATTACCCGGAATGTAATGGGTGTCAGACAAATCACGTAACACAAACAATCAAGAGTATGTAGGTCATATTTCAACAGAGCACAACCTTAGCAATATTTATGATTACTGCATTGAAATGTGCTCTATAATAAACAAGTACCTCGACATCACTCACACTCCCTCACACTTCTGCACAGCCGATCTGGGAGAAGTGGCACACACTCTACAAGTCATCGTTTTAAACAGCCCTTTTATTTAAAGAAAAAAAAAGTCAGAGACAAGTTTTGTTTAGATTTGTTTTGTTTTGTTTTTCATTATGTGCCACGATGTGATTTTCTCTGAGTAGCTCTCCTTGGAGTTTGTTTGCTTCGTTGAACGACTCTAATAAATGGAGAAGCCTCTGCCCTGTTTATTGAGCACTAGTATCTACCTATATTTTTTCAGGACTTTTGTTTTCTTACTCTCTCTCTCTCTCTCTCTCTCTCTCTGTGTGTGTGTGTGTGTGTGTGTGTGTGTGTGTGTGTGTGTGTGCGTGTGTGTACAGTTTATAATTTCAGAATCCCCTGCTCACTCTGAAGTTTTCTTCCAAGTTAATTTAGTGGGATTTTACCTTGGCTGTGTGACAACTCAGGGTTTGAAGGGAAAACAGTGAAGGGTTCGTTACATTAGCTTAGAAGTTGACCAAGGCAGGAAGGCAGGGAAAAGACAAGCAGGCCTTGTCTTTCTCCTGTACCCCAGAATTCAGAACTTGGAGAGTATGGCAAGAGAGCAGAGAGATGGCTAATACAGTATAATACAGTAGAGACAGTAGCTGCTGTTACAATAGGCACTAAATTATTTGTCTGATGTTCTCTGTCCTTTGCACAATTCCCAAGACTCACTCAGGCAACACAAAATCCATCTACTAAAGTGTTAACACTTGGCACAGTAAGGCCTGCTATGCATTGCTCTAGATCTCTCTGGCTGGCATCCATCCACACTGACTAGGAATTCCCTGCCTGATGTCATGAATTGTTTTGCACATCATGCCGAATCATTAGGAATGAAACTGACTTCACAGAAGATCTTCAAAACTTTCCTACAAGATACACGTAATACCACAATTTTCACTTGTAGCATTCCAAGTGGAAGTTATCAATGATTGTCCCTTAATTACTGTCCCACAGATCGGGGTGCTGGGGACCTGGAATTGTAGTCATCTACTACTAAAGCTCAAAGCTGATGTGAAGTTAGAAGTTCCTTTGTCATCTTTGGCAAAAACAGGCAATGGGATGCTATCATTTCCAGGAAAGTAAACAGAAAAAGAAAACAGGAGCATTACAGACTTCTGGCTGAGATGAATGAGGCTGGAAATAGAGGGTAAAGGATAGCATTCCTGACAGTCAGAGTCACCAAACACTACACTGGACTCCAAAGAAAATTTGCCTGGTCTCCCTTCCATTGATTCTTCCTAAATAGGGATGGATTAAAAACTGGGAAATGATCTTTACCAACCTTACATCCGACAGAGGGCTAATATCCAAGATATACAAAGAACTCAAGAAGTTAAACTCCAGAGAGGCAAGTAACCCTATTAAAAAATGGGGTACAGAGCTCCACAAAGAGTTCTCACCTGAAGAATATCTAATGGCTGAGAAGCACCTAAAGAGATGTTCATCATCCTTAGTCATTAGGGAAATGCAAATCAAAACAACCCTGAGATTCCATCTCACACCAGTCAGGATGGCTAAGATCAAAAACACAGGAGACAGCAGTTGTTGGCGAGGATGTGGAGAAAGAGGAACACTCCTCCACTGCTGGTGGAATTGCAGGCTGGTACAACCACTCTGGAAAGCAGTCTGGCGGCTCCTCAGAAAACTGGGCATGACACTTCCGGAGGATCCGGCTATACCACTCCTGGGCATATACCCAGAGACTTTACCTGCATGCAATAAGGACACATGCTCCACTATATTCATAGCAGCCTTATTTATAATAGCCAGAAGCTGGAAAGAACCCAGATGTCCCTCAACGGAGGAATGGATTCAGAAGATGTGGTATATTTACACAATGGAATACTACTCTGCAATTAAAAACAATGAATTCACGAAATTCCTAGGCAAATGGTCAGAACTTGAAAATATCATCCTTAGTGAGGTAACCCAATCACAAAAGATCACACATGGTATGAAGTCACTGATAAGGGGATATTGACCCAGAATCTCAGAATACCCTAGACACAATCAGCATATCAATAGATTTCTAAAAAGATGGAAGGAGAGACCCCTGGTCCTGGAAAGACTGGATGTAGGGGACCGCCAGGACAGAGTAATGAGAGGGGGTTGAACGGAGAAAAGAGGGAGGGAAGGGGGCTTATGGGACTTTCGGGGAGGGAGGAAACGGGAAAGGGGAAGTGATTTGGAATGTAAATTAAAAAAATAAAATTAAATTAAATTAAAAAAAAAATCTTCCAAAGTCAGTTTGTACTTTCTTTTTTAAAAATTACATTTATTGTTATTATTGTTGTTGTTGATGTTATTAATTTATGTATGTGTGTGGTAGCACATGGGTGTGTGCATATGAGTACACGTGTATGAGCATACACAGAAGTGTGTGTGTGTGTGTGTGTGCGCATGCGTGCTCTTCAGATTATGTAGGTCAGAGAACAAGCCCCAGAAGTTGGTTTGCTCCCTCTACCATGAGCAAACAAATTCAGGTTGTCAAGCTTAGCAACAAGTGAATTAACCATTGAACCATCTCCCTGGGTCACTTCCCAATTTTCTAAAGCTGTTTTTGTCTTTTTCCTGAAAAACTACTGGCCACTGTTTAAACTTTGCGTTTGTCTCTTTTTCTCAAAGCACATTAAATGGAGAAGAAGGACAAGCTGCATGGAGACTAACCAATGTTTACTTTAGAAAAATAAAGATTCTTCTCTTAAATGAGAAATTTAAAATAGGAGAAATTAGAAATTAATTGGCTCATATGTACTTGTTTTAATCACAAGTTCACTAGAGTGCACTTTGAATGATTAGTTATTTCAACCAAGGGAAAATACTGAGCTAAAAATAAATGACATAAAATGCAGATTGAGGGTCCAGCCTCAAATAGGACATCTATAACAGAACTGCTGGGTTTCCCTTCCATGAAATTTTCCTAAATAGGAATGGAGTAAACAACCTTCCAAAGTCAGTTTGTACTTTCCTTTTATAAAAATTGCATTTATTATTATTATTATTGTCATTTTTGTTGTTATTAATTTACATATGTGTGTGGTAGCATACATCACAGAAGCAGGGGCACAAAGACTGTAAGAACCTGAAGACCAGGATGACTTTTCCGGGATGGTATCTTCTGGCTATGGCGTGAATGAACCCATAAACTCAAATAATATGGCTACCTGCATAAGACCTGAATAGATCACATCAATCACCATGGACAGTGGAGTTTCCCAAGGTGCCACCTATAAAAAAGGGAACTGCAAGCAGCAAATGGCTGCTGAGGGAAGTTGGTGCAGTTGTTGTTTTTGTTTCTTCTTTTTCTTCTTTATTTTTTAGGGATGAGTCCTGAACCCTAAATGGCCAATTCTAAATAAGGGTAACACTATTTGCATTGTGTGTGTGTGTGTGTGTCCATTTGTGTGTGTGTAATATAGGACAAAAACAATTATAGAAAGAGTAAATTAATTTGAGAAGGGTGGTTTTGGGAGGAGTTGGAGTGGAAATGATGCAAATACGTTATACTTATATTTGTGAAATCCTCAAACAAATAATATAATAACAAACCAAATTAACTTCACTGCACATCCACCCCATTTAAAACAACTTAAGATTTGTGAACAGAAGGAAATATGGGCAGAATCCAGTGGTCCAAGGGTGAAAAGACAGCTGATTATTTTGTTCTATTCATCTTTTTATCAGTTATAAAACAGCTCCATTGCTTTCACGATGTTTATAGTGATGACCACAACATGTATGCAAATACATAAAACTGGGGACCAGTTATTTTGGTCCCTAAGAAAGTTCCTTCATGTCTTGTGTTTCAAACGGTTGCCTTGTTAGGCTGACATTGCCTTGCCATTTTCATTTCAGACATAAAATCCTGTTGGTAGTGTCTGAAAAAAATCTCCATATGCAATAGATTTAAATGCCTTCTGCCACAAGAACATTCTCCTTTCTCTCATCTTGCTTTACTAACAACAGCTATTTTGAAATCAAATTAGTTCTTACACCTGTAAAAGAGAAGAGTTTTTCTTATCAGCCACAACGAGCTAGCTTAGGACAATCACAAGGAAGTCAGAGCAGCTGGCAATACCTAATAAAACAAATTCCCTATCTCATCCCTCCTGCCTCCCCAAGATGCTACAGATGGGGCACCCACATTATTCTGGAGGTCTTAGAATTCCATTGAGTCTTTACATTTCCACTTAAATGTCTGGGGAAATTCAGTAAAAAAAAATTTAAAGTAAAGTAAAAGAAGACACTAGGAGGGTGTACCCAGCAGTTTCATTACCTTCTCTGTCTCAATCAAACAGAATAAGCATGTAGATCAAAGATCACCAAATCAACTGTATGGATGATGTTTCTACTCCATTCACCCCCTGCTGCACCTGTGGCAGACATCACTAATTGATCATGACATTCCCACTGAGTATAAACTTGGCCTTAGAATCTTTCCCAGCACAGTGCTTCTGGCAGCCAATACCAATCAATGGCACTTGGCAAGGGGAAAGAAAACTATTTAACATAACAGATGCCAACTACTATCTTTAAAATTCAGAAAAGAAATCCACAGACAGAGCTGCTTTGAACTCAGGGTTCATCAGGAAGCTGCTGTCAACATATAGCTGTTTCCTAGATAATGGAATGGGCAGAGAGTCAAAAAGATATTAAGCTTCAATTGCCAGGGAAGAATCACCAGAATTGGTTGGAAGCACAAGTAGCTGTTGACAGAATCTGAAAGTTAGTTCTGGTGCTTATACCTCCATTTTCTAAACCCTACACCTGTACCAAAAGCAGTATTTATCCAATATTTGCTAAAGTAGGAGTGGCTGAGTGGGCACCACAAAGCAAAACAGGAAGCATCACATGTGAAATTGCCGAAGTGGCCACAGCAGAGAGATCAGCAATGCGAGAGACAGAAAAGACTTGAAAACTTGAGAAGCAAGGTTAGGTGGCCTTATAGAGGCTAATATGGACTGAATGCTTGCACAAGATGCCAGCTGTCATACTCAGTCTTTGTTATCACTCACAGAGGCTCAGTCACTGACTTGAACTTCAATTTGTCTAACATCAAAGCCAGGTTTGTATAACTACACTAAGGTATGCTGCCTTTTCATACTAATAGTGAACTTTAGTTTTACTTCTGCTGTTTTATAAAGTGTTTAAACTCAAGTTCAATTACATGCATTTGTGTAGGGCACAAATGGTTAAATACTACAAATATTGTATTTCTACTTGTAATTTGTTACTTGGAGTATAAAAATAATCTCATTGAGTAGTTATGAACATAACCTTAAAACTGGAGAATTACCAAGGACACAGAACAGTCATGGCAATGAAGAGGTAGCAAGGGAGAGGTGTGAGCTTTTTCTTTAGTATCTTGACGGTTTCATCAATGATAAACTTGCATTGTCATCTGACCATCTCTTGGACTCTGCCTTCTTGCTCCTTTCCCTCCACCATGTTCCAAACTGCAGTGTAAATATTTCCCTACCTTAAGGCTTGCCAAGTCAACTGAGCCTACTCTAAGCCTGGTTTCCTTCCCAAGGATCACCTATGCTGTTCACTAGAGTAATGGCACTGCTGTGATACTTCTTCCCACACTTAACAGCCTTCAAAGATCCAAGTCTCAGGGCAAACACTTCCTTGAACTGGAAAGAGGTCTCACGGAGTTCTTTAATTACTCCTTGTCTCCTCTGTAATTCCTGATGCCCAATGTTAGCCATGAAGCAGTGCATTCTAGTGAACATTATTAAGTGGTAATGATGGGCATCTCTTAAAGAATAGAATTCTGTCTATATCCCAAATAGTGGATGTCACTATAAAATCCTTCCTTCTACCCAATCTCCTTCTTTATCCTGTGATACTTTATCCTCCATAACTTTCAGCTCTTCCATGTGTTTCCTCATCTCCTCATCCCATTTTCCTCTACTGCATAATGAAGTCTTGCTTCACCTCAGCTTCCCTACATAGTTGCTGACATCTTGCTTAGCAAACTAAGAGCACCCTTTAGGCATTTCTTTCTTAAAGATGCCAAAATCTTTCTTTTTGTGCCACTTATCAATGAACAGTTTTTTTCTCAATCAGTTATTAGAAGATATCTCAAACTTGAGAACAGTTACTTAATACTTCCTATGGCCAGGCCCTCTTTTCAGCACTAGACATGGAATTATTTCTGGTCCTCAGACTGATTGTATTCTCAGCAAGACTTCACATATTGCCAAGAATGAACAGAGAAAAAAACAATCCTGGTAAATAGGTTTCCACTGTATCAAATATTCTTTCAGTGATACAAAGAATGAAGGATTTTAATGAATAATATGAAAGTTCATTCCCTGACAGAAATAGAAATAAATAAACTATATAAAATGCTAAGCATGTCTGGTTTTCATAAAATAATTTCCCCCTGCCTTTCCATACAGTAGAGTACTAAAATCTCAAAATTTATGTAAATTATTTAAAACTAAGAATTCCCCAGGGTTGGGGACAGGGCTTGCCTGGTAAGTTCAAGGACTCTCCTTCCTTGCAAACACCACAAAAATAAATAAATAGATATTAGCGAGCTGACTCAGTGGTTAAGGGCACTAGGTGCTCTTCCAGAGGATCCAGGCTCTGTTCCTAGCACCCCACATAGGGGCTCACAATTGCTTGTAACTCCAGTCCCAGGGATCCAATACTCTCTCTGGCCTGTGCTGGCACTGCATGAATACAGTGCGTAGGCATACATGTAAACAAAACATCCATCAAATAAAAATATAAAAAAGAAATAAAATCTAAAACAAACCCATAGACATAAATAAAGGAAGAAAAAGATAAGTCTTTCATAATATAATAACTTTAATGGAATAAACACAAGTTGTGGGATGTGTTCATATTTAGAAATTAGAAAGACACCTTTGCATGAAGACATTCAATATCGACCTGGATGTAATGATGCGTGGATGTCCCCTTGGCACTAGTGGGGCTATAAATAGAAATATCATTTTGCAAATCAATGTAGCAATGCATGTATCAGAATGTCCTAAGATATTTAAGTGGTTACTTTTGGCATTAACTTCTATTAAAAATCTATTTTGAGAGAATCAGATTTAAAAATTTATGCATAAAGATTTCCCACACTGCTATTTCAAAATAATCACATTATAAAACAACCTAAATACATAAAATTACACATTTGAGCAAAAATTTCTATTTACCTACTCAAATGAATATTACACATTACTGCTATATCCTGATGACAGACTTTGAGGCATTACAAAAACCAGCTTATATTAGGTGAAAACTTAGGCTTTGAAATTTTATAAGGATTCACTGCCATACATAATGACCAAAAACACATGCATATATCTATAGAAAACAAAGCTATGGATATTTTCATTTTAGAACTATGAAAAAAGTTCTCAATTGGCTTATATCTGTGACATTTCTAATTAGCTGACATTATTTTTAATCATAATAAATATTTCTTTAATGGAAAGTCAGGCATTGGTACACAACTAGGGATGTTCTATAACCCCTTTCAGAAACAGAGAGACTAATTACCTCTAAGTTCTGGACACTTAAAATTGATAGATCCCTTTCAACAGGGATTTTACTATGGTGCAATATTGTGTATCTTGTAAAACCTGCTACTATCTGTTGGCCCAGTGAATGGCATTAAGTAAGATGATAAAGTTTTACGTAAATGAATATGAAAATTCATTCCTATTAAAAGACACAATTAATGTAAATTTCTAAAACAGATACTATCAAATGTATGTATATTATTACAAAGCACTCACAATATCATGAAACTCCTGAAAAAAAGTTCACTCAGATTATTATCCCTCTGAAAACAGAAGAAGTGGAGAACTTTATGATATCACTAGTATGACTTATGCAAGAAAAGATTGATGGATTGCTGGTTATCACACTGAAACTCAATGCCTTGTCTTCTGTCTCCTAACAAAACTGTGATATTTGAATAGATATTTACATTTATCATGCAAAAGTAAATTGTGAATCAAGAATTATGTATCAACTTTTCAAACAAACTCACTGATTATTTGTCTTTGCTGGTAAAATAGGAAGGTCTCTCATACAGATATGTGCATGTGAATGATTTTGCTATTAATATATGGGAGTTATAACTAATTTAAAAGATCAAGATAACAGAGAGATGGTTTATCAGCTACAAGTACTGTTTCTCCAGAAGACCTGAGATTCATTCCCAACACCCAATTCTGGTAGTTCACAACCACCTGTTACTCCTGTACTAATAGAATCTATTGTTCTCTTCTGTGTACCTTGGGCACCTGCAGTCATGTGCACAAATCCACACTAAAACACATATAAAGGCAATTTTAAGAACTATAAATAAAATTTTATAAAAAGAAACAAAGTTTTATATATATATGTGTGTGTGTGTGTTTACAAGTGAATGCATGCATCATTATGTGCATATGTGTGTATGTGCAATCTGCATACATACAGTATTTATACGCCATGAAATTAACTACTCTGCTGCTTCACCAAACCATGCAATCATGCAGTAGACCTTTGATAGGAAGGTAATTTAGCCAACTCAAAGTGTGAAATTAAACTTAGCAACAATGACCATGGCGCGTGTAGGCACCACAGTTCTGGTTGAAAGCATCTTGTCTAACTTACTCTTCCTTCATCCCTATCAGCAATGGCCAGAGCCAAGAACTCTCTAGTTTAGACATTCTAAGACTCACTCTGTGGTGTATGTTAAGAGCCTCAACCTAAAGCACCATTTGCAACCAACTCAGAAGTGTGTATAGGAACCTTTAGCTAGTCCAAGAGTTTATCTTAGCTCCTTTGTCTCAGTGTGACACAAGGATTAGACAGAGAAGTTCAAAATCTCAAAGGGTGACGACAAGGGCTCTTGCTGGAAAATAAATAAGAACATTGTGGCTTGCTGAAAGGGCATATTTTCAATTTTCTTTTTTGTTAGAAAGATAAAATATATTATATATTATATATGTGTGTATATATAACATATGATAGATAGATGGATAGATAGATAGATAGATAGATAGATAGATAGATAGATAGATAGATAGATAGATAGATAGACGGACAGACAGATAGATAGACGTGTATGATAGCACTGTGCTACTAAATGTGGCAAACTGAGAAAATATACATAAAGCACTGATAATAAACCTGAATCCGAGCATTGCCTCTGTTTTCCACCTTGGTTCCTTTTACACATTATTTAATATCACTAATTCTTATGTTCTCATCTCAAAATTAAAAACAAAATAAACCAAACAAAACCTACCCCTATCCTCATGAGGTCACTGTCAACCCCACTGAAAGAATTTAGATGTCAAGCACACTTACTGGGTGGAAAAATTAAAGATGTAGATTAAGTTCAAAATACATTGTATAAAATTCTCAAAGAATTTATAAAAGATATTGTTAATTTAAATAATAAGAAACTGGAAAAAAGTTCAGTTCTCCTCCTACTGATGTCTGGCTGCCTTAACCTAAAGCAGAGCTCTTTGAAAATTCATGATAAAATCATATATGTGAAGGTCTGGTCTCCTCCTTCTGATAATGAGTCAATGCTATCTCTTTAAAACATTTTTCAGTTCAAGGTTTCTTTTGTTTTTGAAGCAACTGAAGACACTTGGCAGGTATCTTCTTATCCAGTTCCACTTTCTCTATCCAGATCTCTTTCAGTTGATCCCTCCTAAAATTTAGCCTAGCATTGAATATGTATTTCACAGGGAGAAAGTCTGACTGAAATAAAAGCTTACCTGCAGTTCCAGAGAGTTCCACACTTAAGGTTCGCTCAATAGTCTTGTTCTCAAATGGGGAACCCTTGGGGTCACTGGAAGATATGGCACATTTATAAAAACAAACTGAAATGGAGTTGCTGTAGCCAAATGTATTAGAACCCCCTTCCCTTTCTGAAAATGCTTGCATTTCTTAATACTTACTTTGGTGACTCTGGGGTCAGAGGAAGAGATAAAGTTGTTGGTTTGGCTAAAGGAAAGAAGAAGAAACTAATTATACAATATTGAGACTTTTTCAGATTGACTTTCTGCTATGTTTAAGTAAGAAACAATCAAGCAACTGGAAGAATAAACTAAGGAAACCCCTGATTGTTGGCTAAAAGTCAGATTGCAGTCCATTATGCTAAAACAAACTCCAAACAACATTTGAATCAGTGCAATAGCAGTAGAGAACACATACAAACACAGAATTTTCCAAGAAATGCACCATCTCATTAAGGACACAAAATTTGCATCATACCATCAAAGAGAAATATTGTTTTCTGTTTTTAATTTGGAATCAGTACACGGTTTGTTTAGACAAGGAAACAGCAGACTAACTACAAGGTGACAGATCGTTATGAATATTCAGTTGATTTTACTCCTTAAATGTATAGTTCCATATCTAGCTGTGAGAATAGGAAATTTCTATGAAATGACTAAGGTTCAAGCAATAACCATCCGATTCACTGAAAATTAGTTGAGTGATGATGACAAATTGTGGCCATTGACCCAGATGGTTTAAATGGAGTTTGCATCCCAAATCTGATAGACAACGGAAGACATCCTAGTTGTCAGTTAAAAGACCAATAGATATTTTTCTAAAGCTCACCTATTTCATTCTCTCCTTAAGTGTGACCTGATCTCACTCCCTTTGGTGTCTTTTCTCAACAAGAAATTCATGAGTAAGAACCTTTCCATTCTAATAGGTTAACTGCTACTCCATGTCAATCCTGTACTTTGAGTGGGAAGAGTATAGATGATGAGACATATATTATGAATATATATGCTTATCTAGGGAGATGCATGCACGTAAGCTTTTGTCTTTTTTCTGTTAACTACTTTCAGAAAGTCAAGAGGTAGTTACATGTGTAATGAAGATCATAGACTCGAAGCAAAAGGGTCTCAAAATCGTTTCTTACTTTACGGTTGAGAACTCTGAGACACAAAGATGCTAAATGATGCCTACAGAACCATAAAACTGATTCTTGCCAGATTTAGGCATGAATATTTCCTTCCTCCTATTATCAAAAGGAATTAAATTCCATGCACTTTAAAGTAAGTTAATCAGCCCTAGTAATTAAGGTCCTTTGAAATGTAAAAATATTATTTATGTCCAAATTAGTCTGGAATAAGGTACTTTATGTGAAAAAATAGTATTTACATATTTAATTTGTGGGATAGGACTTAGTTTTTAAACAATTGAATCGTAAGTATATCATCTCTCCGATGTGCATCCAGAAATATGAAGCTCATGCTGTCTTCTACAAATTAGGTACATTGATTAATTGACTTTTACATATATACAGATAGATGAGCTGATTGTACATTAATTTTTGAGTATGCCTAATTTAATCAGCCTTTCAAAAAGAATGAATTTATGAACAAATTTTACTCACTTCTATGGTATTTCTCTAATAGCCAGGATAATTTACACAGGTTCTATAGAAAATATCATCCAATAAGGAACAATGAAACTTTAAATTACACAATAAATGTACAATGAAAAGCAGAAATAGGGATGTAGAAAATGCACGTTAAGTGCTCATATAAATGTTTCAAAAATCCAGATAGCTAGGTACAGGGAAGCCTAAAGCAACAGAGAGAGAGAAAGAACTGGCCACAAGCACGCTCAATGCTAGCAAAGACAGGTAGGAATGAAAGGCCTGATCAAAGGGTACAGCCCTGCAGCCTCCCTCAGACTAGAACCCTGACTTGATATTGGAACACAGACTATCTCATGAGGACCACTAAGTTTATTTACAGGGAATGTTACTTGTGCTATTCCAAGCACCACCTGACCACAGGATGCTAGGACCCTCTCTTTATCCTTCATGAAGATGCTATTTTTGAATAGCGCCTACATGTGTCAGTGAGTGAATAAATGATACTCAGCACACACTATTAACTAGGCAATTAACATGAGGAACTAAGAAGTGCATGATGCCACAGTATAACAAAGAGCAGATCAAAAGCCCAGTCAGGAACACACCAACACAGGAAGAAAGTCACTTAACTATTCTCATCAAATGATCTCTGACTGTTCCTGTGATTCCTACTTTCTAATTTTGAGTAACTTAACTAATCTTGGAGAGTAAGCACCTATTGGTTATTAATAGTATTCCAGGCTTTCATTTCTCCCAGGCTTCTAATAACTATGGCATTTCTTTTTTATTTGAATCAGCAGGCTTTGTTCTGTGATGAGTCTTTTAGGACTTACCACAGATTTTTACTTTAAAAGAAATCTGCACATAGCTGTTCTCCCTCAGAGAATCCATCTTCCAGGAACCTATTTAATTGTTCAATGCCATTGTTTGTAAAAGTTTACAGTAATATTTAATAGTAGGTAAATTTTAAGAAAATCTCAAATTCTAAAAAAATGAGAGAGAGAGAGAGAGAGAGAGAGAGAGAGAGAGAGAGAGAGAGAGAGAGAGAGAGAGAGAGAGAACTTTAAACTACATGCTTCTTGACCAGATTCCTGAGCATGGGATCTCAAAGAGTCTGAAACTCTCAATTCGGCTCCAGGAAATAAATATATGACAGGGAATTGGTCAGGAGGAGCCCAATGGACTCTTCACTTGCCCACTGGATCAAGTTCAGTGGGCTCCTTTTCCTAGGCCTCCAACATCATCAATTTGTCTACTAAAACAAAACCAACACACAAATGATGGAGAGTATGATCAGCGGCCAATACTGGCAGAGGAAGTTGTTAGGGCATTTGGTCCATTTAGTGACATTTAGTTCCCCAAAGTGACAGTCAGAGATGAACAGCAAATTGGACACATCCAACAAGGAAAGAACAAACAAACAAACAAAATCTAATGAAGAGCCGATTGAAAATATTAAAGGAAATTCCTAAAAGTACTCTAAGGTAGGAGGGAAGAGGAATTATAAACCCCAAGGGGGGGAAAAAAACCTTATTTTATTAAAATTATCATCATCATCTCATTAGCAGCAGCAGCATATCTGTATGAAATGATCAACAAAACAGGGACTACTTACTACCCTGAAACAGTAGTTTAAAGAACCAGAAACACAAGAGAGGCATGTTTGTAGCTACCACAGAATGTGTCTGTTTCTATGACATGATTCCAGGTAGGAAGCAGAAGCTGGCATATTTTTAAAGCAACAATTACTTTCATCAAACTATGCTTCCTGAACTTCAACATTTGGAAGAGGAAGAGGTGAGAGAGAAAACTGTATCTCTGCCAAGAGAGATTTTCCCCAAATCACTGAATCTGCCTTGGAAGCATCAGCCTCCTGGCTACATATGGGACTAATAAAGATCAACCCAGATGTTTTGTTTAATCTACGTAATATTTTCTAAATATGAAAGACAGAGGAAAACAGAAATTTCCAAAATTCTTATATGCAAAGTAAAAATCTGTGAGCACAGCAGGTGGTCTTAAAAAGTAAAACAAGAATGTATTTAATCAGAAAGACCACATAATGCTTTTTACTGCTTCTCAAGTTAGATGGAGGAGATCTCCCGTGTCTCATTTTTTCCATGGCTGGAAAGGGAAAAATGAAAGAACCCCATAAAGAATTGGCCAAAGACCAGACATAATAGTCAATGATTTCAGTAATCCAAATGTGTATAAGCCTCAAAGGTATTGTAATCCCTGCGGCCCCACTCCACCCAGCTAACAATCCAGGTGTCTTTTTTTTTTTATATTTTCTATATTTTTTCTATTTACATTCCAAATGATTTCCCCTTTCCCGTTTCCTCCCTCCCCGAAAGTCCCATAAGCCCCCTTCCCTCCCTCTGTTCCTCATTCAACCCCCTCTCGCTTCTCTGTCCTGGTATTCCCCTACATCCAGTCTTTCCAGGACCAGGGGTCTCTCCTTCCATCTTCTTGGAAATCTATTGATATGTGAATTGTGTCTTGGGTATTCCAAGATTCTGGGTTAATATCCTCTTATCAGTTACTGCATACCATGTGTGTTCTTTTGTGATTGGGTTACCTCACTAAGGATGATATTTTTCCAGTTCTGACCATTTGCCTAAGAATTTCGTGAATTCATTGCTTTTATTTATTTTTTTCTATATTTTTTTATTTACATTCCAAATGATTTCCCCTTTCCCGTTTCCTCCCTCCCCGAAAGTCCCATAAGCCCCCTTCCTTCCCTCTTTTCCCCATTCAACCCCCTCTCGCTTCTCTGTCCTGGCATTCCCCTACATCCAGTCTTTCCAGGACCAGGGGTCTCTCCTTCCATCTTCTTGGAAATCTATTGATATGTGAATTGCGTCTTGGGTATTCTGAGATTCTAGGTTACTATCCCCTTATCAGTGACTGCATACCAAGTGTGTTCTTTTGTGATTGGGTTACCTCACTAAGGATGATATTTTCCAGTTCTGACCATTTGCCTAGGAATTTCGTGAATTCATTGTTTTTAATTGCAGAGTAGTATTCCATTGTGTAAATATACCACATCTTCTGAATCCATTCCTCTGTTGAGGGACATCTGGGTTCTTTCCAGCTTCTGGCTATTATAAATAAGGCTGCTATGAACATAGTGGAGCATGTGTCCTTATTGCATGCAGGGGAAGCCTCTGGGTATATGCCCAGGAGTGGTATAGCCGGATCCTCCAGGAGTGTCATGCCCAGTTTTCTGAGGAACCGCCAGACTGCTTTCCAGAGTGGTTGTACCAGCTTGCAATTCCACCAGCAGTGGAGGAGTGTTCCTCTTTCTCCACATCCTCGCCAACAACTGCTATCTCCTGTGTTTTTGATCTTAGTCATTCTGACTGGTGTGAAGTGGAATCTCAGGGTTGTTTTGATTTGCATTTCCCTAATGACTAAGGATGATGAACATCTCTTTAGGTGCTTCTCAGCCATTAGATATTCTTCAGGTGAGAACTCTTTGTTTAGCTCTGTACCCCATTTTTTAATAGGGTTACTTGGCTCTCTGGTGTCTAACTTCGTGAATTCTTTGTATATATTGCATATTAGCCCTCTGTTGGATGTAGGGTTGGTAAAAATCCAGGTGTCTTTAGAGCTCATTTCTCACACTACCCATCACCTGATGGGATAAGATCAATCCGTGTCCATGGAAGACTTTCACACCCCCTTTCTCCCCTTGTCTCAGACAAACACAGATGGGATGAAGTGCAGGGTCCCTGTGCTCAAACTTCACCCGTGCGATCAGCGCCCCTGCTGGCTACTCTCTGCTCCTGGACTGGCCTACCTTGAGCATGTTGCGACTGCGGTTGTGTCTGGGACTTCTTTTTGGAAGCACATTTGTCTCTGCTGCTATTCCTGTTCTCTGTGGGTTTGGTGTGAGGAGGGTCATCGTTTGTGGTCAGATACTTGAGAAGCTCTGAGCAGGGACGTCTTTGTGGCTTTTGCTGTTGACAAATGCTCTTTGCTTTATTGCTCCATGAATTCTCGGTCTTAAAAAACAAGGCATAAAGAAAGCTAAAATTAGTGAAGTGAACCTTATCAGAATGGATATAGGTTTTCTGAAGAGATGAGATTTTCGGTGAAGTGCTCAGTCTAAGTGTACTGGATCTATGAGCTGTGAATAATTGTTTGCAGAACAAGGAAGAAAATTACATTTAAAATTCCTAAATGTCATTTATGCAGCTTTTTATTTCATTTCCCCTACATCCCGATGTTCCTACTCAGCAACATGTAACTAACAAGACCCTACAGCGCCTTTACTGTGAATAAAGAAAAAAAAATGCTGCTTTAAACCTTAATTTACCGCTGACTGCTGAAGCCCAGTATTCACAACTCTCTTAAGTACCCCTTAACGCTCCGCTTTCGCTCACAGCGAATGGCAAGACAAACATTGTTTAATACAGCCCGCTAACTGAATTATGTCATTGCCAGCCTTTTCTCCAATTAATGGCAGAGACGGATCTTTCCCAGTGAATCCGAAACAGTCTTTCTCAGGTTAAACAGCTGGCAAAAGAGCCACCCTGCATCTTAAAGTCATCCACAGACCACAGCTACCAGTCTACCAGTAAATTGTGCTGCAGGGCAGACCACTGCCATATGAATCAAGTGGAAAAAGAATCACTCATTCTGATAATCAGAAAAACAATGCATAAGGGGATTCATCCTAGCTTTCCCTAAGCCCCAGTCCAGTGTTTGGAGACCACCACCCCCCCACCCCACCCCCGACACACACACACACCTTGGATCTGTTTCCTCTCTAGGGGCAGCTGCCAATCCTGGCTAAACTAATACATACAAACTTTAGGTCTGTAACATAGATTCATGCAATGCCCCCTACCCCACCCTTACTCTCCCCTGTATTAAAACACTTGCATGCGCACCTTAACAATGGCAGGGTTTGTTCTGATCCTGTGGGTGTGGTTTGCATGGTTCTGAGTGCTGAGACCGCTGCATTCATTGTAGCTGAGATGAGTGTTGGCTGGTGCCAGTAAGAGCCTCTTAAGCTAGACACATACCAGAAAAGGGGAAAGCAAGAGAGGTTATACATCTTCTAAGCTTTGAATTAGTAACTAAAACTTGAATAGAACTAATTATATCTCTTTGTAACTATACCACTTTACCACAAAAATGATAAAGGAAGTAGTTTCATTTAAAAGAAAGGGTTTTGAGACTACAGTACTACCTAGGAAAATATTTTCTTGTCTTTTATTTGAAACTTGACATTGTTAACCTTAAATCTTTAAATGATTTCTACATAGAATAATGACATAACTATTCCTAAAAATATTTCCAAGCAATATCAGGCTGCCTGACCCACTAGATCTTTGAGGGGCAGAGATTAGGAACTAAACCTTCTTCTCTAGGTCCTTCAAGCTCATATGGTAACTAATGAGAACATTTTCTTCATCATGTTTCATGACTAAACATATAAATGTATGGAATTAAAAGATATGTGGATTAGGGCAGTGGCTATCACTGGAATGAGAAAGGAAAGAAAGGATTTGTAAATAGAATGCTGTTGCACAGCCAAGATGTGGGTTAGAACACCAGCCAAGTATTTATTGGTTCTGTTTGTTAGTATCTTTGCTTTTGGAGTCAGCCCCCCACCCCATATGTAGCCCTAACAAGACTCTAACTGGGCATGCCCCCTAAGCACCTGGATCATACACAGGTATGTACTACAATGCCTGGCTTTACCACCTACTGTTTTATCAACCCAGTTTCCTCATTGGTATGAGTCACTCTCAAGAGCCAACCTGCTCTGACATGCAGGATGTCTTTGACCCAACAACACTTCCCAATTGAACAACACACTGTACAGATGTGAATCCCAATTCAGGAATTAGGACACTAGACCATAGAGCCAGCAACACATGGAAGGCAGGGAGACAGACTGAGGGATAATTTATACATGTAAAGTTTTTCCTCAAGAGCAGACATCTTAGGCTACAAAAGGAAACAAGCAAATCTCCATATGCTCATGTAGAGTTCCTTCAGTCTTAACGATTTGAGAGAATCCGCCTCCAAATGCATGCCAGAGTATTTTATTAATGTTAGAACAATGGCATTCAATAATTTACACGGCATTGCTCTTCCATAAGACTTATGGCAAATGACGAATGGCTATCATAGATGAGGAGACAAACTGTACTCAGAACTAATAAAATTCTGGTCAAGCATTTTGTTGAAACTAAAAGTCACTTCTCATGGCCAACAAATTTACTTTCCATTGCCTACCACAGATTTCAGTAACTTGGGCTGCAGAAGAGCTATTATTTTTTCCATCTTCATAGAAATGCTGATTGAAAGGCTTAAGCTATAGCACAGTGGCTGACTTTGCAATTCTGTTTTTAGAATCATAGGCAAAGACAGGTAAACATTATTATACAATCTGTTAACAGCAAAAACGTGGAAAGAAAAAAACTAAATATTTCACCATGCTGGATTGCCTAATAAATCATAGCATCTCCATACAAAAAAAAATAATCAGTGTGTAACCACTAAAAAGTTCTGCATATGCTGAAACCATATAAACAAACATCAAATAAACCAGACATGTCAGGTTGTATTTACATATTTGTGCATATATATATATATATACATATATATATATATGTGTGTGTGTGTGTGTGTGTATATATATAATTAAAAAAAAGAGGCTATTAATTTGAGAATGGTAAGGACAGGGAGGTTAAGAGGGACAAACTAGGAAGGGTTGCAGGAATTTAAGAAAATGAGGAAATTAATAAAATTCTATTTTAATTTAAAAAGCATAAAAATAAAAAATCAATGACATGTTCGTCTTAAATCTTAAATTGAAAAATATTGAACCATTTTGATGTAAGCTTTTAAAAACACCACAGGTGAATGTTTAGTCTTGTCGTTCTAGTCCTGTGCTGGAAGCTTTCCCATGAAATTTAATAATTCTAAGACATGCAATCATATATACAAGAATGGTAAAAGATTATTCTTGTAAATACTATTCATTACATCATTTAAGAAATGTATTGACACTTTTAATAGAGAACCACAGAATGGGCAAATCTAGGAAGGGTTGTGGGTCTTTTTTCACTTTGGTCTGAATTAAGAATCCAAACCTAAAGATTCCTACACCATAACCATGCATTGGGTAGCCAGACGCAACCCTGACCACTGTTAAACAGAAGGAAGGGTTCTTACTAGAGACGGCTCTTCTGCCTCCTGAGGGGGCGGGGTGCCGTCAGGCATGGAGGAAGGACTGGCCTCGTTGTCAGTGGTCACGTCTCCATCTGTCAGTGCATCAAATGAGGGCAATCCGTCTTCATCCACAGGGAGACTGTCCAGTGTCTCTGTGAGGACCGCTAGCAAGTTTGCCTCATTCTCTTCATCTATCTTCTGCAGAAGCAGAAAAAAAAATACAGAAGACATGAGTGGGTTGACATGAGGAAGTAGACACCATGATTGATCAACAGAGGCTGAACATGTCCAGGAGGGTGAGGAAACTGTATGAGAAATCTTCAGAGCCCACGGCAGAACACAAAGGATGTGTCTTTCTCAAACTCTTAACTCACGTTTAGTCTGAATCACATGATTACCAAATACATCTACTGATCTTGGAGCTGTCTGTCTGGTTTGACAATCTGCTAGGTCAATTCTTAATACTGTTGTATTATAGTCATTTTTATGCCCTTATGCCTTCTGTTTCTAACTCAGGAAATCTCAAGCCTTGAGAGAATTTTAAGCATCATCTAATCTTCATATACAGTCCTTAGATATCCCACACAGTATGCCACTCCAAATATTTAGATAACTTTACACTTGAACAACATCAGAAACTTGAACAGTATATACTAAGAAAATCTACACACTTTTGTGATTTCAATTATACTCTCATCACTGCGCACTCTCAAATCATTTATTTCTCTCCTTGACATCTCTCCAAACTTAAGTCATAAATCTCTGTCTACTGGATACTTCTACCATATTATAGCACTCTTGTCTCCAAAACCCAAACCTGGGACCTTTCAGAGCAAAACTGCTCTTTCTCCTAATTTCTTTAGCTTGACTATTGATTCTTCAGGTTTGTGCTCTGCAATATCTGGAGATATTTGCTCTGAAGTCAGTTGCTAAGGGGAAACTTTCCCTTGCAATGTTTCTTAACCAGACTCATCTATTGTGCCAGAGGTATGGTTTTTAGTAGGGGCTTCTGCAGTGCATTGTAACTCCTGCCCAAACTCATTTTCACATATGCTCACACAAAGTTAATCTTGAATTGTGTCTTCCACAAATGTTATTGAATGCCTTAGTCTTTGGGGATGTCATCATAAGGATTGAAAACAGAAAGAAAAATGAGACTGAACTTTTCCCTATACTGGAAAGGAAAATAGTCTATAAACAAATTACGTGAGATAATATTAGTTTTGGGTCTCTGTACAAAAACTGGAATGTCAGTATCTGTTAATATGACAATGTGCGCTTGACTATTGTAATCAACTAGCCTCAGTGCTGGGCACATGGAAGAAATGGTCAATGGTTAGTTGAATAATTCATTGATGGTATTTTTTTGGCCCCAACAGAGAAGGTGTACACCACTTTTCTTTCTTTTAGCATTCTACATTAATTGTCCAAGTTGACCTGTTTTCAAAGGGTCTTTCTTTTTTCCTTTTCTTTCTTTTTCTTTTTGTCAAGTTCTGTAAGATATGACATTAACAATATGGCTAAATTATCCCACATGATTCTATTACAAAATGCACCTAAGTTGCTGACATCTAATGAAGCTAGCAATGCCCACACTTCCTTTCTCACTAGCACTGAACTCTAGTTAATTGACCTGACAAAATTACAAGAATCATAGAAAAAGACAGCTAATCAGAAAATCAAATTGTATTACTAGAGAAATTAGGCAGGGCCTTATCACTTAGACATTCAATTTTCATTAGAAAAAAAAATATTTTCCCTTATTACTGATCACTTTCTGGAAGTCAAACGACAGACTTTGTTTTCTTTTGGATTCAAGAGGCCCAGAAGAGCCATTTTATTCTCTGTGGGTGCTAATATTTGCATGTGGCATGTTCCTACTGTCCCTGGATTTGAGACTATAGTCATGTACTTTGGGCACATTACAGTGTGACAAATGGATTGAATCTTTGCTTCTAATGAAGAAGAAAAATCCAACCAGAACTTCACAATCCCTTTCAAATGGCACATTTACTTCAATCAACTAAACACCCATCAAAATATAAAGCGCACAATAGCAACAAACATCCCTCAGTCCACCCAGATCCTCTGTATCTTTCCATATACTCCCAATAAATATATGAAATGTTTTCCTCTTTTCTGTCTTCTAACATAATCTAGTATCCAAAAATTCTGATGACTCCATCTTGAGTATCCCTAAATTCTAATTACCTACCACATGGCAAAAAAAATAAAACAAATGCAAATCATGCAACTTCTCAGGAATATTGTATTTAAATAAAATATTCTGCCAATTCTTATCAAAATAATGGAATTTACATTAGTACAAGTGACTGTATTTTCTAATAAAATAATCTTTAGAGACATCTCAAATACACATGCAGACAAAAGGTACAGATGCACTTTCATAAAACTAGACACTTTTCATGAATACTTATCCCATCTTCAAAAAGATTCAGTTCACTGAATTCAAAAAAGAACTCAAGAAAAATTGTTAAGAATGTTTACAAATAAATGAGTAATTTTGTTTACCCTGATTTAAAATTTGTGTTTGGCTTTCCAGTGGTACTACAAGCTGCTATTTGCTTTCAATCACAGAATACAATAGTGCCTCGACTCTATCCCTTTTGTAAACAAACTCTGATAATTCCAATCAAGTCAAAATGACAAAGAACACTTAAATGAACTAGTTTTCATGAATTTCTTTAATAAGCACGAGTGAATGTATACCACACACAGTGGCAGAAATATTGGAGCTTGATAATGTTATAATTAATTTACAAGATCTGATTAAACTACCAACTATTTTAATTCTCCTCTTTCCTGAAAGCACAATAGGGTAGGCTTACAAAAGGGAGGCTTTCACAGAAAATGTGTAAGTGTGGCTGAGATGCTTGAGTGGAGGAGGCTACTACTATTCAATCAGTATATTCCAGTAAGACTAGCCATTTTTATACTGTGTTAACTAAGAATATGCATTAGATATGTTTACTATCGCTGTATGCTCCAAGACCATAATGGTTATCCTGAGTTTTGGAAGAATGAATTTTATGATCCCAAACTGTTTTTTATTGATTATGAGAGCCTAATGATTTGCCTCTGTGTCAAAGATTGACAAATATTCTTACATGCCAAGTTGAGTGGATGCTGTCCCTCACTGTGGCAATTTCAATTAGTTTTGTGTGAGTTTCAATAGTCATCGTTCCAGAGAAGCAATAGATGTGACAAAGAGGACTCTGTTAAACAATTAATGTCACTTTCCATTATTGCTCTGGCCCCAATTTGCAGAGCAAATAAATCAAAGTCTCTGCAGATGAAGCACAGTGGCCTATGAGCACATGTCTGTTCATACGTAACAGAGAATGACATTGCATGAGCAAGCCTGGTGGCATTGCAAGGTGACACAGCCTTGGCCTTTGCCCTGCTCTCCAGTCACTTGAAATTACAATTTCATAAAACAGAGTATATCTTGGCTCTAGCCAAAACAGTGGTTCTCAGCCTATGGGGCGAGACCACTTTGGGGGTCACATATCAGATAATCTGTATATCGGATGTTTACAATTCCTAACAGTAGCAAACACTGTTATGAAATAACAAGGAAATAATTTTCTGGTTGGTGTCACTGCAAAGGAGGGAACTGGACTAAACAGTTTCAGCACTAGGGAGGTTGAAAATTACTGATCTAAAAGATTGAAAAGAAGAGAACTGAAAATGAGAGCCATCAACACTAGTTGTGTGGAGATCACCAACTCCATTGGATTCCTTGTAGCAGAAGAAAGAGGAACGTCTTGGTCAACCAGCATCTCCATAGATTCTCTGAAGCTGTCAAGGGCATCTCTGGGGGTGGGGAGGGCAGGGGGAAGGGTTCAACCTTGCCTTCTCCTTACATGGTACAATTTTGCTGCTATTTTTCTGACCTAAATAAAGGTCTGTGAGCCTATAAAACTCCACTCTCCAAGGGTTCTCCAGGAAGAAAGGAGGCACAGCAACAAAACCTCACTCCAGGTGTAAAGAATTTCCAGTGACAGATGATACACTGGCTTTTACACCGACAAGCCCAAGTCTAGAATCTGCAACAATTCCTAAGCCATGCCTTGTCATTAATAAATAATGGTTTTGAACAGTCAACAGAATTCAGAGACTCATCACTGCTCTTGGAGACTCCAGTGTCCTGAAATGACTTGTGCACTGAATGTGACATAATCCAAATAGCACAGCTGAAGAAAGGTAGACCATGTTCCTCTGGGTCCCTATGATCAGCTGAAGATTTAAATCCCAGACTCCAGGACTGAACTGGGATGTCTTGCTTTGTGCACAGTAGCAAAAGGACCTTCCAACTGCTAAAGAAGAAAGACATGGTGGTTGGACACACAGTGCATTCAGCTCATCCAGCCACATACCCTAGAGAGCAAATAAATCCATCCAATCAAGGAGAAGATGAAGGACTCGGTTGCTAACCAACACCTGGAGGGAGAAACGCAGAGGAAAACCGCATGTGGCATCCCAAAGGTTTCTAAATGCAGCCTATTATGGAAGGACGGTGCCCTGCTTATGATAGTAATTTTTTCTGCATCTTATAGAGTTGCAATTACACTCTGCATCCCCAGATTCTCACACTCGCTTGATCTCTGTTTGATAAAAATAGTTTAATAGCCATTTAATCACAGCTTCATTATCTTAGCTCTCTTAATGTGAATTAGGCCATGAGAATTCTGGCTTCCTCATTACTCAAATCATCAATAAGAAGAAAACCAGAGGGGGGGGGGGTCTTCTTATCACTCGTTAATCAATTTCAGTTTCTTAGGAACTGTTGACTCAAAGATCAATCTGTGTGAGAGGTCACTTAAGCTTCCAGTGTCTCTATTTTTTTCTATGCAAAGTTTCAGGTTTTCTGCCTCATTCCTGCTACAGAATGCCTTTTTCTTTTTCTGAATTTATGATTAATAGGAGAAAAAGTGTCAATGCAACTTGAGAATTCTTCAAGCCCATTCTCAGAAGCATTTACAGTATACACACCCATCATCTTGATTACCCACATTTGAATTTCTTCCTATGTGCACAATCTACCACTGGCTTTCTACTCTGGGCCAGCTTCCCCCAAGTACCCAGCATGCCCTAGGCCTCTTTCTTGCCCTATCCTGCTGATCTGAAAACAGCTAATGAAGATGAAATTAACTTCTACTTTAAGTGAGGCCTAATTAGGAAGGGAAATCTGCTAGAGTAACATCTGGTAGTGTATTCCAAAGCCAAATATAAATGGCATTTTTGGATTATTCACTATTTTGGATTATTCATTCCACTATATCCTACCAAGAGTTCAAATAAGTAAATAGAGAAGTAACTTTTATGATGGATGCAAAAGCTCAAATCAGAAATCCAATTGATCACAGGTACCCTCACCTGACTCTCTCTTCATGCACAGAGTTCTGATATGAATTGGTAGACATCAATAATAACAACCAAGTTTGCATGTATGAAGTTTGGATTTGATGCATAGCATTCCAGAGTCTAGAAGAAGCTTCATTCAAAGTAAAGAAAATTAAGATTTGTTGTTGTTGTTGTTGTTGCGGCTGCTGCTGGTTTTGTATTCTGAAATGAAATTAAAAAACAACAACCTAGACGAAGCCTCCCCCACCCCCTAGCCTCCCTGTAGTAGTCAGGGCAGATACCACTCCTCCTTTTAGTGCTTGCTTGAGCTCCCAGAGACCTCTTGGTAGGAAGGGAAGTGAGATGTGTTGACTGACTTCAAACAACTTTTTTCTACCTGTTTTCTTCTTTCCCTGCCTCTACTGTCATAATTCACTGTGATATTTCTTACTTTTCCAAGCAGGGACACCAACAGCTGGCCTGCCTCCTTTTTCTGATGATCAACAAGAAACAGATAAAATCTCCATGTAGCTCACACAGGGGATCCTAGGCCTCTCCCCATCATGTAAGCAGAGTCCCTAAAGTACCCCACTCACTTCTGTTTAATGTATGGAAGATAGAACTTAGGACAAGGTACTGACATTGAAGGCAGAAAAAAAACATAAAAACCCCACAAGCATATGCAAGTAACAGACAGTAATTTCAAACAGACCTCCTTAGTTTATAGCATACATTATAAAATACTTCACTGTGTTTTCATATTTTATAGAGACACCAAGGGTTTGCTTATTGCCATTCATTTATCCTTAGAACCAACAACTTCTGCTGGGTGCTAAAGTGCTAAAATTTAAGGACCAAGAGAAAGAATACAAATTTTAAATTCATTATCTGGGTACACATATAGACCATTTAATGTACATTTATAATATATATATATATATATATATATATATATATATATATATATATATATATATGGGTTCCAAGAGGGATATATATATGTATGTATATATTATATATGTATATATAAAACAAGTACGCATCTTAAAAACTAGTCTCATATATATATGTATATATATATATATATATATATAAAATTCTCTAATCTTTTCTTCTTGCATAGTTGCTTGTATGCTTGTAGTTCACTAGATAACAGTATATAATCAGCACTTTATACTCTTTGTCTTGGTTATTCATTTCAACCAAGGGATGCAATGATTAAGAACTAAGGTTAATTCTTTCAAAGATGAAATAAAATGCAAGTGGAAATAAAATACAGGGAAATCTGAAGACTTTTTATTTCTGCATGGATATATTTAGATCTGTAGGAATCCATTTAATTCCCATGAATACATATGGCCCTATTTAAGCAAGCATAAAATTCATATTCACATCTGTACTTAGATTCCACACTAACTTATTAACTTATATCACAATATTCATGAGTTAATAAGCATATAGGGAACACGTGGAATTCATTATTCTGAAGCCGTTGTAGGAACCAAAGTGTAAATACAGAAGTTCAATAGAATGGTCGGTGTGGGCAAAATGAGCTACTTCAGAGGAGAAACAGAAAAGTGACACTTCATATCTGTTTCTCGCAGTAGGAGGAGAAAGGAACCAAGTGGTGGCAAGAAGCTCAATAACGGCGAGAAGAGCCAGCAAGGCATTCCTTTTGACCTTGGATGTAAATAAAGAGAAACATCATTGCAGAAAGTTCAATGACACCAGACAGCAGACTAAGAGAACAGATGCTCCCATTCTCAGTGCTAGCAGCTGCACGGGCTCCAGTGAAGATACTCAAATCTGGATGCATGGCACGATCAAGAATGACCATCCTCTGTTGTCAACACATAAGACTCAGTAACTGTGATGAAAATTGGTTAAGTCTCCCACTTCTTTTGCCAGTTCCTACCCAGGTCCCTTCAGATTTTCAAAAATAAAACCCAAAATCCAAAAGATTTACATACTAGCTAGGTATTCACCAAATGATTTATTATCCAAACCATAGTGACCGGCCTCACAGAGTTGACCCACACCATTACAATTTAAATGGGGCATGTAGTTATCCCTTTCTACCGCAGCATCAACCCAGCATCAACACCACCCACCATTTACCTGCCTGAATTCTTCTCGACTTGTCCATAAAGCACCAAGTATTAACTTCTGACATCTGTGCATTTGACATTTCCTATCCCTACAAGTCTCTCCTGCCAGGTGGCCACATGTTCTACCCTCTTTTCCCTTTATTCACTCAAATAGACCCTCTCAGTGAGGACTTCCCAATGATCCTAGCCACATTCTTGCCACCTTCCCTAGCCTATTACTCTTTTGACACTTGTCTCTATAGATCATCATGTATCTTAGTGACTTTGCTTGTTCATATTCTGTCTAAAACATCATCTCTGAATTTGATTAGCATTAGGATACTTGGTATATAGAGCTGGGAGTGCAGCTGAATGGTAGAGAGCTGGACTAGTACATAGGAAGCTGTGGAGTTTAGCATAGAAAATAAAAAGACACCAAACATATTGGATATGGCTAATTTAAATGAATAAGAACTTTCTCAGAACACCAGACTACATTGTGACATTTCAATTTTTTTTTGTTTTTACTTTTCTCTGTAATTTCCACCTCTGCCCACTCCCAACATATTTCTCTCCTTAATAATGTTTATCTTTGACTACAATTTAAAATTAGTTTGCATTCATTTCACACATACCAGATGATAGTCCAGGCAAGCAACCAATATATTCTTGTTGGGAAAGAAGGAAATAAGAATCTAGAAGGACTACTTTTGAAATTGCCCCCATGGACTCAGTATCCCTAGGAAAAAAACGTAATGGCCCCTTTAAATATAATGATGAATCCATCTCAGCCCTGTTTGGGGGCAGAAACTGGAACACATTACCAAGTAGCCAATTTCCAAACATCTTAGAAGAAACAAAATGGTTTTATGAAGAGAAAATCATGCCATATAAACTTATAATCTACCCCCTTTGGAATCCCGGGTGACCAAAAGAGAATAAAATATTGATACAGTCTATCAGCATCACCTGTATCACTGCATGACAGGGTCTTCTCTGAGTGGCGGGTGTATATTCATCTTATCCAGGGACTTTAAATTGGTGTTCTGTGGAACAGTAGTCATTAGTATAGTCTCTGTAAGAATCAATAGTGAATATCAATTTGGTGTATGTTATGCCATTATGTCACTGGATTTAAAGGCTATTATTTAGGTTATAAATGAACAGAGGAGACATTGCCACTCCATTAACCATATAACTGAGTCATTTTGGTTTGTCTCAGGATTAAAAAACAAAATCAAAAACTGAAAAGTGAGAGAGAGCACTGTGAACCTAGAGACACAAATATTTCAGTTTTCTCAATCCTCTTTGATTAAACTAAAATAAAAAATAAAAAATCACCTGTTGCTTAAAGTATTTATAAGATAATGATCATTATCTTACAGCTAAATTTTTTTTTGTTCATTTAGTGTTCAATTCAATTCTCTTGGATGGATGCTACTTTAATTTAAAGCATCAAGAAAGAACAGCTTATTTTTAAATTTAGTACTTTTATTTATCCTCTTAGAATTTCATCTCTGTATGCAACATATTTTGATCATGACCATTCTCAGCCCTTCTGCTATACTTTATCTTGCTCCGCATTAAGTCACTTTCCCAACTTCATGGCTTCTTCTTGTTTCTTTTTAAATAACTCACTGAGTCCAATTAGTGGCTATCTGTATGTGCATAGATGTAAAGACATCCAGTGAAGCATGGGCAACCTACCCGGGGTCACACACCAAAGAAGCCCAACTGTAGTTGTCAACTTCCAATAGATCCTCATCTAGGAGTAGAGCATTGGATCCTCATCTAAGAGTAGAGATGTGTGTATCCCTCCCACATCCATTTGGGAATGTTGACTGACTTGATCTTGTGTAGGTCTTGTGTTGGCGACTATAGTTATAGCAGCTGATTTTACTCAATGTGTCCTTTGTATCTAATGCTGAGTTAATTAGCATATGTGCACTATTTCACTTAAATTATCCATTTAACACTGTTATTAGTCTAAAATCATGTGCTTAATGAGAGGCAGAGTTAGATATCAAGCTAAATGTATCTGGTAAAATATGACTCTCATGTTCTGTGTTGAAATTTTATGGATGAGAAAATTTTATAGGAATAGGGGGTAAATTTGTGCTATTCTAGTCTATCTTCGTATTAGAAGGCACATATATTCTTAGCAACAGATTAAAAACCAAGATGTCTGTGCACTTATACTCCAGGAAGCATGCCATCTTCTGTGTAGAAAGAGGTGATCACTATAAAATTGCTTCTCACTTTTTTTGCTGACTCACATTACTTCATAACCTGTCTTTACTCCTAGTGAATGTGATTGGTTCTTCTATTAGAATGTTCTTTCCCTTTCCTTCATTTGCTCCTGCTACCCCCATATCAAAGCTGACCTTAATCATTCTCTCCTCTGTATGGTATTTTTACACAAATCCAGATTTTCTGGACCTCTCAAAGTTCCCAGCTTCTTTATTTGAATAACAGGTGCCCTGAGAACAGAAACTTGGAGTTCTGAAGCCCATCACAGATCACTAAATCCAGATCTCGATCAACGTCAGTAGGATAACAGCATGGAAAATAATGAGTGGGCAAAACCAATATGGATAAGGATTCAACAATTAAAAAACAACAAAAGGAAAAATCAAGTAATTTAACCAGTCATTTTTAATGGCTTCCACAATACTAGGATGTAACAACATATGAACTACAGATAGCAAGAGCACAATGTTAAGTCGGGCAATGCTATTACATAGGAGAAGCATTGAACAAACTGCTCCAAGATCAATTCCCAACACATCTAAGTCTGCATAGGAGTGAGAAAGAGAAATAGAGAGGGAGTAAGAAAAGGAGAAAGAGGAAGGGAGGAAGGGAGGGCAAGCAGAGCAGTTGAAGTAATAAGCGGTAATAAATTTATAAACCCTAAGATGAGAACTTCAATGAATAAAAAATTAACTTTATAAAGTTTGCATTTCAATAAACAAAAACTGTAACCAGCAATCGCCCATGAGCCCTAATCAGTCTGGACATCAGCACCAGATCTTCAGATAGAAGGTGGCTTTAAATAACTTACATGGCTTTCTTGTGTCAAATTAGCAGACTATATGAATCAAGGACAGAGATTTTTGTCCTTTTTCGGAGTGACGATGTAAGCAATCTTTATTCTATATATGATAGTACATTTTCTGCCTAAAAAAAAAATGCTTAGACAGCATCATCAAAAAGGTCAATGTTACTTGTTCACAAAGACTGAGCACCACGGGATATGTGAGAGATTATGCAGCTGCAGATCCCCGGCACCTGGATCTATGTGGCATTTCAGGTTGGGTACACTAAGAAGCACACAGTGCCACATGATCTGATTACTGTGCTATACCAGCAATAGCATAGAATGAACGAAAATTGTCTCAGGGTAGCTGCAAGCTATTCAGAGGCAAGCCTGTCCTCTGTGGGGCCATCTGGGGTAAAGGAAATCAAAGTGTGCTTCCTGGTAATCCTCTGTGCTGTCCCTGGCCCTTCCCCAAGAGAGCAGAAACCATTAGAGCTGAGATTGGATCTGAGACTCCTTGAGCAACTTTCCTACCCCACTAAAGTGCTCTGCACAGACGAGTGGGTTGTCGATAAATAGTTGCCAAATAAATACAATATGAGAGCTTCATTTTCTCAATGATTTCACATCTGACAATTCTACATTCGGTTTACTTTCCGAAGCTTCTGAATAAGTTTGCAATCTCCTAGGATTCAGATATTGAGCTTCCTTTTAATGCCACACTTAGTGCACCTTTCATGAAGAATCTTTAAACACTTTCCACTGAGTTAGTTCTAAATGCAGCCTCCTTTGTGGTTACTGGTGATTTGTATGCATACGCAGGGAGCATGCATAGTGAGGTAGCATGAGACGCCTTTTAGACAAAGTGGCCTATAACATCCATAACATCTTTTTTTCAGTGAATTTGGTATCAGGGACTTAAAAAGCACATTCCCTTGTAGTAGCATGGGAAATAACAAGAGTGGACCAGACCTGTCTGGATAAGAATTTAGAGTTACAAAACAACAAAAGGAGAAATTGGGTAATTTAACCCACTTATCCTTTCGTGACTCTCATAATACCAGGATGAAGTAACAGAAAAGCAACAACAAATAGGGAAAGTGAGGAGTCAAATCATGCAATACTATTACATAGGAATTGAGAAGAATGACATTTAAAGTGCTGAGCAAACTTCTTTAAGATCAACTCTCAACTGATCTATTCTGCATTTGTTCTGATCTAGGCCAATATGATGGCTAGTTTTGCCAACTGACCCTGTTGCTTCCCAGGAGAATAAAAGAAAGTAACATTGAAGAAGTATCTATTTCTTTTTATTTATTTATTTATTTTCTAAGTTTTTTTTATTTACATTCCAAATCATTTCCCCTTTTCCGTTTCCTCCCTCCCGGAAAGTCCCATAAGCCCCCTTCCCTCCCTCTTTTCCCCATTCAACCCCCTCTCACTTCTCTGTCCTGGCATTCCCCTACATCCAGTCTTTCCAGGACCAGAGGTCTCTCCTTCCATCTTCTTGGAAATCTTCTTGGAAATCTATTGATATGCGAATTGTGTCTAGGGTATTCCGAGATTCTGGGTTAATTTCTTGTAGTGCTATTTTCCTTCTTTAAGATTCAACATCATGTAAAACATCACGGATGGAAAAAAAAATCTCAATATATTGACTTGCAAAGAAATAATTACCAAAATTATGCATCTAAATCTGTGTTTTCTAGTAGACAATATGCACCTTAGAGCTAGCTATTGTGATTTGCACATCAAACTGATTCTGAACAACATTAACAATTTCTGATTGAGACCTCACTATGTACCAGGCAGTCTTGATACTGGGGATATTAGCAATGAACAAAGTAAATAAAATCCTTTCCCTCAGAGAGCTTATTTTGAGCAAGAAAGGACACCAGTGACTGACAACATAAGTTACTATAAACATGATAAACAACTGTGAAGAATAAAAGAATGGCTAAAGCAATCTGAACGCTACTCACAGTTAAGAAAAGTCAAACATATTTAAAAATCAGATTTAATTATAAAAGCAAAACGTGAACAGTTTTCTTAGAAAAGACTTCACACTGAGTTAGCTTAGAAGCACTTAAAGTTGAAAATATAGTTGGTACTACAAGGACTTGACTCACAGAACAGCTTGCTACTATCTTTTCTATGAGATGAAAGCTAGCTGGAGAGCGGTAATTTTCAATACTGGCTATTCAACAGAATCATGTATGCGCTTTAAAAATATTTATGCTTTAGCCTTATTCCAGAGCAATTAAATCAGTACCTTTGCAAATGGGAGTTCGTATTTTTAAAGTTTCCCAGGTGGAATTCTAATGGAAGCCAGAGCTGAGAATCACTCCTACAAAAGACAAAATGGTAGTGCCTTTGGGGAAAGTGGGAAATGAGGGTTCCCATCATGAGCTCAAGCAAACAAAGCTTGCCAATAGATAAGGTCCACCTGTACTGCTTCAAGATGCCCAGAAACCTTCACATGCCTAAGGAATACAGATACTCAGAAAATCCTGGAGCCTATACAAGTAGAGCTCATTTACCTGTCCCAATCTTATTTCAAGATCGACAATTCCCTTAAGTAGATCAGACCTCTGGTGTTAGATAGGGGCACCCACCAACCAGGACTTTTTATTGCTAATGTCAAACTAAATGGCTTGTAAAAAAAATGACAACAAAACCAGCAAGAAAAACAAACCAACCAGAACAGAACAAAAATAACATCAGGTCTCATAGACCAGACAGCCTACTTAAGTCGAGTGTAAAACAAAAAGAGCACCCAGGAGAATCTGTATAAGAAGTATTTTTACAACCACAAATGTGATGGCACGCATTTCAGATTAAATTGTTCAAAATATTTACTGAATTTGGATTACACTTAGAGTTGGATTGAATTTATTTCTTGCTCATAAAACTTTGCAACAGCAAGTGGAAAAATAACAGCCAGCGTAAAAACAGTAATAGAATGTGTATGAGACTCTAGCCCTGGCTCAGCAGAGTCCCCACAGAACCTGTCCCTAACCTGTTCTGAATCCTCAGAAACCCAGCTGGGAGCAATAAAGATAGACAAACTTCCCACTACTGTTGGGATAGTGCCAGCCAGCAGCTTGAATCTGTTCACTCAGGGCTCAAAGATCTGATGCTATCAGCTAGACTTGGCTGGCCCCAGAGTGGATCCTTTTGCCTCCGGGCACAGTGTGAAAACATCAGGCTTTAGCAATTAATAGCAAAATAGTTAGATGCCACTAAAGCATCAATTGCTGCTCAATTTGACCCTGGAAGAGTATTCAATATTCTCCAAACATTAACCCAAGGCCTCTTGTTTCAATGCTCTCCTCATCGATATCATGTCCACTGTGAATAATTACAAGACATAGATTAGAAATCATATGGGATTTTTGCCTTAGAAGAAGGAGATTAAGTTCTAATTTTATCATGTAGAAGCTTGTGTCGTTTGGAAAGTCAGTTGGGGCTACTGAACTTGGCACTGCCAGCTGGAGATAGTTGCTTGGTGATAGCATGTGATATTATGCACAAAGTGTGTGATAGACCTCCATAGAAATATTTCCTAATCCAAAGAATTTTCAAAATGTTACATCATCAACAAAGAACAAACATTCCAAAGAAACCGCAGAAAACAACATAGCATAAAGACTTTATCTATTACCTAAGATGTGCCACAGCCTAATCTTTATCAATATTGTTGAATCCAGAGAATAAAAGGCTCACAGATACTTCCTTCAGTTGAGAACACCCCACCTAGGTAAAACTATTATTTTTAAAGCAAAGCAGAAACCAATGATTCATAGGAAATATAACAGAAAAAATATGTATGAAAAGTTGTTTTTGAGGGTGATACAGGAAGAAATAAAATAATTTGTCTTATTTAAGAATATGATTGGGGGACATAGTCTTTAATAAATATGGTAGATATTTTACTTAAATTCTCTAATAAAAGGTTTATTGTATAGAAATACACTGTATACACTATATAGTATACACTGTCATACTTAACTCTTAACTATATAGAGATATTTTGTCTCAATCAAAATAGAAGGGCCACAATATATAGAAAAGCTAATCCAAGACTAATGTCATATTTTATTTGCTCAACTCTTCTTTCATCCACTACGCTGAGGAAATGCCTTTGGAAGGTAAGTATCTCAAGCAAGTAGGGGAAAAAAGGTAAACTTGAAAAACATTTTCCCCAGCTTTACAGTGAAACATCTTATTTAGCCTATATTCATTCATTCATTCACTCTCAATCAAATAAAATTACTTGTTTAATTAAGATTAAAATGGGCTAAGTAATGATAATATGGAGGAAAAGAAAAATAAAAATTAGAAAAAGAAACGAGAATAGACAGATACCTGAGGTTATTCTCACTTCTAGTTGAAAATGAAGTACTGTTTCCATAGTCTACTGTTCTTTAGGGCTGTGGACTTTGGGAAATAATTACTGCCATTAAAATATGAATTAAAGTTTGAATCACCATCTAAGACTTTTTTATAGCTCCTTATTCTTAACACTATCAAGATTCTCTTTGTTAGCCATAGTGATAATAAAGTATAAAAAGAGTACCCAGATTCATCTTTGAGCCTTTGGTACAGTCATCAGAGTCAATTCCAGTGGAGGTCAGGTAGAATCAGTCACCATTTACAAGAATCCTGATTTTCAGAAACAGTCCATATATACAAGGTACAAGATGCCATCAAGATACAGCCACCTGATGTATGACAGCTCATACAGTGTCTACGTGCTCATTAATAATACCTTAATCTTCAAAAATAAAATCTGTTCTCTCAAGATAAAGACAAAAGACCTTGTGACATGTGATAAGATTATTGTTCTACACTACACTGTGCTATTTCCTTCTATCTACACAATAATCCCTTCGATAAGCATTATTGTGCTATTCTACAAACAGGGCAGAGCCTTGAAGAGATTAAGGCTCCAACACAGGTGACATACCAAACACAGGACAGAGTGGGAATTAGAGCAGAGTTTTATTTTCTTGACTGAACTTAACCTTTTCTGAGCATTTTTTCTATGGAGGGAATTTAAATCTCTTCCTGCTTCAAAGATGAAAAAAAAATTACACTCAATTGCTCATTTTATTTTCAAGATGTCTTTGGGGGGAAAATACAGCTCACTGAATATTCTAGAAAAAGAAAAGTCGCATGTTTCATTGCTTCTAATGAGTTGTTGCAGTTCAGAAGTTTCATTACATTCTGACAATTAAGTTGCTAATAAACTGAGGAGCCACTAATTGACTTATCCATCTCAGAAACTCAAGATCCGGCAACCTAGAACACAGTTTCCATCACTGGGCCCCAAATCACTCAGCATTTTGCAATCAACTTTGTGATTCAATTTGCTTTGGGTAATTTACACATTGTTCTTATACTTGACATGAAGTCCTGATTGGGAACACACATACCCATGGTCAGGTCCTCATTAGTAACATGTTGTACTGCTGCAGACGGTATCATTAGAACGAGTGACTGAAGAGTGCTATGCTGGAGTTCACACAATGGCTGAGGACCCAATATCAAAAAAAAAAAAAAGTATGGTAATTGAAACCAAAGAATCTTAGGGAATGCAGTCAATTTCACAGAGTCCCAAAAGGTCACTCTATTCAATTTATACTAGAGTCTCTGCACAATATTGAAAATAAAAATGAGAAAGCAAATAATCTTATCAGTTGTCCAGGATTTAATAATTTACTGACTATATAAGGCAAACTACTGATTACCAAATGAATGCATTGCCTATGTGATGCATCATGTTTAGCTCATCAGGTTCTTGTACAGAAGTTAGCACTATAGATACATTGCTAAATATGTCATCATTACCATATTAACTGCCCTGTTCAGCTTCAGTGAGAGCAAACCTTTATGAAATTGTTGTTCCTTAGTTCCACTGATGATGCTGAAGACTCCCTGAAAGCCTGCTGTCTGATCAAACTGTTTCTCTGAGCGTTGCCTACTGAGGCTGTTAGAAACAAGAACATGAAGTACACCAAAGTCAGTGCTTCCCAGACATCAATGTGCACACAAAGCACCTGAATATAGTAAACTGCAAGTTCTGTTTCAGGATATGTGGAATGAAGATATTCTGAGCCATTAATAGACATCCAGGTCATCGTAAGCTACTTAATCACGTAGGCAACACACAGTTAGTGTAGAGTAGCAAGGGTCTCGTTTTCTTTTTGTGTGTGTTAAGTTCCACTTTTTAAAATATGTACTTAATATCCATTACTTGTCCAAAAACGGGCTTCACTGTAAGATTTTAATCTTCTAAATCATATTTATTTATTTATTTATTTATTTATTTATTTATTTATTTATTTTGAGTGTGTGTGTGTGCACATGTGCACACGTGTACACATATTTTTACTAGCATGGCAAGGTACACCTGTGAACTTCAACTAACAACTTGATGGAGTCAGTTCTCCTCTACTACGTGGGTCTGAGACCGATACAGGTCATCAGGCTTGTCAACAAGTCCCTTAGTCTACTGAACCATCTCACTGGCCTGTCATTATGAGATTTTTCACCCAGGTATGTAATGAGCTTTGATCATTGTCTATTTCCTTTAATCAAGTCAGCACATTTTTCCATTACTTTCCTGAATCTTGCAGAGCAGGGGAAGAAAAAAAAGAGTTGGATTACACCAAATCCTCTTTTTATTTTTTTATTTTTTATTGGTTATTTTATTTATTTACATTTTGAATGTCATCCTCCTTTCTAGTTTTCCCTCCACAAGCCTCCTAGCCTTTCTTCCCTACCCCCTGCCTCTATGAGGGTGCTCCCCCACCCACCCATGAACTCCTGACTCAGTGGCCTAGCTTTCCCCTATCCTGGGTCATCTAGCCTCCACAGGACCAAAGGGCTCCCTTCCCAGTGATACCAGAGAAGGCAATTCTCTGCTATATATCCAGCTGGAGCCATGGGTCCCCCCCCCATGTGTACTCTTTGGTTGGTGGTTTAGTCCCTGGGAACTTTGGGGGTTCTGATTAGTTGATATTGCTGTTCTTCCTATGAGCTTGCAAACCCCTTCAGTTCTCCCTGCACTTCTTTCTCCCATCTTGTAGAGACATGTTACCACAGTCTGAACAGAAATCTTGTACATTATCTGCCTTTCCATTCATGCTGTTTCATGTTACAAAATGGAGGTGTCTCTCCATAGTAAGCCTAGACGTAGCTTTTCCTTGGTTAACATGGCTTTGTTCACAAAGTGTTTCTTAGCATTATTAGGTTAATGACACTTTCAGAATTGAAATTTTCATCTGAAACTTTAACATCTTAGAAAGTAATCAGAAAATGTATATAAATGGGAGTTGAGGAGCAGGTAGCCACTTCAGAAAGGGGATACATTTATGTGGCCACCCTCACAGCCCTGACACTGATTTCTGGGGCCATCCCCATGCTCACTTACCCCTCAATCAATTCAATACCTGACTATATCCCCAATACTGGAGTCACTCTTATCTCCCTTTTCAAATTCTTTCTCCCTTTTATACATTCTCATTTTGGCCTATCTCATGTCAAATATTTCCACCCATTTTTCTTTCCTCATAGAAGTTTCCTGGGTTTACCTTCTGCTTGAGTTCTTCCATATCATGAAATATTGGTTAAATGCACAGGCCTCATTCTTTCAAGTGGTTTGATACATTATAACAGGCTTTATTCTTCGTATATAAAGTCTACTTTTATCCAAGGCTCAAACACCATCACAGAAGTGAGAGGAAGAAAGAATGCATAAGCCAGAAGACGAGAAAGATTACTGTGAGATTCTGTCTTCTAAGATATGACATGGCTGGTGTACCTAAGAACTCACAGCAGGAACAGGCTGCCAGTGCACTTCCAACTGGATTTCTCGATGTCCTACATCCAAGGTCTACAGTGTGTTTGGCATCAGGATCTGCTGAAAATGGTGTGCACAAAAGCTGGGCAAGACTGGGCCCATTGATACATCATTGTGGGTAGAGCAGAGGACCCCAGCCTTCACTGAGAAGTTAAACTGTTTATAACTTTGGTTGGGGAGGAAGAGTCATATTCTGCAGTGTGTAGGTACAGGTGAGTTTTTCTTGTTCAAGTAAATGACATCCATTCACCATCAAGCAAGCAACTGTAATTTTATTCAAGGATTTATAAAGAAGATGGAGGATTTAGAAGGAAGAAGAGACTGAGAAAAGGAAATGGAAGGGAATATGATTAAATTTGTGTGGAAGTGAGTGTGTGTGACTGTGTGTATGTGTGTGTGTGTGATTGTTAAAAATAAATAAAATTAAGCAAAATAAATATTAATGAAATATTTAAGTTAGACCATTTATATCATATATACTCTCTCAGACACCATTACAATATGCCTTTGGATTGTCGTTTATTAAACAAGTGAAGGAAAGTTTGCTATGTTTCAATGTTATCTCAGATAAATGAGATGGAGATACATTTTAGAGAGCAGAACATACATCAGATTAATCTCAAATTTGGGGTTTAACATATTTACATATTTGTATCCATGAAACATTTATTCTCAGGAAACCTTTGACAGTTATAATAAGGAGGAATCCTACATAAACGTCCTTTTTTTTATTTCTTTAAAAGATTTTTTTAATTTATTTTTTATTTATATGAGTACACTGCAGCTGTCTTTAGACACATACTAGAAGAGTACATGGGATCCCATTACAGTTGGTTGTGAGCCACCATGTGGTTGCTGGGAATTGAACTCAGGACCTCTACAAGAGCAGTCAGTGCTCTTAACTGCTGAGCCATCTCCCCAGTCCCTGTAGACATTTGTCTTTTACCTGAAAGAACTTCTCACATTGTCTACATTCTTACTATGATATTCAGACAACTGCTTTCTATGTCCTACCCATAAAGGTATAGAACATTTTAATAAAAATATAAAAAACATTTAGAAAACAACTTTTAAAAAAATCAATGTTTTAATATTTTTGGAGCATCTTCTAGGTGTAGTTCAGCCTGTAGGTTAAAGTGGGAGATCTCTGGCAAAGCTATGAACTGATTATTGAGGACTGTATTATCTGAAGTGAGGTTTCTGGCCATGAGTCCTCTCTACACCTAGTAATGTCACCTCTGGGAGCTACTAAATTCCTCTGGTATTCCATTTCCCACCCATAGTTAAACCAATGATTAAATATCCAGCGTGTGCCTTGTTGCAAGGATCGAATGAATTAAAACATGTTAAATGCTCAGAACACTGCCAAACACATACAGGCCATCCATAAATTTTAACTATCATCAGTGTTCATTTTATTATCCTCAAAGGGCTTATAATCTAGTCAAGGAAGTGAGACAGGGATAGTAAAAATATAACTAACTCCACAAGGCTATGTGTACATGACAAGTGGCAGATAAGTCACTCAGATAAGGAGTGTGTGCTCTGAGGAGAATCATTTTGAGTTTTAAATAATGTTGCCAAGAATCTGGGCAAGGAATTTCTTATCAGGTCACCGGACTTTTAGAATAGTTATGTTATTTTGGTCATGGAAATCTTTTCAACAACTTGTTCAGAACAGAATTCTCCTCCCATCTAGACAAAAGAGGCCATCCAGGCTTTGCCTCTGGTTGAGGTGGAAGAGGGGGAAATGAAGTAACTTTGGAGAAAAGACTAGACTTTAAATAAGTCTTAATTGGAACCTAGTTGACCATTGGAGATTATACACGTTTCCAATGTGCTGCGGTGTTTAAACAGACCAAGAGACCTCAGACATAAACAGTTCCATGGGTTTAGCATAGCAACCAAGCTTTAGAAAAGAAATTCGAAGTCTCTGAACGAGGGTGGCCTTGCCCTAGCAAGGTGAGTTTTTACATGAAGATAAGCATTGTACTGAAATGTTTCACTCAAAGGCAGATAGATTAAGCTTCTAAAAAAAAATATTTATCAATGTACATTTCCTGGGGAGCATGTGCCATTTATCTTTGTATCCCAGGCATCTAATAAGATGGGGTAAGCCAAGAATGAATGACCCTCAGATGGATGGATGAGCAGATATGAAGGGAATCAGGGAAGGAGGAGACAGAAAGGTCTTTTTTTTTTCCCAACAGAAAACAGGCTGCAACATTTTATCTGCCTCTGTAAATCACCTGTTCTTCCAGATAATTCTAAACCCTGAATGTTTTGAAAATATACATTTTGTCATGAACTACAAATAATTTCAAATATTAGTCATATTTTTAAAAGTCTAATCTTTAGTTCAGGAAACTCTGATAACCAAAAATAGGCTAGATGTACAAAAAAAAAAAACAAACCATATTTCAAATAAATGAGGATCGATGACTTAAGAAGAAGTTCCTTTTCAGCACAAGCCAAGTACCCAATCAGTGTGGGGCTCCTTGAGATACCCAGTGCTGTACTTTGCCTAAAGTACTCCAAGAATAACTTTAGATTATTTAATACCACATTGTGTATCATTCAGGATAAACCTAGTAAGCATGCGCCGTGTTAACATACTCAGTTAATAATTGATGGGATGGAGGGGCAAGAAATGCCACAGCACAGATTCTGCCACCCAATTGAAAAAGGAAGAAAAGAGTATGAACACATAGGGATACAAGGGACCCTGGGCAGAACTTATAGTGCACACAGGAGCGGAAGATGGGCTATCTCGGGGTACCAGGTACTAGTAGCAGTATAGCAAGAGAATGCTGGTTAATAATAAGATTTCAGTATATAAAGAACGATATAAAAGGGCTCCCACATCAGAACAAATCAGTGTGTTATATACTCAGAAACGTCTGGTCACCAGATTGAGTATTCATTTCCCAGACATCAAATAAATGAGTAATTAGATTCATGTTATAGAAACCAGTTAGCATTATGAAAACCAGGTCTTCCCACTCTGAACCAAAATAAAATATGGTATGTAAAAATATGTTACCACAGTTATAATAGGAGACAAAACATTTATATCAGCATATCCATCTCCAAGAGCTGGCACAAGATACATCAGAACTTACTGTGTTTCTAGGATATGCCATCACAAGCATAAAGCAGATCACACGGCAGTTGTTGAAAACGTCAAATGCTAAACTTCTGTAGCCATTGTTCTGAGTGAAGTTCTCTGTATCGATATTTTCTGTCAAGTAGGCCAACGCTTCCTGGTTTCTGCTTACCAGGACCCATTAGTCACTGCAAACATCTCTGCCTGGATGTAGTGTACTCTTATGTACAAAATATCTTTGCTTGCTGATCTTTCTTCATCACATCAGAGAGAAGCTCAGAGCTTTAAGTAACTCTAGGAGTCATGCTTTGGTTGCCTATCATTTTGGCAAAGGTGACATTGCATGACAAAGTTTAGCTAGGCACTGTACTCACCTAGGATTGTATTTTAACAATGATCCTTGCTACTCAAGCAAACAGCTTATTCATTTTTGTCTGGCTTCTGTCTAGAGCTTCCCAATTAGGCCATTTCTCCAAACCACATTTTAGGTCATTTCTATGTACTAAGAACTGTTCTGAGCATGAATGATATATAAGGCAGACCCCTGGAATTTGTCTTTGATACAATAACGGATACACACTGGACAACCAGCAAGCAAAAGTCCCATTCTCATCACAGGGCTCTCCCAGAGGCCAGGGACAAGTACTTAGACGCTTCCTCCCTTGAAATTGAATCTTCACCAGAATTTTCATGCACTTTGTTCGCAAGGACATTTATTATAGAGCTATCCAAGAAATCTACTGTATTGGACATTCTTGCAAATAGCCATTTATTGACTAAAAGTTAAGAACAAAAATCAAACTAGGCATTTTCTTAATATTATTTCTACATATATTATTAGAAAACTTAAATAAATTTTAAAAAGAGCCAGGGGGTTGGCTCAGCAGGTATAGGTTCCTACCGCCAAGACTGGTGTCCTGACTTCAACCTCCGTAGCCCACGTAGTAGAAGGAGAGAAATATCTTCTTCAAGTTGTCCTATGACTTCCAAATATACCATGACTACCCACACACAGATTAAACAAACAAACAAACTTGAACCTGAAAAACAAAGTTTCTAGGCAGAAACACATAGCTAACTTCTCAGCAACAGCAGTTCGATTTCTAAGGCTGTTATGACAATAAAAGAAGCAGTAAACACACAGTATCAACTTACAAGAAGCTTCAGAGACCACACGAAATGGGGAAAGAGCACTTATCTGTAACATGTACTATGAGAAATGAAGTTATATAAAACATATTTAAGGCCCATATGCTTATACACACAAGCATATGCAGATAAATAAGTATTTAAGCAAAACGTTTTAAAGGCAAAGAAAATAACTGAAACATGAACACTAATTTTATTTGTGGAATTTCAAAGGACAGCCACTGGGTGGTAGAATTCCTACTGTTTTACTGGGAACAAGTACCCCTATTCTTTCTCTTAATGTCAAGCATTTTCTGCTTACAAGATCTCCCATACAACTTAAAAGCCCATCACAAATAAGTTCATATGTAAAAATATCACTATTTCTCTTCACAGAAAAGTCTCCCCTGGATTTGCACGGGGAGCCAGTGGGCAGTTCCTTCACTTTCTCCTCTCCTCCCAGAGGCTGGCACAGAACTAGCCCAAACCTACTAAAATAGGAACTGATCAAAACCGTGAAGTACAGGTTCTGTGTTCCAGATACTAGTTGCCAACCCCAACTCAACTCCCTCTCATCAATTCTTTCCACTACACATTCACTTCTGTGTGAGGACACTACAGTTGATTCTTAGCTGAAGATCTATAAATAATAAAACCCCTTTTACTGTGATTAAATGTAATGGTTTCCATGGAAGAAGTTTGTTAATATTTTGACTTTCTTTGTCCATGTATTTATGTACAAGTGGCAGTTGCCATTGCCTCCAAGTGTTCATGGACTTTGTATGCATTTTGTCAGCAACACTAATTGCATGCCCTTGGCTTCAGGCACTGTGAAACACTCCTCATACAGTCTCTCACTCAGACTTAACACTATCATCTACAACAGAAGCTCAAGAAATTCCAGCTCCTTAACTAGAATGCCCCTAGACTCTCATATGTAATGCGATGGTTTGTAAATGTTCACTGAATGAATAAAGGACCTTATAATGTCAGTATCAGTTTTGAGAGGAAGAAATGTATCCATGATCCCACTTGAATCAAGTAATGGATAAAGAATAAGAAGAGCAATTCTTTCTGACTCTTGTTTTCTTTTTTTCCCCCACCCATCTTACCATAGTGCCTCTGGAGTCATGAAGCATGAAGAAGAAAAAGGTATCTGCTGACCTCAAAGAACTTGACAAGGTCTTCTGAATTCTGGGTCTGTCCTTGGGAAATGGAGACATGGCTTAAAGAAATCTTTGCATGTATAAAATACTGCCACATGGTATTAATTTCTTGAACTTGTGAATCTGTTCGATGCTTTGGGAGTCAGTTTAAGGTCAATGCTTATCTCTGTTTTTCTTACTTCACAGACTGACAGGGTTCTTCTTCACTGAGACTCATTTCCACAGCAAAACAATTGCTTTTTAGTTTAGTTCAATTAGAGAAATAGAAAGAATATATGGAATCTGTATGGGTTGCCTCTATGAAATGGTTTATAAAAATAAATTAAGGTATACAACTGTATTGCTTGCATTGTGTAAGATAAATTAAGATAATATACAAATAGAAGTTTATATAATGCAAGGAAATTTACTTATAAATATAAATGAAAGTGTTAATTATAATTATTTTTTATTAGTGTACTCTGGTACACTGTTCAGGATGAAATATCAACTCCCAGACTCCCCAGGGAATGAGATGATAGTCAAAGACCACTTGAGCATCATTTCACAAACCAGTTTTCCTTGGATTGTCTCTGTTAATTAAGGAAAGAAGGCATTGCTTACAATGCCAGTGTAAAGTCAGGCCAAGACAAGGTTCTTAGTCCAGTGGTGCCAACATAATCAGACACTGAGGCCCCAGGGAGCCATTTCAGACATACTCTTTGGCTTGCCCAGTTAGCTCTAGTCTACCTGAATACTTAATGAGTAAGAGAGAGGTACCTTCAGGATAGTCTAGCAGAGATAAATAAAGGGGAAAAAGATGTTCATGGAAGAAGAAAAACATTAGATTATAAAGAATAGTCACAAACCTCAATTATTTATATTAAACACCATAAACACCAACCAAGATTTTCAAGAGTTTCACTACAAGCTGGCCAATGGGAAATATTCAAATAACACTGAAAATTCATGAAGAATGGAGACCTGAAAAATTAGTTTTGTTAAACAACCAAGAGAGCACTCAGAAAGACTAGGCAGGGGGGAGTGGGGGTTGGAAGAAAGGAAAAGCAGACCAAAAGTTCCAAACTTGCAGTTGTAGAATAATAACTTCGAATAACTTGTACTAGGATTGAAGGTAACAATATTGGATTGTATTCTGGAATTTTGCAAAAGGGAAAATGTGTGCAGTGATTGTTAGTTTGACAATTTAATATATGCAACAGAAATAATGTCCAAAAGGATACCTGAGGACATCAGTAGGAGAAGCATTAAACTCAAGAGCAAACAGATCATAGGCAATGGTAGTATTGCCTCACAGCCCTTCAAAAACCACCACAGAAAGTATTTAAAACCAGTTCCCCCAGAGCTCCCAGGGACTGAACAACCATCCAGAGTACACATGGAGGGACCCATGGCTTCAGCTGCATATGTAACAGAGGATGGTCTTATTGGACATCAAAGGGAGGAGAGGCCCTTGGTCCTAAGAAGGCTCGATGCCCCAGTATAGGGGAATGCCAAGACAGGGAAGCAGGAGTGAGTGGGTTGGTGAACAGGAGGAGAGGGGATTGATAGGGGGTTTTCAGAGGGGAAACCAGGAAAGGGGATAACATCTGAAATGCAAATAAAGAAAATATCTAATAAAACATAAAGAAAATAAAAAGTCTTAGAAAAAGGAAAGTATTTAAAAGGAAGGAAGAAAGGAAGGAAGGAAGGAAGGAAGGAAGGAAAGGAAAGGAAAGGAAAGGAAAGGAAAGGAAAGGAAAACAGATGAAAATCTAACCAGTCAGAAAAACAATAAAAGGTAATGATAAAAAGATAGATGAGATGTGGACAGAGGTGAGAGTTGCAATATGAATGAAAATGGAGGAATTCAACAGCATAGGTCCTCTCCTATAACACAGTTACAAATGCACACCTACTGAACATTCCTATAAAACCTCTCGGGATGACTGAGCTCCCAGGAAAAGCAATCGTGTCAGAAAATAGCAGTTGCATTCTTGGATATTTATCTTCATCCAATCAGCAGGGCAGCTGTTACCATAACACTTTGATCAATACTTTGCCACCCAAACCAGAAGGGCAGAGACACACAGCAATCCTTTCTCAGGTGCAACAATGGGAGTGGGTGTAGACCGCAATAAAACACTGTTTTGGCAACGTAACAAGAACTGCAGAATGGGTGCCACTGTATCTTAAACATCAAGGATCAGAAACCTGTACTATCTGAAACAAAGAATGAGCAAACTGAAGCAAAATTACTGACCCATCTGCAGAATGTGATGCAGTCACCAGACCCAGCCCAGCAGTTATTCAACAGATCCAATTACTCAAGTAATTTTCCAGGTCCCCTAAAAAACACTTCCAGAATGGTTTAGAAAATCATAAGTTAAATGTCATGTGCTCATTCATTTATTCACCAGCTAGCTACTCAGTTCTGTTTATCTACATAATTTTGAATCAGAATCAGGGAGTTCAGAGAACACAGGGACCAAAAGAAATAATAATTTTTTTTTTAAAAAATCATTCTCTCTGCTTATAATTGAGCTGATACAGGACACTACCACTTAAGGCAAATAACAACTGCAAGCACTGTATGCAAGAGAAAGATGAAAGAGGTATAACTGTTTACCTTTACATAGGTGTGAAAGAAGCTAAAATATTAAGAAAATTTATGTAATCACTAATACAAAATGAGTTGGTGCTCTCTATGGAGAGGAAAATAATTGGACCTCAATGTAGTTTATAAAACATTGTTTATTTGGAAGAACATTTATATTTTGAGTTGCATTTAAAAGGTGGTAGGTTTGATATTGGTGTGTGGCAATAATTCGGGCTATAGTTTTGTGCTTGGGTGATTTGGATAACTGGCATCACTTAATGAAAATAAGAGAACTGTATGAGAGAGGAATTGTAGTTCCCACTGAACTTTACTTTTCAGGAGACCTTCTAGAAATTCGCCTGAATATACCTTACAAGGGTCCAATGAATGAATTTAGAGCCAATTTAGAATGCATTATTAATACCTCATAATTGCCTTCCTCTTCAATGAAATGTAACCACAAGAATTTTAGTCAACCAGTTCACAAGTGCCAAGAAAAATCACATTAGGGATGAAGAACTAAGCCTCCCAAGCTCCCAGTACTAGTATCTCCTAAAAAAAAGAAAATATGTGTTCTTATACAGATGGAAACATCTATGGCTCCAGGAGCTGCAGGGCCGGAGAGCTCATCTGCTGACCGCTGCAGTAGCTTGGACTCTCATGGCGCTCTTTCTACTATACACCACTATGAAAAAAATCCACGACTATGCTACTTCAAGTAGAAGTAGAATTAAGCAGAGAGCAATTCCAGAACTTCGGGATTTCCTGTGATTTTTAAATTAGGAGGACTGAAAATAAGGAAAAAGAAATAAACTTAGGTATCTGGAAATTTTAAAAGAGGTTGGGAGTAAAGGGGATAAGAAGCTCAATACCTGCCAATACAAGTACTAATTAAGAGGCAGCATAGGGAATGGCTGAAAACTTGAGTTTTGTAGTCGTACTTCAGAAATGATTATCTATTCTAGTATCTGCTCTGAGACTTGGCCCTGGGCAAGGTATTTTCTCAATCTCAATTTCCAAACTGTAAAATAAGAGAATACTTCCAACACATTTATGGCGATTATGAGATGTAACCCACAGTAGTATTCTTAGTAAGTAATTTGATAGAACAAAAGTTTTCCTTTTTATAATAAAACATTGTTTGAATATGCATAGGCCAAGTGCCTGACCTACGATGACTCCCGCCCATTTACCCACACTCATATGTACACACATCAAACTTCTTCTACTACTGGCTAAAAAAAAAAAATCTATTCCATCATTTGTGGAACTCAAAGCAAAAGTGAAACATCTTTGATATCCAGGACAAAAGGAAGTCCTGTTTCTCTTGCAAAACATATCTACCTAATGACTATTTCCTTGAGGACAACTTTCTTCAAGCCGCCTTCCGTAGCTGGCCCATACTTTGTGAACAAAATTAGTTCCAACAGATACTAGAGTATACTCCTGATAATCTGCTTAGGTTATACTCTGGACCCATCTTTGCTGTACCCTTGAGCCACACACAGACCCTCAGCACAAGATTCTATTTTTATTACCTAATCCTCAGTTCTCTGAATCACTCAAACTGTTAAACTATAGTCCTTTTTAACTCTTGCTACACTCTGACATGAAACCTATCACTTTCTCTAATGAGCATCTCCATCAAAAAGTTTTATTTTTCCCCAACCTCTGAAATATCCACCCCATCCCTCAGTTTCTCCATTACCCTCCTATTTGCATGACTTCAAGCTTCCTAACTAGATACCCCTCAGCCCTTCTCTTATCAGTTTTCTCCCAAGCTGTCTTTTGTATGATCTCTAAGAAGCCATCTGGTGGTTCCATGCTACAAGCAACTTAAAATTCTTAGACCTCAGTTTCCCTGCTTGAAATGAGCAAGTGACAAAAATATCAGTGTTCAACAATTCAAAAATTCTGTCCCATTGGAGCTACTGTCCCTTCCACCTACCCAGGTTATTTCCACCTCTTGTTCATCTCAGAGTGTCCTGCACCACAGCCTTTCTTCCTTTTTCCTATCAGCTTTTTGTTTTAACACATCTATATCCTTGCACACAAAAGGTGTTAAATATATACTGAAGGAATGCTGCAAAGAAACATGATGCTTGAAATAACTACCTTCTACTCTACCAATAAAAACACTTTCCCAGCTAGAAGATGTGTTTCCTGGCTAGCTGCTTTTCCTTTCTCCTACAAGTTTAAAGGATCTCCTCCCACCCCTAAAAAAATCTGCTATTCCCTTACCAATGGCCACATACTTCCTGATACAACGATTAACCTCTGATGGACACTGAGTGCAGGGGGGTAGCTGATAAATTTATATTTTCCACATGAGGCCTAGAACAAAGCTTTGTCAGGCAATCATCTACAGTGTAGTTGTGGCTGGTAGTTGCATCACATATGTAAATCTGGTATACTTCTAAGGTTCGGAAGGGAATCCAATCCTTGAATTCTAGATAATTATAATTTGCTATGTACCATAGTTTCTTGCAAAGTTCAAGGGTCATAGCAGGAGCTGTAAAGTACTGCCTTTGGATTTATATTCAAGGAATATGTTTGTAGAGTATGGACTGTACAAGAGCAGCAGCAGGTAGGGCTGAGCAAGCAGTTGGGGGTGTGGGGACAGGCATGATAACATAAACACAAGGTAGAAAAGGTTCAAAAAGAGACACTGTGAGCACTCATCAAAGAGCAGAAAGGAAGTCTATGGCAACAGACTTTTTATGGACTACACAGGAGGTGGTAAGACAGCAGCAGAGAAATGAGAAAGAGATGAGATCCGAGGCTTGCAATTTAGGGGAAACAACACCCTGGCTTCTGATCCCTAGGAGCACACAAACAAGAAGTTAGGCAACCTTGTGTGCCCTGTGTTGCAGTGTCAGCCTTGAGCTAAAGATTAACAGCCAGACTCAAAGGGGACTAAAGATCAGGCAGGGCCAGCAAAGCACCACCAAACACCTCCTGGCTATATACCCTGCAGGACCCTGATTGTCAGAAGATGCCAGATCCCATTTAATCAGCTAAGAGTCAAAAGATAGCCTGGGTAGGACAACTCTTCCCTTGGAGACAGCCATGAGGGTGGCCAGCACTCCTAGATTTCCAGAGGAAGAATGGCAATCTCGCCTTACAGTCACTGAAGAGAAACAGTGGGAACCAGGAATGGGGCCTGGTTAAATACTAACTTCTAAATTCCTAATCTGTGGAAAGAAAGAAAGCATACATAACCAAGGGTAGTGCCTGGCACTTACCAGGTCCCCATAAAACATTTATGAGAAGGCTGGTATTTCAGGTAGCGTTGTACTCTAGATGAGCCTTGAAAGATGCATGTATGGTATCTCAGACAGGGGAAGGTCTCTGTAAGTGTCCTCAGTCTCCTCGACTATTCTATGGGTAAAAACATCTCAATTGTACAGCCCTAGAATGCAACTTCCAGAAGACTGAGGCCCTGGGTTACAACCATGTTTTTCCCACTGCACCTACTTAACGTGATGTAAAACACATGAGCTCAGAAAGCATCTGGCAATTGATGCCTCACGTATAGCATCTGCAGCTGAAATTGACTTTGTGCTGAAGTAGCTATTGCAGTCTTCTGACTTGGGTAGACTAATCAACCTGGGATTAATCTAGAACTTGAGCAGTCAGAACCATTGTATCTCAGGAGCTGAGCAGAGGCTAACACATTTTATGGTACTGTGACCCATGGTTGGACTTCTGCCTAGACAGCCTACATCTGGACCTGGGCACACATGTGGATAAACACTACCTTCCCTCTCTCTGATGAAGATAGTGAATGCTAAGAGGTGATGGAGTTGTTGGAATACACTATCTAGGTACAGACAGACAGACAGACAGACAGACAGACAAGAACTGAAAGATCAAGGGTCTCACAAAAGCTTTTGAATATATAAGAATGATACCAGAAACAGTCAGCCTACTTTTTTTTTTGTTTGCTTGTTTTCAGTCAGATAGGGATAGTTTATTGAGCATATGCCCGAGGACTGGTTGGGGCCAAGAAGCACACAGCCTGCTGTTTTAAACTGCTTCTTTTTTGCTTTCTGCTTTTAAATTACATACTGCAAAGTCACCAAGGAGAAAGCTTTAAGAAAACTTTCATTTGCTATGGTACAGCTCACCGGTCTTCCTTGGCCTAAAAAAAAAATTTAAATAAATAAATAACCCCCTGGAAATGTTTCTTTCTTCTCATAGCCATTAATAATGATGGCTTGAACTGTAAAGATTTGCTTCTACTGAAGGTAATGGGGTAATGTTTATTTCCATTAGATCAGGCCTATAAAATCCTCTTTTCATATCCGAGAGTCTACAATTTCCAAACAGCAGAGCTGGACGTTTTGGTCCCTGACAGGCGACACTCACTAGTGGGATGTTTTAAAAATCTATACGAAGGAAGCCGTTAATACAAGATAGGCTGAGCGCTCTCCCTGTAAATGGTTTGTTTTAGCCATTGCTCTTCCTTCTGGATGGACAAGGCAAGGCAGACAGCTTATTGGCTTAGTCTGTTGGGCCAGGTTAAAGGGATGCAGCTTGGAAAGGCTCTTAAGGGAGATTACCCTTGGGCTAAAAATAGCAGGCACTAGAGAATTATCTTAAATATGACCAAACTTGCTCTGTACAGTGAATGCAGATAACTGTAATATGTTTCCATTTTTGGTCATTTCAGGGCTTTTTATTTTCTCTTCTTCTTAGTTTGGCTTGCTGTGGCTGACTATTTAATTCATTTCTGATTCTATTTGTCACATTTGCTCTCAGAGATATTGCCCAGGGGTGTTTGACTAAGGAACCCTTCTTATTTAGCTGGGCTGCTTTTGTTGAAATCTAATGAGCTGTTGGATTGCCAAGCACAGCCACAGAGTAGACAGCGCTGGTTAGAAGGTAAATTCATTAAAACATGTCATTAAAAACCTACTATGTGGGTTTGAAGCTGTAACTCAGTCCATAGAGATCTTGCTTAGCATACACAAAAACCCAGCACTGTTGGGTGACATTTGTCTGTAATCCTAGTGTTTAGGAGATGAAGGCGACGAAGAGGATGAAGAGGATTGTAAGTTCAAGGTCATCCTCAGCTACATTGGAACATTCATAGTTGTCAGCTTGACCTACATGATGCCCTGCCTCAAAAATTACCATAACGATTACATATACCCACTTTCTTGTCTACTTTCTGGAAATGTAATTTATACACAAGCAGTGTGTATACCTCTGATTTGTTCGTGTCTCAGGAGTAAATACAACAGTGACCAATTTTCCTCTCATTCCTTTTCAGCAGACATTTGCAGTCTTTGTAAAGTCTCCTCGATGCTCACTTCTCCTTTTGCTGCAGGATTCATCTTCTGACTTTTAACTCAGGAGTGTCTTCAATAGACAAGCAACACCTAAGGGGAGTCCCTGTATCATATGTCTCACGTACACAGAGCATTGCAGTGGAGTGAGCACAGAGACAGCTCTACACCAGCTGCTCCTTAAATGGCTGATAACTTTGTCCATTAATAAATGAAGGAGATCAGATCTGTCCTGAAATCAAATAAAGGAACAGACTGCCTGACAACATGTAAGTCATTCTGATGCCCTCAACTTGTAGATAGAACATCTAAAGAAGGTTCTACCATCCTTACAAAAACTGCAATGGTGACCAGAATGGCAGCTTCACAGGAGAAACCAGGAAAAGCCGGAGATCTACCTTTGTGCCTTCTGCATACTGAACTCCATCACAGCTCATAAAAGAAAGCAAGAATGGGAACATTCACGGCTGCAACAAACCCACAGACCTTAAGAGTTAGCCATCCTCTGCCCCCTCCAGGTTTCCTTACTAGAGCCTGGGTTGATTCTTCCAAGAGGCCAGGTAATCACTATACATATGTCATGGTAAGCTGCACAGTCTTGTGATCACTTATACCCAAGAAGCAAATTCTTTTCACTGTGATTGTTGACAAGAAAACTACAAGAGTAATGATCACATGCTTGCAAAATATTGAAAGTCAAAAGAGACCTGAAGGTAGAAATACACCATTAGGAAGGTTGTATTGTAAAGTGTCAGAACTTCATTTTTATGAACTCGGGTGAGAGTTATCTAGTTCCTTACATATAGGCAGAGGTACCCAGATGATCCTTGAGCCCTAGAACACTACCTGATCTTCAGCACTTCGCTGAATGTGGAAAATTACCCCCACCTTGATCTCATGCCGTGCAGGTGAAAAGCAGATAGCATGTGCCCTTAGCAATGTGCTGTGTACACTCATGACCTAACACAGCTACATATCTCATCAGCACTGAAGTTTCCCTCATATCTTAATCTGAACAGCAAATCTGTTCAATGAGTTAGAAGGTAGGTTTGCAGCCATGCTGGCAGGCATACAGCATACCACTGCCATCGTTGGCTCTGTTTATAAACCATCTCCTGGAGAACATGTTCTCAGATCTTTGACATGTCTTATTTTTAGCACGATTGGTCAGAATGGCTAGGAAGGTCATTTTATTTTCTCTTTCTAAATTCAGTAGAACCACTGTAAAGCCATCCATTAAGAAGCACTGGAGGCAGTCCCAATGTGCATGACACTGTCCTGGGCAATGATGAGGCAAACACACAGCCAGATTTCTTTCACGTGACCCAAAATATATTGAGACATGGAATCAATGACCTGTGTCATAATCCAAAAACTTATAGAAAGAGAAAAGGACACTGTTGAGCCTATGTGAGAACGACTTACTGTATTCCAAGGAGGACCTCAAATACCTTCCTAAATTTGGGGAAATTAAGAGCTTATCCTGTGCCTGGTAAAGCCTTCAGATAATAAAATACCAAACAACCCATCTTTAAAATAGCCCATTGTTACAGTACTGTTTGTAAATGGTGGCCACAGAAAATTTCTCTGGGATCCTGTCTTCCTAAGACTTACTTCCAATGGCCCTTGGCAGAGGGCTGATTTGATCTCTGGCAGCCTGCAACCAGGCACCTTCTTCCAGTCCTGTTTCTGCCCTTCATTTACATTGATGCTGCCCTTGCCACTGAGCAACTCCATGGAAAGCACCGGATAGCAGGGCAGCCTGCCTTACACACAGCTCGGAATCAGCTTTTACGCCACTAGACCAAAAAGGTCAGGTGGAAAGGGCTAGCACTGGCACAATTAATCTGGTCACTCAGGGACCATCTACTAGCTTAGCAATAGCTTGCAGGTGAGTGATGGACAGGGTCATGGCTGCCTGATGGCATTAGGCACCATTATGACAGCCATAAAGAGAAAAGGAAAAATTGGACAAGGGAAAGAATTGCTCCTAAAAGGGACATGAAGAAAGACACAAATGCCTCTCTACAAAGAATAAGCTCGAGAAGGGGCCAAGGGGGCAGTGGTGGCCAAGACAGCACTCTTTGATATTGTCAAAGTTTGAATATTAATGAGAGGTCATGGCCTAACCAACGCTGAGGGTCCACACTGGGGAAACTCAGGCTGTTCACTTTTAGGTATAAGGTGTGGGAACTAATCAGGAAAATCTAGAGAAAGATGCAGCTGGAGGAGTCCCAGGGTTTCTAAGGGAAGATTAGACTTAAGGAACTTGGTCTTATACATTAACTAAAAATCCTTTGTCCAAAGGCAAGTGGTGAATTTCAGTAAATGCTTGGCAGGCCATAAGTCTGGTGAGTTCCTTATAAGAGTCTCCAAGCAAAATAGGAAGAATGAAAATGGAAGGAATTGTTATTGGTGCTGATATTTTAACATGTTCTGGATGGAACTATGTGAATGAGATGCTCCTTGTGGTAGCTGTGGGTTGTCATGGTCTACATAAAGATGGAAGCAGTGAAAAGGGGACACAGGTAATTTCATTCTAGTGTGAAGAACAACAGAGCAGTAGACAGGCTGAGCTGTATTGAATTTCACAAAGACAAGCTTCTCAGCATCCAAAGAGTTTTATAATTAGCAAATAAAATAACAAGAGGTGTCATTATTCTTGGACATCTAAATAGATATGTATGTTAAATGAAGAACTATTACAAGAGATTACGACTACTACTACTGCTAATAATAATAATAATAATAAATATTGTAAATTTTCAAAGAGCATTCTCTCATTTACCACGGAAAAGAATTATCCAGAATTAACCCAGTTGGCCCGGTGTGATGAAATAAAGAACTTGATATGTGTAAACAACAAACCTTTTTTTAACACTAATTTACTTGAGTGTGGGCGTACATGCCCCTGCATATGTGTGGAGGTTTGAAGTATTTCAGCCATGCTAAAAATTATGAGAATTAATTTCTGTGGCACCATTTGCTCTTACAAAATAATGATTGAGAATGAATAAGGCACACAGAATTTGGCTACCTTCATAGTAAATAGTCCCAGATAATTTGGTTCTAGGTGTTGAATTTTGTAATTTTTAGTCTTGTCTTTTGGTCAACCTGAAAATCTCCCCGTGATATCCATGTCTCTGCCATCTTATGAGTTTTTAAAATCATTGCTACTCCGTGTCTTACGTGCTCAGAACAACAAGTAAGTAAGACTCATTTAGACTACACATTCAACGGAAGAAAGCAAGTGTGAAGGGAGGACTGGAGAAGTTTATCTGGGAATAAAACGTGTTAAATATGAGAAAATCTATCTGAATCTAGTTTGGCTTCTCTAAGACAACTTTACAAGATGGTGTGTTTCTCAGTTCTGTTTCAAACAATTAATCTCGTTAATAATGGCCAGAGAAATGAGGTCTTCTAGTGCAAGTTATAAAAATAGCCACTGTGATTGAGTTAGACATATGAAAGACAATCTCACTATCTGCCATAGACTATGTAGCTAGGAATCACAATGAACAGGACACTGAAGTTACCTGAATGCAAGATTAATATTTTGTTCCTCTGTATCCTAAAGCAGCAGGCAGATCACACAGTCCAGTAGAGGTGATCATCATGTCTGATGACTCAGAGAAGAAACACATTTGCCATTCAAAGTCTAATTAAACAGGGTAAGGCTTGGGCTATGCGGAGTCACAGGCTCAGTTATCTGCTAAGACCAGGCAACATCTAGTCACCTCCAAATACATCTAAACACAGAAAATTCTTTAGCTCAGTATGGACAGAATGTCTTTGTTAAAATTGTCAGTTTGAACAAATATTGCAAAGCAGCCCAGGCTAGATCTATCCTAGGAGAAATTGACATAAATTCCTCTAGGATGGCAGCCACACAGTTAGGATTGAGGATTAAAGGATCTAGACAGTAGCATTGTGACCTAATGTAACTCTCCAATCTGTGGCATGCAGAGCCCTGGAATTGGGAACCAGCAGGAGAAAAGAAGCCATTTATCTTGTGGAGAATCACTGTGCTCCAATTCCCAGGCATTTGCTAGGCTCTCCTCCAATATGAATAAAAAGTAAGCCTACCTACTAGACTGCACTACCAAAAAAAGCCAGGTGGAGACATGCAACTCAGAGGAGAGCAGGGTGTCCCTGCTAAGAATTGGCTGGCAAGACACAAGAGGATCCTGACATGAGAACCTTTCTGGACGGAATCTGAGCTGGCTAGGTTCCTTGGACAGCCAAGAGAACTATGTCTGGAATACAGGGGCTCCAAGTTCACATCTGAGCAGATGAGCTGACACCCAGGGAAGCTAATATCCTTAGGCAAAGAGTCCATGGAAACATCAAGGACATTCCTTTAAGAAAGGTTTTTTTCATCTAGAAAAAAAAAGCTGTTAAACTGGAGAAATAGACTTCTCAAAGGGGACCAGGGAGAAGAGATTTATGTCAGAGCATGATAGAAATCTGAATGGGATCTAATTGAATAATGTTGTTAGGGAAATGTTATTTGGTTTTTCCAGAGAGGAGAGTGGAGGGATACAGGACATTCTTCCTGTGGTGCCTCACCAAAGGGGACAGGACAGTCCATCAGTTGCTCTACCAAAGAAGGTAATGGGATGGCAATTAGAGACAGGGGGTTAGAGACGGTTTGCTTGGAGAGAGTGCTGCCTCCCATATAGGGTGCTTCTTACCAGCCAAAAAGCATGCTGGCCTTTCCAATTGGACTGAAATATCATTCTCAGAGAGAAAGGTCACCAAGCCTAAAATGGTACAAAATGGTTCTGGTCCACGGTAACCCCAACACACATTGCCAGAAGCAGTGTGTAAGAACTCCCTGCTGACTGAGGGGCTGTCTTCCTTTAGACTGGCTTCCTCTTGATTTCCCTCAACAGTTCCACTGAGCAAACTCTTGTTTTACCCAACGAGTTTCCTAATTTGCCTATCTCAAGTCTTCTAATTTCAAAATTATGAGCCTCTATCTTAGAGGTGTTAGATCCTAACTCTCAGCTCCTAATTGGAAAGAGAAAGGTCTTGTAGCTGAGAGAAGTTGTCTCCAGAAAGGACAACAACTTCACATTGGAGGTATTTTTGAAAGAGACAGAGCAGAATTTATCGTTTTGATAGACAATATACTAAGGTGAAATAAGCCCTTGCTCTGCCCCCCCTTTAGCTTAGTGATTTGCTCCCTTTAGCAGAGTTCTGTGTTCCCTTTAGTACAATGTTTACCCCCCTCAGCATTAGAAGCCTGTTCTCATCAGTCACCATGAGCTTCCTGGACTCAGGGGACATGTCTGCTCAAAGCCACTGTCTCCCTAGAAATCGACAAGTAGCTGAACATGCTACAGTATGATAATAATTATTTTCTGGTGAATGGATACATAAATCAGCGAAGGAATGGGTGAACTTCCTAACCTAAAAGCACAAAGAAATGCAAAAATGAGACCAAGAGCTTTGACCAGCAAATCGTTTCTCCCACAAGAAGATGTGACCATCCATCTCGCCGACGACCCGCGATGAAGAGAGCAGAGTTAGTCATAAGCCTCAGTAATATCTGCATAGTGTTTGATTTAAGACAAGACAGTGTCCTGAGGTCTTAGAGTTAGCAACTTAACTGGCTAAGTCAAAATGATTACAGATACAGGCTGCAACAGCTTTCTTGTCTCCGGGCCATTTGAAGAAAGATGGGGAGTGTTGAACACATCTAAGAATTTCTCAAAAGCAGAAAAAGACTCGCACTGGTTTTCCCTCATGCCTCTGGTACAGAAATTTCAACCACTGTGAAAACCAGTTTCTAAGTTGCTCCCTAGCTGCTGGCGAGAGCTTTTCATTTGTCTTTTGTCCTTACAGCAAGTTGCAAATTTGATACAATCATTTCTTTCCTGCTTCTCTCTCTCTACATTTTCTGACTCAGAAAAGTTTGAACCAAGTGTCTTCCTGTCACTTCTTCCTATTGGTCTGATAATGAATTAAGAGTTAACTGGGGTGCAAAGGCTAGCAGAAGGCTTGACACAGCACAGAGTTAGAAGGTTTTGTAACAATTAGCACTGATTTTCATCACAAGAATAGAATTAAAAAAAAAACTTCTTTAAAAAAATAAAAAATGCTCACAAAATGCGCAACTCAGCAAAACCTGCACAATGTACCAACCCTGCAAAGTCTGGGTAGAAATGGCGTCACTGGATGACAGAGAAAAAACAAATCCAATTAACCAGTTAGCATTCATTTAAGGAAAGATAGTTTCTTGGGAGAGAGGAGAGAGAGAGAGAGAGAGAGAGAGAGAGAGAGGAACAAGGAAGCTAATAGCAGGAAATCCTTTGCTTTCTCTTACTTTCTTGCTTATTTTTTTTCCTTCTTTTCTTAATTTTAACTTTAATTTTTTGTGACCCTCTCAACAATTCTGGGGGGAAAAATGTTAGTTTGACATTATCGTAAGCCAGAAGATGACTCTATTTATGAGACAAGTTGACAACATACAATTTCATGCTTGTTGAACTGATGGGTGTTATATATTCACTGCAACTATTATGAAGCCTCACCATTATAAATATGAAACAGTATACACTTATTCAAAATAACTCCAGCAGTGGCAATTTATAGCTCGGTTGTTTGTGCTCTTATGAAGTCCAAATGCCACCTTAAGAAGCTGTAGCTCGCAAAAACAGATGTGCAGTGTGACTGGGACCAAAATGGATTGACGATGACCTATGTGGAAGCAGGCTGTTACGCTTTGGTCTGTATAACAGCTGACACCCGCTTGTATTTAGATATGTGAGTGTTGGGAACACTGTGTCCTTAAAGCTCTGTTTAAACATGGTCCAAGACATTTGTCTCCTAGACTAATTATTTTACCGCCCTTTTGTGGCAAGGATCCCAGACCCCCATCCCCACCTCATCTTTATAAAATAAGATAATGTGAGTATATAGTCACCCATATCCAGAAGCAGAGCATTCCATCCTGTTTCATAAAATTACCTCAAGGACTTTAAACCCTGGTAATGTCAGGTGAATGCTGGCAAGATTTCCGGAATGCCTGCATAACAGGACTGTACTACTTTCTTGATCAGGTGCCTGGGAACAGGACAAGGCCACACACCATCAAATCATAAGCTGTCACAGAAACTGTTTTTTGGTAGGATTTCCCTCCCCCCTCCTTCCTTTTGCTTTCTTTCTCTTAGGAAGCTTCAAACAATTTGCAAGTGTTCACTTCCACAAGGACAAATTTGGAAGAGTGAGGAACAACACAATTTATCCAAATGTGGAAGGAAATGAAGGAACCAGGCACCTTGCTAAAGCTAGATATCAAAAATTTGCATAAGCAGTTTCCCAACAACAACAGAGGTGCTATTTGGAACAAAATAAATTACACAAACCTTGGCCAACTTTGTGATGGCTTCCCTGCCTGTATATTTCCTAAGAACATTTAGCTCTTCCATTTCAGAAGGTCAGGTTACTAATCTCAGCAGTTAGACCTAAAGAGGTAACTGTTTGCAGACTCTAAAGTTATCTTCGTCTTTGATGAGTAAGAAAATAAATTCAAAATATTGGAAATGTAAATTGAGTTTTCTGGCACCTTCTTGAGTAATTCCTGTGTCTCTTGTCTGTTAGCTTGCTTAAGTTTGGTAATACCCGCTCTCTCTTATCATGGACCTATTGGGGGATTCTAATACTGGAATCCTAGGTCCCTCTTGAGCCCAGTTTCTTCAAAACAAGATATTTTAGAATCATTTTTAATATAAATTTTTATTACATATAATCCTTTTCATTTGGTGTTGAGTTATAGAAGGACAATTTCATACAAAAAAAAAAAAAACCCTTGATATGGTTTTAGTATTTAAACCCATCCCAGCAAAGTTTACTATCCAAAATCTGTACCTCTCCCTACTGTTCCTGTGGGGCTAAAGGGAAGGTGCTGTCGGTCCATCTAGTAAATCCGAAGTGAGAGATAACATAATCACACACATTCATTTCTCAGGGACCTTGGCGGCTCTTATCTGCTGGCTTTTATGATCTCTCATGAACAGCCAGGAATAGCAATTTGCAGCCTGTTTGTAAAGCCATCTTAGTCTGAAGCTAGCCTTTCCCTCTTTTATCACACGGTGATACTCAGCAGCTAAGTCTCAGTCACCACAGCGAAATGTGCTCTGAGCTCCATTTTAGAATAATGTAAGTATTCTCTAGGAGTGTGGAACATATCAGACATGGAACAGAGGGCAATTATCATTTCAATGAAACACTTTTTAATAGAAGATGTTTTGTGTGTGCTGCTTAGATGTGTTGATATGCTGTCCACTGTATATTGGTGCCTGAAACTATTTTGTTCGTGCTCATCATCATCTCAAGCAAACATTTCCACCATTCACACAATGGTGGTTTCTCTAAAACCTTTGCTCAACTTGATTTTACTATTATATCACCTAGAACATTAAACACCAGACTCCAGTTATGTGTGTTAAATCACAATTGTTTCTTAGTAAGTGTTCCAAGCTACCCATTTTTATTAACAGTTACTTTATTAAATCCTTAATAACACAGATAGAATAGTTAGTTAATTTGTGTGTTGAGCCATGGATGTTAATTTGTAAACATAATAACATACTGCAATCATTTGCATAATAGCATTTTAATCTTTTTAGTAAAAGCTGTAATTCCCTACAAAGTACACTGCAGTAGAAACTAAGTGAGTATTGGTAATAATACAAAAGGCCTTAAAATTCTGATCCTATTATGGTGTTGGAACATACCCAAACTGCTTGCATAATCTCTGAAATGTTACTGTTCTCTGATTTAGGTGTCTGTGTCAAGAATAAAAATGAAGTGTAACTGGTACTGTAGACTATTTCCTACATGTAATTTAGTATTCACCAAGCACCAGCACTTTTCAAATAGCTCTAAGGCTTTCCTGCAAAGTTCAGAGCGCCAGCTATACACATTGAGCAAGGAACCCTATACAACTCATTCTCAAGACTGAGCAGAGAGGAAATCGTGCACATTTAGCATCAAGAAGGTCACTGGGTACCAAAGATTTGGCTACTGGGCCTTCCCTCCCATCCCTGTCTGACCAACCTGGCTGTACTGTGCCTCTTTAAATAACTGCCTGTGAACAGGAGTTGAGAAGGAATAGGAAAGTGGAGATGATGCTTAAAGAAGGTATTTTAGGTGGGGAGGAATTCTACAGAGACTCAAGTTATAGAAGTGATAACACCAATCACAAGACTAAAGGGACAGGAAAAGAGAAAGTTGTATTTAAAAGTCAGGTGAAAATATTTTCCCCAAGATCTGGTAATTCATTAATCCATCTGGCTGTGAACCTTGAATGAATAGTTTGCAGTAGGAATAGTTGGAGAGGCCAAGTGTGTGCAGCATTAGTGTTTGGACCCAAAACTGCATGATTCCTCTAACATTTCTGGAAAGAACAGGAACACAAGCATCATCTAACATCATTTCAGAATGTATGGTTTCATGGATAAGAAGTTACTTTTGCTTTGAAAAATTGTACCCTTATGAAGAGTAATCCCTGGATACCTTACTGTGGCTTTCTCTCTGATTTCTCCTTGTGTTCATCCTGGCTACTTATAAGTCAGCATCTTTGACAGAAAAATGAGGTCTCCTGATTTGCCTTCCATCTGAACTGCACAGGGCACAATCTTAAAAGGAGGCTTGAGAGGTTAAAGAAAAGGATAAAACTAAGCCTCCCAGAATCATTTCATATCACAGGCAATTCATTTTATTAAACCCACAATAAAAGTTTTCATTGCTAAAAGAATAGGCACATAATTATAGGGACAAATTAACCTTGTTTAAAAAAAATGTGAAGTCTGGGACAAGAGACTGTGCAAGAACAATTTGGCTCTTGGTTTAACAACATTCATCTATCTTTTTATCGGCTTTGTGGGTTCTTCTCGTTCCTAGGTGAGCCATCTGCTGGGCTGTGCGTCTATGACAACACACATGGCTAAATGTCCATTGACAAATAAAAACAGCATATGTATGAGGTTACTACACAGCACCCAGGTGCTGTGCATAAGGACTGTTCGCCCAATGCAGAACCCAGAATAATGTTTGCTTTAACCTGGATGGACAGCTTTGAAGTAACCAAAGGAGTCAGCTAGTCATTCTTTTCCTGATTCAACTTCAGGATTTCCTTCCTGTGAATCTGGGTCTGTCTGTCTGTCTCTCTCTCTCTCTCTCTCTCTCTCTCTCTCTCTCTCTCTCTCTCTCTCTCTCTCTCTCTCTCTCGCGCTCTCTCTCTCTCTCCCTTAAACATAACCAAACAAAGGAATGTTTATTTATAAATAACTCACTAGAGATTCTGGGAAACCAAAAAGCATTAAGACAAACAAATATCTCGCCCACTTCTAAGAGCATACAGAGTATCTGACATGAAATGTCTTCTAATGTCCCTCGCCTAATTACAAGACAATCACTACTCTATGAAATTAAGGCTGGAGATGAGGCGCAGCAGGTAGACTGCATGCCTTGCATGCAGGAAACCCTGTGTTCAATCTCAAGCTCTGCCAAAGACAATGAGTGAAAAACAGTAAAAAAAATAATAAAAAATAATCAGTGTGTCTAATTAAACATATAGATTCATGCTTTCTAGGCTACAAAGCCTAGTAACTGGATCGACTTCCACGATGAAGAGTAATCAGCCTAGTCCCTTGTCCTTTCATTATCAAGACCCACTACTGAAGAAGTATGTACGGGTGACCCATGGCCATGCAACCTACATCCTGTGACTTGCTATTTATTAGCAAGAGTGGATGCCAAAAGACACAGCCCTGTGGGGCAGAACTCCTAAGCCATATTTTTCCAGTGGTCAGCATAATGGCAGGGAGAAAATCGGGTGATAAACCAGATGTTCCCAAGATAAGCCAGATGTTATCAAGCCAAGAAGTCTAAAATAGTGTTTACCTAAGGGGCATAAATGAACACACACACACACACACACACACACACACAGAGAGAGAGAGAGAGAGAGAGAGAGAGAGAGAGAGAGAGAGAGAGAGAGAGAGAGAGACAGGCCAAGCCCCAGTTGGTCTCTGTGTAATAAGCTGTTGGTAGTAGTAGCAATGCAACAGCAACAGCACACAGACTGGATCTGATTGTTGGTTTCTGATTTGTGAGTCTCCAAGATGAACATCTAACTGATTTATGCTCAGAATTTGGAATTTTGTGGTAGACTACAAATGCGAAGATAAGTACAACATAAATTTTTAAAATACTCCATAAGTCTCCGTGAGCTTCAACATTCTTCAATGTTCTTATGTTACAGCCAATTATCTCCCCATTTAAATGGCTATTATTTTCTTACTTGAAGTCTATGCTCTTAGAAAGTGTCATTACCAAGTGTGGCAAAAAATCTGGTTGTGGGCTATAAATTTAATTTAAATGGCAAACATTTATTGATTGCAAATTGGGAATCCTAGAAATCTTTAAAAAGTGATTATTGTAAATGAATTCACTCTCTCTGCACAACAAAGGGGAATTTATTCTTTTGATGATTACATGAATGTAAGTCTGTTTTTATGTACTTGGTTTTCTTGCCTGTTTTGTTAAAATTCCAACAGGATTACCATTCATAGACTAGTCTTCCTGGACACTGGCACAATCAGAGGCAGACACTCATTACCATAGAAGGCTGCAAAATGTCCTCCAAGAAGACAAGAGAGGAAAGGGAGACGTCACATACATTTGTGGATTAGGGTTCATATGGTCTGCTTGAGGCCATAGGGAGATGAAGCACTGTTTATAAAATGATTTACAAGTTGAAGGAAGTACTTTAGTTTGTAACACAGAGTAGTCATGTGACCAGGAGAGGTATTCATGAAGACCTGATTCTTTTGGAATGTGTTCAAGTCAACACTACTTGTCACCTCCCTCTATATATAACTCATATTATCAGGGCTGATGGAATTTTCCTTCAAGGTTCTTTGAATCTTTCTCTGGATCCTATCCCTCTCACTCCTCCCTTGCCTGCCCTAGTATTGCACACATACTGTCTGGTTTCCCCTGTTTTTTACTTGCCTCTACCTTTTAGATTTTCCGGTATGATCTCTCTTTGGTACCACCTCCATTGTATTGACCTCCTGCGGGGCACTAATTTCTATCATACAAACTCATTAATACTCCACAGTGTGGCCTGCCATAACAGCACAACTATATTAAATCTAAACTCACACCACACCTTCCCATGGGTCCATTTTTTCTTTCTTACTTTTTTTTTCCATTTTTTCTTTTGAGTGAACCAAATTCTTCACCTCCAGCCCTACTCTCTGAAAACCTTTCTTTCACTCTCTCACCAGCCTTGGTGAATCTACCCTACAGTTGTTTCCTTCCTTAGCTACATATACATGTACACTTGTAAACATGATCATGTAATGTTTGCTATTTGCCAATATAAATATAATACATATTATATATGTATACCTATATGTGCTAGACAATTCTATTATGCACACATATGCATGTATATGGCTATATAGTTCTACATTATTTTCCATCTGTTAACATACAAAAGTATACACACATTTGCATACATATATGCTCATATAGCCTTCCATTTTTTGGCTAATTGTTTTACATTTCTGCATTTGGCCTCCCAAACTGGACTTAAATTTTCTTAGACAATGAAGACAGATCTCCTTTTGAGCTATATAGGTTACTGACTTTTTTTTAATCACTTTTAAGCTGAAAATTCTTCAGTGACAACCATCAGCCAATATTTTTGAATCAAATAAGGGTCTGGTGAATTTGCCAAGATTGGTTATTTTAACTTTTTAAAAATGTACATAGTATATACCCATGATTGAAAGTGTTAGAATATAATAGAAAGTCACAGGAAAAAAATATGAAGCCACCTGTACTCCTATGAAGATAATCAAGTGTTTTGAGAGATTCCATCACCCACTTCCTAGGCAGTGCATAGGAGAACACCTTCCACACAGACAACAAGAGTTTCCACTCATCCTTCGCCTACACAAGTTCAGAACCTCAAACCTCACTGCGAGTTGCAGTCATTACTAAAACTGAGTACTGGCTACAATTGTCGAGTCCACTTCCATAGGCTCTCCTCCGTGTCCATTGTAGGAAATGACCTCCAGACAATTGCATTCCCGCATGCCAGTGTTCTAAGGAATCCCAAGCAGCTTCATTCAGAAGGACCAGACGAATGAATGAAAGATGTCCATTCACTAGTATCATGAAGGCATTAAAGCAGGTGTTAAAATGAAACACAGACGAGGTGGCTCACAGTGACCCAGAAAGGCCCGAGTGCTATTTAACTGAACTCCCTACCACCCTGTCTTTACACAGCCCTGTGCCCTGAAAGCACTCCTTTATTCTCCACCAAACAATGCACAAAGGCAACTGGGGAAGGAAGTCATGTTGCAATATTCTAAAACATAAATCTTGCTACCAGTTTGTTCACAGACAGCATCCTGTTTTCCTTACACATGGAGCAGGCACTGGAGGCTGTCCTTATGGGCTCTATGCCCTGTTCTCCAGCGTGGCTTCTGGGTGATATGGAGTCACCTTCGCTTACACATCCAAGTATGAGTTTTGTAAGCACAGGTTAATTTGTGTCCAGTGAATAACTTAACCAACTGTGTTAGCACCACTTTGGCCACATTTAGAATTTATTCTTTCAGAAATTGTGAGATTGAACTGCATTACCTTATGCGTATAAATAATGTAGGTTTCTATAGGGTATTTGTATATAGTGTGTGTGTGTATGTGTGTGTGTGTGTGTGTGTGTTTAAGTGCCTAAGCATGCTGATATGGAGGTTAGAAGTTGAGATCAGGTTTTTGTTTTTAATCAATTTCGATCTTAATTTTGGCACAAGATCTCTTGCAAACCTGGAGCTGCCCAGTTAAATAGATTGACTAGTCAAGGGTTCCTGGGAACCTCCTGCCTCCACCTACCAAGCAGTGTTTCAGGTATGCACTATCATGCTTATCTTCTAACCCGGGTGCCTAGGATCCAAATTTAGGTTCTCATGTTTGTGCAGCAAGTGCTTTATCCACTGAGCCATCTTCCCAGCCTTTCAACTCCGTCCTTTCATTATCATTCCTTATTTTATGTTTGTAATGTTGAGTAAAAACTAAAGATTTACACATACACTAGAGGCTGAAGGAAGTGAGTACTCCACACTCCCAACACTCAACAACCATCACATGATGGTTCAGCTGTACCCTCATACCAGCCCAAACCTCACTCGCTGTTCTGATTATGATTCAGAACCCGATGGCCAGATTCCAGCAATGTCATCAATGTGCAACTTGAGTCAGGGAAAAATGTTTAACTCCTCAATAGCTTATTTTATCCTGGGAGGCAGGGGTTCATAATAGTGCTTATAACTGACAGATCAGCACAGGCAAAGCTGTGACTGTTTGGCTTGCTCAAGGCTACGGCCTTCTCAAATGTGATGAGGCAGGACTTTGAGGATCAGGAGAAGGGGAAGGAACACAGGAGGAAAGTCCATGGGAGAGGACGGCCCTGGGAAACAGCTCTTGTGAAAAGCTACTTTGTCAGAGGGCACACAAGGCTATGGTCAGGCAAAGAAAGACTCTGTCCTTAAATATGGAATGACTCAATTTTAGAATTTCACTGCTGCTCACTTTTGTTTCCCATCGTGGGAGAAATGTGTGTGAGTTTAACACTAGAGAGCAAAGAGTGAGGGAGTCAGCACTCTCTGCAAGGGCTCATGACGCAGCTGCTGTCGCTGGTGACAGTGTTGCCACATATGACCTTACCCTTTGCCTGGACAAAGAAGAAGGGATCCTGTGACATCAGAGAGGACTGCTAGGAGCCTCTGTCAAAACAGTCACCCTAGTCCTCTGTTGTTGAGAATAGCTGACACATGAGGCCTCAGGCCCAGGCATCTCTACAGTTTTTTAAGGGACCTCACTCTTGACTATACTTTCACCTCAGCAATCTGATCAAACCACTTCATAAAGGGAAATTTCACTGATTAATAATAATTAATAATAATAATAATAACAATAATAATAATAATAATAATAGTCCAACCAGGGCTTCTCAAGCTCAGCACCAGTCATTTGTAATCAACAGTTCTTTTCTGCAATGGGCTGCTCGGTACATTGTAGGGTACTTAGTGTCATTCCTTTTCTCTAACTACAAAGTACCAGTGGTATCACCTTGTAACCTACTCTTAGCAATCAAACATACCTCTGGACACTGTCAAATGTCCCCTGGGGTGCAAAATTGCCTTTGGTTGAGAATCATTGGCTTAAAATGACCTAATGAGAGACTAAACTAAATGAACCACGCACTTTAGCACATCACAAACAATTCTATCAGTGTGGGAAGTTATATAGGGAAACAAAAAGAGTGGCATAGCATAGATTAAGCATCTATATATAGATAACTGACTAGCTGCCGAGCCAAAGCTCCTGAAGCTATAAATGAGAAGTACTACATGCAGATTCCACAATATAAAATATGGGGACTTAAAGTCATGGGGAAAGTTCTGAAACCGGCCTCCCTGGGAGGTAATGATTACCACATAAACCTCCCCCTATTTTTCAGTTATCCCAACACCATCATCTGCAAAATGTGTGGCATTCACCCAATATGGAGTAGGCATAGCTGATCATTAGATAGGAGGTCTATAGAGATAGACACGTTCTAAAAGAACTGTTTATTTAATGCTGCATGACTTAGAATGGGCCTGTAACCTGACAAGGGTACTGGATGAGGAATGTTCAATTTACCAGTTCTAACCAGCCAAGTCCTCACATGAACTTTCTAAGACCCAGCAGAGAAGCCTGGGAAAGTATAACCAACCACAAACCTTTGTTTGTTGCTCACTCCTCAGTCCTAACTCCCCCCACCCCAACCTGGAGCATTCTCTTAAGACCCATGTAATGTTCCAGGCATGTTACAGAATCTAACCTATCCGTAGAACTGGTGGGCACATCAGCTCACCAACTACCCAGTGCCTCCACACAGGCCAACACAAAGAGGAGACATTCCGTTCTATTTTTAAATATATTGAGCAAAGAAGCAGCTTGATACATCTTTGTAAAGGATGGCTGTCACCCAAGAAGTACGGTCTCCCTATTTTTATCAATGATATAGACTTTGAAGTCAGATAAATTTAGAAATTCAAAGTTAGATCTTTATTTGTCAACTGTGTGATTTTGGTGAAATCACTTAACTTTCTTTAAAACTCAGTGCTTGCATGTGTAAAATGAATATATATATATATATATACATATATATTCCATGTGGAATAATATATGAAAATAAAAGGGATGTGTGTGACAATATACAGAAAGCGGAAGTGTTCCATAATGGTAGCCATCATTGTTACTAATTATTTCTCCTCAGTGTAATCATTTTTATCATGCACTCATTAAACCATCATTTATTTATTCAGTATCACCTATGAACCCAATGATAGAAAAATTGAATTCTTATAAAAATGTGCTCTCTTGAAGGACGAAGATTTTAATGAAGTAAGTGGAAAGATCGTAATGTGTGACTGGTGGCTAACAGAAGTGTTTTTGTGCAGTCTGGCACAGAGGGGCTTAGAAACTCTCAGATGATGGTGCTGCTAATGCTGATTTTGATGCTGAAAATTAGCTGATTTGGCAATTTGCACCCAATTCACTTGTCACCATATTCTCTGAATGCTTCTCACTATAAGAAATGATTTATTTTCAAGCAAATGACTCCCGATCTTGTGAGAGCGAACCTCGTTTCTCTGAGTAACACTTTAATAGGAGTAGATTAACATTCTTTATTATAGGGTAGGCTCATAATAGGCGTCTAGAGTCTGAGAGGTAATTCTCACTACTGAAAGGAAAATGAATTTTGACTAATTTATAAGTACATACTAGATTTTTTTTGAGTTTAGAAATTTTCCATCATGCGAGAAAATTAAGGGGTCTGAAACAATAATATAATAGCAATAATCAAAACTGTTCACTGACGAGGTAAAACAAATGGCGATAGACATTAACCCCTTAGTGACCAGAAATGCCTTCTTCTGTATTAAGTTCATATCAGACACCATTTGCTCCTGGGTCCCTTTCTGTGGGAACAGAGAGGAGTAAACAGCTCTACACATTTCTTCCTTGTCCCCAAAGCTTTCACAACCCTTTGTATTTCAGCACAGTTTAACACACTCTGTGGTCCTTATCACTTTAATTCTAAAAATCATCGTTTTCCAAATATCATTTTTTCCATAACAGAAACTCTCTAGCTGTGAAGGCACGATTCCTGTTGGCAACAATGTAAGAGCCCTACATGCTGGGGTCCAGCACCACATCGGTGTGACCCAAGCCATAGTCAGAGAAAGGAAGTTCATTTCTCCAGAGGAGATGCTTACCTCGAATATGTTCGCAGGCTCATTGTTGTACTGGTTGGATATGATTTCCGATTGGTCGCTACACCACTTCAATCCACCCAGAAAGCTGTCTGTGTCCAAGTCATTCACATCAAGTTCAGAAAGGTCAAGTTCAGGAAGATCTGGGCAAAGAGGCTGGTCCTCACCAACCAAAGCAGCACACTGCAAAAAAGACACAGCAGTTACTAATGGCAGGGATTCACTAAACAGCAGTGCCATGTGATGGGAATTAAGTCTGGTTAATTCAATGACAGCACCAAAGCTTGCCTCTGGGGCTTTAATCACCAGGGGAAACTCCTTCCATTCTTTATTCCCTTGGTTCCCAAGGGGGTATTTGGTTTAATTTCTTCCATCCAAATTCTAAACCTGGATCCAAGCTAAGTACCATGTTTCCATGAAGGCCTCTTTGATTCTTCCAGGTAGAAACTAACAAGAATTTTTCCTACCTCCAGGATGGTTGCACTTAATGAGTTTTAACCCTCTTATAGTTAACTATGCACATGATTTTATTCTGTTGCTATCAAAGTACCTGTTTGAGAGAAGGTTTGCAAGTAGATTTATTCCTTGGAATCGCCATCATATATAATGGATATCCCTATGAACAACTGCTCACTGAGATAACAGAACCCAAGGATTAGACTAGGAAAACTACCTCCATGCCCACTCCCTTTAAGTATTATAATCTGTATCATTCATTTAGCAACTAATGATGCAAGTCCTCCAGCTCATCTCCAGCTCTCTTGAATTGTTATTTAAATCATTTACTTTCACTTGACTTTTTATGAGTTCCTTGACTTCATCCTTAACAGGTCAAATGCAAGTTCCTTGAGTTAAAGAACAAAATTTATATTATTTTTCTATGTGACCCTTATAGCTTTCACTAGAAATATTTTGCAAGGTGTGTGTGTGTGTGTGTGTGTGTGTGTGTGTGTGTGTGGTGTATGTACGCGTGTACTGTGGGTGTTGGGTGGGGGGTGACCTGTCACTTAAAAAGAAAGAAAAAAAATAGAAGTTTTGTACCATAATTATATTTTGTATTTTATTGAGGTATGTCAAAATCACAGTTATGGTGGATTTAAAAGTGATATTTTTAGAGATACAAAATGATTTAAATATATTGAAAGGTTTAAATACTTATTAGGAAAACTATTTTAGATCATTTTATATGTGTATATATATATATATATATATATATATATATATATATATAGCGTATAGATAGTCTCTCCAACCTCCTGACCTGTTGCCTTCTGAGGCTTTCAGAACCCCTTATCAATGATATGGTCTCCTTTTTAACTGAATACTTAGCTCTTGAGTCATGTCCCTGTGCTCTAAAGAACCCTACAGGAGCTCTTACTCTGGGGGTATGATGACAATAGAGTTACCAGGACTTCATCCTCTCACCAGCCAACTGCCTGAATCAAGGCACTCCCACACAGAGAGAAACAAGACCCTCCTGCCTCTACTTTCCAAGGTCTACAGAGAAGGTATTTAGTGGTTCCTATGCAGGCAGCAGTGAGACATAAAGCTGATAAACTTCCTTGACATTTAGATTTTGAATAAAGTAAGTTTAGTGCAGATTTTCTTTCTGGTGCACCCCTGTCATCCCTGGCAGACTGTATTACACAGGTCATATGCAGCAGTATGACATGAAGCTACACACTGAGGAGTAGGCACAGGGTAAGGAGAGGGGGAACAGAGTCTGCATATTATTGCACTTGGTCTAGAAGACTCCCAGGCCCCAGAGGATTTCCCCAAAGGCAGGCACATGGTCATGCCAAGAAAGCGCTTCTTTCTTATCTTGTTGGACTTTTCTTTGTAACATCTGAGTCAACCCAAAATTACAGATCAGAAAACCTGGCTAGGTTTGTAAGTGGAAGTCTGGCTAAAAAAAAAAGTAGATCTTGGCCGGATACAGTTAGTGTTTTGTTATGGGTGTAACAATTCCAAGGCTCCATTCTTATCCATACTACACATCCCCAGAGCACAACCCCTTTTTATTAACTCTTCCTCAACACTATCAGCACAGAGATGAGGGGAAAACTTGGTCAACAGTGCCAAACAATCCTCATGGGGGGAGGATTCCTTTAAAAAACATGAAGGACCACAGCAGAGAAGAGCATCCAAAGGAAAACTAAAGCAGAGGACAGCCCAGTGTGCCTCTGGTGCTACTCCCGGTCTAGAGCTCAGAAGTCATGATTGGGAATGGTGAATGGTTACACTGCCTTCCGGGGAGACAGTTTTTTTGCCATCTCTCTTTAACTACTCTCTCTAAGGGAGACTAGTTTAAACACCCTTTAACCTCCAAGAAAAAAATATGTATTTGAATATAACTTCTGACAACTACTGAACACATAAAATAAATTTGTTTTAGCATTCTCTATTTTGCTTTCCCTCACTCATCTCTCTCTCTCTCTCTCTCTCTCTCTCTCTGTTCATGCCCACTCTTACACTATGTTCAGAATAGTGTTTGTGCTTGCCAGTGTTGGCATCCTGATCAAATCAATGCTTCTGAATGTGGCATGATCCTACTCATCGAAAACACAGTCGTAGAGGCAACTTCTCTTGTTATTAATTTACGCTTGGACTTGGACAATGCCAGACTTAGCAGACTGAGCTGAGTAACTGTCCGTGCTGATATTAATGGCTCCCCTATGCTTCTGTAACAGGTGTGTCTTGCCTCAATTACACAGATACCCTACAGCCACTTCGCAACTGTGAAAGCAATTTCACAACTGTAGTCTTAGTTTTTACAATAAGATTTAAGAGGCTAACGCAGTCTCTAAACACAAAAGGCTAATTATGTACGTTATTTCACCCCAACAGACAGTCTTTCCCCTTAGTTAAAGAGCAGACAATAAATTAGCTTAACTGCATGGATGATAATGATTCATTATAATTAAGTATAATTCTCCATTAACCTTTCAGAGGTTTTGGTGCCATTGATGGTAAATTTTAAAGAGAGAGAGAGAGAGAGAGAGAGAGAGAGAGAGAGAGAGAGAGAAAGTGGACTCGGCAGCATTAATTATATTAATAAAAAACCAGAATCTTAACTTATGATAAAAATATCAGTTGAGCTGGGAGGAGGAATGGAGGCTGGAAAGAATGACAGCCTTCGTGAGGTGTCATGTGAACTGTCTCTATCAATCTCGGTAACCTTATTGTACATCACCTCCATTAAGCTGTGAAACACCAGGAGACTCTGAGTAGCTCTGGTGGTTTGGGCTTTTATTAACCAATACGCTGTCCTGTCATTAGGTGCGAAAGGGCATAAATAGGTATGAAAGATGACAGCAAACATTAATGATTCAAAAAATGAAAGCTGCCCAAGCTACCTGCTGCTTGTAATATTTCGACAGGCAGGGAATGACTCCCAGAGCCACAGCCTCGAAGGCACCAGTTTCTAGCAGCTGGCTGTCTACTATGCAACACTAACTGTCCAGTCACAGCTAACCCAAGACTCAATCTAAGGCTGGACACGGAGCCCTTATCCCCAACTCCCTAAGAAAAACAAAGAACAAACTTAAAGCCATGGTTATAAATGGCTACGACGTTTATTTGCAAACAACTGCAGGAATTCTGACTACTAAGGCAAATCTCCCTCATCTCCTTTAGATCACAGCTCTTCTGTCTCTGAGCAGCATCGGAACGTTCCAAGAGGTAAAAATGAAAGTGATTCGAAGAGACCTATGGTGCCAGCTAGACAACCACCCCACGGGTTAAGCTGGCTACTCCAACAATTAGGACTTTGAAGCCACTTAGAACTCTGACTTCCAATAGCCACAGGACACATGAATTATCCATATCTATTCTGCCTTGCCAAGAAATCACAACAAGATAACAATAATTATAACCCTCAAATCCGATCTGCCAAAGCCTGGGGACAGCAAACGGAGCCAACATCTGCAGACCCAGCAAAGAGTTAAGATCCCGGGGCACGCCTGGCTAGATAGGAAAAATGCATTCGCAGGCGGCCTCGCCAAATCATTTTCACTTTAGATGTGTATCACTGCACCACACGGACATCTTATTTAATCAAATCACGTGTGGCACTTGACCCTCCCCCTTACCCTACGTGCCCCCGCTACCGGGAGGAAGCACCATTGTTAGTTAGCAGCTCCGATCCTCCGCGCAATTCAATTCGGGTCCATCTCACCAGAGTCCACAAAAGTTTCACTTGTTTTCCAACTTGCTCAAACTTTCCCGAGAACATTCCATTGTACTGAATGCAAACACGCTGAAGTCCTCTGGCCCCAGCTAGACTCCAGAGATTACGAGGAAACTGCTTGTGTTTTTTTCCTCCCCTGTATGAATTGTAGCCAGCAGAGACTGTGGAATTGATGTATTGCGGTCTATTTTTACACAAGCAGTGAGCAGCTCCACACACAGTCTGCATAAACTCCATTCTCTCCCAGCTTCAGGCAGCTCTCCGTGGTAGAGAGATTTAACCGTTCGGTTACTTGCCACAGAAGCGAACAGAAAGCCTTGCTCTCTTAAAGCTGGGATTTTTTTTTTTTTAACTCGCTAGCCAACCCTTTCAGCCACACACAAGTGTTTTAAAGGAAACAGCACTGTCGTTTTGTGTTCTGTGGGAAAAGCAATCTAACTCAGACCCAGCAGGATTATTTAGGATCTTGTAAATTCTCTGTTTAATGAACAGAGAGAGGAGGGCAGAAAAATAAAAATCCTGACGAGAGTCAAAACGGACTCTCTTTTAACACAATTCATTTTAATGTTTATCTTCATTTTCTTATAAATAGAAATGGCATTTTTCCAAGCAGGCCACTGAACACTGGAAAGACTTCAGCTCCTGATTCATATCAATATCTTAGAGCATAAATATTGCATATGAGTAGAAACAGAGCCAAAGGCACATGGAAAGAGTTTCTAACTGCTACAGATACTGATGACAGCAGCTAAGCTTTGATTTGCTCAAGGCATCTCCGAGCCACCTTAAAATAGCAAACTTATTGGAGTTAAGATAAGATTGAGATTCCCCCTTCCAAAAGCTCCCACTGAGCTACTTTCTATGTCCCCCTCCTTTCCCTAGCCCATCCCCCCTCCAGGAATCATTGCATCTGAGGGAAGCTCTCCGGTCCTGCAATGCCCAGCCCCAGCTCACCTCTATGTCACTCCATACAGAGTCTTGGCTGCACATGTCCCAAGCCATCCAGCTTCTGAATGACGCCAGTCAAGCTTTTTCAACTCCAAATCCACTCTGACACACAGCACACACTCATGCAGGCAACCAGCCCCTTACTGAGAGTGAACTGAAGGCACCTGTCTTACTACAGTCCCCAGTCACATGACAAAGCTATTAAAAAGTAGGCTGGGCTGTCACTCACCCAGCCTCCCTTCTCCTGTGCAGCTTGCTGCTCAAACTCCTGACGTCACTCCGAGGCAGCCCTCTGCCTCAGTGAAGTAACGCTTAGAGAGAGGTGGGGGGGGGGAGAAAATAGAAGAAAGAAAGGAAACACTTGGCCTTTGGGAGGCTTCAAGCATCACACTGTGACTAAAGCCAGTTTTGAATGCCACCAACTCTAAACCGGAGCCCTGGTCATATAATAACTCAAATCTCCTGCAATCTTTTTGTTCCAATTTATTTTCCATCCAAAACAGGCAAACAGCAAAGGTCCCCTGTTACTGACACAGTAACTACACCCTTGCCTAAAATGTGTGTGCTTTAAGAACTGGTGTCCGAGTGGACCCAGACTCAGTTTGGAACTGAAGCAAAAGCTCATGTGATACATTTTCATGAGATTCTTTTTTTTTTCTCCCTATTAAGGGAGTGTTCGAAAGCAATGAACCCCCCTTTCTGTCTCTCTCTCTCTCTCTCTCTCTCTCTCTCTCTCTCTCTCTCTCTCTCTCTCTCTCTTTCTTTTCTTGTTTGATCAACAAAACAGCCACATTTGTTTAGGTCTAAACAAACTCCTCTACCCCGAAATCAGCTGTCCCCTTGGCAGTAGAGAATACTGGGTCTCCAAAACTATTACTGCAGTTTGGGCCGTGTAAAGCAAGCAAGCCACGACACCCTAGACTCTTGGGCTCCCCTCATGATTCTTTCCGTGGGTCTCACAGGCTCCCAGAAAACAAATGTTAGAAAATACAATTGCAGCTGCCATCCCTGAAACAGCTTAGCTACTCAACTGCCCCCCCTTATTTCTTTTCTTATGTGTAGCATATTCTTCCTTGCGGCCTCGGGGTGCCTTTTTGAATAAACATTGGATTCCAAACCTAGTGCCCTGGGTTGTACAGTTTGTTTTTTGAAATAAAGAATGTCCAGGGAATGAAGGAAAAACACTGAGATGGTATCAGCAGAGATACTCATTTCTTGAGCTTTGCTTACTAATACTTTTTTGTAGTACCTGAGTCAATGAGGGGATAATGCAGGTGCAACTGTTTTGCCTGTGACATTACATACGGAATACATAACCAACTCTCAGCACTTTCCATAACACTTGGGTGCTCAGACTTAACCCTTCCAGGCCCAGTGAGAAATACACAGGGGACCTTTGAAAACATATTTTCATAACACCTCAAACCCTACAGACTCAAAAACTAGCTCATTTCCTTTACTTGACAGTGATTTAGAAGACGAAAAAAGTCCCAATGCAGCTAAATATAATTTATAAAGCACCATTCATTTAAACTCCTATTCCACTGAGGTTAATTTAATGTGTTCTTTATTGTCTCTTCCCTTAGAAGGAAACCATTGGTGACTTCTTTCAGTTTATATAGTCAGTTATTGAAACAGTAAAGTGAAACAAAAAATACAGCACACACACACACACACACACACACACACAACACACGCCAACCACCTTGTTGCTTACTTCAGACACTGTATAAGGGGTCCATTTGCTCGGACAACTAGTAACCAGTGAAGAAGGTAATGAAATCAACAGTTTGTCAATCAGTGACCAGAACAAGATGGCCAACATCTTTGACATTCTAAATTAGGTAAATATACTTCACTGTTACAACTGATCTCTTCCAGATAACAGAAAGGTATCAGGCACTTATTTTCTAACTGAGAGAGAGAGAGAGAGAGAGAGAGAGAGAGAGAGAGAGAGAGAGAGAGAGAGAGAGAGAGAGAACAACCCTGGGATCATTTTCTACATGCAATTAGTAGCCTTACTCTGTACTCCCACAAAGAAACACTAATTTTCTTCCCAATTAGACTTTTACTTAATGTAAAACTTCAGTAAACTATTAAAATTTAGGACAAAGGTCATGGGCTCTACCCTCCACACAGTCAACTGTGAAATAATGCTGGCCACTTAGCTACAAAGAGTCAATGGTTATTAATTATTATCAAGCCATACCGGCATCCTGATGGTAACTGATATTTCGGTTTCTTTTTGTCATCATGGGTTTCCCTCATGATACTTTCTGTGGATCTCATAGGCTCCCAGAAAACAAATGGTAGAAAAGCATCCACCATACTTTTTAAAAATCCCATTCATACCTCTTACAGATGTTTTCTTGTACTAGATCATTCTGCTTTATTGTTTTGATATTTTTAACTTGCTCACACTGGGTTGTGGCAGGTTTTTTTTTTCTTTCCTTCTCTTCATTTTCTTCTTCTTCTTCTTTTTTCCACCTAATTCTACTTTGAAAAAAAATAACTAAACCAGCACATCCATGAAGCTAAGGATCTGCTTAAAACAGCTATTCTGTCCTCTACCTTCATAAAAAGGCTATGTGAGGATAGAGAGAGCACAGGGCTGGTAAACACAGACATGATGTTTCTTCTGTTCCTTCTTCCCCTTCGGTTTCTGCCACTATAGAAGTCCATTTTAAACCGATTTGTAGAGCAAGTCAGAATATCTTCTACTTGTTTCTCAGGCCTCAAAATTACAACTCTAACAAGAAGGATATTTTAGAAGTCTTATCATTTGGTTAATTAACTCTTCAAATTAAAAGTCCTCTCTGTCCAGCTTTTTTCTGTCCTCAAGAGAATTTAAATTGTTAGTTGCTCACCAACCTTGGGTTTTTCTGGCTCCCCAGGCAGTTTCTATATTTAATTCTCTCTCTCTCTTGACTCCTGTTTCTCTCTCTCTCTCTCTCTCTCTCTCTCTCTCTCTCTCTCTCTCTCTCTCTCTCTCTCTCTCTGCAGCCTGCCTCTCGCTTCATCCACAACTTTGCATCGAGGATTCCCAAATGTTTGCTTTCAATAAACCAGTGTCTATGGAAACTATACAGTGTGTTAAGCCACACATTGCAAGAACTGACAGACAGAAAGGGCATACAACATGAACACAAGGGAGTTTACCATCTGGGGAGAGGGGAGACTAAACCTTAAGGAAGGGGAATCATTTTCCATAAGAAACAAAGTTTCACAAAAATACCTTTTATTCTGTAAAATGAGCCATGTTCAGGGACAAGGTCCTTATGCTGATAATCCTACATCAAATCCAAATCAACCCATGTTTTCTCAAAACAATGGATAAATGTATTTATTAACACTTGGTGGCTGCCTATGGTACTGTGTATCTACACGGAGTAGATTCCAGGCCCATAGAATCCTTCCTTTCAGTAGTTCTGTTCACATTTCTTTTCCAAGATCTCACCATTGCTGGAGGCAGGAAAACCTCTCCTTTAAGTGGATAATGTGAAGGGGTAGATCAGGTAGAGACAGGGATCCAGGGAGATGGGGAAAGAGATTTCAACATTGTTTTAAATATATTTGATGACCTGTATGTACTTCCTTCCCCACTCATGTCCCAACATATAGACTTGTGTGTGTGTTCTTCATACTCTATTATATATAACAACATATCTCTAAAAAGTGAAAATAACCCCACAAACCAAAATATCCAAAGCCAAACATCATAGACAACAGCAAGACCATGAATTTCAATGTTAACATTGACCTATGATCAAAGAAGGAACCTCAGAAGTAAAGAATCGCAGCACGATTTTCTTTTCCCACTTGCCCTTATAAGCTTGAAATAATGTATACAAGAGTAAAGTAGAGGCCAAATCATTAAAGAAAAAAGTGTAGAGGGGAAACCATGGGCAGCCAGAGGCAAGATCAGCATACCCTATAGGACACACTAATCAATGTAGTCCTCAGAATGCTTGCTCCAAAAAAAGTTATGTGCCCACTTTACAGCTGGGAAAAATAGAGCAGCCAAAATGGGCAGACAGTTCTTGAAAAACCCTTCTTAGAAGAATTGCAGTATTTACCCCCCAAGTCAAAGGTCTTGCAAAAACCCATGAGGCAACCCCTGGAAAGACATATGTACAAAAGGAAACCAACATTCCCAGGACTTCAACCTGCCTAGAGCATTCTAATAGAATGAACAGGGGCCTGTCCAGAATCACTAACATTTGTAGAGTTAATCATTGCTAAAAAGGCATAAACTGTTTGCTTTTAATTTCTAAAGGACCCTTGATCCTGACACCCACCCACCCCCACATCACTTTCTGAACACATATTTTGGGACTCTAGTTTGAAGCTCAGACTGTACAAGGCTCCAGGATTGAAAGCAGGCTCAAATGTAACAGAGGTCTCTACTCTGTAAATATTCCCAAAGTCAGCCTGATTTTATAACTACCATGGTGGTGCTGTCTAAGAGAGCAAAAGTTCTTTCAGTGAAACAAGTGGAAAAAGTGGTAGACAATGTTTTAAATGTCTGTTAGCATGTGTGTATTTTTTTTTCCTTTCTTTCTTTTTTTAATAAGCAAGATTTGATGAACACATTGAGCAACACAGCTCTCATCCCCAATAAAACCTGCAAAGCCCCATGGAATACTGCCAGTCTCAATTAGATCTTAAAATGTGCTTTCCACTTTTTTAATATAACAACAAAAAGATCATGAAAATTAATCTGAACAGTATTCTAGCATTAGACTATTCTAAGAAGAAAGCAAGACTTGTGCTTACTAGGAACACAATAAGAGAAAATAAAGTGTTGATTAAAATCTGATATTGTCTGATATTAAAATTGGACATAATTGTGAAGCTACAGATATTTTCATTTATCTTAATTTTTTCAGGTTAATACATCTACATTGTTCAGAGTGATTACTTAGATAAGAAATGTTTAACTGTGTTACTTACCAGTATTATTTCCTGAAATAAAAAATAAGGCTTATTGCATATTTTTAAATGTGGAATGTATCAAAAAAAAAGTGTTACTGTGCCCCAAAGTATGTTATTTAATTTAGTAAGGACAAGGTTTTTATTTTATTCCCTGTGTTTGGTGAGGACTAGAGGAAAATAGGTATATGGATTATTTAAATGAAAAACAGAAAAAGAAATCAAACTGTGCTCCTGTTTGTTATTTCTGGAGTTGAGTCGTATGCTTATCACCTTAACCATTTGTTTTTATGGGAGAAAACTGTACTTTATAAATAGCCTCAAAAAAAAAAAAAAGAGGAGAAAGAGAAGAAGGAAAAGGGAGTATTGTTTTTCTTTTCTGGATCACATCAGATAGCCTGGAAGATTTGGGGGGTATTTCTTTCTGTCCATATTTTTTTTCAGTACTTTGATTTTTGTATCTCACACTAGCATGCTAAAATGTGTATCTCCAAAGTGTGGAGGCAAATACATGGATTATCATCCTAACTAGCAATTAGATAGAAGGTAGGTGGACATGATATAAATTTTGTACAATATATGAAATCTTACTCAATATTAGCAAGTCACACATGGGAATTTTAAAGAAATTTCCTTAGTAAAGAACAGCAGATCTAGAATACATCTTCACTTTTCAAAACTACATCTAAATATATATATATAACATACAGCTAATAGGGTTACAAATAGGTACATTTTCTTCCTAGAAGGCAAATAGGTAATATATCTCAAAAATACCCTAAGTGGATAGTCCCATAGTCCAAGAAAATTGAGCTCTACAATTGTCCAAAGAAATAAAAGAGGAGTGTCTAAAAGATCTTCAGTGTGAAAATAGATAATGCTATCTTACTTGTATTGTTGAAAATGCAGTGGAAAAGCCTTGGGTGGTCTACATAACAAATTATAAAGCCATGTTTATACACATGGCATCAATGGTATTGTGAAAAGTCTTATAAAATACATTTAGTAGCATAATGGGAAATTGTTTTAAATATATTGAGGTTTCTCATTAGATTTGAAGTAAAAATAGCTGTAAAATTTCTATCTAAAAAGTTACAAACAAATACATGATGATGGAAAGAAGGGTGGTGGAGAACAGACATGATGTTCGCAGTGCTAAGGACACTACAAGCATGTGTTAATTTTCTTTAGTCTGTGTCTATAACTTCCAAGTTTTCTTAGCTATTCAAACATCACATATATTCAGAAGAGAACTAGCTATTCTTTCTTATTTAAGAAATAGAGAGAGATAGAACTAGGGTCATGGCTTCTTAACACACTTGAGATAGAACAAGAAGAAACAGCCCCTGAAATCCAGTGCCATCCTCAAATATTCCTCATCCATTTAAGAGGAAGCCACAGTTATGAAGGCTAGCATCCTTTCCCCCAAGGTTGTGAGGTCTGTGAGGTCTGACCCAATGCTGAGAGGAATCACTGCTTGGTCTCTTAGAAATCTTCTCAAGCCCGAGTTTCAGAGGACAGAGGTGAATCAAATTTGACTGAGACATCACTACCATCTTTACATTGTTTTCTTACTGAAAACATTATCAAATTAGGCACACAATATTTTAAAACTACAATTAGCCTTGGGAAAGCTAAAATTTTAGCCTCTTACATAAGTATCTGTTTGTTATTCCTGATTTTTCCTTCCCTTTTGGCATACAGGTCAGGAGCATAAATCAAAAGAAGAAAAAGAGAGAATAGCTCAAGCCTTATCTGACTTAAAAAGTAATAGCATTTCTTAGGCAGAGAGCCTATTGATTAGGGAGTGGGAATAGGGGACAGTTAGGGAAGTGCTGGCCAACACCTGGTCTAAAAGGGGCTTCTACTAAAGATAACTGGCATTGCCTTGATAGGAAAACACCATTCCCATTTCAAACCAGTGACTTGCAAAGTGGCCTTCTAAACAATCAGTCTCCAAATGTGGAGCTGCCTACATAAAACATCAAACGGTACTGCCTTGTTTTGGAGATGGAACTTTCAAATAGCAAATGGGAGCAATTCATCTTCCTTTTCCTGGAGAAGAGTCTACAGAAATGGAAGCTTGACTATGTATCAATTAAACCTATTATGTCTGTAATTTCTCAGGTCTTCCCTTCCTACATGTGGCTGGTTATTATTTTGACCATAAGGAATGTAAGAAGAGGAATTGCAAAAATGAAAGCCAAAACTGAAGGGTTCGGGTGATTTCCTGGAGACTGAAGTCTATCTGTTAATAATGTCACTTTGTGGTTCTTAACTCAGTCCAAAGTAAAAGCATAAGTAGACAGAGCCTCAGTCCTCACATGACTGAGTCACTAGCCAGTAATGTGACTATGGATAGTTCATTCACTGGTGTTGGGACTCAGTCTCTTTATCGTTCAAAAGAGATAGATTCAATTATGTCTAAGATCACTCCCTGCCAGATCTACAATACCATGGTGCGACCACCTTGACAGAAGTTAAACAAATCAGGAAAACAAGGTTTGCACAAGGTGAACACAAATGTCTTAAGTCATAGATTCTGGGGTCAGTGATAGCATTCAAGTTCCATACCAGTTTGTAGAAGAGAGCACAGCTTCATTTCTTTCCTTCATATGGGGATTTAATCACTAACTGTTCTAGGAAAAGAACTCAAGAGAACTGATACCACTCACACTATAAACCACATGACATTATGTCACATGTAAAACAAAGCCACTGTTTGCACAGTAAGTCTAAAAACCACACAGCTGGTATGGTAGTGGCTGTTTCCTTACATCTGCATAGAGACAGAATATAATGTACGAACATGTGATTTGGTTTTTAAAAGATAAGAATGCACTGTTACAGAAAGAAGATTGAAGAAAGAAACTGAATCCTAAGGTTAAGATTTCGTAAAAAACATAAATGAGTTTTGTAGCATTTAATCAGAATTTGAAGTAACCCTCTTGACTGTTAATATCATAGTCAGGCTTCTTAAATAAAAATCTTGTTGTACTTAATAAAAGAATTCCATGTGAATTTGGAGGGAGAGGATCAGGTAAGACTGTTGTACATGCAAATGAAGCAAAGGTCACATGCCTGTATATTAGCATAAAATTATTAAAATGTATATTAATATATTGTGGACAGATGGTTGATAGATCCTAGGGATTATGACCTTCTTGTCCAAGTATTTTCTCTGTACATTCAACTCTTTTCAACAAGTTGCACATGATTTGCACGTCAACATCTTGTATTGTCACCTAGCTGAAGGGTTCTCTTCAGGTTAAATGAATAACCATAAGCACTTTAAACTCTGAACCAAAAATTTGGAGAGGGGTGGTGGTGGTGACAGAAGACTAGGAAGGGTAGAGGTTGGTTAAGTCATAAACCTCAGTCAGGACAATGCCTCAGTACAGCACCAACTAGCTCCAAGTCAATACTATGTCCTAGCATAACTTCATAATTTGCTGCAATCAGAGAAAAGGAACAGAGAAACAACTTGCTTAAGGGTGCTTAAGTCCAGTGTCTTGTTAATCAGCCTGTGAAAGTGTATCCCATGTTGAACAACCTGTGTTCTATGCCTTTCTGTAAAGTCTCCAGGTCTTGCTTTGTACAAGCACTTAAGCAGATTGGTTGCTCCTTCACCTCCTTTCACAACCAAAGTCTCTACTGTCAAGATGGAACTTCCTATCTTCCTTATTCATAGATTTGTTTCCATGAAGAGCACCTAAAAATAGGCCACACCTAACCTTTCCCACAACTTCACAAAGCACCAAGTAGACAGTCCAACCTGGGGCTCTGCTGTGGGCGTTTTCAGCCTGTGTACTCTGTTTCCTCTAGCTTATCACCCAGGACCATGCCGTATGTAAAGGCCTTGAGCTTTTCCCAGTGGTTTTCTGGAATGTGTCATGTACTGATGCCTCCTGAGAACTATATCTCAGCTGTGTGATGTGACATTTAAGGCTATCAAATCCCCCTAAGCTTATCAAATGATAACCAATGGTAAATAAGCATATTCCTTCTATTTTTCTATTTTGAATATTATGATTTTATTATTAAGACTCAAATACTTGAAAAGCTGAAAACGAATAAACTTCACATACACAAAAAGTACACATCTCCATGAATAGAGGAATATAATGGCTGCAGCAAAGGCACACACACACACACACACACACACACACACACACACACACACACTACAATCCCCATGATTCTGTTTCACTAAGACATCAAAATGGACAACTAATCCATGCATCTGGAGGGCAGAATTGGTTGCAGTTGGTGGCAGCTGGAAGAGGCGGCCCAACAGCAACAATGCACTTGGGGAACTCTACATGGTCTCCTTTCGCTGTCCATTCTGCTTACATGGGTGTGATTAATTAGGGGAAATGAATTTATCTCAACCCTTTTGATGAGGGTTGACTTTCATTATGACATTATAATTCAGCAAAGGATTAAATACTTTCGAAGAATAAGACAGTAATACTTCTATGCTACCATGCTTAAAAGTTTGTTTGCTTTCTGTTAATAAAAAAAGTTCAAATTTTAACTTCTTAGGTCATTGACCCACTCAGAAAATGAGGAGTGAGACAGAGAATCAAGAAATAAGAACCAAAAAGCCAGACGTCTGGGGTTTGCTTGTTCGACCTTGGACAAAGCTCTTAACTTCTTAAATCTTTATTTGTTTGTTTGTCCATCGTTTGTTTATGTGAGATTAAGTGTTATATGCATGTAACAAAAAGAAGAATTTTTCCAAATCAAATATTTTAGTATATCTTTGGCTCAGAATTCATTGCTAAAGGGTAACATTTGTTTAGTTTGAAAATATGTTCTCCTTCTCCAGAGAAACAGCCCAGAGAATCATACTTTGTAGATCTGTGAGCTCTCAAATGAGTACCAGCAGCATCTATACAAATTCCAATGAAGATATCTCTTTGACATGGTTGGTACTAGGGTTAAATGAGGTATCTATTGGTCCCGTGTCTAGCATATACACGTAATCAATTAATACCTATTATTCTATACAAATATCTGAAAAAAATCAATTTAATAGCAAGCAAAAGTAGAGTTTGATTTTTGCCTTGTTTCCTCATCTAAATGGAAGAAAGAATGAAAAGAGGAATGAAGGGATGAAGGGATGCATCAAGCTGCAGAAGACAGCCCCAGACAAGCTGTGTTCACATCCTGTCTTAAACTGACTTTCTCTGAATGCCTCAGTAATACAGTTGATAGGCATGCCCGGTGTCTGTTGAGTTCTCTGCTCACCAGAAGAAAAGGAAAACAAAACAAAGCAAAAACAAAACAAACAAAAAACAGCCCTTGTATTTCTTTTTAAAGATAAAAGTACTAAAATATTTGATTTGGAAACCTGACACGCCTTTGCCTCTGAAGAGACCATTTGTTTCCAACCTTCAAGAAGGCCACAGAAGTACTTGAGTCTAAAGACTTTCAAGAACTTTTATAGTAAGAAGCAACCATATACTGCACAAAAAACTGACAAGAGATCATGAGTTTGCCAATGTGGAAGCCTCACGAACATTGGTGACATGTGAATCACACACAGAAGGCAGGTAGGAAAGCAGTGCCAAGATATCAGAACAATACAGTACAAGGACAGTTTTGCCCCCAGTAGACTATCAACGAGGCTGTCTTAGCACTCACGCTGGTAGGAAATCTCTTATCAATCACATAGTTATCAATCTTATCAATCACATAGTTACTTTTGCAATTGATCAAGTGACACAAGTAGATCTTATTATGTTTTGTTTTCCATGTTGTGAGCTTTGAGTTTTCAACGTTGAAATATTCCATAAAATGGGCCTATGATTTCCAACTCAGTATAAGGAATGTAACGTGAATTACCTCATTAATAATTTATAGATTACATGTTGATCATAATTTGGATGTACCCTGTTAAATAATAAATCTTATTAAAATTAAATGTATCTTTTTGGTAGGCAATTCCTAGAAATTTTTAAATTACGTATGTGATGTGTACAATATCCCTCTTGAATAGTACAAACCCTTTATTTAGTCTTCAGGTTATATCAGAGATGAAAAATCAAATCAGTGAATTATGGGAATAGGGACTTGGGAAATGAAAAGGAACAGCTGAGCAAGGCCATAGCACCACAAGTGCAGGGGATGCCACACCTATCATCCTGGGAAGATTCATCCCTAACACTGCTCAGGGCTTGAATGGGCCTGTATTAAATGCTACATAATCTATCCTTCCTCAAAATCATTAGGAATCCCTTCAACAATATACCTGGGGCAAGTCTATAAATCTTTTCAGCACCTGCCGCACCTTTTTCAAAATGCATACATAATAATGAGATGCAAATGTAAAGGCTTTACCCAGTATTCTGAAAGTAGGACTGTAGAAAGTAGAACTGATCATATTATAAAACTCTGCTTGGTTGCAGAAGATGGCCAAAGCTCACTAAGTGCACACACTGTGGGATATACACAGCATGTTGGGTTCTCCAGAAGACAGCTTTTGTGTCTTCACAGGCTATCATTCTCTTCAGTTATATAATGCACACACCTCTCCTTTCCAAGGTGGGTGTGTGTGTACGAAGCCTGTTGCTACATCTATAATATAGCTTTAGTTTTTGATGCCAAAAATGATTCAGTAAGCAGAGTTATGCTACAATCTACTATATCTTATTCGGTAGTCAAATTAATCTCTGAGCAGGGCTGGCATTAATTCAACTTGATGTCTGTCTGTACTTAGGATTTCACATAGGTGCCTTCATCCAATTCTTCTCAACTAATAAAACCTTAATCCATGGCAATATATTTATTTCTAGTTGAGTTCATGTTGAGGAGTGCAGTACTTTACAGAAAACTAATTAATATCAATCATATATTATAACACTTTTAATGGTTCAATGGGAAATTCTATACTAGAGGTAAGATTAGATGAACAGAGGGGTCTTAGCCCATTATATTTACTCTATTTTTAGGACTTGAGAATAAGATACCAAGCATCATTTCAGACATAAATTTAATTGAACTTGTACATCATAGGAAGGCAGGGAATTAAGAACTGTGGGACTGGTCCCCAAGACATTGATCTGACATGGCCCAAGAATGTAATTCATACCCTCAGACTGTTTTTCCTACCTATTTTGTATAATGGCTGTATAATTTGCAAGTTGGTAAAGATATTCAAATTCAGATTCATGGCACTATTAAAATAATAAACTACTTCACTAATGGCAAGCCTTCTGCAACTGTGGGCAACAATTCTATATTTATGCAACGTTTGAGTAATGATGATGGGATCATATTTCCTGAGATTGTTCATACAGTCAGCAGGAGACCTTAAGTGCGAGACTCTGACTATGACACAAATGGTACCCCCCTGGAGTCATGCAATATAATGGCCCTCACATCTCTTTAAGGAGTTATATTTAAAAGATCTAATTCTTTCCAGCCACAAAGAGCTGAAGTGCTGAGTTCTACACTTCTAAACAAAAATCCTAAAAACAAACAAAACCAAAATGCAATATATTGCCTCAAATGCACATTGATAATTTTCAATCATTCTAGCTTACAGAATTCATTTGCTCTGTAACAATTTCTTTATACTCATGCTGGACTGCAGTTTAATCTCTTTTGTCTCTTCAGTAAGAAATACATAAAGTCTGTGGAGTATAACCTGGTACTTGACAACCATGCATGATGTTCTAGGATCCTATCCTCCTACTGCAAAACAACAACAACAGCAACAATAATAATAGCATGCACATACAATCTCCTGATCTTATGCCATTTTTTAAAATCATTCTCATCATTAGATATGAGACAAATCTCTACATACCAGCAACATAGTGGGTCTGAGGTGTGGAGAGAATGCCTCCTGTTACTCACTTTCAAAATTGAATCCATGGATGACAATTCCAACATCCATGTCACTCATCCTGCTGGAGTGCAGATACTCCCATGGTCAGTCCAGAAGGACTCACAACAGGGGCTTGCACCAGCTACCTTTTAATTCACTGGAGCTCAGTGACGTGGGAGGGCACCTGGGAGTCACTGCTCAATGAATTCCACAATAGGAGACAAATGTGAAACCCGATCTCAGCCAGATATGGACGTAAGAGCAAATATGTACAGTATCATGTGCTTCCCAACAGCCCGAGTCTTGAGGGAGCTCTCTGACATCAGCAGTTGAGACAGGTGGTTCCCTGTCCAACTGTGGAAAATAAAACCCTAGTACAGAGGCACTAGGTAAATATAGCAGTACTGTAATTTTTCCTTGGTACACTCTCTCCCTGTGATTTCTATCCTGTGGCGATAGTTTATCCAGTTAAATCCCAGGACATCCTACCAAGCCAGGAAAGGAGGGAACATTTGCAAAGAGGTTTGATCTGGGCATTTAAAGAGGCTGGTGAGAGAGAGCCCTGTTTTGATACTCTAGTTGTTAGAAGCAGAACTTTCCTCTCGTCTTTACTCAGAATATATTGTCAAGTAGCTGCCCGGTCCTCTGCTTGACAAGTCACCCTTTGTTCCGTGTTATTAATACAACCCAACCAAATAACAGACAAGAGTCAGGGCATCTTAAAATCACGTGCAAGGCTCAGGTCACTACCGATCATAGCCAGTTTGAGTCTGCAAGCTTAGATCAGCTGAGATGTACTAAGCCCTTTGTGGTCACAACTATTTGCTTTTGAATTTAAGAATTACTAGCAGAAGGGTGCCCTGTAACGTGTGTATAAAATTACTTAATTCAGCTTCTATTTCCCTTTCTCAACATAGATACTTTTACACTCTGACAGCCGCTGGCTCTTAAAGCATTCTCCTTTTTGTTGTATCTCCTTAGAAACACAAATCTTGTTCCCTGGCAGCAGCGGTGCTAAGTGCTATGCCACATGCCCAAACTAGTTCTCCCTTGCAGCTTTAATTCACAGTAAGTGGCATGAAAGGAGGTCAGCCCTCCTCAGGAAACATTCGGGGTTCTTTTCGGCTGCAGAATCTATTTCAGAAAGCCACACTCCCTGGCATGTAAAGAGTGGCTTTCCATTTAGAAATTCTGGCCATAACTATTGACAACTTTAAGGAATGGCCCACAAAGGGGCAAATACAGAGAAACAATCCTGGTTTCAACTTCTGGTCCTAAGTTTCTGTGAAGTCAATTAAATCCAGGAGACAAAAAAAAAAATCACGAGTTAGACTCCATTCATTCAGCTCCCCTCAAATAGCACCTCCATCTACAAACTACTTATGGAATATATACCTGATTGGGTTTGCTTTGCAGAGGTACTCATTCAATCCTCTACACAATAATGCCACCTTAATCCTAGAAGTTTCCATGGTAGCCTACATTCGTCATAAGTCTAAAGAAATGGAAAATGAGGCAAGGTCCCCTGCCTCTCTGAATTCATCCTACAGTGTTCCAACAACCAAGTCTTCCAACAACCAAGTCTTCCTTATTTTTTTGTTTTTGTTGTTGTTGTTGCTGTTGTTGTTGTTGCTGCTGCTGCTGCTGCTGGTGGTGGTGGTGGTGGTGGTGGTGGTGGTGGTGGTGGTGGGGTGTGTGTGTGTGTGTGTGTGTGTGTGTGTGTGAATATTCTAGGTCTTTAGGTCTTTGCACACAGTAAATTTAATAGTAAGAAAGAACTGATGCTTGGCATTTTTGGGAACATGTACCAAACACTGTGCTGAGCAGTAATGTGGATTTTCCCATTCTGTCTTTACACTAACTATAGAAGTGAATGCTCTTGTTCTGCTGACTCTAAGGATAAGCTTGCTGAAGTTTAGTAAATGTAAGAAACTTAGAAACTTTCCTGAGAATAAACAAATGGATTGTGGAAGAAATGACACTCTCAGTAAGTTCTATCTCATTCTGTATTGCTCTTATAACCAGGCTATGCAGAAAAAGAACATTTTTTTTTCTGGCCAACAGTCATATAAGTTAGATATCTAAAAATGCCTCAAAAATCAAGAGGAATCCATAGCTTTGGGTTGAGGAAGAAAGTAAATTCACCACACATATGAACATAAAATGCCAGGAACATGGGTTATACGCAGAACTCAAAGAACACAGCCTGGAAGTGGCACTCTCCTTTGATTAAAAATGTCTTACTGCAAGTGTCTACAAGTTTGATCTTTAATACCATTTAAAGGAATGCACCTTTCTTTTCAGATCAACCTCTACTGTGAACCAGGAGTGTTTGGTCCAGGCCATTGAAGTACACTCCCAAAGAAAATGAAGGTGGAATAATGTCTTATTTCAAGTGTGGTGACTCTAAATAATGAGCAGTGTAAAACTCATATATCTGAACCACATGGCAAACCATCTTGAAGATGTTTTCCATGCTACAAATATACTCTCCTACAAGTCTATTCAGTAAAGTACCTTCAATGTATCATCTAATCTTGAATAGACCTCAACAAACAGCTGTCCCTGCTGCCTTTCACCATCTATAACAGAATCAATTTCCAATAGATATGAAATATCTATTGGAAATTTCACAAAAATTTGGGGCCACTCAAAATCCTTTGTATTGCTCTTTCAAAGACAGGGAACTACGATATGTGGTTCCTGATCTCCCCTGACTTAGAAAATATTTGATTTAAAAGAAAAAGAAAGGGGGAGGGGGAAAAGGACTAATGTGAACACCTTCATTTTGGGCACTCAAGGAGTCTTCCTGTGAATTCCAGGCCAGCTAAGGCTATATATAGTGAGAGCCTGCCTCAAAACAAATTCCATTAAACACACTTGCCCCCCAATAAAACAGGTTTGTGGGACTATGGCTTAAGTTTTACAGCTATTACAGCTAATATCTAAAGCATCTGGCAGACATCATCCAGTGAGTCCCAAGCTAATGTCCCAGAAAACAAAACCGTCAGATACCCTCACACCTTCTCTGCCTACAAGGCAATGTGAGACAGTCCTTGACTATATGCATGTGTCAATTAGACCTGAAAACTCATGGTCAGTATCCCTACACACCTAACAACCCCAGCTGCACAAACTATAATGTAACTTAGTGAGAAAGAAAGTAGAGTGTTTTCAATTGTAATATTTGAGATCAGATGTGAACAATATGATTTTTCAAAGAAGAAACTTGTTCACTTTGGGCCCAGTAAGCCGACCACCCATCCATATATACTAATTACACCACTAAGAAGAAGCTCTTCCAAGTGGTATCAGAACCAGATGGATTCAAAATGTCTTGGCTGCCCTGATCTCGACCACATACCTAGTCAGAAGTACCAAAGACACAAAAGAAACATGGTTCCTCTTTGTCCATACTACCTCAGTGACAGCCCTTGAACTAATCCCTGAGCCTTGGCTTTCTCATAAAATGTGAGTTAATATCTACTGAGTCATAGAAACCATTCTCAAAACTCCGGGCACGCAGTCGGTACCTCTCCAGGCCCATATTTTCTTCCTGCTTCAAGATGCTTAGCTCTACACCACTTTTTACATGGGGGAATTTATGATAAAGTATATATCTGTACTTCCAATTCCATATGTAATTGGTGCTGATAAAAATAAAGATGAGTGGCAGACTGTGGTCCATATTCTTTTCTGGCTACCTTTGCACAGAGAAGGCAGAAGTTCAAACAGTGCTCAGAGCATGAAGTAAGTCATCGACAGGTTCATAAGAGATGCATGAAAGATATGCATTGAAAACAGTCCCGATAATTTAAAAAAAATGCAACACAAGCTTTGAGCCTACAACTGTATAGTTGTGGAAGTTTATGAGAGCACATGAGCAAAGACACAGTGCAAAATACTGCTAAGTGGAACTCTGAAAGAACTCAGGGTGATGTCACAGTTTTTTGGTGTTGAATGTCCTTTTGGGCATTCACAGGAAAAGCCATCAAACATGAGATATTTTAAAAATTAAAAACAAAAGTTCCCCAAGCAGGTGAATTTCTTGCTCAAAGAGAAAATGTAATAGTTTGCTCAGATGTACTCAAGTTTTCTTAGAATAGCTACATCACAAAACTACTCTGTAAGTAACCAGAACTGGAAATAAGTGAAATAGATTGGTAGTAGAAAAGACGTGTATGGGAATGTTTTAGGTATTGCCTTTTTGAAGCACTATAAATGCCCAGCACCATTAGAAAGGTGGTGGGGAACAGAAAGATAAACACCATCCCGCTTGAAAAACTAACCACAAGGAATCTGTCTCTTTAACCCATTTCTGCAGTCGTTATTTATAGCCCCAGACTGTAACTTGAGATGTGTCAAAGGTGGCAGAATGAACTTCCTTCTCCCTCACATGAACTCTGCCTGCTATAAGTTCAAATTTTCATATCTGGAATGCTAGAGGTCAAGAAGTATTCTGGAGTTCAGGATTTTTTTTATTCATATTTTAGAATATATGCATCCATATAGTGAGATCATCAAAACATCAAATCCATTTATGTCTCATAAATACATTACAAAGCTTGGAAGTGACTTCATAGAATAGTTTCCCTAAATTTGAGTTTTGATAGTATCTTAGCAAGTAGTTGAACATGAAGTCTTTTTATTTATGGTTGTCATGTGACACTCAAAAACTGTTTTTTGGGGTTTACAGAATGGGGTAATGCTGAGACTGTAAATATGAACTGTTTGGGCTTCCTTCCCTGCAAAGGCAGAAGAAATTGGCCCTAAAAATTTCAATTAAGCTAAACATTTCTGACAAAAAGACTCCATTGCAAAGCAAACACACACACACACACACACACACACACCCCAAAAAAATCCTCCTGCGTAGCCACATATTGTAGGACTATACCTACCTGCAAATGCTTAGGACACAATTCTATAAGAATGTGGTGATACGCTTCAAAAGATAGCCTAGCATCATGCCAGGTGCTTAGCTTGTATAAGATTTTATGAGTATCTTAGTGAAAGCTCTTATAGTCTTAGAGTTGCCACCGAATCAATCAAACTACCCACAGGTGAATACAACAATAGTGCATGTGTTGTGGGAGCAAGGGTGGAGAATCAGTTAAAAGCTTGAAAATAGACTTAATTAATCTCATAAATATATCCAGGCCCACAAAGATATTTATAGATACCTGCCTCATGTGTAATTCAAAGTATAAAGCAGACTCATTCCTAAATTATGCATATGTACAGACACTCAGTGATGTAATCTCCATCATACTTGCTGTATGAGTGGCTGTTTTAAAAGATCTAATAGAAAGAACAATCTTTCAAAGGAAAAATGTTGGTCCCCTGATTCGCAGGGTGCCCAATCACTTGATTAGTGTGGTATTAAGTAATCCCGTGTGGATGCCAACAAACAAGTAAAAGAAAACAGCAATGGCTTGCCAGAGTCATAGCCATCCATTCATGGGCCCTCTGCTACAAGGTCTAGGATCCAGAAAAAAATAAAAGGTTTGTAAGAGGCACGCTTGGCTGGAAAAATGACATGGAGATATTCCTGGTTATCAGTAAGCTGACGGGGACACTGAGACACTGAGAAAGATGTCAGACAGAAGAAGGGCAGATAATAGGGTAGCAAAGACGACAGTTTCTCTTTGATGTGAGGTGGAACTAGGTTGTGATGCTTCCTAGCTCTGGATGATTCAAGGAACTTAAAGAGAGATGACACCACTGTCCACATGAGCAATCAAGTATCAGACATTGGATTGGCACCACACAGACATTTGGTAAATGTTACTTCTCCTCAGTACTAAGAGAGCTAAAAAATCAAGTGTCCTGATTACAGCTGATGAATTGCTCGGGGTCAGGGGTTACTGCTATACAAATACAAAGAAAACAGGAGAAGAAGCAGGGAGGGAGGGAGGTAAGAGGAGAGAGAGACAGAGAAAGAGAGAGAGAGAGAGACAGAGAGAGAGAGAGACAGAGAGAGAGACAGAGACAGAGAGAGACACAGAGACACAGAAAGAGAAAGAGACACAGAGACAGAGAGAGAGACAGAGACAGAGAGAGATTTTGATTTTCAACAAGCAGGTGGTTATAGCCACTAACATGATTTCACTGTGCAAATCAGTCTTTAGCCCAGAAAATGTAAGAAAATCATAAGACAACCAAAGAAATAAAACAGAGAGCCATTTAGAATTGAAATGCATAGTTGTGTCTATTCTAACTCAGAATGTCATTCATGAATCCACTACTGTTCTAAAGGCTTTATAGATACAGTACCTATAAAGGAAACCTATTGTTATCCCTCCTTTGTCAAATGGAGACAGATGCTGAGAGTTCATGTCATTTATGTGAAGGTTCAAAGAATTAGGCAAGAAGGCTGGGACTTGGTCCTGGGTGGCCTGATTGCAGAGTGTATGCCTCTGAGAGGGCACTCATTTTTCAACTACCTGCCTCCCTCTACCAACTGTTGACAGCTTAGATTTTTTTTTCTGCCTAAACTTGTGGGAAATACTCAAACTAAAAGTTGAGCAAGACCTAGATCCTAGTTTCATGGAATCCACAGTCTTAACAGAAACAATAGAATCTTTGATTCTGGAACCACAGAGGAATCCGAAAGACACTGTGAGTGGAATGTAAACATTTGAGAAATCCAGGCTGCCTAGAGGAGATGGGAGGGTGAGATGCTATTATCAGAAAAAATTTCTTCTCCTTCTCCTTCCCTTACTTTGAAACCATCCTAAATATTAACATATTAGGAAAGCAAACTGCCTTGCATCTTTGAATCATCCAGATAATGGTATTGTCTACTAATCTTATGTATAAGTCTAAACAAAATGCAGTCTAGTCCATGAGGCATTTAGGATCTTAAGAACACCAAAATCTAGACACAAATCATTTGAATGTACAGCTGCACATTTTGCAGTTTGACCCAAGATCCTAAAGAGACAGACATGATATACAAACACAGTCATGGTATTATTATATGATGTCACCTCCCAGTTATCTGATGATCTTCATGAGCCAGAAACCACAAGACTCTCTGCTGTTAATTATTGATGAATCAAAATAAACCATCATATATTAAAGCAATAAATGAATCAATAAATAATCATGATATTTCACATATATGTATAAACTATATTAACTATAGATGTACAAACTTGATAACATATCAGTCAATCAAAGGAAAATTACATTGATTAAAGACTATAGAGTTTACAACAATGCACCTTAATTTCATCAAAAATACATATCAAAGAGAACATCACATTGTATGATGAATAAACCTAATTTCATTATTGTGGTAAGAATGTTAATATGATAGCTGCATATTAAGTCTTCTTTATATATGTAATACGTACATTTAACCGTGGGTGCAAAGGTATCCAACACATCTACAGAGCATCTTCTCATGGCTAAAACTAAAAAGTACCTATTCTTACAATTTGGTATGGAAGAGATAGGGTTTCACTCTGTAGCCCAGGCTACCTTTGAACTGATGGCACTCTTCTTGTCTCAGTCTTCCAAGTTCTAAGATCACAGGCATGGGCTACCATGCACAGAAAAAGAAAAAAAGAATCGTACCTGTTTTTAAGAACTGTAATCCTGAGAGCAACTCTGGATTTGCCTGTCACCCAACATACCAGTCATGAACTGAATAACTAAAAAATGGGAAAGAGAAGTGGAATCTTTAAAAGGTCACTAAAATTAATCTAGAAAAAATTTTGAGAGATGCTCAATATTAGAGACTTAAAAAAAACCTCTACCTTTAAATTTATGTGTATGAGCGTTTGGCCTGTACCATTTGCACGCAGTGCTAATGGAGGCCAGAGGAGGACATGAGGAACCTGGAAGTAAGGTTGCAGAAGGTTGGAAGTTGTTATGTGGATGATGGGAACTGAGCCCTGTCCTCTGCTAAACCAGAAAGCTCTCTTAACTGCTAAGCCATCTCTCTAGTCTCAAGAAATCAGTTTTTAAGCAATAAAGTTTATTAGGAAAGATCAAGAAAAAGAGAATTCTAGGTGAGAAAACAACATGTTCAGGTGTTCAGCCTGGTAGCACAGAACCTTAGCCCTGACTTCCGATGTTGACCTCAGCCACCATTATGTAGCTTCAGAAAGGTGACAGGCTCTCTGCATGATACTTTCTTTACATCTAAAGGAAGAGTCACAAGACCCATTATTTCTCTCTCTTTCTCTTTTCTTTTTAAATTGGATATTTTCTTTATTTACATTTCAAATATTTTCCCTTTTCCAGGTCTCCCCTTCGGAAACTCCCTATCCCATCACCCCTCCCCCGCCTCTATGAGGGTGCTCCCCCACCCACCCACTCACCCACTCCTGTACTCCCGCATTGGCATTCCCCTACACTGGGGCATCGAACACCCTCAGGCCCAAGGGCCACGCCTCCCACTGATGTCCAACAAGGCCATCCACTGCCACATATGTGGTCAGCACCATGGGTTGCTCCATGTATATTCTTTGGTTGGTGGTCCAGTCCCCAGGACCTCCGGGGGAGGGGGGCTGACCTGCTGACACTGTTGTTCCCTCCATGGGGCTGCAAACCCCCTTAGCTCCTTCAGTCCCTTCTCCAACTCCTCCATCAAGGACCCCCGAGCTCAGTCAAATGGTTGGCTGCAAGCATCTGCCTCTGTCTTTGTCAAGCTCTGGCAGAGCCTCTCAGGAGACAGCCATATTAGGCTTCCATCAGCAAGCACTTCCCCGCATCCACAGTAACGTCAGGGTTTGAGGAGGCAAGCATCTCTCTGTTTGTCCATCTGTTCATTCCATTGACAGGCATCTTGCACCCTCTATACTCCCCAGATAGAATCACCCTCATCATTGTGAGGATTCAGACTAATTTCTCACCTTTGGAGCACACACAGGTTAGTACTAAGCAGGTAAATAAAGAAATCCCATCATATCAGTAGAATGTACAGGAGTAAAACCAGGCATGGAATTCTGGAAAGGGCCAGAGAATGGATGCCTCACCTCTTCTAGAAGGAAAAGCTGTGCTCCTGTAACATTCCGTTCTTAACTGATGTCATTACAAAGTTCAACTCTGGCCTAGCACTATGCTCTGCCCTGGAAATAATCAAAAGATTCACGGTAAAATACTAATACTGGTTAGCTCTTTATAATAACAAGCATTGCCTTGTTATTATATCAGGTGTTTTCTTAAGCAGTGTATATTTCATTTACTTGTTCTTTTTATACACTAAAGATTTGGGTCGTCATTTCCATACCTTTTCCTCTAAGACCATCATATAGATATAAACTCATGTGTTTGCTATTCAAACACCCACAGAGCACCCACCATCTACAAAAGGATTCATGTGGCACCAAATTAAGCAACAAATAATGTCTGTCTTTAAGTTTAGAGAAAGAGACAACAGATTAACAACCACCCACAACTTTGGACTGACTGTCCCCACAAAGACCTTGTCCTATATACAGGAAAGCCACCTCTCAGACTTGTCAAAATTGTGAGAATATAATTTTTAAATATAACCAACTGGAATGAGTTTGGAGTGCCTTGTCTAACCCTGATATAAGGAAAGTAAGCAGGGACTGGTGCTGTTAAAATATAAGATACTGTCAAAATTATACTTGAAATCCAGAATCTGTCCTTTGTGTATACATGACTAACCATGTTAACTGTTCTTCAGTGTGGCTGATCCTTTTTTAGCTTCCAGAATGTCAGTCAAAAACATCTTGATTTATATTCAGGCCACTGTTGTAACATAAGACACTGCTTCTAGATTTCTCATTGCTAAAGAAAAAAATTGAGCCCTACAACAGTGAGCATAAATATATTGCATTATTGATAAATTGGATGTATTTGCCATCAAGTAGGAACAAGTACATATTGCAGCAATTTCGAAATGAAGCCTTATAAATAACGGTAGTTTTAATTACTCTGGAAAACTACAACATCTATTAAGATTCATGACTCCTGCCAAGAATCATGGAGGTCCTAGAAAGTTCCATGGTTCTTCAAAAAGGTCAAGGTAACTAAAGAACAAACATTTCACTATCATTCAAAAAAAAAAAGAACTTTGAGTGCAGATATGTATAAACATGTACATATCTTGACATGTTTATGGGATCTGTGTGCATACTGTGCAAGACAAAGTCAACCTTGGGCATTATTGTTTAGGAGATTGACCACTATAGTTTTTAAAAAAGAGTGTCCACTGGAATCTGAGGGTTGTTGCAAGGCCAGTTGACCAGTAAGCTCCAGATATCTTCCTGTATCCATCTCTCTATCACTAGCATTTCAAGCATTTTTACAAGAGTGCTGGAGATACAAAGATACAATTTGGATATTCTTCCTTGCAGGGAAAGCACTTTTACTGATGGAGTAACCAAGCCCAAGCATAATAGTTTAGTATCTTAAAGGGAAAAAGACATTTCAGTTTTACAAAGTCAAGTCTAAGACTTCCCGGAGGTGAGTATAAAGAAAGAGCACTTGCATACTAATCTATGGATGTGGATAGACCATTCGTGTATGAAAGAGTCAGGAAAAGGAGAGCAGAGACAGTGTGGGTGAAAAAGAAAAGGTTACTTGGGACTGAAGGAGAGTGGGGTATCTTATTTCTTTCATACTTTACATAAATTCCATTTTTAAAGACTGTTTAAAAATTATACCTTTTGCACTGTAGGAAGAGGCCAGTGATAGAACGTTTGTACAGCATGAAAATAATCTTAGGTTCAATCCTTAGCACCATAGAAATAAACAAAATTACAGGACTGGGGATGTATCTCAGTGGAAGAGCACTTGTCTAGCAAGTATGAGGCCTTGAATTCCATCGCCTCTGCCACACACTGAAGAAGAAAATACTGTATTTTAACTCTCAATGAAAGTGGAAGTTGGGGACTCATATAAAGTTAAATATGGGAAACAAGAAAATAAGCACATACACACACATACATACACACACACACACACACACACACACACATACAAACACACACACACACATACACCAAAAACAAAAACCCAAAAAAACAGATTGATCTGCTTAAAAGAAGGAGTTTATGTTGCATATGGGTATACATATACCCAGAGTGCACTGCAACTTTATAACCAACTTGTGTGTACAGCTTTGAATTGCCTGGAAATCTGAATGAAAACTAAAATGTGTTAGTTTGAGTAAATATTTTATCCAAGAAAAAAAAATAGGACTTTCCTGTGCTCCTAAATTGTCACCATCCTTATTCTTGGTGCCTGGCATTGGTATCTCTCCATCTTCCCTCTATAGTTTTTATGACCTCATGTATCTATCTTAAATTATGTATCTTTCAGTTGTTTCCTTTTCATTTTTCTGAAATACAGTGTTAAAAGGGACACAGGTCTATACTTCTATTTCTTACTTTACCAAAGCTCCTAGTATAGTTTCTTTATAAGATAGGTGAAAGACAAGGAGGGAGAGAGCTAGAGAGCAAAGCAAGCGGGTGCTGGGGTTGAATGAGAGAGAGAAAAGAGAAAAGGGGATAAGAGTTGAGAGAGGAAAAGAATGAAGGCTGGAGTGGGGAGAAAAGGGGGAAAATTTTACTCTTAATTTGAATTCCAAGAGAAATTGATCATGAAACCTTATTTAAAAAACAAAACATTAAATTAGGCTGTGAGGTTACACTAGATGGGGAGTTTATATAGCCTGATAATCGTACTAGTCATGAAATAAAAAGTAAACGTGGTGTAGAGTACATAAGGAATAGAAGCCACAAAATCCAACAGCCACCACACCCTCCCTCCTATCAAGCAACATAATGGAAATGAAGCTTCCAAATGCTAGTCAATGATGTGACCCACCTTTAAGTCCTGGCTCTGCCACATAAACTCTGTGACCTCTGAAATTTCACATAGCCTCTCTGTACTTTGAACTTCATCTGTGGAGTGTGGGATAATGTTCATACATCTACCAAAGGATGCTGTAAGAACTAAGCGAACTTTATGTGTCAGTCATCTAAAACGTTGCCTGGCTGTGAGGGGACACTATTACCAGTTAATCTGAACTCCTGATCCTCACTCTCCACAGGTTAGTTTTAAGAATGAAGTGACCTTAAATAAATAAAGAAGCTGAATTTTTCAACTATTGACTTTAGCATTTTTGTTTGCTTTCTTTTTATGGAAATAGAATACGCTCATCAAAGGAGTTTTAGAAAATTCAGAAATAGAGAAATGAGAAAATAAATTTTCTCTGTATTCCAAAGATGAGATGAGATGAACCACTATTATTATTTTTTTTAATCTCTTACAGATTTCTTCCTATACCATATACATAAGCACGTGTGCTTTTAAAAAATATCATCTTCAAATAATTGGACACACACAATGCACTACGGCTCCACCTGCTCTGTGGGTGACAAGCATTCTGCATTATGGCTAGTTCCCCTTTGTATGAACCACATTGATTTACTGAGACAGCACTCCATTCATACACAGATGGGTTGCCCCCAGTTAGTGAATGAGCTTTGTAAACTACAAAGTAATAGGCAAATGTTACGTGTCATCACCTGCATTTCTAAGGTAAATATCTAGATGTTATTATTAAATCCTTGACCTTTCAAAACATGACCTCTTCTACTGTTTCATTGATATCCCCAAGAAGGGATGCTTTCATTTGGTTATATTCACACCATCATTTTAAAAATATAACCTTTAGGAGATCCCCATCCAAGTGTAAAAATCCTATGAACTTCTGAATCAGAATGAGAAGAAAGAACTGAGAACTATTTCGAGGAGCTGGCTCTCAAGGCAAAGATGGCCCTTTCCCTTTGCCCAGGCTACCTTACCCACCTTTGTTCGCAGCCTGTCATCATTCACCAATTGCTACCCTTTCCTGTTGAATCTATGTATGGCCTTGGAGTTCATTTTTGACAATGAACTTCAAGTACCCATTTTGAAACTGAAATGGATGAGGCATAAAATGTTGGTTTGCTGACCCCAAATTGAAGATATCAAGAAAATCAAAGATGATGCCTAGAAGTGCTCACTGAGTTAGTCCTAGGGAAGAGACACATGCTGTAAGTGGCAGGCTTGTGGGATATATTGATCAGCACCACAGTTCATCTACAGATAGGGATCCTTGAGAGTGAGAATAACACCTCGGCTTTCTCTTCAGTAAGAGTCTATAGAAGAAGAGGCATTTAAGAAATGTTCTTTAGTTCTTGTGAAGGTGAAATATAAGACAAAATACCAAATCTCATCTATTTTACTTATTAGCTGAAATTAAAAGTGCCAATCTATTCTTTGTAAATAAAGCCTCCAAACAATTTGAACATAGGATAGAGTTGAGTCAGATATGGAAATTCATGAAAATAAGTTAAGTTAGAATAGCTACACTTTTTTAACAATAAATTTCTCTATTAATTAGTGTTGCAGCTTACAGCAAACATACGTGACAGGAACCAGAAGACCCTGCTGATACCAATTTTACAAGAGAAGGGAGTTTATGCATGGAGATATATTGCAGATGTATTACTTCCTGGCTCAGGTCCCAGCATGAGCTGGATGGATTCAGCTTATAAAACTCTGGCCTTTCACCTTTTCAAGTCTACAATTAACTTCTCTATGAGTTTCACTCATTCAACAAATATTTACTGCAGGACCAATATATCCCAAGCACTGCAGTAAGTACTGGATTTGGGGAAGTCCAACATGACAAAAAAAAAAATACTTGAAATGCAAAGTATATTATCTATAAATATCTCAGGCCTTTCAACAATAGTTCACCCTGACAAATATTACTTATGACTGTCAAAGGTAGTTTATTACTTTTATCTCTTAATATTAAGCTAGGATTCTATCAATGAACCCAAGAAAGAATTTTTATTCCAATATGGAGGGTAGTAGCAAAGAATTTCATTGTTTCCTGTCTCCTGCATGCTCTATTTCATACTGGCTAACAGAAAGTGTTTGTGTGTGTGTGTGTGTGTGTGTGTGTGTGTGTGTGTGTGTGTGTACAGTACAAGAGATAGACAGTGAGAAACTGACTTTAAGAAATACACTGAAGTCATGAATAGAGCGTAGGGTGAGTAGGTGAAGTGTCTAATATCTGCTATTCCTATCCCATTTATTTCATGCTGACCCTGCTTCTCCATCCTCTCCTGATCATACTACATAACTCTATTCTACTTGTTCCTCAAGACTTATTTTAGGCTCCATCTGTTATATAAATCACAGGCCAACATGGTGAATAATGAAGGCTACTCCTTTCCACTGCACCCCAGCTCGCACCTGATTACATATCAAGCCTCACCCTTCTCTAATTTCTCCACTTAGAAATGTCTTATACTCCACAGAAACAAACCATAAATCTCCTTCAGAGGATCAGCCTTACAACCCATTCTTTTTAGTATAGCATGTCTAGCACCCAGCATCTAGCTAGCAACATGAATGATACTCAACAAATACATTTCAAAGAATGTGCCGGAAGAAGACCTGCCTGGAACCCAAAGACTAGTTACACACAATCATTTTCTGCTCAACATGTGCCTGAATTTTGATTTAAAAAAAAAAAACAAAAGTCATGCAAATATATTGTACTTCCATTTGCCCATCCCTGGAGTAGAGATGTCTCGATTAAAATCTCTGAGGTACGAATATAACAACTGTTCAGTAACTCCTCATATCTTAGGGAACACTGTATTTTACCAAAGACTGTTGGAGTTTTCAGTTTCTCTTCTTTTTAATAAAGTGGGGTTTTTTTTCTTTAAAATGGGGTAAATTGTAAATCCCCTTGAGAAACAGTTTAGCTTTTACTCAATCACTATTGTAAGTTCTCAATAGATGAATGGCCATTCTCTAGTCGTGCTCCAAGCCATTTAAAAAAAAAAGAATGTCCCTTTTTACTAACAGAAGATAGGATTTAAGTGTAAGGATAGCCCTTACATGAAATATGTTTTATTAACAGAACACTCTCCTCTTCCCATGCACTGACAAAGTATCTTAGCAGAGCACACATAGAGAGAATGGGAGACAAAGAAATTGTACCTAAGAGTTGGATTCAATGGGGAGAATGCTGACCACACTCTAAAGGTTCATGCTGATAAAAGACCCCGGTATGATACCGCAAGGGAAGTCAGGATATTCATGCAGACAGTAGGGAGAGGGAAGCAGGTTGACCCAGTAGAAGAGGAAAGGCTAAGAAAAGAGCAAAGATTCAAAAGGCTTATGTGCTCTTTGACCCTAGAAGTCTACCTAAGATCAAATGTAAATGAAATCACTTTAAAGACTGTAATTTTTAACTCTGCAAGAAGAGTAGTATGCATAAAGGAATTCTATCCCAATCTGTCAAAAGCAACCTATTGATTTGAAAAGATAAAACATAAAATGTTCAAAGGAGCATCATAAATATAATGGTATAGGTTCAGATCGAGTGCAGAAACATACCCCAGGTGGGACATATTCTGCTGAAGCCAGTGATGAGCTAACTCTGAGCCTGGTAAAGTCTGTCCAGGAAAGATGCCTCTGGCTACTGTAAGTTGACCAAAATTTTAAAAGGAGGAAAATGGAAGCAAGGCTCAGATCTGTATTAGTCCACAGAATGATAATCTACTTATGCTGTTAGTCAAGACCACTCCTCTGCACAAAACATGGCATGACAAGCAGCCTGCAAATGCAGCTTGGGAGCTGGACCTCAGGAGAGAGCAAGCCAAGCCTCCTGCCCCTGGGAGACTGGCATCAGGCCCAGGCCCTAGACAAAGAAATGCTGATTTTTTTTCTCCAAAATCCTACTTTTTCTATAAAGAACACTAAAATTATCCATCTTGCTTTTCTATTTTCTTCCTCGACTTTCCTCCACCTGTCTCCCTAAACCCCAACCTTCTTCCAGGAAAAAAAAAAAGTAAGGGGGAGTTTTACTGTAATTCTTTGATGTGGTCTCTCCAATCTCTCCACAGGGTTATCACTCAGCTTCCAGATGCCTCCTTCCTGTTTGCCCTGATATTGAAATGACTCAGGCTCCTGTGTTTGGAAGCAGAAACTGTTCCTCCCATTCTTCAAACCAGTCCAAGCCATGGGGAACCTGTCCTGACTAGAGCTTACTCTCCCTGAGTTACCACCTACAGGGTCAGCCTAGGCCGGCCCACAGTAAACAGCAGGGCCCCAGCAGAAAGTGTGGACTTGGCTGAAGGGATGAAACCCAGGTTCTTCCATTAAAAAGGGTAAGGGAACCAGTCCAGTCGTCACCACGCCTTGTCCCACCACTTTTCTCAAAGGGAAAGGAGTGGGTTTCCACAACTTGGAAAGGGGAAAGAGTTGGTTCCACGACTTGAGCACTGCAGAGTGAGCAATCCCTGCCTCCCACACTTGTACCATTCTTCTGAGGAATGAGACTGACTTTGATTCTCCAGATTACATCTACAATTAAACTCTTCAAGACTTTGTACCCTGGGAAAATAGTAAACAAGTCAACGCTTGTCCTCAGATAACCGTTTGTGTGTGTGTGTGTGTGTGTGTGTGTGTGTGTGTGTGTGTGTGTAGGTGGGGTATGTGTAAAGAATTCAAATGAATGAGGAGGATTCTTCACCACCAGAGTTTCCACAGAGAGAATGCATGTGGGTGAAACACCTTGAAATTTTAAATACTGCTTCTTCCTGGTTCTCCAGATCCCAGCCTGAGCCAGGCGTGGGATTTGATTTGGCTGCCTTTACATGTGAAGGCACTGGGGTGCCAGGCAGCCTGTCACGTGAGGCCCCCAGGCACACTGAATGCCACCCTGTTTGACATTTCACGGGCAACCTCAGAACAGTTTGAAAAAGCTCCCATCGCACCAGAAGCAGGCAGGTGGGAGGGGGAGGGGCTCCCAAACTAAGCACTCTTCCTAGGAGATTGTTCTAGCATGGATTGGGCATGGCACAGTGAGCAGACAGAGGGTACCTGATGTTTGTCAAGTATACACTCTGAGATTCAGTTAGTGGAGGAGAGGGAATTATTTGGGGTTGGTTTTCAAAAGAGAGAGCGGGACAGAAAGGGAAAAAAAAATAATTGTAGGGTTGAAAATAAAATAAGGCATTCACCTAAATCAAATCTCACCGCTGGTTCCCAAATTACAGTATGGTGCTAAAAATGTCAGGGAGAGCATGGGCCAGGGTTCTTATCATTCATTCATCTTACATGTGTCTGGTGCTCATAAAACGTGCCTTTTTGCCAGTGGGTGAGCAGAGCAAAGAAAGATACCCAGATAACCAGAGATGGATTTTGACCTTATGGAATTTGCAGTCTGATAGAAGACATGGGATACAGAGAGTACACAAGCACTAAAGATCCTTTGGAGTGAGGTACGAATGCTAGGGATGCTAGAATCAGGTCTCTGAAGGACTGGCTATGTGGCACTCCATCTGAAATTGAGTTTGGCTGGAGAAAAGTATATCACTGGGCTTAGGTATCCACAAGAAGATGGGGAGCCCTCAACATCCGATCACATCGACAAGGGAACATCTCTTAAGCAACTCCACTCTCTTGCCAAAATATGCAGGTCCACACCTATGTGTGGCCTGAATTTCTATAACTATCGAGGGTTCCCCATTCCCTTCCCCAGTAATAGCAGGGAAGTGGATGTTCCTACATAATAGCTAAGCTTCTACTTTATTATTTTTTTTCCTGTGTCATGTTTTAAAAGGAGCAGTTTTATGATTCTGTGAGGGCTTTTCCTTATTGTCATTTCTATAACATTAGAAATCACAAGCTGATTTTCAATAGTCTGCTGTAAGTCTCTGGCCCTCTGAGTGATGAGGTGAAGATTTTGCCAGCTTTGGGGGTAAATTTGTTTGGTTTCCTTCTGACAGATACAATGGAATGCTTCAGTGAAAACCTCCCAACTCATTTTCCATCTATGAATGAACAGAAAGCATCCTGTAGCCAAGGAGGGACAAATATTGTGCCCCACAGGGGCCTGCTGGCTGCTGGGACTGCACCATTACTGAGCCCACTCTGGCCTCCACACACAATTTACTAACGTTTGTGCTGTCTCATGGCAGGGTGATTTATCACTGACAGCTCCTTGCCACTTCAGCTGGGGGCCACTGCAGTGGGGCAAGGTTCAAGGAAGTTGGCCGAAACTGAAGCAGACATTTTATCAGCTAACTATTGCATTTTCTGGTTCTTGACTTTTTCCCAGGAGCTTTGGGTTTTCATTTCGTTCACCGCCTTTAACGCTGCCAGTGCTGTTCAGGGCCAGGGTATTTTCTCGGAAAATAGCAGTGCTTCCGTACACTGGGGTGGATTGGTTTGCTTGCTTTGTTTAAGACGATAAAGGCTCCTTAGCTCTAACACCTGTGGTTTGGAGAGCAGAAGACAGACCACTGAAGGCTAGGCAGGGAGACCGAAGGATGGCGTTGAGTAACCAGCCTTTTGTGTATACATGACAGGAGAGAACTGAGGCACAAAGATGAATGTGGGATTCATCCACTCCATGGTGGCAATCCTGTCCCAACGTGAGATTCCTAAGCCTTTACTTGCTCAATTGCTCCAGCATCTGACCATTTATTCATACATTTGACAAATGAGTGCCTAGTAAGAAAAGGATTGCTGGATATTACTGAGAAAAGCAAACCAGCCAATAAGCATGGGTGTGCCTCTCAACCCTGGGGGCAGGGATATACTTGACTGACTAACATTTTTTGATACAAAAAAAAAAGAGTATGAGTTAAATGGCTGCCAGAAAAAGAAGTCTTATCAAAGTACCGTCAAGATAAAGATGGGGAAATAGGAAGAAAGAAAGGAAGTTAGAAACTACCCAGCCAGGGTGCCCTGAACCGTCCTTATTTTGAAACAGATTCCAACATGCTCTTCATTATACTGAAATGAAATTTTAACTTGATTTACTTAAGTGGTAGAGAGCCGTCATTTTCTCTTCTCCCAGAGAAAATACCTCTCAAAAAAGTTTATCCTCAAAATCACCTGCCAGCCTCCTCTCCTTTGTCAACTCCTACATCCCATGCTTTCTTCTTATTTTGATTTTTCTTCCTCTTTGAAAGGACCACGGGGAAGAATACAAAGAGCAGTCAGGCACATTCTTCCCACCGCTGGCCACACTCCAGTCTTTCACTAAAGAGAGGCCCTTTCTTTATCCAGGAAGCCTGAGCAATTCCTTTTCCATGCTGGCTCAGTCCTGGCCCCTCCTGGGCACAGGTAGAAATGATACCTAGGCATGTGGACTCACTCACAGTGCCTGTTGAGGAAGAAAGACTTTCATGGAAGACTGAATAGACCAGCAAATCTATTTTATCACACTACAAAATAGATGAGAAACTCCTAAACTTCTCATCCGCACTCTAGGTTGGCAGATACCAAGCCATTTTCAGGTCCTGGAGTTTGGAGGATGGACAGTTGGAGTAAATGTTCTCAGAGGTATCCACTTACCCAAAGGCCAAAGTGAAGGCTGTGTCTTTATGTGTTTTCTTGAAAAGGTCTCCAAGTCAGAGGCTCTGGGATACTCTCCTTGGTATACACTGACTTCTCTGCAGCACCATGCCAAGGCAAGACCAATTTACTCCTGGGGTTCCTCACTGAAGTTCCCTCCCTCCTGATACCATCAGAGTGTACAGGGGACAGGACCACTCTCATGTTGTACATACAGCTCTCATCTAATACCCCTGCCCTGCCCCCCTCCAAAAACCACACAGAAAGAGGGCACTCTCTCCACATTTCATATTTTTTATAGAAGCATGGATGTGTGCCTGGTATGTAAGACCAGAACATGTCAACTTCAAACAAAGTACATTATGTTTTCTACAGTACAGGCAACCTGGAAGATGGAAAGACTTAAAACACAAACCTCCAAGTGTCCTCAGAAGAAATATAAAAGTGACATTTTCTCCTACTAAAACACAGAGCAAGAAAAACTAAATATAAAAGCATTTTCTTTTTTAATTAACTTTTCCTCAAAATCCTCTACATATGAAAGTTATCTCTCACTGACCCTATGTTGACTGGAGGAAACAATTATTTTGGTCACTGAAAGAGCTATGTTTACCAATGAACTGTCATTATCAATCAGTCTAGGTTTCTCTGCACTAAATACAAAAATTGAACAGGAGAATAAATCGGTAAGCGAATAAATTGTCTGCACACCAATCCCCGCAGGCCATGTGTTTATAAGTCAACAGCTTAAAATGAAAACATCTGACAAAGGTAATACACCTGCTAGAAAAGCATAAAACACCAAGCCCAATGGTAAAATAGAAAGATTAGAAAACCTTTTAAAGGCACCATCAAAGCAAACTATTAAATGAATACATCTGCTCAGTGCTAGACTCTGGTTTATAAGTGCCACTCAAAATGAAAGAGATTTAGGACAAACATTTCATAAAAGGATATGAAAGGCCATGAAAAGAACATGTCTGGAGGATGATGAGAGGAAATGGAATGGATTCAGTTAAAAAGGAGAATTGACCTCAAGCTTCGAGTCCAGGACTCGAATGGAAGGGTTTATGGTTCTAGTTTTCACTGGAAGAGGAAAGAGAGTACAATCGTTTCTCACGTCCCACTTTATATTTTAGTTTTAGTTTACAGGCAAAGGGGAGCGTATGATCAGGTTAGTGCTGGCTGGGTAGTTTACCTGCAGTGAAATCTATCAGTTAATAGAAAGAAAAAAGTCAAATTAAATTAATAGAAAGTAAAGGAATCCTTCAGGCAAGGGTAGCTCCCATAAAAACCAGCACCTACTAAGTGACCACAGAAGCAGGGGGAAGGGACCAGTGCTCATTGAGCATGCCTGTATCTCCCCCCTGACCTACCAGAATTTGGTTTTCATTGTGGTCTGTTTTCCTATTTGTCTTTCCAGCCTCTCTCGCTTATTAATGTCTTGCCCCTTAACTACCAGTGTTCCCTGAAGTGCAGTGCTTTCCCCACTTTGCTGTGCTGCTCAGTCTTCCTTGAAGACTCGCTGCTACTCATGGCTTTCCCTGTTATCTGTGCACTGTTAGCTGCAACATCTACAGCTCTACCGCAAACCACCCATCATAGGCTTGGCGCTATCTGCCTGCTGACTAAACTACCAACATCCTGAAGATCCGGGGCCATAAAATACACCATCATGGACTTTAATACCTTCCCCAACATCATCTGCTTCTCCAAGCAAGCTGTCTCTATCAGTTGAAAAGAAGTAACACTACATACCATAAAAAAGAATGTTGCTGCTACTAACCCACCATTCCATTATCACTGCCCTTATTCAGGCTAAGTGAGGTCCCCAAATCACAACTCTGGCCACACAATACTTTGGCATATATCATTTCCATGCCTCCATATTGACCTAAAGATCAACTGACCCTGGCCATGAGGCCTTATTGATCTGGCCCCACCTATTATTTTTTTTTTTCCAGTAAGAACTCCTTCCACTCTACGCTTCCAGCTTTCTGAAGAGGGCCCAACATCTAGATCTCTTTTCCCGGCTTTTGTTCAAGCTTCTCAGAAATCCTTTCTGAGCCATCTCTCCTTATCTATCTCTCTTCTTCCTAGAGGAATCACCCAGACAAATTTCTTTCAGGAAGCCTCATTGACTCCTGGAGGCTAAGATCCCTCCTGCCTCAGAGCTCTTTGGGTGTCTAATGTTTTAGTCCACTACTGCCCCAGCATGTTAGAGCCATTGATTGGTCCATATCTCCTCCATACACAGACTCATCAACAGCAGAATTTCTCTCTGTTATTCACTTGAACATCTTCAACACACATAATGGATAGTAGTGACTCAGTCCATACTATGTCTCACACTACACATGCCACCTACATCTTACACATAGGTTTTTTAAAGTCTATTATATGTCCGTAAAGTAAAATCTTCCTATGAACATGCTTAAAAAGAAAAAGCTCATAGCTCCTTTGTCTCTTCTTTCTGCTTTGTTTTGTTTTGCAGTAAGGGAAGAGGGTAATTGGATCTGTTTCACCTTTTCTTGAAACCAATCTAATTTGAGCCTGAATTTAACCCAACGTTCTAATAATACACATATTCGGTCCTCCCTGAGCCTGTCATGTTGAAACTCTGTCCTCATTGTTTTATATGTCTGAATTAATTTATTGTCACACAGCCTCTGCTAGTGTGAGGTTTGGGCATTACTACGCCCACCCCTCATCTATACAAACTGAAGCATTGAGAATAACATATGCAAGGCCACATAAACCAGAGGATATGGAATCTTAACCTAACCCAAGTCTTTCAATTATACCCCACTTCTCTCAACTGAAAATCACACTATAAAGCTTTACTTCCAACTCATGGAACGGACTTCCATTCTCTCTACTAAAACATTCTTAAGAATAGCCAGCAGTATGGACACAGACAACCATCAAAATGTGCCCAGCGACTATGCGATGACAACAATGAATCCTTAAGTTCCTGGGCATTGAAGCAGCCCAAGGCGTTCCAAGATTAGATGGCACTATGACATTGGGAGCAGACTAAGATAGCCTCCCAAGCAGCTATTTACCATCTAGTGTTGGGTATTCTGACAAGTAGTTCTGCTATAATGATGAGCCACATCTGACCAGTAACCCCAATCTGATTTATCTGGTTTAGGATATATGGATTATTGTCCTTCAGTATATTTAATAGAATTTCCTTAGAAATTATTATTATTATTATTATTATTATTATTATTATTATTCCTAAACATATGACTTAAGACAACACACAAATTGGATTAAGTGTTGTGTCAAACAGGGAAAAGCACAGAGTACCAGTGCATAAAATGATGCTATGATATGGTGCCCACAGCAAGAGACCATGCGCTGTGCAAGGTAGGAAGAAGGCTTGAGTAAGTTCTTCAAGATGAAACCATGAAATCCTTGGCTTGTGCTCACATCATAGTGCATGAGCATTAAACCAGCATCTAAGGATGTAGGCTAAGTCAACCAAAAGTCTTTGTGATAGAACTTCATGTGCAAGTTTGGATCCAGAGCTGAATTTCCTGGAACAACAGGAATGAAACTCAGTCTGCTGACTCAAAGCTATCCTAAACACCTATGCAGCATTTGCTGGAAGTGAGGCTGTCTGACCATGGCTGCATGCGAACACAGCTAGATGCCAACAACAGGTTCAGTACCAGGTATTTGTAGACAGGAAAGACTGCACTCAGTGTGTGGAAGGACCAATGCTTAGAATGGCTTTGATGTCAATGAAAAACAGTTGAGACAGCCCCAAGATTGAATCCTCCTAGAAATGACAACATTTCTATCAAGGATTCACATTTTGTTGCCTTCTTCTACGGAGCATTTTCCTAAAGATAATAACAATAACGGGAATGATGAGAAGGCTAACACCTGACACCTTTTACTGAGCATTCATTTGCCCTAGACTAAGTCTTCACAGGGCTCTTCTCATTAAATCTTTTTAATAGCCCTGTGAGGAAGGTATTAGTATTGTTCCACTTTATAGCAGAGTGTTAAAGAGGCCCTAAGCTCATCAGAGAAACATTCTTCCCATGCTGCTGTGGAACACCTTTCACAAGTTTACCAGCCTCACTGTCTGTCATTCCGGCGTACTTTATTTGTATGTTCGCACCCTGCACAGCTTCCAAGGATAACATCAGAATTTTCATCCAGACACCCTGCTTTATTTACTTTTATGACTCCAAACCAGATTTGAAGTTTCTTTTTATTCAGACTCAAAGACCATTTATATTGTTGCACCTGGCTTCAAACACAGCAAAATCCTTCTCTGCCCTGGGAGTGAATGCCATTTTTTGATGGCACAGTCCTTGCAGGGCTGCCTATCATTGTGCTTTCCCAGACGCACTCGGGGCAACATATAAATAATAAATAACAGCAATTCCTGTGTTTCTTTTGCACCATGCAAGACGCCAATCATATGGTGGGGTGTAACGCCCTCTCAGTGCTGACATTTAGGTACAAGGCTGAAGGGCTATTTCTTTGGCTGCCTTTCAGTTCTCTGGTATCATAAAGATCAACCTTAACCACAACAAAGGCACAACTACATTTTATCAGTACAAGGCAGAAGAAAAGAAAGATTTTGAAACACGAACAACTATCAGCACTAATTTAACAAAAAAAAAAGTTAAGAAAAACATATACCACACAGGCTACTGAACAAAATAAATTGTGTCCCCAAAGCCCACCTAAATGGGGAACCAGTGGGATTCTTCAGGACTCAAGGAACTGTTGCTGTTTCTCTTCCCTTTCTTCCCTAGCCAGGCTCTTAAGGGGTCAAATTCCTGAGGGATCATAATCTGGGAAGCAATGAGTTAAAGTAAACTGTACAGTTCAGTCAGCGACGTCTTCAAGAATTGTCACATGGACCCTATAATCTGTCTCATGCTGTCAGCACCGGGTTAGTCATAATAATATCACATAAGAACTGTTCAAAGTGACACACTAACCAACATGAGAGCCGCATGACTCGCTGGCACGGCTACTGCCCTTCAGCTGAACTTTGGCTTAGAACGTAAGGCTCCCAGAGGCAGCCAGCACATGCCAGCCACCGCGTGGAGGGTTCAGTGGCATTTTCCGTTGCTATGAACTCTGTTGCTCCACAGTCCCAGGGAAGGGCAACTGAGGCTGAGTTATGGGGAGTCACCTGCACCTCCACACCTCTGGAGCTAGCGAAGAGGGACTTGCAGCTGTGGTGGCTGCCACCTTCGGAGTGCTGGGACTCTGTGTCCCTTCCACACTTGATTAGTTTTGCAAATGTGTGTGTAGCATGGTATGCCAAGTGCCCCAGCAGGGAAACTCGGACCCCCAAAGGGAGTTTGTGCTGGAAGAGGTAGGGAAAGAATGTGACTCTTGGCTAAGAGGACACAAGCCAAGGGCAGGAAAAGGGGGGTTGGTGAGGGAGGAAAGCGGCCACTCTGGGTGGAAGGTTACTCCACACTGGCTTTGGTATAATGGCTTTTCTGTATCCCCGCCCCACCTCCCCCATACCCTGCTACCACCACTTGTTTCTTTCTTTTTAACCTACAACATGTTTTAGATGTTTTTATTTGCAGACTCACATATTTTTTAAGGAGAATCAAAGAAGTAAAGACTAGTAGAAAGAGAGGAAGGAAGGAAGGTGACCCGTTCAACTTACTCACTGGTTCATTCACAAAGCAGAGAGGAAGTGGAAGGATGTCATCTGACATTGGATTTGAGAACATTTATTGGCTGTGTGCCTCTGGCGTACTTACCTAACGTCTTTTTCTAAGCTTTATCCTCTGCAGTAAAATAGAAAAAAATAATACTTAATTTACAAGGCTGTTAAGAAGATAAAAAGAGGCTAAGTGCCAGCAAGTAATCGGGTGTGAGGATGCTGGGGAACAATGATGATCCTTGCTGTCAGATATACCCAGGGACAATGTCTGGCTGCACCACTCATTGGCATGTGACCTCACCTTGCAGAGCTCCAGTGTCAGAGCATAAAATGGGGAAAACAAGACACAACTGTCAGAGTTCATAAAAGAAGTCACTGAGACCAAAATCTCAGTGTTGTAGATATAGAGAAAATAATGACCAGTTATAATAGCATGGGCAGAAGGTAAAGAAAGAAAAAGAAGGCAATCTATTCATGCAATCAACAAATGGAAATCTCAAGCAGTACACAAAGCTGTACAGAATATATAAATAAGAGCTCGAGGCAGTGATCAATAGATCAAAAGATTTCCAAGAAAATCTAAGTACAGGATAGCAGAACAGCACAGGATATCTCCACAGGGACCAAGGTCAGATCATTTGATGGGAATTTCCCTGTGTACGCTCCTTCCGATGAGGGTGATACCACTCCTCTCTGCTCAAAAAACAGGAAGCCCAGAGACAGGCAGCAACTTTCATAGGACCATACATCCAAAAAGCAGCAGAAAGAGGATTAAACTTAGGGCCTATTTTGCTAATACAATCCTTTAGGAAAGATGATTTTATAAAGAAGAAAAACTACAACATATATATGTATATAGGGATAAAAACAGCAACTACAGACAAAGGATTGTAGGGCAGAAAATTTCTGTTGGCAGTGCAGAGATGGAGAAAGAGAAACTAGTTAATTTTTAAAAGGAAGAATATTTTTTGACAAAATGATTTTTTAATGGGAAATAAATATTGTATTCATTGGCAAGACAGTTGCCAGAGATAAGTCAGGGATATCATGGGAAACTTAAGAGAGTGGGATTCCAGTGGCAAAGAGTAATATAGAGGTTTTCTTGATAGCATGTTCCACTGAGGCTGAGGTGCTGTGTGATCTCTAGGTTCCCTGACAGAAGCCAGAACAAGTGACTCTGAAGAGAATGTCATCAGTATCACGGGGCCCAGGGTTGGAATGTCACCAGTACACAGGGCCCGGGAGTCGGAATCTCTCTGGAGCTCTGGGCTGCTAGCATGAGACTTAAACTTAAGGAAGAGAGACACTTGTATTGGCCAGGCCGGCAGACCCATCCTCAAGCAGTGCCTCCAAGGGATAAAAATGAGGAAGCCCCAAAGAGAAAGCAAGGCTCTGAGGGATGGAGTGGAACCACTGCCCGGATTCCCTTCTCAATTATTCTGGTGCCAAAATGTCTGAAAGCTGTGTGCACATTTTGTCAAGTGGGGACCATTCTCTCCTAATCGGCAACAGAATGTTAGGACAGGAAGGAATGGCAGTTGGGGATGGTGGCTGCAGGAATGTCCCAAAAGTTCCCTGCCCCTGTCTCTTTCACCCCATTTTAAAAAGGGAGGATTTGATAAGACTGACAGGACATACATGTCTCATATGCTTAAGTTAAGGGCAGTATTCTGTTTTATTGAGCTTTCTGGACTGTCTAGGGATTCTTCTTCCCACTGTTCTGTGTGTCGGGTCCTTTCTTCCATGCCGCAGGCCAGCTCAGAGCTCATGGAGTTGGGACTAGAGAAACTAATGTGAAAATGAAGGAGAGAATGAAAAGAATCACGATTTAATATTATAGTTGCTAGCCTAGCACCCCTGCGTGCTGGGAAGTACCAGAGAGTCGTGTTTCGGGCAGCTGATGGTCATCAGAGTGCGTGAGTCTTACCCCTTCCTTGCACTACATGCATTAAACATCTCTGACCACAAAATAGTAATCATAACAGCTTACTTTTCTGTGAAGCCTTTCAGCTTAGAGGGCACTTCCATATATACTAGTCGTTCATCAGCACAGCCAACCACTCATATGCTGAGAGTAAGCAACACGGGTCTCTAGCTAGGCGACTCTGAAGCCCACAGCATCAGTTTCACGTGAGAAAGAAGTAATGTGCTTTATGTAGAGTATCTCTGGATGCAAAAGAGGATTTGGAAGAAAGGTAGGAACATTGATGGGAGACAAGAGGAAGGCTGGTGCTACCTTGCCTTGGCATAAGGATTTGAGAATACTAATGGCAATCAGAGAAAGGATAGTGACATCCTTGGATCTGTGTGGCTGCTGTAGACACACAGGCCTCACAAAGCCAGGAGCCAGCCTGTGCATGCTGTGCTGTATAGGATCAGTGGTGACACTGTATGGTGGTAGCTGAGAGTGCACTGCCCATCGATTGGCAACCTGTTACATACCTTTTCTCCCTCAGCTTTATGTCCGAAAAGAACCCAACAAAGAAGTAGCTGGGAGAGGGCTCAGTCAGTAAAGCAGGAGGACCAGAGTCTGGCACCTCAGCACCTGCTCAAAATGTCAGACATGGCAGCTCACCCATAAGCCCACTGCTAGAAAGGCAGAAAGAGGGAAATCCCTGAGGCTTGCTGGTCAGTAAGGATGGATAGCCGAATAGACTTGGTAAGGGACTATCTACAAACATAAATGGAGAGCAATGGATGAAGTCATCTAATATAGACCTCTGACTTACACACACACACACACACACACACACACACACTCACAATTATAAATGAAAACTCTATGGAGCTATCTTGTAACTTTGGCCCTAATCTGATGATGAGAGACTTCATGAAGGAGACTTTGACTTCCTGCTTGCAGTGGTCCTAGACTCTGCTGACCAATCCGAATGCTAGGAGACAGAAGTAGATGTGTGGCCTCACTGGAGAGGTTGGCTATTTGAGTTAGATTTATTACACACACCAATGAGACAGCATATCCTGGCTAAATACCATGATCCAAGTAGAATAGTTATCAGGAATTTCAACTGAAGAAATTGAAACACTTAGGCAAAGTAGGTTGCCTAAGACTCGAACTCTAGGAAGTGGATGAGCACGCTCTTTCAATTGGAGATGATTCCAGGTCAGCAAGAAACAGCTACAACTGCATTTCCTCCTTTGGACTGAGGTGGAAGATTTCACGAGACCTGGCGGAACGGTCTCTGCATGTGAGCGGCAGTATTTCACAAAGGTTCCCTGTGTTTTCCACTCCCCTACATGTACTTGGGTAGAGACCAAGCTCGAGGCTCTGCTCACATGCTTGTGGTTTGGCTCCCAGCTGGGGATCACATTCTCTGCTCCACAGGCTAAGCCAAGGATCCTGCTTGCAAAATACTACTGGTGTCCTGGTGCCACCTCCTGAAAAAGCTGCCTACAATACCCGCGTGCATGGCAGGTGGGGTTGGCCAGACTGAGTCCTGGCAACCAGGTCATCCAGCAAGAAAAGATTACATCTACTCTTTCCCCTACTAAGTTTCATAAGTCATAGGCTTGATCTTTGCATAATACAGTATGCATTCAGGAAAAGCTTTCTGACACAAGTTAATGAGATTAAAGAGGCACCACCAGGTACAAGAGCATATGTAATATAGTAATTTGGACTGTTTTGTTTCTGCTGGTAATCTTAGCAGAGAAGGAGCAAGCTCTCGTGTACTTCAGATCATAGGTCCCTTTCTTAGACTGACCATCACAATGTCACATTAGTAGCTATCAGTGTCTAGACCAGAACCATTTTCCATACTACACCAGCAGATGCTCTGATGGGTTACAGTATAAATATTGTCTCTCCTGAGGTGGACAATGTGGCTTTCTGGATAAGACCGTTTTCACCTGGGTGTCAAGATGGTTTACATGCAGCATTTCTTCTAATCATAAGGGTTAAATCATGGGTGGCATTAGTGTCTCTGCCATACATGCAATGGAAGCATTGAATGGCAAGAGTTTGTGCTGTTTGTATATAGCAATTCTGACAAACCACAGAATGGGACTTCAAACTCAGCCATGCCTAGTGGCTCACCCCTTTAACCCCAGCACTTAGGAGGCAGAGATAGGAGGATCTCTGAGTTGGAGGCCAGCCTAGTTTATGCAATGAGTTCCAGAACAATCAGAGTTACACACACACACACACACACATACACACACACAAATCCTATCTCAAAATCAAATTTAAAAAGAATTCAAATTCACAACTGCCTGATTTCAAACCTCATATTCATAACTATTTTGCTCCTTTAACTGATGTCCTAGGGTAAAAAGAAAAGCAGAATTTCAAAAGATAAATTCAAAGCAGATATGCACCTATATATCAACCCTATATATAAGCAGTCCTTTGATTCTATTTTTGGAGAAAGACAATAAAGCAAATAGTCATATGTTCTCTTCTTAACATGTAAGATTTCTTAACTCATCTGTTTAGGGAATATGAAGTATTGACTCTATTGCATATTAACTCCATGTCCAAAAAGAAGTTTATTGAATTTTATTTAATTTTAAATAAGGTGATACCATCAAAAAAACTTTAGATACAGCTGATCTACCAAAATGATTCTATGATATAGCAATAGTTTTGCACTGAGCAGTTTCTATGTGCTAGGTACTATGCGCTAAGCCATTTGTTACCCAATCCCTAAACATCCTTATATATTGTGTCTACCTCATCAGTGAAGGATATACTTCAAGACCCTAGCAGATATGTGAACTATAGATAATATAAACTCCCTGTACAAGCTCTATGGTTCCAGCCGACTGATAACTAAGATGGATAAGTGCATACAAGGCAGGTAGTACAATCAGAATGAATACACTGGATAAGGGATGGGATATCATGCCTCAGGTTGAAGAAATGAGTTGGCATTTATGTACTCTGAATCATACAACATTTAAAAGCTATAAATAATTTATGCCTAGAATTTTCCATTTAAAATTTCAGATAATGTTTGACTGCATAGGAAGTGAAACAGTAAATAAGGGGGAACTACGGGAAAGCAGATAGGGTTATTGACAGTGCTTTACATAGATAGGGCAAGAAATTGGTCCAAAACCATAGCTATTAGGGGGCAGAGACAGAATGAGAGCCAGCCAATGTAGTTCATGTTCTACTCTTCTGGCACACAGTTCTAAAGTAGGACAGTGAGATAAAATGATGTAGCCAAAGCAAAACATTGTGTAAAATTAACTAAGGAGCAGGTTTATTATCAAAACAGGAAAAGAACACCAACTCATCATAAGGAATGGACTTCTAACAATATCTGAAAATGAGGAAGATCATCTGTACAAAAAGGATCAGAAACCAGGACAATTTGCAATGACAGTAACAAGTCATGAGCATCAATGCGCATTTAACTGTGTAACTTACCCAACCATAACTTCTTTTTACATGGTGGGAGAAGCAAGAATGAGTGAAATCCAGAGCCAGGGGACAGAGAGAGAGAGAGAGAGAGAGAGAGAGAGAGAGAGAGAGAGAGAGAGAGAATACACACACGTGAGTGTGTGAGAGGCTGGGAATGAGAGTACGAGATACTATAATATGATTTAAATATCCCCATGGTCTCCATGTTCCTTCGGCTTCTTCTGATTTATTTTACCTTCTCTGTCTCTGCGGTACTTTTACAAGTGAAATCCATGTTTCATTTATTTAATGTTTTCTCCCACTAACATAAGACACTGATTAATCTTCAAAATACTCCCATGCAGTATGTGCCGCTTCGAAGTGCTACTGCCCAATCTCTGTCAGGAAATTGGGGCAGAAAGTTCCATCACTTCTGCCCAAAGCAAAACTTGGCCCTGGGCCAGAGGTAGAAGTGTAAATCAGACCCAAGAGTTCCTATTCCCATCCCAGAAATTCCATCTTCCTCTTACTAGAAAAATAAAATAAAATAAAAAGATACAGACATTACTGACCTCCTTTAATGATTTGTCATTGTTAAAATGCGTAACATTTCCGCCTAACAGGCATCCTCCTTCTAGAAAGGTCGGAAGGTACTTTTGACTTGTCAATCCATGAACACAGTTCCACTGTTGGGCTATTATTCTCACACATCCTGAAAGTCTGAAAGAGTCAAAAGCCAGCTGTGGGCAGAAACAACCTCGCTGCCTCTCACTTCTCCATGAGGAAGAAGAGAGGCAGAAAATGCTGGTATTTTCTGCCTCCTCATCACAACCTATTCAATTATCCATCTTCTCATTATTTAGGATCAATCCCTTTGCACCAGGTCCCAGAGGTAAGTCCCCTGACAAATATCCCATTCATCTCAATAGGACTTTGAAAAGTCAGAAAAATATGCATAAGCACAACCGGACTCAGAGACTGGTCCAAGAGAAACTATCTGCTATGGCCACATGGGGAAGTTTGAAATGGCTAAGACAGTCCTACGAGATCCAGACTCAAGGCTCCAGGGACTTAACGGGGAAAAATGAGTGCACAGAGGAAGTGTAAGAACTGCACAGAGACAGAAAAACTAGTAGGAATCTTTTTTTTCCCCCCTTAGGATAGCTTTTGGATCTTACAGTGTATTTCATTTCAGCATCTTTGAGTATTCCAATAAAGAGCTGTTACTGATAGTCCAGGGTACTTTGAACAGTCACTATGGGAAAGCACAGGCCTCAAAGGACACATCTTCATTTAGGTGGAATAATTCTTTTTAATATTACTCCACTCTCCAGCTATTCTTTGACTGATCCCTGGGTCACTTAATAATTCCATAGTATATGTTACTTTGGTAGTCACATAGAAACATCTTCAAGGAACTAGTTGTGGAGACAGCAAAACCTGGTGTTCAAGGATGGACTTAATTCTTCAATGCTAAGGCAGAATAATGTAGTCTGACAACAGCTACAAGGGCTTCCTGGAAAAACAGAGTGCATAAAATTCTATGCACGACATACAGGAAGGCCAGAACACATTAAGGACAAAAGATGGATACTTCACAGAGAGGAAGTAACGTAAGCCCTTTGAGAGGATAGGAGTCTCAAACAAAAGGTGAAAGTTTAGGCAAGAATCTTAGAACCAAATAAATGTCAAAGAAGTGGAAAAAGACAGAGAAGTAAACTATACAGTCCTTCAGGAAATTACAATCACAGTGGGGAAGGAAAAGGTGCAAGGAGACACTGTCTGCTGCCCAGCAAGCACCAGCATTTGGTGGCAGTATGATATCTTGTGGCTGCCGGTCGGGTGCCCACTTGGTGTCAGGAGAAGCCTCCCCAGCTGCGCTTGCTTAGATGTTCAGTGAGGCTATTTTGGACTGGATGGGGTCCATGGTGATGATTGCCCGGCCTGGGCAGCTTACCCACTGTTGCTTTTTAGCTTTCTGTTTTCCTTGTCATTTAGCTTTCTACCGTACAATTACTCAAATAAGAAAAAAAAAAAAAGGAAGAAGAACATGACTACATGTTATTTTTAGTACTCAAATCAATGGTGGCAACCTCCTCTGCATTTCAATAGGAACTTTGCATATCAAAATCTTCCAAAATAAAGCATAGTAAACATATTAAAATTCATAATGAGATTTTTCAGTGCCATCTCAAAATGTTTGTTTGTTTTGAAATACTGAATTGGCTCAGTCCAAATTAAAGACTAATGCACTGACAGATGGGCAACAATAATGTTTAGATGCAACAAGCACCCACAGAAATGTGCTCACCTTCTCACCCTGTAGGTCAAAGAACACTTAGAAGATAATAGCAGCTACATTTTATTGTTAAACCTGGTCCTTGTAAAGGATCTAAAAGCACATTGCAGAAGCAACTGGAACCCCAGGATTCTATGGTGTTTGGAGATCCTCAGGGGCTTCTCTGTCTGGGGAGTGAATTTTTACCCTGAGCCGGGCGTGAGAGATCTCTCCAGGTTGTGGGTGACAGTGCTACCATAAGCGATTATGACAAACACCACTGCTAGGAGCCGAGCAAACAATAGCACAGTTTACCTGTCCCACAATTCTACACGAAGGTGACATTACTTTGGCATTACATGAGAGATCGCTGAGATCCAAGGACATGTCACTAGTAAGAATATTTTGGATGAAGAATCTTCTAATCTAGTTCTTCGAAAAGTAGTCAATGGTAGACTCTTCATTAGTTTAGTCTACCTCTTTTCTCTCTCTTGTAAGCATTCACAGAAATACTTCACAGGTTCAAAAATATATAATGTTGTATCTCCTCTAGAGATAGCCTTTATAATACCTGGGATCTCCTCAGGAACTCCAAGTTCTCACCCACCCCCTATACATCTAAATTGCGAAAATATATCAGCAATTTAAGAAAGCCTATGCAAATTACTTGAGTATTTCTTCATCTAGTAATGAGTCCAGCACTCATCTAGATAGGTGAAATATATATCTTCTCTGTCATGAGGCACTCAAGAGGTATAAACAAATGAGCCACTGTGAGATAACTTCTTCCTCCTCCTCCTCCAGCTTAAAACTACCACTGGGGCCACAGGAATGTGGAATGGAATGTGCCACTCCACCTGCCAACTGCTGCCAAACTCCAGAAGGAGGTGACATCCCATTGAAGACTTATAAAAGAAGTAGGATCTTTTAATGTGGCTTTGATGGGCAATCGTCAAAAGAAGGAAAAACAGTCTAGATTCCACTTGAAGAAAATGCAACAGATATAGCTATCTTTCATTAAAACCCAATTGAAACACCAACCTCTTGCCCTCCCTGACTCACTGAACTTATGATAGTGCTGAATGAATGCTACATGTAATGACATGACACGGACAAAGAAAGTGAAACCCTAGGCTGATGTGATATGTGTAGTTAGCCAGTAAGGGTAACCCTCTCACCTCCAAGCTTCTTGACAACATAGCCCCAGGCCTCACAGAGACAGCTTATATGAGTTAATTCTAAATTTCCCAGACCTTTCTTGTTTGCTTGCTACTTAAATATCCTGGCTTAAGATCATTCCCCCTTAGACCCAATGGCACAGTAGGAAGCAGATAAACTCTGAAGCTCTGGATATAAAGATGTTTCCACAATCTGTAGGCTAAAATTGTAGTTTCCTAGGGATGCCCCTATACTAATGTTTGTCAAACGGGCCTTCTGTAAATGTGGAATTCTGGACAGGTGGGATTGCTGAGCATATAAGAACATTGGATGTATAACCATGATGACCCAGGTTTTACCTTGATTTCCTCAGAACCCACATAAAAGTAGAGAAAGAAGTCCACAAAGCAGTCATTTGACTTCCATAGACATGTCTGCACTCATAAAAATCATATGCACATAATTGTAAATAATTCAGGTTTTTGAAAAGCAGAATTCTGAATCACTAAGAGCAAAATTTTAGTGGTTTGAGTCTAATACAAACTAACCAGTTTCCACTGCTTTGTAAGATGGAGGACAAAATTTGATTTATAGATTAGAGCAATAGTTCTCAACCTGTAAGTTCCCATCCATGGGGGGGGGGAAGGAAGTTGCATGACCCTTTCACAGGGATCACATATTAGATATTTACATTACAGTTCATAATGGTAGCAAAATTATGGTTATGAAATAGTAGTAAAAATAATTCTATGGTTGCCAGTAACCGTAATATGAGGAACTACAAAGAGTTACAGCCTTAGAAAGGTTGAGAACCACTGGTTTAGAGTATTACACCCTTCAGACTGGATCAGATAAGCAGCTGATTGAAAACCAACAAACAAAGAAACAAAGAATTTCCAGACCGTCTCTAAAATAGAAACCATGGCCTGCCTTTAACCTTGGTCCTGAATAGACGTTCAAACTCTGCAGATGGAATATATATTCCATTTCACATAAATTCCTACTAGAAAGAAGAATGGCTCTGGTGACACATATCCATGTCAGATGGCATGGACTGCTGCTTTTTTGAAGCATGTATTCTGATTCAAGACTACTCTACCTTTATGGGAGTCACGCAGTCCCAGGGCACAGTGTCACCACTAAGTAGGCTTCATACCCATCCATCCTTCCATGGGTTATTTCCCTGGGTCCTTGTTGGATATTGTCTCTTAGAAAACTCACTACAAGAACCCAGCTACAACATTGCCCACCACTACGATTACATTATAAAGAATGACTGTAATATCTTCCCCTTCCCTGCTTACCTGCGGTACTAGGAAAGATTTTAATTGGATTTGGAGACTTAAAACCTACCATCATTTCAGAGGTTGGCCAGAGCTCTTTGTCCTCCATGCTTTAAGCTAAGAAGTCTTTAGCTCTTAAAATCAACAGTACACAACCAGATCATTACATAAAATAAGGGAATGTAGAATTTTCATCTGCAGAGGCAGTATACATCTACGAAAAGCAAAAGACAAAGAAGGTAGCCTCGTGGCATTCTAGCCATACCAATCAAAGCATTTTCTCAAACAGTCCTGTTCAAACCTACTCATTCATTCAGGACACGTGCAAAGAAACATCAGAAAGAAGCAGAACAAATGCTGAATTTACCAAAGAAATATGAAAACGTTCCTCTAGGAAAGGACTTGGTATCGATATTTAGATTCTTATTGTATTTAAATGATTCCCTGTTTCTTACCAATTCTCCATGTTCATGTGGAGCAAAACATAGAACATTTTCTCTTCAGTATATGAAGATCAACCCAGTTTGGAGTTTAGGACAAGACCCAATCATTGAAATGCCAGCATTACTGTTATTTATTTAAAATTCATGTCTACACTTACTGAATCTGCACCTCTCAGTTTTTACCATATCCCATTTATCCCTCATCTACTTGGTATTAGTAAATTGGTCCCTCCGGGAATCCAAACTTAGGCACATGTAAAACTACATCTTGGAATTCATAATTCTTTCATAATCACCTCCCATTTGGCATCTGTGAACTCACAAAGACAGGTTTCCTCAGGAAAGATCTGTTTAGTGTTCAATATTTACATAAACAATTTTGTTGGGAGTGTAGGCTCCTTCATGCACCAATAACCTCTCCATCTCTGTAGGTCTCGGAATTTTGTGTTAAATAAATTTTAGCACTACAAAAATACCCGAAGCAATCTTCACCATTTTCTTCAGCATGAAAAGTCATGTAGACGGTCTAAGGAGGCACTTTGTGAATTGCTAATGGAATACATGTAAGTGCAATTTGAATTGAAGGTGTTATTTGAGTTGCAGAAATAATTGGGACTTTTCTATGTTAGCTCATCCCTACACTGAAAAACTCCTTGGGAATGGGGACTATTCCCCAGTCTAGTCCTTGGCCCAAATATTACTCAGTCAGCTTCTTAGTTAACCCCAATTTCTTCCCTTCTGAAATAAGGAAAGTCAGTCTTGATCTCTCAGTGAAAATAGAACTTAAATTCTGCTTGTTTTCATTATAAATATACTAAGTACCTAAATCACTTGCCTATCACATCAATTATTTAAGACAATAGTATCCATGGAGCATTACTCTGGTTTGGAGATATTGGTATTCATGGATATAAATAAGTACTAATTTTCTAGAAATTAATTTATTAATATAAACTTAAGGATGCTTGTAAAGATGGCCACCCCAGTCCCAGTTTATTAAGGGATTAATGTAAAGAAAAGAGCCTGAGTATCTCGAAATATTTGTAAGGAATGTTCATGTGACATTGCAGGTAATATCTGATAAATAGAGCAACCTCAGTGTCTATGAAGAAGAAATTTGGAAAGTAACTGTAGTACAGCCATGAACACATTACCCCTTCCTTGAGACTCATGGATGATTGGAAAGAAAGCATAGAAAGTATCTGGGAGGAGATAAGGAGGAGTGGTGACTGTGATCACAATAAATTGTATGCATATATAAAATTATCAAAGAATTTTTAAAGATTTGTATTAATTTTTAAGATAACAAAAAACATAACAAAAGCACAGATGTATTCTTTCCTCAAGGACATGGAACATCACTACCCACCTCTTAGTTATGAATTATATGCAGCAATTACTAAAGAGTATATCAAAAAGTTTCAAGAGTATATCAAACAGGATTGAAAAAGTTTAAGAGGCAGAGACAGGACTAGAGTAAGATACAACACTATCAGGAGAACATAGCATCATTGTTGCGACCTTAAGTTCACAGTATTTGTGATCGCCAGCATAAGACCTATGCAAGACCGAGCCTGTCAGCATATTATCATTGGGGAAAAAAAAGGACCATGAGTCTTGACATTCCAGGAACTACAGACAGGTAATGGTGAACAAGAGAGTAGGGATTTACATGGCTCTTTCTCTCCTTGAATAGATCCATAGGCAGTCAATGGTTGCTGAGGGAGAGAGATTTTCTTCAGTAATATAGCTACAAGTAAAGAACACATGCTCCTGTAAATAACCCCATACCCAGGATGCTGGAAACAACCCTAAAGAAACTTATGAGAGAGGGGAGGAGGAGAGGGAGAGGGACAGACAGACAGACAGACAGACAGACACAGAGGACCTGGGGTGAGAGGAGAGAAGTGAGAAAAGAGGGCATAAGGAGAAAAAAGAGAAAGGAAGAAAAGAAGAAGGCAATAAAGGGGCCAGTTGGGGGAGTGGATCAGTGGGAGGGAACAGGGGATGATAATAAGAGTTGAATATGATAAACCTATCATTATGTATAATTAATACATATTAATAGAGATAAGCTCACAAAATGAAATTAGGGGTAGGAAGTAACTTCTGAGTTGAGAAACCTGACACCGATGACCATACCAAAGGACCAAGTTTATCGCCATCAGAATTTCTGTTGATAGCATGCACTCTTGACATGGTCTGTAGAACCACTTCTCCTATGTCCTCTCCTCCCCAAAACCTGTGACTACAGTCTAAACCATTTGTTAGCATAAAGCAAAATCTAACCAAAGAATGTTCTACGAAATACTTGACTAGTATTGCTCAAAATTATCATTGCCAATAAAATCTGAAAAGCTGTCGGAGCTGAGAGTATCCTCACAGACATGGTACCCAAACTTGTAGACTCCTAAAATAGAAATTGAATAGCTATGGATCATCTAAGAGTATGTGGCTAAAGTATGAAAAACTAAAACCATTAACTGTTTAGTTATCGGTTCATTAGTTGTGCCATACATACAACAATCATGCAAGTTAATCAATTAGGTAAAACTAACCAAAGTGTATTTGAGAATTCTCTGTATTATTAACTAATTATACATAGACATACATTAATTCTAAAATATATTTATCTGACAAATATAGTCATGAGCAAGTATGAGAAATGAGTATATGAACTATCGCTATTAAATAATAATAAAATAATGTCTCACTATTTTCCTCTAGAGGATGCTGAATTTCTATCACAGAGCACAGATCACCTGTGTTTGCTGTGGGGAGGGGGAGTACCCTCATAGAGGCAGGGGGAGGGGGAATGGGATAGGAGGTTCTAGAGGGGAAACCTGGAAAGGTTTATTTACATTTTAAATGTAAATAAAGAAAATATCCAATAAAAGAAAAAAAAGTTGTCTCATCTGGACTTTAACACTTGATTCTCTATAGTGTTAGGTCTTCCAACATTATGCATGACACATAACCACTACATAACAGCCGTTAAGCAACTGAAGGCATTACTACCCTGCTGAGTGAAAAAAAAATGAAACTACAAAACACTGTGTAGAGCATGCCCTATTACAGATGAACCTAAGCAAGTCATTTCAGACCTCTGACCTTTGGTTTCCATGTCATTAAAATAAGGATGACCACTTCATGGGAGAAAATGAATAGACATCTGCTCAAAAATATACCCATGTGTACCATGCTACATAATCTCTTTACATATGTCTCTCCCTCTCTTCTCCAAGCTACCTTGTTTGTCCTCCTCCTCCTCTTCCTCATTATCATCATCATCATTGTGAAAAAGTAGGGAATAAAAGAAGTTTACCAAACTTAGTTATCTATCATGACTAACACCAATATTTTAGGACCTTTCCAAATATTTTAGCTTGTCTGTATATGTTTAGGTACTAAAACTATATAATAATACTTATTAAAAAGATTAGTCAAAGGTAATAAATAAACACACATGCATAAGCATGTCCATGATATGTACCAAGGCTCAGAAGGTACTGTTTTTGTCCCACAAAGAATTTACAGTCTACCCAAAGAGAACAGGGATATCAGAACTGCTAGAGGGAGGGAGGGAGGGAGGGAAGGAAGGAGGGAGGGAAGAAATTTTTGCTAAGACAATGTAAAAGACACCTCCAAAGTGCTCTGATGAGCAATATCAAAGGAAGCAATCCTGAGAATAGGGAGAATGGGGAGGGGGAGTCTCTGGTAGGACAGCTTGCCTACAGAAGGGCAGAGTGGAAGGCGAGGTGTCTGCTGGAAACCACAGGGTTAGAGAAAGTCACAGATTGCTAGTATGATAAGCTCCCAACCTGCACTTTCATCTTTGCATATACCTGGGTCTTTCCACTCTCCCTTGTCTCCATGTTTGTTTTTGTTAAAACTCCTGATTAGGCAATAATAAAACACTCATTAACCATTCCTAATCTGTTCCCCCTTGCACCAAAAAGGGAACAAAAGACTAAAAGAAGCCTAACCTGATTTCTGAGTTTGTGTTTGCAATACCAATGACGCACATGTCATGATGGCCAGTTTCATGTGATCTGCAATGTGAGTCACAAGCGGCTGATGACTTAGGACTAGCCCATCCCAGAGCACCTGGAGTGGGCAAGAGAATGGCAGTTGGACCCTCCCTCCTTCCCTGGAAGCTCAGCTCTGAAGGGGTATCCATCCCTGGGGCAGTTTCTGTGCTCTTGGAGAGAGTGTGTGGGAGAAGAGCAAGCAAATACTCTTGCTTAGATCCCCTGGTAACACATCTCAAGTATACATACCCCTCTTTCCCCCTGAGCTCCCAGCTGGTCTCCCAGTAGAATTTAAAAATAGATTTTTGCCCAACAGTGAGGTCAAATGCTGATTCGGTTCTGGGAAAGATGTTATTGCCCAGGCCCTGCCAGGTTAGAGCAGGTTCCGGAGAGCCTCTGGTGGAGGCATGAAAGGGAAACTCACTTTTGTCTTCATCACAAGCCCAGGCTGAGCTGGACCTAACAATTGCCAAAATGCAAAGCTGAGGCAGCATGAAGAATGACTTTGCTGCCGCCACAAATCCCAGACAGGAGGATTTCCCAGAGCCCAGCTCAAGCTCAAAGTAGAGAAAAATTCTTTCCTACTCTGGAGTGCCAGGAACTTGACAGTAGAATAATATCAGGAGGAAGAACTGCAAAGTTACAGAAATGCAGACAGGCAGGAGAGAAAAGAAGACGGGAATAAATTCTGCTCTCAAAGCACGAGAGACTGCTGCTCTTTTCTTCTCATTCACTCTTTCCTACTCTCCAAGAGTTGAGTTTGGCCTTCAAGCCTCACGTCTGGAAGATGTTTTCAGGAACCTATATTTCATTTGTGGCAGTCAAGAAAAATTATATTCAGCCATGTGTTGTTTAAACACAAATTTGTTTTGAGAAACACAGCTATGTTCATCATTATTTGAAACATAGATGAGTTAGTTTATTATACATGCACTATATGATATAAATACACATACATACATGAGCCCATCCTCACCCACATCTGTGCACACATACAGTGTGTATGTATATATATACATATATGTATATATATACATTGTTCATATATATACTTATATACACTCACACATACACCTACACATTGTTCCTAGAACCATGATGACAAAACCACATGAGACACAAGACTAAATCAGACTCAAGAGAAGATGCTGCAATCAAGAGAAATGATAACCACAGGATACAGGAGGATGTTGGCTGCATGACACAATCCTATTTTATAGTAAGTAGAAGGAACACACTCCGCAGTCATAACTGCAAGCACAGTACACTAAATGCATAAACAGACAATGCGTTCATTTGTTGTCAATATCAAGTATCAGTTGTGGTGCATAATTGTTCTCTGCTCTTGTAGGACGGGAAGCACAGGTTTGTCCATACCAGCAATGGTGCAACTGTGTGAGGAATGCATTGTACTCTGGAGCTAAGACACCTCCAATGCCATAGGTGATAGGAGTTTCACTTTCATTGTAACCTTATGAATTTACAATTATATATGCTGTCTGTTATTGACCAAGACATCTCTGTATGAAGCATGGCTGGGTATAGAAGTCTAGTCACTGGGGTTAACTGCTACAAGGATAGAATTTTCAAATAACCTCGGAGCACTTCTAGTGTAAATATCTCCCTGTAACAATCAAATTCAGTCCACAGAGCCCAACTGCTCAATCTGCCTCTGGCAGGTTAGTGCAAAACTCAATTTGTACTAATCAGCCTTTGGCTATTGCAGTACATAGTGTACTTGGTGTGACAAGGCCCTCTCTTAGAACACTGCCCGTCCCCCATCCTGAGTTCCCTGATGCTAGCCAGCTGGGACCAATCACTCCTCTGAGGGAGTCTAGTCTAATGAAAGAACAGGTTCGGAACCCATTAATAATGCTGACAATCCTAGTTAGCACAGATATGAAAAAGAGCAGCTCATAGATGTCCCATGCCTGCCATGTGTCAAGTACCGAAGTACATGGATGATCTCATTTTGTCTTCATATTCATCCCAATGGGTAGATATGGCTATCTTCACATCTATGGACTGAGAGGGATAGAGATTTACAGTATTGGATCAGTCTGTCCAAAGTGTTCAAAGCGACACAGCAAATAAGTAATAGTGCTAGTGTTTGACACCGAGGAGCACAACCCCAAGGCCTGCACGCCCATCCACTGCTCAGAGAACCACCATGGTCTCCTAAAGACCATTTGATTACCCCACTCCCCAGGGCATTTTCACAACTAACAGCTACTACTTGAAGCTGTGTCTTCTAGACTTCCCAGCCATTGTGTGCAGAACGTGCATTCTTCCTACGGCCAATGTGAAAACTGGCATTCCCAGGTTCCTGATCTGTCCATTGCACACTGGGCGTGTGGCAGCATGTCAGAGCAGTCTCCAGGAAAGCAGCTACGTAATTGCCAGTGTGGGAGGCAGCGAGTGGGCACAGGGGAAATTACATGTGTTTTTCCCTCCCTGCTGTGCTGGGCTCCATATAGACTTCTGCTCCATCTCAGACATCCTCCAGGAATAGGGAAGCCAAGCATGGACAGAAGGGCACAGTTCTCTCTGGGCAAGGACAGTCCTCCTCGAGGAGCCTTTCTGTTTTGCTACCCTTGGTCTGAGTTTCAATCTGGAAAAGACTATATAGCCTTCTAGTGCTTCCTGAATTGTTACCAGTTAAGAGTTTAGCCTTACTCTGCCTCTCAGACCTCTACGTTAAAATGATTGTTTTCATTTACTCTCGATATCATTCATCCATCCAACAAATGTTACTGAGCAAGGATGCTATCTCAGGCAGGACAGCAGTGAGACAAAATTGATTGGACACTGGCACTCTCTTTCAAGGACTCAGACTGTAGAACGGAATGAATATATATATATATCCTCTTGTTTTAAACATCTAGGATTTGGTTGCTATTGATTGTCAATTTGACAGACTCTAGAATCACTGAAGAGACAAGCTTCTGGGCATGTCTTGGAGGAATTATCTAGATTAGCTTAGCCTCTGGGCATGCCTGAGGGCTTATCAAGTTTAGATTAATTGGGGTGAAAGGATCCACCCATGGGCTGAGTTCTCAGATTGAATAAAAAGGGACAAAGAGCTAGCACTGAGCAGGAGCATCCATCGCTCTTTGCTTCTTGACTGAAGATCCAATGTCACCAGTTGCCTCAAAGTTCTTTTACCATGACTTCCATGGCTTTAGCTGTGAGTACAATAAGGTCTTTCTCCTGTAAGTTGCCTTTGTCAGTATTCTGTAATGATGATAAGACAAGTAACAATTCTAATATTCATATCAGTTTTCTTTTGTATTAGCAGGGAATGGGGAGATGAAGGACAGAGTTGGGAGGACAATGGGACAATAAGAATCAATTCCCATGTGATACTACGCTCTTTACAGTTCTGAGAACCAAGTACTGGAACCCCCAGTTTACAGCTCACATGGGCACAAGGGGGCTCAGTACCAGATTTTGAAAATCAGTGAAGCCTTTGAAATTTCTCTCTAGAAAGCCCTTGGCAACTGAAAGCCTGCAGATATGACTGGGGATATGTCTTAAGCTACATTTGCAGAGCACATTGTCTTTCTGTGGACTTTATATTCTGTCCTATGCACAAATCCGTGCCTTACTTGGTAATTCTTATTAATCTCTCTTACATTTCCAAGTGTTCCATTTTCATGATAAACTAGTTGTCAGTTCTTCAATTATGTTTTTATTTGAGATGACTTTGGGAAAACTGGCTGATATTTTTAAAGGTAAAGTCACTGTCCCAAAACAGCTGTGAGAGGACTTAAGATAGAAAGGGTGGAAGTCATCATGTCTCCCCCAAATGATCAGATCCCAACTCCCTTGCTCTTTTCCTTATCCTAGAACACCTGCTTCCTGTGAGAACCACAGATGGATGCAAAGTGAATATCTGACTCTCAAACCACATTACTCTTTGCTTGCCTTAGTAGTTTTCTCCTTCAATTTTCAAGTCAAGGGGCAAATAGATAGTTCAATGGCATGGCTCTGCTTCAGTGACCATCATTTATGAGTTAGCTGTCCATTATTAAGAAATCAGAATAAAGGTCAACTCAGCTCACCACTCAGAAACTCATCGCTCCCAGGTATGGCCCTGGACCATGTGCAGCTCTCCTTTCCCTCAAGAAGTCAATATACTTGCTAATTTTTCAGGCACATTTGGATTGGTGTGCACAAAAGAAACAAAGAAAACAACACGAAGCTCACAACCATAGGTTTTCTCCATGCTGGGCTGTTCCATCATGGAAGTCCCAAAGCTCTAGGCACAGCACTAAATTACGTACAGGTAGAGGCTGCATATAGGCTGCCAGCCGGCTTTCAGCAACATCCCCCATATGGCTAGGAACACTTGTGCCAGTTAATTAGCACTGGCATTAATTGAGAGAAGGAACATTGACCAGGACATGGAGGTTATCCTTAGACTATTTAAACATGTCACGTGATCACTTAGTCCATCTGTTATCAACACACTTTACACTTAATCCAGTAAATAAACTCCCCACCATTTTAAGCGAATGGATTCCATTTTGTCTTGTCTCTTTAGACTCTGCAAATCTCAAAATGTTTTCTTTCCTTAGAATCTATATTGTGAATTGCCACAGGATTCAATGACACAGCCTGATGTGAATTCAAGGTCAAGAGACACCCATCCCCATCCACAAAACTCTAGGGAATTATCCGCAAGGGATGGAGACTGAAAATAATCACAGTCATCACTCACTCAAATGCAGATTCTTTTCACTTTGCAGCTACCCTACAAATCTGCCTTGTTTTCTTTTCTTGCTCTCAATTCTGGAGAAAGTACATAGAAATAAGGCCTATTATTCAAATGACTTTCACTGTGCACTAAAAGTGTGGCTGAGTGGAGATGGAAACCCATTTAAAAAGGGCTCTCCACTGAAATAGATGAGCTCTGGTGGGATATAAAGCACTTGGGTATTTAGAAAGGCAGACAGGGAAAAGTCCACTGCCCAAACCTTCCATCAGGAAATTGACTCATCATAGGTATAGCCGCAAAGTAGATTTCACTTCCACTAGCTAGAAAGGTATATATTCCATACATCTTTAAGAAAACAAATATAAATCTTCCCTGAGACACTTATCTACAATTGAGTCTGTTTTCTTGCCAGGAGTAAAGATATATATTGCCTACCTCATCCATCTCTAGCATTTCTTTGCCCACACCTTCTATAAAACCCCTTCTTCTCTGACAGCACCTCCAAAGACAACTGTCTACAAATGCAAAGGGTGATACATCATATTCTCAGTACACAAGAGGTCCTTTAGAGAAAGATGAAACTTTAATGTGACTATAGATGGTAGTAAGCAATGGTAGAAATGGTTGGAATCAAAAGTGCCATCTTGGTGGAGCCTCTTGCAGTGTGGGATCACATCTGAGGAAAACATGAGAAAAAGCACTGTCCATCACTTAGGAAGGCTGGGATTCAAATTCACCCTCCTCCACAGTGGTGACTCGAGGAGAAATGACTAAGAGCTTGTAGCTAAGAACCAGGACAAGTGGGTGTGGTTGGGGGAAATGGAGGAACAGAGAGGTGAGGAGAGGAGAGGAGAGGAGAGGAGAGGAGAGGACAAAGGGGAAGCTGCAATTAGGATAAAAAGTAAACAAATAACTTAATTTAAAAAAATTAAAAGAATCTTATTTGGACCAGGTGATGGTGGTGCATTCTTTAATCCCCAAACTGGGGAGGCAGAGGTTGGCAGATCTCTGAGTTCAAGGCCAGCCTGGTCTACATGGCATCCAGGACAGCCAGGGATACACAGAGAAACCCTGCCTCAAAATACAAAACAAAACAAAAAGAACCTTATTTGGTGCACATCAAATGGGCATGAGAATCTAGTGTGGTTACAAGCAATGCCATTACCATCTTCTGTGCTACACACTTGATAAGGAATGATCATCATGGTTGGTTCTCTCTCCTAGTACTTCATATAAAAGATATTACCTCATCTGCCCTTTAAGTCTCAACAAAAAGTACAACTTACTCTTGCAGGCAGCTTAGTGGGAAAGTAGACACTGGGCTAATTTTACCCCAAGCATAGGGAAAATCCAGAAGTCATCTCAGGAGCCAATTAATCAGAGAGAGATAATTAAATTTTACACATTGGACTAAGTTTTAACTAGGCCACCAGGGCTACCTTGAGGATTACACACTGCTTTCTTCTTTGGGGAAAAGGAAAAATTTTGCAATTATACAATTGTTCAGTTTGACAAATACTTATTGATGATATTCTGCATGCTAGAGCCTGAATATTCCAGAGACTATAAAGAAATATATTCTTTCCCTGACCTGAGAAGCCCTCTCTAGTAGGTAGAGTCAAATGTATAGATTTTGTTGTGGTAATAACAGAAATGAGGTAAAAGTATGCAGAAGAGTTACAAATGGCTCACAATGATGCTGAGATTGAGCCAAGATGAGTTAATATTAAATGAATGTCTATAAGCAGAAAGGCTTTTTTAAACAAAGGGACAGTTAAAACAGACTCCATAACAGTCCCCAAGGAGCTGTGCACTGGTCATCTTACTAGAAAGTAGCCACTAAAGAGAAAAATCTGGAATACAAGGCTACACGATGTAGATTATAAACAAGTGAGAGACAGAATCCAATGCAGCCTCAAGGGATTTCTCTTCTAACCACACATCATAAGATTTTCTTAAAAGTAAAGATCAACATAATCAAAATACAGTCTATGAAATTTTCCAAAATAAAAACATTTTCAGTTTGAAAGTAAATGGTTAAGAGGATTTAATAATAAAGAGACCCCTGGTCCTGGAAAGACTTGATGCAACAGTATAAGGGAATACCAGGACAGAGAAGCGGGAGGGGGTTGACTGGGGAACAAGCAGAGGGAAGAGGGCTTATGGGACTTTCAGGGAGGGGGGGGAACCGGCAAAGGGGAAATCATTTGGAATGTAAATAAAGAATACAGAAAATAAAATTAAGAAAAGGACATGTAACTATAATAAAACCCAGACTGAAAATAACATACATGCTTCAAAAGTGTATCTATTACTCCACTTAGGGAAAACAGGGCCTATATGGTGATGGAATGGTGGTCTGTAGGAAGCTGAAAAAATAACTGTCAACTAAATCTCTCCTAAACTTTGTCTGAGTTTAGTAGGCGCCTAACTAGCCATATCTGCCCTAATTCCCTTGGCTTATTGACTTGAACATTTGTAGTGTCTCACCTAGCACCTCTTCATGAACACTGAGTTCTTGCTCCTCTATACCACTAGAAAAGCTACTGTCTCCAACACAATGCTCAAAGCTCAGATGCGCACATAGATTCATCACTGATGTGCGAATATTTGACTAATTTCCAAGGAATGCTCAGGTTAGAAGACAGATGCCCAACTGTGAAGTTTGTAGAGAGAATGGTTCTGTTTGCAATGCATGTCCATATCTGTTGCTTTTCTGTTGTGGTTTATTTCATGGGGATATCCTTGACCTGGCTTCACTGTCTTTCTTTCTTTCTGTCTTTCTTTCTTTCTTTCTTTCTTTCTTTCTTTCTTTCTTTCTTTCTTTCTTTCTTTCTTTCTTTCTTTCTTTCTTTCATCTCTCTCTGAGGTTGTTTGACAAACCTGTGTTGGTAGTGTATATGTCTTTAAATGTTATATTACATTGTAGTCATCATATAATATGCCATTATAAAAACTTCTCCTGTTCATAAGCTCATAGTAATATCTAAAAAAAAATCAGAAGATGAATGAAATTATATCTCTAAAATCTCTGAAGGAAGGACTGGGGATATGGTTGTGTTGGTAAAGTGCTTGCCATGCAAGGATCAGGACCTGAGCTAAAATCGCCAGCATCTGCACGAGATCCAGGAGGAGTGGTACTGCTGGGGAGTCCAGCACTGAAGAGACAGTGAGGCATGTGGCTCCACAGGGCTTCCTGAACAACTCGGGGAGCAGAGTCAGTGATCTTCAGTCAGGTGCAGAGCAACCGAGGAACACACCTGACAGCAGTCTTTGGTCTCTACATGTATGTATGTGAGCATGGACATGTACCCATATATATGCATACATACACATATACATGCAAGGACACAGGCACAATACTAATTAAACAATACTTGAAGGAGAAAATAGGTTACACGGTTGATTTGTTTTCATGATTTCAGTGACTTTTCCTCTCCTTCCCTCTTTCCCCTGACCCTACCTACACTCTCCTTCCTTCTCTCTGCTACATCATCCTTAGGAGACCCAAGTACAATTTCACTCAGACTCACTTGCATGATGGCTTCTTACTAAATACAGTCAATATGATGTTTCATCAAAGCACCAAAAGAATACCAGTAGGAAAGGGTCAAAGAATACTTCTCCATATCCTCTTGCCTTTGGACCAATATCCTTAAGGAACCTGTCTCTATTATTTGACTCATTTTTCTGAATCCGTGACCATAATTCCAGTTTCTGCTCCTTCTTGTCTTTTAGCCCCAGGACAGTTAACTCCAAAAGACATCTAGGTTATCTGGAGCTTAAATCTGATATAGTTAAGTTCTCAAATTCTATATAAAGTATATGACCATTGGAGCATATTACTAGCCTATCTCAGGGCTTTAGAAGGGCTCTGGGGGATATGAAAAACCCTGAAGCTTAAACTTCATTTTGCCTCATGCTCAGTATACTCCGAGCTAAAGACTTCCAGTTTCTTTCAATCTCTTGCCATCTCCCATATGCCTAATTGTTCTTTATATATGTTCACAAATCTTTAAGTAGTCCCTCCATGGAGGAAGTTGCTCCATTACAACAATCTGCATAGATTCAGCGTGCTGATGACATCTGTCCCCAGAAGCCCATATAATGTGATGTGAGGTTTGATAGACAATCTCTTTTTCTTTCCCTATGCCGGCCTACTTACAAAACATTAAAGTACACTCTAAATTATTTCACTTTAACATCTGAATCTTAGCTTTATTTCCAGAAGCAGTAAGTTGAAATATAAGCAAAACTAAACCAAGCCAGGAAATAGTGTATTCTATTGCAAACTTTCCCAAGCAGGTCACAAGCTAAATGTGTTGGTTACACACTCATTACATTCATAAATGAAATATGATACTACTTTCCAAAAGACCTGTTTGGTCAACCCTGATCTTCAGTTGCTGTAATTGCAGTGCAGCTAGCTAGCATTTCTAAATCACTTCCTGCTGAGACTTTTGAATAAACCCCTTAGTAGCTACCTAGCACAAAAAATTACTAAGTTACAAAAGCAGACAACTTTATTATGCAATGATTTTTGTTTGGCCTTTACTGTACAAACTACATATTCCTCAAACATTGCTATAGACATTAGAATGAGCAACTTCTTTCCTTTACTCTGAAATTCCAGGTACACAGTAAAAGTTAGAAAATCATTAAATTATGGGGCAGTATCTTCAGAGCAGTACCTGTGGTCTTATTAACTTCAACAGTTAAAGCTCACTGAGGTTGAACTTGCAGTGGTATACTGCCTGACCTGTTGATTCAGCTCAATTTTCAGAGATTGTCATGAGAGATGCTCACTGATAGTATACTTGGAAACAAAAGAAATGGTAGCCATTTTTATAATTGACTCAAGCTGTTAAAGTATGTCCTCTGCCAAAGTAAGGAGCTCTCAGTCCAAGAAAAAAAATCCAGGGCTACACTGTCGCATTTGGATATATAGAGTAATATTCCAGGCATCAAATATGAGAGTGGTGTTTCAAATTAGAATAGTACACCCCTTGCTACAAAAATTTTTCCTAAGAATACACTGTCCTATAGGGAAGAACTCTTTGGTTAAGGCTACAATGTATCTCAGTGGTAGAGCACTTGCCTAGCTTTCAAGAAGCCAACAGTTGGTCAACACTGCAAAACAAGCAAGCAAAATAGGCAAGATACCCTACAGTTAAATTTCTTTTGAAATGTGCCTTTCTTTCCTCTATATTATCGTTTACCCATTTAACCTCTTACAATCATTTTTATGCTTTATAAACTATTTTTATGGATAAAAGTTTAAGACATTTATGGAGTTTAAATCATTTACAGATTCTAGATCTCTTTCTCAATCAAGCAAAAATGTGTATCTTCAAATTTTTGATGTGTTAGCATTTCTGGTCTAGAAAGCGAACTTCTAAAAGTAGGAGAGCTGTGCAGCAGGCTTACAATGCTAACTGCAGCACAGGAAATAAGCTTAGCTTGCTCACTGTGGAGGTTGAGTCATGTTAACTACAGTAATACAGTTCTCATTTATTTACACTTCCTAATAGGCTCAACCCAGACATATGTCAGTAACCAAATACATAAATGTTTCATGCAGCAGTCATTTAAAGAATTTTTGGACTGTTTTGTACTATTTATAACTTAATGTAACAAGTACTCTTTTACATTAAAAATAACCCAAGGAGCTTTGTTCGTGCTAGATTACAACTTATGTTCTTCTAGAAAATAATCAGGCCTAAGAGCTTTATTTGAAGAAGCTGGAATGAAAGTTTGAAATCCCCTCAATATTACAGTATTAATTGACATCTTCTTAATATTACAGTATAACTAGCACAATCCCAGTGATGTCTACCTTAAATATAAATGTGTGGTTTGTATCTGGCTTATGTCAAATAAAAAATAATAACGAGAAGGTGGGTAGGAAAATGGACCCATGTTTGTCCCTGCAAAGTCATATAGAAGTAGACTATTTCTTATTTAGGCATTATGCTGGTGAGTTTTTTGTTGCTGTGATAAATACCATAACTCAGGAAACTTACTAAAGAAAGAATTTATTTGGTATCCCAGTTCCAACAGAATAAGAGTCCGTTATAGTCAGGCAGCATAGCAAGCAGTGGTAGTCATGGTGGCTGAGCAGGAAGCCAAGAGATTGCATCCTTGACCACAGGAATGAAGCAAAGAGAACAAACTGGAGGTGGTACAAGTCTTTATACTCTCAAAGCCCACCTCCAGGGGCATACTTCTTCCAGGAAGGTCACATCTCTTTGACCTCCTCAAACAGTGCTACCAACTGGGGACCAAATGTTCAAATACCTGAGCCTATGGGGGACATTCTCATTCAGGGATGATACTTTATTGTTTTAAATTATATTTTATTTTAAATATTATATTTATTCTCTGTGTAGGGAAGGTGGGCATGCATGTGCACATAAGCACATGCGCGTGCATGTACAAGTCAAAGAACAGTTTGGAGGAGTCAGTTCTTGCCTTCTACCACATAGGTTTTTGGAATTGAAGTCCCCAGGCTTGGATGCAAATGCTTTTCCCCATGGGCCACCTCGCCGAGCCCCCTCTGAGCCACCTTTCTGACTCAATTCATTTTGTTTTTAAATAATCACAACTTATAAGACTTCTAAGTAAGTTTCCCTATTTTCATACTCATGAAGGCTATAGTAAGTGAAGAGACTCATAATATTTGAAGATTTCAGGAAATCACCTGATACTTAACATTCCTACCCAAATATTCTATTCACAGCCAGGAATCAGCAGCACATACATCCTCAGTTTTGCTGTCATCTTCCTCTCTTCAGTAAGCTTCAGTGGCCACCAGTCAGTGCTTGCTAGGCAAGATGCCTCAGTTTACCCAATTAGAAGTGAAGGCTGTAGACAGGCGGCAGTATTCTTTTTTTTTTTTTTTCAAAGAAGGATCTTTCTTTTGAGGAAAAGTTGTACTTCAATTGAGTAGATAAGCAAAATGTTTAAATACAGTCAATTTAAATTCAAATGAAGGTCTCAGGTATTAAATACCAACATGGTTATTTACAACATTCTCTCAAAATGGGAAATACCCATGGCAGCGATCTCTTCATTGATGCTATTTAAATGTGTCCAAAGTGTCCAACGATTGCAATTTTATTAATAAATAATAATTCTTTACCTTAAAGAAAAATTCTGGAAACTCACAGCATCTGTCCAGAATATAAAATAGCTTTGATTTATGCCTTGAAAGTAGAGTTATAATGAATAACAAACAAATTCATTATGATGAAATAAAAATACCCAAATAAATTATTCCCCAGTATCTACCCCCACATCGGAGGGTTATTACTTGTAAATATCATTATTCATGAGGCCTAACTTTGAATGTAAAAGAGCAATTTTCTTTATTAGTGCACATTTCTCTACAACAAACTAGTTGGACATGAGAAGAGATGAAGGTAACATGAAGTGCACATTCAGGGAGGTACCAGTGTCAGATCAGCATGGGGGAATACGTGAATGTATGGGAAAGAGGATTAAAGTCAAAGATGCGGGCCAAAACTTACTCAGGAGCTGACTCCTGTGCTTATCAATGAGAACACACAAATACACATGGAGCACATATTACATCTTAGGTTTAGGGATGGCTATAAATGCTTTACTCCTTCCTATCCTTATGATCCCTTTTGATTTAGATTAAATCTTAATTTCTTTATTTTTTGGGGGATTGGAAGTTTGGATTTATTAAACCAAAAAACAATCATTAAGTATGGCTCAAGTGGAAGAATGGCTTGCAGAGATAGGTTTATCCCAAATCTCAAATCTTGGTTTTCCTTTCATGGTTGAGTTCAAACACCAACTCCATTCCACAGCTAGAACATGTTTTTATATCATTGACATAAACAGACAATAGCATTCTGAGTCTGGGATACTTCATTCAGAATGATTATTCCTAGCCACACACTTACAAGAAAATTTCATAATTTCATTTCCCTTAGGGCTGAATAATATTCCACTGTGTAAATGTACCACACTTTCATTATCCATACATCAAGTGATGAGCATCTAGGTTATTTATCTTTTCTGACAATTGTAAGTAGAGCAGTAATGAACATTGATTAGTGAGTATCCTTGTAATAAATGTAGAAACCATTGGGTATGTGCTTAAGAATTGTATATCTATATCACATGGCATAACTATTTCTTTTTTTTTCTTAATTTCTTTCAGTAGGAAGAAGTCAAGGCACTGAGAATTATTTTCTATGTAGAACGAAATTTAAGTAGACCAGTTATTTAGTAGTAGGAAGTTTCTCGTGTGCTGAGTAGCAGCATGAGGACTAAATCTTAGTTTTCCTGCCTCCCAAATTATTTCACTAGAGCAGAAATCAGCATTATCTGTTTTAAAGCCAAACAGCAAATCTCTTCAGCTAACTGCACCATGATTTTTCAAGTCTGCCATCATATGAGAACTGTTCTAGATAGAATATCAAAACCCAAGCTAGACCTGTGTGCCGATAAAACTTTGTTCATGGATACTGAATGTGAATATCAAGAATATACACAGGTATTTGTATAAATTTGTATAGATACCTATAATGTGTTTAACAAAGGGTTTAAAGGCATCTTGTTGCACCCATTTTTCTTCTGGGGTGTCTGGGGCACACGGTCAAACATTCTGCATTGCCCCTTTCTTTATTTCATTTGATTTTCTTGATTTTAAATGTTAAGACAGAATCTTACTAAATTGCCCAGACTGGTTTCAAACTTGTGATTCTTGTGTCTCAGCTTTATGAGTAAATGACGTTATGAGAATGTGCCATCTCATTGCACATGAATCTCACATAATTTTATGTACAATGAAATCTTTCCTGGATTAAAACATGTAAAAATCAATCTTAGCTCAAATTGAATAAAACAGGGGACTGGACCTGGTAGAGATGGTATTTGCTGCTAACTCTCTAGTCTTGTGGTTTTCTAATTGTAACATATGTGTACATCACCAGATGGTCCTGCTAAAGTATAGATGTTGATTCCAGAGGTCTGGAACAAGTTTTGGAAGCTTCTGAGGTATGTTGATGCTGCGGGTCCATGGGCCACACTTGTGAGTAGCTTCCTCCCAACTCAGATGTTCCATAAATTGCAATAATAGTGGTGAATACATGCATCATAAGTTGAAAGTATTCTAAGTCAGAGATGGAAAGATCCCTACAGAACATCACAACTTAGAAACACAACACTGAGGGAAGTCTATTGTTCCAATTATAATCAGCTGCGGCTGAGTGGGCCATTCATGGGGCTCATTGCTGCCCCAACATCAAGAGAGCATATCCACAGTAGAATATCATTATCTTAGAAACTACTGAGACCCAGTTTCTTGGCAGTGCACACAGTCTTCATGTGATTGTGACTTCATCATGGAGCTGTGTGAAGGCAGAGACAGTCAGTTATTCTATGATATGCAATCCCCAAACACATCACTGTCCTATATGCAGGTGCTATTCCCTAACTTCTCCTATCTACAATTATCTAAGCTAGAAACCTGAGGGCCCTTCCCTTAGCCTTACCCTATTCTCTCTGAACTATTTCTCCAGATTTTCTTCTAACTCCCTGTCTCCACTACCAGTGTCAAACCATACCTTCAAACAACTCTGTAATCCTGGTCTTTTTGTTCTTGTTTTGTTTTGTTTTGTTTTGTTTTAATCTGATCCATTTTAAGGTCATACCTCTATTTGGTAATCTGGAAGTTCTTTCTTTTCAAAGTTAAATGTTAGTATTTCTCTCCCTGACTTACACCCATCTCAATGCTCATAGAATCAAATTCAAATGAAATTTCTTTCTAAGGTCACCAGACAAACTCCAATTCTTAGCTAATTATAGCAATGATGACAAAAGTCAATAACTTTGGTTAAGCTGGTCTTAGATAAATGGCAAGCTATATTTTGCCTTGTCACCACTTTATAGACTACTGAATAAAGCAAGCATTATTATTTTCACTGAACACATTAGAAAACCAAAACAAAAAGAAGTTCCCTAAAGTTCTATATCTAGGATTTGCACTTAAGCACTCACTCAGGTCTATGCTCTAAGTAACACAGTGCATTATTTTGTACTTACTCTAGGAGACAGCCATGTCACCTCCTCTCCATAAGCCTTCAGAGACTCATCATTTCTTGTCTCTTCCTACTGCTTCCATAATCAATTCTCATCACCCTCTCTGAGGGTTTGCCATCTTTTTTTTTTCTGTCCCCAAGGAATAAAATATCCAGCACCACTGTTTATCCTTGGACTACTTTTCCCTATGATCATTGATCTCACTGCAGGAGGGGGGGGTTCTCTGCTTTACTTGCTTCTGGTACCAGTATCCATTAATATTATCATTGGTATTTAGTGGATCTTTAATACATACTTGAAGGATGAATAAGAAAAAAGTGTAATGAATACAGAGTCAATCAATTTAGCAGACTGCTCTTGGCCATATTTGCATGTCTATGTAAAGAAGGGATTGAACCAGATAAATTTTAATTTGTTCTCATGAAAGTCTATCATTCATTCACTCGCTAACTCATTGACTGCACTATCTCTTGAGTATCTATGGCGTAGGTCCTACCACACAAGAGCAAATTAAACAAACATCCTATTATTGTGTCATCTATAGTCTGCTGATAAGAGAGAAGTATACCACAAAAGAGGAAAGGTTATTTTTATATAGATATCCACACACGTATAACAATTCTTTGTCTAGTTAAGGTGCCATTTATTTGCATTTTATATGCATTTTATTGATCACTCTAACATACAAAACCAGAAAACAGGTTATACACAAGATCAAACTAGGTGAAATCCACGCCTGGACAGAGGAGGGGCCTATGAAGTCCCACCCATGGCTGAAGAGCTATTGGCAATGGATAGGCACTGAAGGAGAAAGAGTCACTTTTTTCAGCAATGCAACCCTTGATAGGATATTCATGCTCCAGTAGATGGCCTTATACCCATGCACATACTGGTAGTCCTGTGTCGTCTCAGTGGGCTTAAGAAGAGTAGATGAAGTTGGAAGGACAAAGGAGGAATTGGAGCGACAGAAGTAGAGGTTGAATATGACAAAAAACACAATATCTGCATGTAAGAATCTCAAAAAACTAAAGGATGTGGATTTTTCTGGGATTTAATGGACATGAATTGCCAATATGGTGTAAATTTGGAGCACTGAGCAAAGGAGACATGGGGCATAGGCTGGTTACATGGTTCTCTATGAGTCTAGGACTATTGCAATAGACATAATCAGTTGCTAATATTTTCATTCCTAGACATGTGATAAAATTGGTATGTTTTAAGCAATAAAAGTGGGGAGATACCAAGCTAAACATCTCATAGCCTAAGAAACACGTATGTTTTGGGAAAATGATGTTTTTTTTTTTTCAGTTCCATATGTAGTACAGAAAACCTAATTCTGATTTAAGTTTATATCAAGTCCCCAGTACTGAACTATTTTAATAATAATCATTACATACTCATTTTTATCTTCACTCCTTTTTACTGTATATAAAATTGTAGTTATAATAAACATATACTATATCCAAAGGTGGAATCTGAACTCTTCATAAGTTTTTCAGAAAATTTCATAAAGACAAACTTGTAAGTCTGTGTGTTGATGTGACGAGTGGAAGACAACTTGATTTCAGATGAACTGCAAGTCTGCAGCAGAAAGATTTGAGCTCAAAGGTTTAAAAGCCTCCCAAGATTAAGACTCAGAAGTCTCTTTACATTACTTAAAATTCTGCTTTATTTTGAGTCAGTTTGTCTGCATTAACTGTAAATTGCTCTAACAATGCATTTAATTTTAATGGTATCAGTTTTTCTCCTATGCAAGGCAGTTTTCAAATAAATGGTTTTATGTGAATATCAATACAAACCGGGGCTTGTGAACATAAGTCACTGCACTTAAAAAAAATACAAAAAGCTAATGGAAAAGGAAGTATTTATAGTTCTAATGTTTATAGTAAAATCACATCTAGGAAGAGCTTAAACTTATATATACAGCAAAATTGTCTTCAACACAGACTCAGACATGGCATCTAAAATAGACTCATATGCCCTTTCTTTTTCACAGTCTAGAAACATGCTAACAGTTAGCCATACAAATGAGACAACAGTCATCTTAAGGCTGTGAGTGTTAGTGTCATTGATTCCCCCAAAGGTTTATTCATGTTGGCGAAAGAAGTAGAATTTGGAATACGTCCTGGAACTTCAGTACGCAAAGAAATGACTCAAGTTAGTACTCTTGATGTATTTACCAAAAATAAAAAAAAAAACAAAATAAAGCCTCTGACACAGGCACAAATTGAATGCTGTATTCACCAAGGAGACACTCTGTGTGAGAGAGGAGGCTCCTCGTTACCGCCACTGCAAAGGCCCAGTGCAAATGTGAACACACCGACTGAAGGGCAGGCACAGCCCACCATATGGTCCTCCACCATGCGAGCGCACGTGTGAAGGAGCTCTTTGCTGACAGCGAGCTAAGCAGGGAACAAAGTGAACACCTGGTCAAATAAAAATCCATCAGGATATACGAATTGACTGCCCAGTCTCCAAATTATTTTCAAGCTTCAAGTCCAAACTGAGATGTGCCCCTCTTGCCTGATTACAACATTAGGAAGTGTACGACGTATCCCTAAATGAATCACAGCACCCACACCCCCAACTGGCCAATATAACTTTTAATTCCACAGAAGTTGAGTACAAGGAGCAGCGGGCAGACTCTTAAATGGTGAGAATCTGCTTTGCTTTCTTTTTGGGGGCAAACCAGCCCAAGTGGCTTTGGGGAAAATCACTCACTGTATCTCCATTGGGGTCACTGGGAAAGATGCCCAGACAGACTTGGAGGGCCTTTTGGGAAGGGATAGGAAGGAAAGACTATACAGCAGGTTGAATCTGTTCCTCCTTTAATGGTCCCCGCCCTCCTTTGTTCTTCTGTTTCTAGAGTGGAACTCCCGCATCAGCCGGGAAGGTGACAGTGCAGAAACCTGGAAGAGGCAGGTGCACAAGGAGAAGCTGCTTATCGGTGGATGCACGAGGCCACGGAAGCTCGGGAGCTGTAGCAATCTGTGTCCAAGAGCAGAAAGGAAACCTTGAATCTGTGAAAAAGCAGCTTGACCCACAAAGTTTGTGAGCCTGGGCAACCACTCCAAATGGCAATTCCAAGGCCAGACTAATGAGCTAATAAATTATAGTCACTTCACACACAACATGGTATGATTTTTTCCTGCTGAGTTGAATCAGGTAATAATCCCAGCTAACCTTTAAAAAACTGATGGGTGCTCTCCCTATAAGGGGCACAGAAAGATTCAACCTCTCGATAAGACGTAGAGGGTAGAATTCACATCCTCCTGTGTCGGAAATATCAGTAAAGCTTTACCCGCCCCCTCCCCAAGGGAGACTTGGAAATGTTGAATTTATTTTGTGTGACAACTGGTAAGGAAGGAAGGGATGGTGTTACTAATATCCAGTGGGTAGAGGATAGAGGTAGTGCTAATCTCTCTATATTACATGGGAAACCCTCAACAGGGAGCTAGCACCTAAAATGGCATTCCTATTGAGGTCTTTGAAGAAACCCTTCTCTACAATATACACTGTAAGCTGTAAGTAGCTTATTGCACATTTGTTTAACCAAACAAACTGGCCATCTTTGGATCTTAATTTGGAAGCTAGGAATGAAAAAAAATGATAGTCTATATGAATTCCACCGGGCACAGTTTGGCCCAGTAAATTCTCCACAGACTTCTGTCAGGAAGCTGTGCCCTGTGGAAATGATGGAAAGGAAAAAGATGTAGAAGCAATTGTTACTTCTGACAGAGAACCCCCATCATCTTGAATTGCAGGATGTGTCTTGTAGATGGTTAAGATTTAATGAGCATGCTCAATTAGCTCTATCACTTCTACCCAGGGGGAAAGCCATCACACCGGAATATGGCCCGAGGCCTCAGACTCCCATTCATCTTCCCAAATTCATAACATCACTGACATAAGTCATTCAAATTTCTCTGAGAGCCTGGGGAGCCAGCTGGGCTTATAAGCAACAGCAAAAATAATGGTAGTTAGAATAACCACTCCAAGGACTAGTAAGCTTTTTTGTTATCCGTGAAGTAATCTATAAAGAACGTTACTTATTATACTTCCACATCTTAATTTAGCTTAATGTAAATGTTGATGAATAAAATCTTCAAAAAGTTGGCTTCAGAGGGGTGTGAGTGTGTGTGTGTGTGTGTGTGTGTGTGTGTGTGTGTGTGTGTGTGTGCGTGTGTGTGTGTATTAGGGGAGAGGGATTTTCTAGATGATGCTCTTTTTAAAAACCACGTATTTATTTTGAAATTATGTGTATAGGTGTCTCTGTATGGATATATGCACATAAGGGCATATGCAGAGGGGTGAAGAAAGCAAAAGGTGTCAGATCCCCAGAGTTGGAGTTATAAGCAGTCATGCCACCTGACATGGGTGCTAGAAACCAAACTCGGGTCCTCTGCAAGAGCAATAAATTTTGAGCCATCTCTCCAGCCTACCCCATATCTCCTAATAAATGATATTTCCAGGAAAGGAAAAGGTTTACCATGTGAAAGTTCCCATCTCATAGCAACACTGCATTTTCATAAAAGGTCTTAACCCATAGTAGAAGTTCTGATGACAGAAAAACATTTTACAACGTGTTTCCCTCTGATCAGGTTTCCATCATTTGAAAGAAGGTCAGAAGCTCTCCAGTCAAGGACCAGAGCCTGGAAGTGTCACTTTTTGGGGATTCCTGGGATTTAATAAAGCATATAGCATAATATATCCTTGTGTTTTCACAGAAACCATAGGGTACTGGCAAGGTCTCATAATTTTTAAGTATATCTTTGTAATCTATTGTGGAGACTGACTAGCTCTCATGCTGACCCCCTAGACTATGACCTTCCTTTTCTATAAACGTTTAGGGCATATGTGAGAAATTACAGTATGAACCCAATCCCAAAGCAGCATATGGCAATTGGGATGAATGACAGTGTGCTCCTTTCCAGCCTCCCATGTCACCTGTGATTGCCCTGGAACCACGTGGCTTAAGGGCTGTCCTTTTACCGTGGTAATTGGGACAGATATGGAGTGGCCATATCCTCTGTCCATCATCATCTCCTGTGCATGTTAGGCAGCAATGAGATGCTCATCACAGATAACGCATCTGAAATCACCCTTCCCCCACAGGGTGACAGCAACCACACAGTGACACCAGTCCTAAAGGTACTGAAATGAGTATGTTAACTAATAAGTTGTTTTGAAAGCTTTGGACAGAAAAATGGGTCTGTGGATCATGACCAATAAAGATAATGAGCATTTTCACTGTTAGATGACATTTTCAACTAAGTCAAACCCTCTGGCCAGTAAGAAAAGGGTTATAAGGGGAAAAAATCAAATAGTAAATCTGCTGAGAAGGCCCAATGGGTCCCTCAGATGTAACTCTTCCTCTTGTGTCTTAAATGACAGCAAAAAGCGAGGCGGAAACAGCAGACAGCTAATTTTTCTTCTAGATAATGTATAGTGGGATTGAATATCTTATCTATGCAACAATGATTGTCAAACTCTGCTATACATTCTTAGAGGAGGCCAAGAAACTTTGAAAGAATAAACATCTGCATTGGTCACTTAAGCAGAGTATATAAGAAGCCACTACCATTTTACAGAGGAGAGCACCGTGAGGCTCAGAAAGGGTGAATGGCTACTCAAGGTGAAGCAGTTCTCTAGAAGGAATGACAGGGGGCAACACTTTGCACTCTAACTTCTTGCCTGTCCTCACTACTCCAGCAAGGAGATCTCTATGGAGTTCACTGTCTCTGAGCTCAAGGCTGCTAGCCAGCTTGACAGTAAAGAGAGGATTATTTCCAAGTTGAAATAAATGGGTAGTGTTGCTTGAGGAGGTTGACTCTTCCTAGCCAGGAAGGTATTTGTATGAATTTAAGTAATCCCAAAAATCAATAGAAGATTCCTGTTTGCCAAGGGCTTATTGGGTCAACTGGTCTTCTGGAAGCCTGTACATGTAGACTATAACCTTGACTGAGGCCCACGTGAAGAAAGTGGTGTATGTGCCTGTCTTTAGACCATGCCTTGCTTCTGGTCCACTTCAGTAGTTTCTGGTCCTTATTTGAGCCGTAAGAAAGCTGCACAGCATGTAGCCCTAAAAGAGGGGAGGCCCCTTAGGCTCCAGGGACTTGAGCTCCTAACTGCAAATTTCCTTTCTCTCAAAAGAGCACTCTCTACCTTTTTTCTCAGCACAACCCTTGAAGTGCCCATGAGGAGGGAAAGTGATTCCCACCAGGAGTAAGCTATAGATATATTCGAAAATTGAGATTTTTGAATTGCAATTGGCATCTCTCAGTCAGTGCCTTTCAGACAGGGGCCATCTAAACTGCAAAGTGACATTTTTGTGTTCCTGAAGTGGCAGGGTCTACATGAAAAACCACGAGCAAGCAGTTTCTGAAACACAGGCTCAAAAAGCAAGGACACTAAACCTTGATGATCTTCCATGATTATTCCTTGAAAGAAAATAGCAAGGGACATTCTTGTTTCAAATTATTCTCCCTCCCAAACCTCTCTCCTTGAGCAATATCGTTCTTTATCCACATATACCAATATCTCTATGAGCAATATCGTTCTTTATCCACTGCAGGGAACTTTTTGTAAGCAAAATATCATTGAAAATCCTTACTTTCACATCCATTCACTCCTGACAAGAAAGGAAGCTGGATGAAGTTTGAGTGCCCAGCTGAGGAAATGAATGACCTCTGATTGATCTAATTTCCTGGTCTCTTTTTAGCCACATATGATTTCTATGGCATGGTTACTGCGATCTGCCTTTGTCTTCTGGCACCTGCGAGCCCTTCCTAATCACTAGTTAAGACCCACAGGTCATTTAAAATAAGAAGCATCTTCTCATTGCAGAACCAGAGACTTTCTGGATTCTAAGGCCTGGAAGGATTCTTTGTCCCCATGGGAGGGGGATTCCCAGCTGGGGCCCTAGAGGGAAGTCAGAACAATTTTCAGCCCTCTCCAGACAGGGTAACTCAATCGCTCATAGGTGTGCTGCTATAGCATTCTGTCCCTGCTGATCTCTGAAAGCCTGCACTTACTTCATATACTTCAAGTTGGACAAGTTCTTGGGAAGTGAGGGGGAACATCTAAAGGCAAAGGAGAAGTGAAGAATTGCAGGCAGGGGAGAAAATGCCAATAATTCTATCATCTTAATTGGGTGTTCTTGGTAAAATGGAGGCTGGTCTAGAAGTCTTTCTAGTACTAGAAAGTCAACAGCACAAGCCTGGGCTTGACTGGGTCTAGGTTTATGGTGGGATAGAATGCTGTTGATATCTAGCATCAACAGGATTGATTTTCCTTCTCTGGCATCCATTTTCTCATCTCTACCATGGGACTAGAAAAAAATCTTAATGTTGGAAGGTTCTAGGAGATAAAGGTAGAACACCTCACACAGCTCCTTGCATCATACATGTTCAATTACATAGTTTCAAACACTTGATGGTGCTCACCCATGCTAGGAGCTATGCCTCTATTCATGAAATCATTATAATTCCAAGACAGATATTAGATGTCATAACTGTTTTAGAGATAAGGAAACTAAAGACTGAAGTCACAGAGTCAGGGATCAAAATCTCTAAGACCTGAGCCATGTGTCATTCAGTCAGTAGTACAAGCTAAGATTAATCACAAAGGCCACAGTATAGAAATACGGTGAATTTCAAATACATTCATAACTGGGATAGAGAAAGAAGAGGTTACTAACTGACTTCTAGGCTTTCTATGTGTAATATTCCATATCTCTCATGGAGAAGTGGAATGAGGAAAAAGGTCAGTTTTGAACTTGTGAAATAAGTCTTTAAAAATAACTAATAGTTATAGTATATAGTATAATAACTATTATATTGTCAGTAACTACAGTTCTTTGTATATGGGACTTAAAGAGGGAAAAAAAGCCCATTTTCTATACCAGTTCATTCATTCATTCATAGATTCAACATTCATTCATTCATTTATCTTTTTTTTTGTTTATTTAAAATATCAGGAATTGAGCCTAGGTCTTTAGGCATGCAAGACAAATGTCTCACCACTGGGCTACAGTGCTGGCCCTCTAGGGCTCTATATTGGAGGAATCACTTGAAAACTATGTGGGGAAATGAGTGGATGATGTCACCATGAGACAGTCTCTTGTAAACCACGCTGCCCTCCACAGCATCATTCTCCTATGTTAGCCTCCTGAACACTGTGTTTTCAATCCCTTTCCAGGATATGTGCCTCAGGGCATCAATATTTAAGAGTTAAACAGAGAGAAACCATTAAAGAAGAACAAGTAGGAGTACTGAGTCAGTCAGGAAAAAGGAGGGTTTCACAATCCTTTTTTTTTTTTTGTAGCTTAAGGTTCAGTTAGGATGTAGAGGCTGGGTACTGGTTTCTAAAGGGTGAGAATGTGACTGGAAGAAAAGGAAAGATTTGATTGGTTAATTTGATAAAATTGCAGCTGGACATGATGAAGATGCTCTAATGTTCTATAGTACAGAATGGTAACTGACTGTAGTTAACAGTCATTTCTGGTATATTCCCAAACAGACAGAATACAGGAGCATGAATGTCCTCACAACAAAGAATGATTAAGGATGATGATGGGTATGCTAATGACCCCGACTGTCTCGTTTTATATCATCTATGCATAATATAACATCACAGCAGAGTCCACGACTATGTGTCACTGAATTAAATCTATGAAATGAAAAAAATAAATAAAACTTTGTCTTTCCACTGAAAGTAAGACTTCACCCCCACTGCTTACGTTTTTGGTATACCACACAGGAGTTTATAGTACAGTCTGGATGGATTGGTGCCATCCTGTCTCAGGAAATTACAGGATAAAGAAAAGCTAAATGGGACTATCCTCTGGCCTCTGACCATTCAGAGACCATCCCCACAGTCTCAAAGATTCCTCCATCACAGAGTTCTTGCAGACACTCCAGTAAAGAAGAGATGCTTCACTGTCTCAAAGTATTCCACTTGTACTCATACCACAATCACTTTTGTTGCTATGAGCCAGATTACAGTTATTTGTGTATTAGTTCAATCTCTTGCTAGAGCAAAGCTTTTTGATAGCAGGAGCCTTAACTACCACTTCTGTACCACCAGTCCATGGTAACAATTGTCCCAAACGAAGTGTTGAGTAAATGCTATTGACTTTAAATGAATTTTTTAGGGAAACCATAGTAGGTACATCCAAGATGGGCACCACCTTTGTTCTGGTTCTACCTCTTATTTAAGATATATACCTTATGTGACAGTATATGCACATGCTTACTGAGAAAAATAGCCAAAGCCAGTGGGAATTGAATGAGACTGGACATTGAAAATGCTCACAATATAGCACCTACGACTGGGCTAGCTATCATAGATCAGCTCTGCATCTTGAAAGATGGCTATATCTAAACCCCTCTGTGGGTGGTTTCTGAGATTTCCTGACTTCTCTAACTTTCCCACAGGTCCCTCACAGACCTAGGGTCTCAGTCCCCAATTATTCCTCCTGTTCCTGTCCTAGAGGATTTACAGTCTGACTGTGACAACTAATTTTGAGACTGTAATGCCTCCTGTCATCTTCCATAAATTTGACATAAATAAATCACAAAATACCCTTTTTATATCGCTTTTTATCTTGCCACGCTCCTTGTTTCTTTAGGAAACAGTTTTTATGGCAAATGCAGAGTGTAAATCCACCCGACAATAAAGCATGCCAAACAAGCGTGTCGAACAGGCACCTGAGAGGAAATTACCCACCATTCACAGAGCTCTATGCAATTATCAGCAGGAAGTTCTGGAGTGGGCCTGTTAAGCACACAGCACTGGGTCCCTTATGCTCAGTCTGCTTATCCCCCCAATATAAGCAATGTGGCCAAACAAAAGAAAGTTAGCATACACTGTTCCACATCTTCCCAGTTCCCTCCACTTGTGGCAACATGGAGCAGAGACTTTAAATAGCATCTCTCCTATTTGTTTCTTTGGAAATAACTTCTCTCCTAAAGTTGTGATGACCCATATGACTTCCCACATTTTGTATCTACGCTACCCAATATGGAAGCTACTGGTCCCATGTGGCTACTTATTGGGCACATTACACGTAGGTGGTGAGACAAAGAAACTATTTATAATAATAATTATTATTATTAGTGTTATTAATTATTACATTATGAATTTAAATGTGAATGGCCAAAGGGAGTAATAAGGAGATCATGGTACAGAATATTTAGAACCTTCTAGTTCTCATATCTGCCCCCACATATCTTTCACAGTAAATACTGGATGTCACACTAAGTACTCAACTGAGTGCCAAACCCATCCTCTCTGCTTTCATCTTAGCAATGACCCCATGGGTAGTTGTTTCTCCATCACTTGTTTGAAGTCGATGATTGAATTTAGTGGTAAGTCCATGGTGTCGAAGCTAATCTATAGTGGAACAGACACTTGAACCTGGATCTGTCTATCAAAGCCTAGCTTTTCCTGGAATAGTTTTCAGTACAAGCCCTTTGACTTGAGGTTAGTAGACCTGAACCACTGGAGCAAACATGAATGTTTTAGCCCATCACATGGGTTCTACATTCAGAGGAAAGTGTGTGCACTTTCAGAAAAAGCCAGATTTCCATCACACCCTATGGTGCAGGGTCACACACTTCTTAAAGTATCTATGTGTGACTATTAAAAAAAAATGTTGCTTCTGTCTATAGCTCAAGCATGTTGAGAGCAAATCTAAGAGTCATTTGAGAATGAATAAAAAACCAAAAGTGCTGTGAGGATGTTAAGTCCTTATTACTAAAGGAAATTCTGATGAATCTTACTGCACCCTATTTATTTCCTGCCTAAGTTGTCACAAAATCTATGTGCAATATCATTACCGACACCAATACTTACAGAACACCCCTAAAAACCTACACTTTGTGCAGCAAAATTAAAGGAACGTATCCTGTGGCCTTTTTGTAATATCAATGACAACCCACAACAGAAAACACACACCATTGCACTGATTATTAACATGTTAATTTCTACGTATTAGCTTTTGAAAATGATTCTGGGAACTACTTATTGAATTTTTAATTTGCAGATTATCGACCAAATTGGCTGCAATGGCTCTGAGCAACAAGACCTACATGTCAGCCAAACAGGTAAGCAGTTGCACGCAGACAACAGCCATTCACGTCTGAGGGGACTAGTCGGTCAACGCAGGAGTCAGTTCTCATTGGTTCTTGAGTACTAAAAGTCTAAGACAAAGCAGAGAATATTTTCCACAGCGGAAATGCACATGCAAGAATTCTTCCCTACAGAGTATTTTTAAAACGACATAAAGAGTCTGAACTTCCAGAGTCAACTTTATGTTTCATTATACAATCCTATCCTTGTTTTTTTAAATGTCCTTACCAATTCTTTGAGCATCTCATAAATATATGCTACATATTATGATCATATCCATCACTCCTCCCAATCTCTAGGGCCCTTACAACATATCTCCTCTCCCAAATTCATGTCTTATCTTTGTCGTTGTTGTTAACATCCCACTACATCCTATTGGTTCTTCCCATATGTCCATAGGTGTGAGGCTATTCACTGGACTATAGGCTACTTGTAAGTGGCCATAAACCCAAATAAAAACGATTCTCCTTCCCCAAGCCTCCATCAACTGCCAATAGCTTATCAACTAGAGATGAATCTTCATGAACCCCTCCCATAATACAAGGTGGGATTTTTATCTGGCTTAATATTATATAGATCTTATGCAGGGTACTGCAGCACGAAGGTAGCATTTCACAGCAGTCTCCTCAACTGTCCAGCTATTACATTATTACCATCCTCTCCCCTGCAATGTTTTCTATGCCTTAGGAGGAGTAGATTGATATAGATGTCTCTCTTTGAGCAGGCTTAGTCACTTATCCTTCTCACATTAACCAATTTAGGACTTCTGATCATGCTTTTTTTTTTCCTGCTTTCTTCTTTTGGTCTTCTCTCTCCCTGGCCCCTTTTCTTTGGATGATTTAATAAATAAGGCTCACCCTATCTCTGCTCCTGTGGAGCTCCTAGTACAGCTGAAGACTGTAAACACAGAAAGAGCTATGAGACAGCAGTGGGGAATACTGTGCTGGAGAAAGCATACAAGGACACATATTCCAGGGAGAGTACAGATGTTGAAAGGAATCTTTAAAAGAGAAAATGAAATAAGAGCAGAAGAAAGAGAGGAAGGGTGAAGAGAGAGATAGTTCCAGACCTGCTCTCTGCCCCCCCTATTTACCTGGAGGCAATGGATCTCTCCACAATAAGATCCTAGACTCTATCATTAGCAGAAACATCCAAATCCCATGAGTACCAGGAACTCACTGTGTGAGCTCACCCAAGTGAACAATGTTCCAAAGGCTCAGTCTCCAATTATGTGGAGTGGGAGTCATGAGAGGTGTTTTGTTTCAGAATGTGAGAATAAAATGAGTACTCTGTGCCTTAAAAAATGGTTCACAAATAAAAGAGATTGTGACCTTGTGATTATTATCATGATTGACTTTATTTCCATAAAACGAGTCTCTGGTCTCCTATCCCCCTTCCTTTGGATCACAGTACTGATTTCACCAAGTTCAACAAGCCTTTCAGATTGCCAAGTCCCTCCTCTTCCCAAACTTCTAGCACTCCTTCCCCTTCCTACCCATTCTCTTTCCATGCCATCTTATAATAGCAATATTCTTCTATATGCCTTCACTTCTACAACTAGATTCTAGCATCTCATTCCTACTAATAAATTCCATATTAGGGTAATACCTACAGGATCTTTGTACTTGTCCACAACTGTACTGCTTATCAACAGAGCCACTATGGTGATCTGCAGAATAACCCTCATCAGTTGTACAATATGGAAAGTTTCATTTTCCATGTAAGAAAGAACGCCATTCAGGTAGTACAGAAGTTGAGTGACTTGTCAAAAACACATAACTGCTTGAGGATTGAGCTGAGGCTAGAACTCAAGCCTTCAAACCACACAGTGCCAATGTCAGAGTTTTGATCAATGTCTGCCTAGGGTCTTAATTTAAAATAAAGCAAGAGGCTAGATTTTATTGGATGTTTACTCTATGTGCTTTTCTAAAGTATTCTTTTGTTTAAGTTAGCTTCATCAGGATCCCATGAATAGGAACTAGCACAAAAGATTTCATTATGGATAAGGAAACTGAGTCACAAAGATGTTACATTAACCTATTAAGTGAAACAGCTGTGACTCCCACCTGACCAACTTTCCAGCTCATATCCATACCACTCATCTTTGAGTTGTAATTTCTAAAACACTTTTTAGACACGTCCAGAAATAGAAATGAAAGTGCTTCAGTAAATACTTTTATATTAACATTTATAGCAGTTCAGTCAATCCTCGGAAGTATTAAGTTTGGAGATTTCGGTGGTTTCAACTGTTGGTATTCTTCCCAGGTTCCTACACTGATTTCAGCTACTCATGAATCAACAGCCCCTGATGTTCAGTTTCAGCTCTAGCCACCTATGGATGTTTTAATAGTTGAGTTATTTCTTATGCTAGGTTATCCATTGGTCCAGCTTACAGTAGAATTCTCAGACACACCTGCCACAAAGGCAGCTGCTGAACCACCAATTACAAGTCTCAGCAGGAGGCATCTTTCATACTACCTGCTCAAAATGTCCTACTCTGTCCTTTAATGTTGCCTAGAGAGTAAATTAGGTCTTTCCACTTACCTCTTTTCTATCTATCTATCTATCTATCTATCTATCTATCTATCTATCTATCTATCTATCTATCTTTCCTTCCTTCCTTCTTTCTTTCCTTCCTTCTTTCTTTCTTTCTTTCTTTCCTTCTTTCTTTCTTTCCTTCTGTCTTTCTTTCTGTCTTTCTCTCTGTCTCTCTTTCTTTCTTGCTTGCTTGCTTGCTTTTTCCATTGAGATAAGGAAATAACTTCCAACATTCCAAAGCAGACATAATAGAGATAGTCAATGACATAGATACATATGATTTTTACCTTGAGTACCCTATGGAACATTTAGAATATGACTGCCCCAGAGCTGCATTTGCTAAAAGCAATGTAGACTTACTAATACTGACTCTTCCTTGAGCTGTCCTTTGCTGCTGAAGCCAAGGATTCCTGCATAATTCTGCAGAGGACTAGAGTAAACACTGCAGCACAGCACATCCCCCCTCATCATAGCAGCAACCACTGGGTAGAATGAGAAGCCAAATGGCATCACAATGCTTCACCTGCTACTGCAAAGGGCTTAGAGGTTGCGGTATAAACTCCTTGGACTTTGCCAATGGTGCCAAGACTGAAGGAGTTAACAGGAGACCTGAAGTCCGATGAACCTTGCAGCTCTGAGCACATCCCTGCTATTTTGCCACATAGCAGAAAGCAAGCTGTTAGCCACATGTCCCAGTCTAGCCCCTCCAATTTTTCAAATCATGATTTATATGCTTGGCTGCCTGTGTCTAGAAGAGATATACGTGATAACAGAGGAGGCAGGTAATCATGGGGAAGTGCCACTTGGAGGCTTAGCACAATTAAAAACTAGAATTTGACCCTTCAAAAAAAGTGGTGGATTCAATACATGGATTCATATATCATGTTCTTTGCCTTGATCAATTAATGCTTATGAAGGTTTGCTGATCCTTACAAAAATATGTGACCTGTAGGCCAGGTCACCACCTAATGTGATTCCTTTCTACCTTGGTAGAAAAAATATCAAGGTAGTGTCCTTCTCCAGTTTCAATGACTTCTGGGTGAAGGTTAAAAGGATAATCCATGTTCCTGTCTTTCTTTCCATGTAAAAAAAATAATGTCTATTTCTATTTCGTAACACCCCTGTGATAATATCCCCTGGTCTGGTATTCAGTAAAGTACAACTACATCCTCTCTTAACATTTAAAGCACATGTTCCTGCTTACTTGGAGAATCAGATACACATCCCATAGTTTTCCAACAAGTAAAAGCGGTGTACTTAACAGAGCAGTGCAGTAGGCTTCAATCAAGACTTCTGATGACTAAAGTGGTATAGATGTAGTCTCTCTGTTCCATTTCTGTCCTTTCTCATGTGCATGTGCACATGGAGAGAGATATATGGATATACACTTACACATTATAGTATACATATATGTATAAGTTTTCTGACTATATTCTTAGATATGTAGGATATTATATGCAGAATGCTTAAAATGATCTTGGATGTGAGGTTTCATATAATATCCACATTCTATACAGCAACAATTCATGGCCTCTCTATGGTTGAGTATGTTTATAATTACCTATTTTGCTACTTGCTACAGGTTAATACACCTCTGCTAAGAAAGGGTCCAAAACAGAATGTTCTTGTCACATGATGAAGACAGAACCCTAGCCCTGGATGTCAGGCTTCTAACTTCATTTGTTGAATTTTCTTTTAGTTTTTTTTTTTAAACACAAAGTGGTACTTTTAAACTAAAACTAAACACAGAATCTATCATCTAGAGAAGCATCCATACTTGTAAACAGCATTCTGTGACTAGCCCTTGCTCATTCCAGTCACACTAGTTAATCAGGTTGAAAAAGAGGAAGTTTACTATCCTCAAACCCAACCGAGAAAGACAGGCACAGACATTTAAAGTAAGGAAAATGTGAACCATAAAGCCTCTGAGGTGGCGCACAGGAGTAATGAAAATGGAAGAAGTTAAACACAATCAGGTTTAAAGAGATAATGATAAAAATGAAAATGTGAGAGCTCTTGCCAGCAGCATAAACCTAGACTGGGAAGAGGAATTCAATATTTCCTGCAAATAAACATTGGTTTCTAAAATTAGAAAGCACAGATGTGCAAGACAGAAAGATACAAAGAATCCTCAGTCCAGAAAGACAAAGCAGAAGTTGGTATCACAGATGAGGCACGACCACCCCTTAGGTAAGCACAGGGTACTAAACCGGTACACCATGATCCAGCACATCCTTCATGGACTACACACCTTCCCCCTTTCCAAGCACAACCTGCACTGAGCATTCGTGGCACAACACTGTGCTATTATGGCTTCAGGTATGTTCCAAAGAATCACAGCCTTGTGAAGTGTTTATTATAAAACAAAACTACTGTGCTGGACTGTATCCCTTTCTTAGACATTCACAACACTCATTAATATCCTGAAGACCCTAAAAAGTCCTGAACTAAATTGTTTTTTCTTTCTTTCTTTAATCAGTAGTTCCCAAATTTAACAAAGTCTAGACACCATTTGCCCATGTCATGATCTGGCCATTGTGCTCCAAAAAAACATAAAGTACTATTACAATCCTACTGAGAGTCTTTTGAAAGACAAGTTTTCTATACATAAGGCAAGATGCCCTACAATGAGGTCCCTCCGAGGAAACTCCCCATTCTTTAACCTGGGACTTGCTCTTTGTGGCCAGGAAGTCAACTTGAAGATGCTGATTAAGTAAAGAGTAACTGCATTAGATCAAAATGAGACAAGTCCTTCTGCCACAGATTTCTTGGCTCACAGTGGGGGATTGAAAACATCCCTCTTGCTTCCTCCTTCTCTCTTCCTACTCTGCATTTTTTTTTTATCACTGACAAGTGTGCACAGAAAGGACAATCCTGCATATGAAGAGGGAAAAAAAGATTTAGAGTAAGTACCTTCTTTTGAGGACTGCAGCCTTAGCAAAAATGTCACACATTAGCTACAGTATCAGGTTCTCAATTCTTCCCTGTTTTCCTCAGGTGCCTGCCCTTGGCTCTCCAAAGGCTTTCAAACTTTATTTTCCTTTCTCTGATTGTGCTGGTATAAAGATGGAATTGTAAAGGAAATGCATCATAAAATTTATATTTGGGCAGTCTTATCAGCATTGGACATGCACAATCTTCCCTTGCAAAGTTTTTGCTCTGAAATTGCACACAAATTTGTTTCTTAAAAAAAGGAAGGGAAACCCTCTATGTTTCCATGGTGTTTGATGTCTATTTATATGTTTTTTAAAGATAAAGCGTTTATTTCTATGCATGATTTGAATTTTCTGCATCTCTTCTCCTTGCCTTAACGGAAGTGAATTCTTATTGCATAGCCAAATTTCACACTCAATTTATTCTGCAAAGTAACTCCCTTCCTCCAGATGGGACCATAAACCAGTAGGAAAAAAAGGATTTTTTTAAGTGTTCTTAATTGAATATATAGGATGTACTTCTGAAATGAAATCAACAGCTCAAGGGAAAACACAGAACAACATTGGCAGAGGACACTAACATTCATAAAACAAAGCGAATTTGCTGGTGCCAGTGTGCATTGGTAATCCCTGAGAGGTACCACCACAGACTACAGAAAGGACCAACATACAGTGGAGATATAGAGGGGGAAAGACTGACTTGAGAAATAAATGATATTTTCCAGCTAATTTGAAGGCTATTGGAAATAAAAAATGAATAAATAAATAAAAAGGACTTCTAATGGCCTGGCAGAATAAAAAGGGAAAAATAGCATAGATAATAAGTACAAGTGATGGGTGGATTGGGAGGTAAGTTACATCAGGTCCACTATCTACTGAGGAGCCAACAATAACATACCAAGAGCAAAAACTGTTCTCTGCTTGGGAATGCATGAATGTGTTTTCAACACTGTATGGCAGCAGAACAAATATCCTCAGGGGATTCAAAATAATACTAATAAGAGCAGTAATATCTCCATGGCATAGTAGTGGTTGAATTGCTACACAGGAAAACTATGCTAACCCTTTGCAAGTATTGTCTGTGATCTTGGAGGCCAAAGCCTTATCTGTCGTGTTTATATTCATTAAATGTCCTGACTGCTTTTTACATTAACCAAACACTGACTTAATATGATGACCACTTTTTTCCATCCTACATAGAAGAAAACTGAGTCTCTGTTTTGAAGTGATAAGGAAACTATACAGTAAGTCATTTCCCAGCCTTCTTTGCATCCCACCCTGTGTCTATATATTGCCCCAAATTAGACAACTGTGGGACCACAGAATTACAATTAGGAGCCAAGAATATGGACACAGGGAAAGCCAACAAGGTGGGAAAAGTATGATTGTAATGCAAAAAAAAATCCACTTGCAGTGTTGGGTACATTCTGAACTGTAAACTGTCTTAACCACTTAGGTGACCTCAGTTTCTTTATCCACAAAAGTCAGGCACTGAAATCTATTTACATAATTGTGAAAATTTGGGACTATGTAGACAATATGCTATTTACACATTCAAACCTGGTAAAAAACTATTTATGATATGAAATGATATTAACAACCTCAGTTGCCTAGAGGATGTTATCTGACATTTCATTGCATGTCCGTATGAAAATAAGAATTATGTGAGACCTTATCCTCTTCATTATTTTAAGTGGTACTTTAAACTATAGGCTTCCTGCTTATAAATGGCTGAATATGAATTTGAACTCAGGAAGTCTGTTTCTAGCATATAAGCTATTGACTTGTTTCCTTCTTAGAGTAGCACAGCGTAGCTTAGTTCTGGAAAATACCAAAAGCCTATGTAATTTAATTTATAACTGATGGCTGTCTTTGTCTTCATGGCTAAGGTGTCCTTCCTTGACTTATCTGAGAGGGGAAGCTGTTACCTTTCTGTGATGTTCAGCCACAGGACTGCTTCCTGGGCCTATGGACTGAACCCCTTAGCATGTTCAACATCTCTTCTAGTCACTTCTGTCTCTGAGTGTGATGAACCCACTGTAATATAGAATTTCAAATCAAATCACTTCTGTCCTATAAAGAGAAGACTAGGTTTCCATAAAACTTTCCATTATAAAAAAACAACCAGATTACTAAACAGAACCTCAAAGAAGCCATTCGCCTTCACATGAGGTTATAATATAATATTAAAATACCTAAAAAGCTTATTACTTTGGGCAGAATAAATTAAAACAAAGAAAAGCAAACCATTTCTCACTCTGATTCAAGTCCTGTGTTGATCACCTCTGAATAGCCCTACTTTGAAGGCTAACATGATACATATTTGCAAATAACTTATAAGTAAAATGTAAATGTTCTTGGAAATGGTTCTATGGTAGAAGCCACTGGGTAGATCTGCATCGCAAGTTATGCTACCTTGCCTTCTGTTTCCACATAAAGTGGGAGTCATTCTGCTATACAAAGACTACTAGTACACTGTGCAACAGGAGCAGACAAGCACATCAGAATGACAGCAGTCCCAGTGGGCACTGGTAGAAGGGCCATTCAGATATGATGGACTCATTTAGCACCCCACCCCAGCCTTGAAGCATCCAATTTGCATCTCTCTCCGCTTACCAGCTAGAGAAAAGACCTCAGTCTTACACTGAACCCACTTCAATGTGGCAGGGGAGAGCTATCTGAAAGGAAATAATGTATTCTCTAGTAAAATTCTTGCCTGTGAAGGTTCCCTAGTCATCTTTCTCTATTCAGTTTGAGTTTACTGGCTGAAGACTACTTTAATTCACTTTGTAACAGAACAGTTAGATTATGCCCCATTTATTATAAACATTTGGTTTGCACAGAAAATTTGATATATTTTATTAATCTATCTCATGGACTTTCTAAAAGTGCGATGAATGAGTTACATAAAATGTCATTCTGTAGACACTTTAGGTGGTTGGGCAATTAACATGTCCAGCCTCAGCTGCATATGTACGTCTCGATCGAAGGCTGTTTTCTGATGCGGATCCCTCTTGCCTACACCATCTACAGAATTATAAAACACATGATAAATCCCAGCTTTGGGGAGTGTTCTATAAGGTTATAACCTTCTTTGATAAACTCAGATCAGCAATAAAAACTATGCTAGATTAATGAAAACACATCAGAAAAGCACCATGCCATTTCATTTCTAGAGAATTACAGCTGTGAAACATTCAAACAACATTCAGAGTAAATGGGGCAGGCTTTTTAGAAGGATATTTTATTTAAAGTGACTGAGGAAAAGGAAGAAGAAGAAGAAGAAGAAGAAGAAGAAGAAGAAGAAGAAGAAGAAGAAGAAGAAGAAGAAGAAGGAAAGAAAGAAAGAAAGAAAGAAAGAAAGAAAGAAAGAAAGAAAGAAAGAAAGAAAGAAAGAAAGAGAAAAAGAGAAAAAGAAAAAGAAAAAATACCCACAGGATGGTGTGTTCATCCTATCGCATTCAGAAAGCTTCGGAGAGAACAAATAAACAAAATGTGTTCTTCACCAATGAGCAAGACTTCTTCAATTATAAAAGAATAAAGTGATAATAGAATTGAAGAGACAAAGAACTGGCAGAATACTGGGCTTCCCACCTGCTGTGTGCTTAGGAGTGAAGCAAGCCAAGCCCTCTCACATACAGAAGGAGACAGGAAGAAAAGGAAAAAAACTCCGAAAACAGGAGATGATAAACAAATTGTACATTTTCCTATACCTGGCTCACATTGCATCTGGAGGAAAACTTTGAATCTAAAAGTGGTTGAAATTAGGGAGGTAGGAAGAACCCCTATTTGTGTGTAATTGTTGAAGAACACTAGAAACAACTCTCCTTTTTTAGGAGATAAAATTCATATTCAGATGTTGACCTTTTGCGATGCACTATGAAGCCATTAATAAAATTTTATTTTAACACCAACATGCCCCAAAATGCTCTGAAACATCAACTGTAAAGGATACGCTCTCCAGTATTCTTTATTATAAATGTTGCACAGACAAAGGCTGAAACCGAAAATCAATTTTTAATATATTTTGACCCACCACAGGGCATGAGAAACATTAATGGTTTCTGCATCTACATGGTTACAATTATTAGCATTGCCATTTTAAGGTGGTATGGTGTACATACATAGGCTTGGCTTACAACTGGGGGGCTATGAGTGCTCTCGTGACCATTTTCTGGATGCCAGCTAATAAGCAATAGTCCAGGAGCTTAAGAATCATGCCAGTACTTGCTTTACCCATCCAGCATCCTGATATTTGCACAATCACTTATCAGAAGACAGTAGAACAACTTAAAACTTAATGATCCCAATTCACAACCCTGTAGGGGGAATGAGAAACTTCTGTAAACCTATTGAGAGATGTTTCTGTGGGTCTTTGCTACCCAAGAGGGGAAAAGGCCATGCATAGAGTTTTGTGTTTCTTCTGTTCAGATCATATCATGCTATTATTTGGTAGTTCAGCATTCAACAGCATTTCCAGGACATCACCTCCTTTTACCTTGCCATAGCATCCTATCTCTCTAGAATGCCCAAACCTTCTCTGGGTGTCCCTATTGGGTTATTAATTGGGATACATGGCTATCTCCTAGGCAAGGGTGGATACAGAATCCACTGGTTACCAAAGATAGTTCTAGCAATGCCAACTCTCAGCTCTTCAGATGGCTTTGTTCCTGTTCTGCTGAGAACTTTTTTCTGCCATTTCCTTCTTATCTGACAATTATCCCAGAGCTTATCTTGGTTCCCTTGATTAATTTAGCCAGCATCAGTTCCTGTGGCTTAATTCAAACTGCTAGCCAACAAGAAGGAGAATTAGCAGCTTGGTCTTTATGTTCCTCCAAACTCATATTTAGGAATATCATCTACCTACTTAGGTCATCCTTAGTTCCCTCCCTATGGCTTGGAAAACCCCATTTCTCCACAAGACACTTGAGGCTCTGGTCATTGGATTTAATTTTGTATATAGCCAACCTCCTTCCCAAAACACCATATATACCACAAACACACAAGTCAAGAACCTGCATCCTCTGGATATCATTTTATCACACTTCTGCCATACAAACAAGAAAATAAACAGCTTCACATATGTTCAGTTTCCTTTTGCGCTTGCACAGTAACATAAAATATCAGAGCCAACCATGGAAGAAGAAGACAGAGAAACCACTGCTGAGACATTCCCCTCTAGGTCTCATCTGGAAGCTACTGGGACCAACTGAGCACAGGAGGGAAACTAGGAATAGGTAAAAGAACTGGTCCTGGAGGGCAGAATTAGCAACACTAATTACAGAGAGGAGTAAGGGTGAGGCAGAGGGTTTCAAAGAGAGAAAAAGCACAGGTTGAAAACCCACCAAGGACCGCAGTAGCCAAGGTCCTAGTACCCATTGTATGCAGAAGTATTGGAAAATTGTGAGGCTTCTCCATGTGCATTATTTTTAAATGCTATCAGCATCTCATGTTGATAAGCAGTTCTGTTTTCCTTCATTTGGATTTGTTTGACCACAAAGAGGCTGGCAGCAGACTCTAGAGCAGTTTTCTTTGAGGACATAAAGAAATGGGAAACTGGGAAGATGATGAGCCAATGAGGAAAAGAAGGCCAGGGTTTGGACAAGAGTAACTGAACTTAAAAAAAAATGAATAAAATAGAAAAATCAGAAGAGGTGGGGGCAAAACTATTGGATCAAGACAAGGGCCAGAATTCACCAAGAAAAGAGTAAGATGTTTTGACACACCAAGAAAATGTTTTTTTTTCATCTCATTTATTCCCAAATTTTAAAAGCACACATGCTGCTACCCACAAATATCCACAGATATCACTGAGACACTTACAAGAATATTACTATTTACCCTGAAAATTAACCTTTATACTAGGCAGGAAACAGACTGTGATGCTCTAAGAAATGCCCAAAACAATAATAGCTTAAATCAGTAGTTCTGAGCCTGTGGGTCATGAGCCCCACATATCACATATGCTCCATATAAGATATTTATACTACAATTCAAAACACTAGCAAAATACAGTAATGAAGAAGCAACAAAATAATTTTATGGTTGGATGTCACCACAACATGAGGAACCGCATTAAAGGGTCTCAGCACTGGGAAGGTTGAGAACCACTGGTTTAAATCAAAGAAAACTTTGATTCCCGTAGCCATTCAAATAACACACATTCTAGTCTGGGCATTAATTCTGTATCATATGCTCAGCCCAAACTATGCTAGGTTTTCACATGCCATTAGTACACAGCTTCCAACTCCTGTTCTGAAGGCACTCTAGGAAACACCCTGACTCCATTCTGATCAGTGGAAAGAATCAGGATATGACAATGCTCCTTCCTTTGCAGACTATACATGTTGTAGGTTCTATTGGTAACACATCATGTGGTGTTAGCATTTGTTGAAAAAAGACTCAAAAAGCAATGATTGACTATTATCCCAGACATTGACATGTTTATATCAAGTGTCTTGTAAAACTTCCTGTCCCTTGATCAGGCTGGCCTCCAGGCTCTGTAATAGACAGAAAGGCAACATTAAAAAAAAAACCAACAACAACAACAAAAAAAAAAACCAAAACAAAACAAAAAAAAAATTACATCCTTGGAAACAGTGGGAAGGAAAACTATTAATAAAAGAGACCAGTATTATTTGTCTTAAGTACAAAAATACCTCCTATAGGAACAAGTCAGAAGCTCATTAATAAAGAGTCCACACTGTTCTGTTCAAGGTTCTCAATTGGAAACGTTTGACCACCTCAATCGGGTTCCCAGTCACTGCTGCTGAAAGTTGTAAATGCCCAGTAGGATGATGTTTTACTGCCCATTTGCTATTTATATTTATTCCTTATTTTGTCTGCTATACTCTTCATTAACTCATTCATTCAAAATCCAAAATGCAGCTATCATAAATCATTTTCAAATAGAACACTGAATGAGGAAGTTGAAAAAGAGTCACATTCCAGCAACTAGAAGGGTTAGATTGTCATTTATCACTGTAAGAAAGAGAGGGAACCATAGTCTCTAAGTCATTCAACTACCTTAAATCAAAGAGGCAGGGGAAGACCCTGAGATACAACATTTTCAGCAGCCTGAAAACAGAAGGGAGCCGGGAAGAACCCAGCTCCATTGCTGACCAGCTGCGTAACTTAAATCAAATTATCTCCCTTAGTTGTCACCGTCCTCATATATAGAAGAGGATAAAAGTCATTCCACATAAAGGAGAATTGTGAGAATTGTTAGGATTGTAGAAAGCACTTGGCTCACAAAGTGGCAGTTGACAAATGACAGCAATTAATAATTTATTAAGATTATTATCTTTAATAAGGATTGGCCAACTATAGCCCATGGGTCCAATTTGGCCCACCACATGTTTTTTGTTAATAAAGTTTTACTGGAACATAGCCATGTCTATTTGTTCATATATGGCCTGCATTTGCATTTGTACAAGGATGGCCGAGCTGGGAAGCTGTAACAGAAATGATATATGTAGAAAAATCTAAAATATTTACTATCTTCTCTGGTCCTTACAGGAAAATGTTTACTGAGTCCTGGCCCATAAAATCAAACAAATCTTTTTTATTCTACAAAAATACATTGTTTCCCTGGGTTGCAATGTAGATCCATTGTACATATTTTGTACATTAATGTAATATAAAAGAGAAAAATGTTGGAAAATATTGAGGACAGTGTCAAGTGCACAGTATACACTCTGCAACTCCCAGTCTCATTCTGTCCCCTTGACGTACAGTCACCATTGGCCCTATGAGAACAGCACCACCTGCATGTCAAATGACACAAGACAAAGCTAAACCTTGTATTTGGACATGATGTGTATCAATGTTAGACTCGATCATTGGTATAATCCCCAGAGCTCTGAAGCTTGATGTGACTATCTGAAGTATGGGGAAGAAAAATAAGGTCCACGTACACATGATGAGAATTTAGTTATGTAAGTGTGCCTGAAGTTTTGAATAGGAAGGTATGAAATCAAAGTCAAGAATATTGATAAATATAGATTATAAAAATGTGAAACGATGTCTGGCCAACTAAAATGTTCAATAAAGGAACAAAGGAGAAGAAAGAAAGAAAGCAAGTAAATGAAGAGAGGTATTTTTCAATGGCCTTCTACTACTTTTCCAAGGAAGAAAAAAATTATTGACTATCTATCTGTAGCCCACCACACATAATCAGCCTTCCTCATTTTTCTCTCACCAATTGTATTACTCCTCTAGAAACTTCTGTGAACTGCCTCTCCCTCTTAACATCATGATCCTTTAAGTGTCACTTTTCTGTATATCTGAGTTTCCCTGACCTTTTGTGACTGTGTATTTTCTCTGATAAAACTATATTAGCAATCGATTGTATGGATGCTTAGTCACTTACAAGCCATACATAATGATATACATAGGTGAAATGTGCATGTTCTTCTCTTAAACTACTCAAATAAATAACGAAACTTTAGGTAAAATTTACCATGAAGTTCATTTTTAATATTCCCCACAGCCCTTGGCCAGCACACCTGGATTTCTCTCTGTAACCTTCACTCTTCCTCCTTTTATATCAGGCCTCTTCTGGAAGATCACTTCCTTCAGGGAACCCTTTCTGCACCATGAGGAGGACCCTCTCTTTCATGCCTTTGTAGTTTTTTACAGTTCTCTGACATGATACTTATTATAGTTAAAACTTTGTTCGACTCAAAATCTCTTATCTTCTATCCAATGCACCTCGTCACCAAGGCTAACAACCATTTCAATGTCAATTTCAGCCTCTAATAAAGGAAAGTATCACATCAGCTCTTGCTAGTAGCCTGTATCCTCATTGATGCTTTGGTGCATTGTAGATAATAGTAGCTATAAATTAGTTAAATGGATATAGAAATTATTAAATTAAAGAAGAGATTTTAAAGTATTAAAATATTATTACTGAAAATAAGACATGTCTTATCAAGAGGTTGCTAGTGAGAGAAATTCAGGTGAACTATAATGATGAAGATGAAGTCACTTTCATTTCTGAAAAAGCATCTCCTAAGAACTACTGCACTAGATTCACCAAGTAACTTTTCAGTAGATTAGTTATGGCTTTTTAATCCCCATTTTGCAGAGAAGGAAACTAAGATTCGCAGAATTGGAATAATAATATGAAAGCCACACAGCTGATTGGTAGCTAAAATATGAACCAAAACCTCTATCTTCCAGCCCACAGTCCACAATGGCCATTATCAGGCAGGGCCAGCTGAGTGAGCTTTTAACACTGGAAATTCTTGATACATTTAGTAAGATATGGTTCTGAGTTGTCAGAAGAACAATAGCAATAAAGCCAGATAGCAAAGATGAACATCTGAGAGTAGAGAGAAGACAGAAAAGGAGATAGGTAAAGCCTGGGAGTAGGACCAAGAAAGATCACAAGGATGTGAGGAAGGATCAAGAACAGAGGCTGGGAGATGAGCCACTAACAGCCGTCAAGTCCATTGATGTTACCACATAAGGAGTAGGAAAACAACTGTGTTTTACCATCAAAGATGGCCAATAAATGGGAAATTGTGTTTGTTCACTTATATAAGAATACGCTCCGCTCATGACACAGGTATCAAGTAAGCAAAAAGGTTATTGGATATCAGAAATCACTTTATGTTTCTTGTCATCCAAGACTTCTGGGTGATAAAGGCTCACCCAACAAAAACAGCATGTCTTTTCTGATGCCAAGGCAGGGAGAGCGAGCCACATTTTCTTGGGTCCTATAGAACAACTGTGATTATCTTGTTTACAGGATAGGAAAGGCCTTAACAATTAGACCCATCCTACAATTTCTCTTGCTTACTACTGCTGAACTGTAGGCAATGACTACAGTTTAAGGAAGAAATATTTTGACTAAAGAGAAAAAGGCATATTTGGTTAGGTGTGATACTTTTTGTAATTACTTGTCAAAGTGAGGAGTATATTTAAATGTGCAAATGGACAGGAATGGAACCATACACAGATCATGACTCTTAGTACAAGGATAGAGGAAGTGCAATTCATTCTAATTTTATCTAGAAATTAATGAAAAATGACTTTGTCAGCCAATGGTGCAGTTTCTGGGAAGTAGCGAGCAGGACCTAGTGGAGGGAATTAGAACATTGAATACATGCACTTTGCAAGGATATTTAACCCCACCTTTCCCTTTTATTTCTGAGACACATGAAGTGAGAAGAACCCCTGCTATGTACTCCTACCAAAAGTAATGGTATGGACTGAAACCTCCAAAATAATGAGCCAAACCAAACCTTTCTTCCTTTAGAAAATTGCTTGCATCCAGTATTCTGTCACAGTAAGGAAAAAGTAACTAGTATGATATAAAATGTTTATTTTGTAACACATATACCACAATCAGACCAACAGCATATCTTACATCACATCCCAACCAAGTTTTAAGTAAGAAAATGATGAAGCAATATGGTAACCTCACTTGAAAAACAGTAGTCAAAAAATAAGAAAACCTGCCCTTCAGCCCTAACCCTAAAGTAATCCTTGGTGGCTAGTCATAGGACCTTGGAGCATACCCTTCATCTCTTTAGACTTCGTCTCCCTCACCATTAATAGGGGAGGCCATGGTGAATTACGCTCTATAACTTTAAAACTGTCTAGACTGGTGTCAAATCGTGAAGTCATTAAAGGTAAGATATATATTGAAGGCCTCTTTTATGTTAACAGAAAACTAAAATTTTTTTTAGTTAAACATTTGGAAACTGAAGTACACACTGGGATACATCTGAATATCAATTCAAATGCCTTAAGGCAGCATTTTAAAAGTCTTTAAAATATTTACATGCACTTAATAGAAATAATCTTTGCAGAAAAGAGAATTCTCCATACTTAGGTTCATGGCATTTGTTACCAATTAAACGTAGGTGTAACTATATGATGATTGAAGTTCTTGAATTAAAGTGACTTGTATGTGAGTCCAGGTAACACTGAGATAAAGGCAATATCATTTTTTGCAAGACAATGGAGTTCTTAAACAGTGAACATAGCATTAGGTGGCTTCTAAAAACCCAAAGAATTAAAATAACGATTTCCCTGACATGATATACCCATTGGCACAATAATCATGACAGTGTTGTGGAAAAATCAAATATTCTCTGCTCGGATTAAAGATCTGATCCATTACATAGAACCCATATATGGCATCATTATTGGGGCTTAAGACCTGTGGCTAGATCATAGGCCCTAGAGGAGGGCATATTATTATTGTTCTGCTAAATGGACATAGTATTAAAATGACTCCTGGTGACTTTGCTATATGTATAAATTTGTATATCTCTCAACTCTCATCACAAAGTCTTCTTTCAGTAGGTGACTATTAACACCGACACAAGTGACTACTTAATGTGCAGAGAATGAGAGACTCCAGAGTGCTCATACCTAAATGGGACATCTATATCACATACATGCCTCCACCTACCCTGCTCAAGGACTATTGTAGAAGAGGGAAGTGAAAGACAGGGGAGCCAGAAGGCATTGATGACTATAATCAAATAGTCTTTTCTGGACACAACAGAGAAGTTACACATGTGAACTAAAAGTGGTTGCACAAAACCAGAATAAAAGCTCAAGTCAGAATAAACTAGAGCATGATGGGAGCTGAATCCCACCTCTGGCTAAAGAACTGTGACAACTGATGAATAGGGATTAGGAGAAGGAACGATGCTCTTCTCTAAGGGCGTGACACCCAGTATATCCACCATGTTCCAGCACAGGCCCCATGCCAGAAAGTATTTGGGTTTACAAAAGAAGAGACAAAACCCAAGGGTGGGTGGGTATGGATATGAGAGTGATCTGGGATGAGTTTTGGGAAAGAGAGATGTTGCCATTGAAGACCACCCTTATTCCATAGTGATGAGTATGATCAAAATACATCATAGAGCACTCTCAAAGAGTTAATACATTTTAAGAAAAATTCAGAGAAATTGAATCTTCCTTGCAGGATAGGCACCATCCTGAGGGATAAAACTCGTGGAAACTCAGACTATTCCAAGCATTGGATATAAATGACTTGTTTCACTTTCAAAATGACAGTTGGTAGTGGCAGCTACATTTTGTAGATGAGGAAGTTGAGGCTGAAAAGAAAAATGTCAATTTTGCCTGTGTCATATAATCTAGTACCCAGCGGTAACAGGATTCAAACTAAAATACGTGGGTCCGTGCCATTTATAGATGTTCTGCCCCACATTAGATGACTTAACAATGCTGCATTTCTTAGCTTTCATTTCAAAATAAATTACAAATTCAAGGAGACAATAACAAATAAACAAAAGGCATATCAAACATCAGGAATGTTATTTCTCTGTGTTAGTTTCACATTCTCTCCTGTAATGTAGAAGGAACAGGGGTGGAATAGTGTCTCATGATTCATTTTAGTGCCTGGAAAAAGAACACAGAAGCAGTGAAGCTGAACCCTGAGACACCAAGGCTTATTTTCAGGTATGAATTCACAAAAGACATGTTAGGGTGTGGTATGATATCTGGTGTTTGCAAAATGAGAGCTCTTGCAGAGAAGATTGGAAGACATAATAGGCTGGAGGAACAGAATTACAAAAATCATCTAATGAGGACAGGGCTGAGATTGTTGACTATGTCCACATCTTCCTGTCACAGGTAGGTCTGCATTTCAGCCACAGACAACAGACAAACCCTTCTAAATCTAAACAACTGCAGAAAGTGATACTACTGCAGTGGAATGTCTTCTGCTAGACTGCCATCTTTGCTGACTGACTGAAACTCACATAGGTACTCTTCCCTCACCATGGTGCCCTCCTAAAACCATGTTTGCCTTCCAGAACTACCTTTGGTTTCCTAAGACCATGCTAATTCTGTCTCTGTGTCTGAGTGGGTACTGGCTTCTATGATGCTCCCATACACATACCAGATATCTGTACCTCTTCCCTACCTTACAAGTCTATGCATTGCTGTCCTATACACCATGCACATGCTAAGCAAAATGTTTGTATATTCCCATAGACTCTCATCATCTCTACCTTCTAACACAGACCTTCCATGTTAACAACCACTTTTTTAGTTTTCTACAGTTCACTAAGTCTCATCAGGACAGGGTTTCAATTTATCCTGTGGACTCTACAGTGTCCTACTCTCTACTGGCACATTGTAGATGAACATCTCCAATATTATTAGAAATGCCCACATTCATAAACTATTTTCCAATGATCAAAACACAGAGAAAATTTGTTAGAAATCAAGTATGCATATTATGTATAATCACCAAATAGTATACACAAGTTTACTGTCTTATAAACACAACATATAATATGCATATAATTAATATGTATTATACATATGTTTTAGATGTATATTTTATACTTATATACACATACATATATATTTCTGTTTAGATGCCAAGGTATTTTATAAATATTACATAAACTTATGTTAACATAATATACAATAGTTAAATATAAAAGTACTTATTAATACATAAATAAGATAGATGTATGTTTAGACATGTATACACACACACACACACACACACACACGTACTTTTCCATGACCACTAGGGGACTAGGCCTTGCATTTGAATATTTCCTGATTCAAACACATTTACACAAGGAAGCCAGGTTGGAAAAGTTGCCTTAAAGAATTTACATATTCAACAGTGATTCTCTTGTCCCCATTGTTACAAGATCTAGCACCTACTAAAGTTTCAAATAAATGACATTAGAATTTGGGGGACAGTTCTTTCAATCAAGTGTATTTCAACCCTCCCTTAACATAGTTTCTTGTCAGGAAGTAGTGATTTCTCTAGCAGTTGAGGGCCTCCTGACTATCCAGTCAGGTTGTTTTAAATGTGAGCTTTGTCTTTATAACTAAGCTTCCCCATTTGGGTTCCAAGCTAGGGATGCATGGTACCATACATTGGGGCTTACATTTAAACCCATGTTCAAAGTACTTTTCTATGTGACTCCTTCTTACGGACATCAAAATTCTCTGTGGAAACCTGTGTGACAGGAAGAGAAAGAGGCAAGAAAATACAATACACTTACTGTGGTTCACAGGAGTAGAGAAATGTAAATGTGAAGACTTTGTATCTACTGATGGTCCCATGAGCTCCGTGGGAACAGAGAGGCTGTCTCTTCCTTCCTTCACCTTTTGCCCCCTAAGTATGGTAGATACTCAATACACATTGACTGAATTAAATAAGGAATATATTGAGGAAGCAATTAACACACATGGAAGCTTTCTGTAGCAATAGGGTCTGGGCTCTGATTTCTTGGTTCCCACAATATGAATTCACTGATAAATGAAGACCATTACTCTCAGGCTATTCCTCAACAGTGTTAAAACTGACTTAAAAGAAAATAATTTAATTATTTAAAACTGACAACTAGTAAATTTATCATCACCTTAAAAAGCAAAAGGTGGACTCTGTGGTTAAGATCACTGACTGCTCTTCCGGAGGTCCTGAGATCAAATCCCAGCAACCACATGGTGGCTCACAACCATCTGTAATGGGATCTGATACCCTCTTCTGGTGTGTCTGAAGACAGCAACAATGTACTCATATATATAAAATAAATGAAATCTTTTAAAAAAAGCAAAAGGTAAGCCATATTATTTTATTAGTCTCTTTAAACACTATTTATACAAGTATCACTAACTTCATACTTACATAGATAGACATCAAAGAATACCAGAAGTAGTATTATATGTACACAAAACAATTCAAGATTTGTACTTGCATCACTACATATGGTCTGATATATAGATATAGATATAGATATAGATAGATAGAGAGAGAGATATAAATGTTTTCTTGACTCCTACATGTATGTATATATTTATTGTATGAATACCTATTGCAAGGATTAAAGTAAAAGAGACTCAGATCTTTTGGAAACTTTTTAGACATTCTAAAGGCCAAGCAGTTCAGCCCACAGTAAGTTCTGTCCTGTTAGTGCTCTGTTCTTCAAGTAGTGCTTGATGTCACATATGTGTTGTGTAGTGCCTCCTGGTCTCACTGCACCAAGTAGAAATGCACCCTGGACTGTACTAAGTGAAGCTAATACATATTCACATAGATCATTTCCCTGTGGTGATTACCAGAGTTCTACTTATCCACAAGCTACTACATGTTCTCAAGAATCATAAAAAACAATATCCATCCTGAACTCCATCCCTGTCCTCTCTGAGGCCTCAGTTTCCACTTAGAACCCTATATTCCTACACCGCTAGGGACCTTACATTTTGTTCAGGACCAGCTCCTCACTCTGAAGTGGAATTGGCTATGCCAACAGATGAAGCAGCACCAGGAATTCAGAAGTGATCAGTAGAAATGAATAGGTACCACGAATGATGTAGAATTTTCAATTAACTTCTTTAACTGGGGAGCAGGATGAAAGCATATCCCTGAAGAAGTAAAACCTAGCCCAGGAGCAGATGGGGAGAGGCATCTCCCTCTAAGACAGGAATTTGAATCTTTTCCTAAAACTATTCTACAAATGCTAAGATAAAGCAGTAGTGTGATATTTTACCCCAGGAGAGTTGGACAGCTGCTATCAAATCACCCTGAATGCAGAAACTTGCTTAAATGCAGCTTCCTTTCCATGTCCCCACTTACCCATGAGGAAGTAGAGAGCTTGCAAAAATTAAACCACTCATCAGGAGGGATCTGAGTGGTGGATATAGCCAGGGATAGGCTGCTCCCTGTCTAGAAATCAGGGTACACAAATCCAGGAAGAAAAGGACAGATAAACAGCTCTGCTGTTCAGGTAGGAGAAGTGAAAGACATGGCAAAGGTTCTGTCAATTTAAAAACTACACTTTCTCTATTCTTGCAGAACAATGCCATGAACAATGCAGCTCAATAAATATGTGTTCAGTAAATCAAGCAATCCATTAACCCGGAATTAACAAAACATCTATTTCAAAGAAGCACCTGACCCTGAGGAAAAGACTCAGACAAACATACACTAGCTTGCTTTCCCTTCAAGTCTGGGGTCTTCTCCACTTAAGAAGCCTGTTTCCCTTTCTGAAGGACATTCCAAGAAACCCTAAGAGGAAAAGTTGTAAGGCCAAAGCAATGATTTACAAGATTCAAAGCCTGCTCTGGAAACTTGACCTTCACTCCCTGGGTGTATTCCCCAGAAAGCCTGCAAGTCATTTCTGGAGCTCAAAGGAGTTGCTCATACTTCACTCACTTTACTCCAAGTCAATATATCACAGAGATGCTTGTAGCTCAATGTTTCCAGCCACACTGGTCACAATAGCTAAGTTACAGGACCAACAAAGGAATCCAACCACAGAGGGACTGATAAGAATCTGTGAAAAGAGGGAGGGAAGGGGACTTATGGGACTTTCAGGGAGGGAGGAAATGGGAAAGGGGAAATCATTTGAAATGTAAATAAAAAAACTTAGAAAATAATAATAAAAAAGGAAAAAAAAAGAATCTGTGCTATACACACACACAATGGAATTATTTTTCAGCCATGAAAAGAGTGAAGTGAGGCTGGAGAGGAGGCTCAACAGTTAGGAGCACTTGCTGCTCTTCCGGAAGACACGAATTTTGTTCTGAACACCCACCTGGTAGCTTACAACCATCTGTAGTTCCAGTTGCAGGGAATTTGATGCCTTTCTGCTGGCCTCTACGGGCACTGTACATACATGCTACTCTGACATACGTGCAGGCGAAACACCCAAACACATAAAATAAAAGTAAATAACCCTTTAAAACAAAAGAATGAAGTGATGTCATTTGAAGAAAAATAGATGCAACTGGAGGCACTATGATGAAATGAATTAAGATCGTGTCAGAAAGACAAATACCATGCTTTTTCTCCCTTATGGTTCCTAACTTTTAGATAGTCACATAAAATTATATATATATTTTTATATATAAAATATATATTTTTATATATAAAAATATATTAAATGAAATATATTAAATGAAAGAAGATCTGAATTGTCTAGGGAATCAAGAGGGCTAATAGGAGAGCAAGGAAAGGTGAGAGAAGACACTCAAAATATAATATATACCTATAAAAAAACAATTACTTAAATTCTTCACACAGATAAAGAACATAACAGAATCACATAACAGAATCACAAGTGCATACTTCTAAAACCCACTGGCCTCTTCTCTCTGCTCACAGGTATTTTTGCAAATAGGCATGAAATTAACAGGAGGCAAAGGTCAGAGGTCAAGATATAAAGATGAGTCAGTAAAAGGCAGAGTAAGATATCTTGGCAGAGGGATGCAACTCTATGGAAGCCCAGAAGAGTGTGAAACAGATTTCCTCATATCTATCAAATCCCTACTCCCTATTCAAGACAAGACCTCAATTCAACAGAATGGAAAATTTCCAGGTACTGATATGGGAAGAATTTATGTTGCCTTTTCTTTTGTAATGTGCATTAAGCAATAACAAAAGAAAATAGCCCTGGCCTCAGCTTGCTCCCAATCATTGCTCTCCTTCCTTCTGAAGGGAGGTTCAATTGCATTCCCTTGTCTCTGTCACATGGAAACTAGAACTCTCTTAGTTATTCTCCTCATACCAATACAGAAGGCAGAGACACACATAACTGCATCACTGTTCATATTACAATAACTATCAGATAATATCATTATAAATATTATATAATGTTCTTATTATAAGCTAGCAATCATCCTGAATGTTGTATGTATTATTTCACATAGCCAACATAATAAATATTCTGTAAAATGGTCACTTGGTTTTCTTTATTACAAAATATACCACACACACACACACACACACACACACACACACACACACACATGCACACTCACATGCACGCGCACACACACACACACAGAGAGAGAGAGAGAGAGGGAGAGAGAGAGAGAGAGTTATATAACTTCCTATCAAGTTTGCATGTAGAAAACAGTCAAGTTGGAATTTGAAGTCAAGTGAGTTTGACACAGGACCCATTTTTCAGCCACAGCTAAATGGAGGATGCCGGGCTCTGTGAGTGTTAATCGTACCTTTTGACAAGCTGCATGTTCCCATTTTAAAAGAGTGATTGAAAGGCTTGATATAGCCCATTAATTTTATACCCACTCGTATCAAAATCTCCTCAGTTCCCCTTTGCAGCCTTCCTGCCTTTGTTTTCAGCCCTCCCTCCCTCCGCCGCTCTTGTCCTCTGTGTGCTCACACAGAAGGAAGGCCACACACTCCTCTTCAGTGTTCGAAGAGCCTGTGACCAACCAGCTGTTTCTTTCAACTGAACAATACTTAATGTGCATGGTATGCTCTTTCTAGAAGCTTTAGGAGCTCTTCATCCTGTCTTCTTATTGACTAAATATCGCTGATGTTTAATTGTCACCCTTGATGTCAAATTAGCTTCTTCACCCCCTAATGATAGAAGGAAATTGGCTCCATTCTGCCTGTCCTTAACATCCAAACGTGTCTGAAAGTGTAGGGGCCCCCCTGCTCACACTGACACATCATAAGAGAGGGACTCTGTGAGGCAAGGACCAAGAGGGGAGGCAGCATTTGGGATGTAAATAAATTAAACCCCAAAGCTACTAACACACACAAACAACATATAAGAGAACAAAATTTCTACCTCTGTATAGATAATAATTTTTTAAAGATATGAAAAGTGATGTTAAAAGTTACTCATTTAAGGGGAGGCCATTGGGTCTGTGAATGCTCGATACCCCAGTGTAGGGGAATTCCAGGTCAGGAAAGTGGAAGTGGGGGGTTGGTAAGATGGGATAGGGGGTTTTCAGAGGGGTAACAAGGAAAGGGAATAAGATTTGAAATGTAAACAAAGCAAATATCTAATAATTTTTTTTTAAAGTCACTCATTCTAGAAGCTAGTAAGAACATTGATAGCATTTACAATGGGTGAAATGACTCAGGCAAAAGTCACTTGCCACCAAGCCTGATGACATGAGTTTTATCTTCAGAACCAGCATGGTGGAAAGAGAGGTTTGACCTCCACCATTGTCCTCTGACTTCACATACCTGTAATGACGCATGAATGCCCACAAAAATATATACACAATCCATCAATATTTAAAAAGAAAGAACATTGGTTGCATTTGACAGTTTTTAAGTTAGTACTGTATGCCAGAGAACACCAAGTACAGAGTACTTCTCCATTCCATGCTAAATCATAATGTTAGACACTGACTCTCTACAGGTAAAGGTAGGCCCTGCAAAATATAAAGAAAATGGCAAATGAAGATAGAGAAGAAATACACTGGATTATCATATCAATAGTAACCTAACTATGGCATCTCTAATAACTGCCAATCAGAAATATTTTACCAGCATGAATACAACAGAATCATTGGTCAAAAATAAATTTGTATGTACAACATCGGATTTGATTTTAGCCATTAACTACTTATTGTCGCTACTCAGCGTGTATTGTTCCAAGTTGAACTGTGTTGACTATATTATCGGTTCCATTTTACAGATGTTGGTACAAAGGCTAGAAAAAGGCAAATAAGTTACACAAAGACAGACAGTCCGCACAAGCACTTGACAAATTACAACAAACACAAGTTGTCTACTAAGTCTACCTGCTGTCAGGATGGCTGTCAGCTACATATGTGGATGCTGAACTATTGGAAGGTCAGTGGGGATTCAGAACACAGAACAAAGAAAACAATTTCTCCACCCAAACAGTACAGTGTAGTCATGTCTGGAGTGATGACGATATCCAATGCCCTCCTGTACCTTTAAGGGTAATTTTCTCAGTGGTGTCCCAGGGACTTAAAACAATCCATCAGACTTTCCCTTCCTAAAAGGACTTCACTTTTGAAAAGGTTGTCATTTGTTTTTGGCATTTCCTCTTGAGAGTAAAGAAAGACAGGGTAAAGTTGCCAGAAAATGTGAATTGGAGATAAAAGGCCCTGGGCTGGTCAGATGCTCAGGCCATGAGCTAGTGCTGAGCTGAGGATTAGAATGCCAGGCTCCTCATTTCCAAGCAAACACTCTCTGTGCTAACACTCTGGCTATTTCCCCTCTGTCTTGGCTTACAAGCCCATCTCGCCCCATCTATGTAATCCCCATGTTGTAGGAAGTAACTAGTCAAAGGCTCCGGAGCAGATTTAAAATGTTCTGAAGCTCCAGGAGCCAGGAGTTCTTTTGATCCTGCCTACAAGATTTGGCAGAGAGACTTTAACGAACAGGTTGGAAAGAATTATAGGAAGGGGCTGTTCTATTTGCTGCTATGAAAGTCGTCTAGGGGACTGAGAGAAGTGGTCTATAGCAAAGTCAATCTTCCCACTAATAAATTAGACTTTGCTGGTGGAAATAAACATGTTTATTTTGTAGAGACCAGGAAAGAAAGAAACATTTCCTGAGCCCTCATCCTGGGCAGAACCCATTTTCCAGGTTTGTAACCTGCAGCAGATACAACTCCAAGCACATTACATGGGTGTACTTGAAAACTAACAATGACCTTCAAGACAGGGGCTGGTAATCTCATTTACCCAACCAAAGGGACAGAGAAGGAGAACAATAAAACCTTTGCTCAAGGAACAAAGACTAGAGCTAGCATTTCTAGACTTCAGCATCATGAAGGGATTTTAGAGCCCTTATATTCTTTGTCACACATCCCACTGATACAGCAGCAATCCAGAAGGAAGCATTGAAAGGGAAAGAAAATCCAGGAAAAGGCATAAAACAGCTAAGAGTAAAAGACCACCATTGGGAAAGAGAGAAAGTTAGTCTCAGTCAAACTACACAAGAAGGACCCAAGGGTCCCACTAGAAAATTACCATGACTAGACACTACTAAGGAACATGTTTGGTAACTATGACATTCATAGGAGATGACAACAGAAATAAAGAAATACCAGTCATAATAAAAGTGAGAGCCATGCAGACTTCAGATGCTTGCCAACTTGGTCCTTGAAGGATTACTGGCCCCAAAGAAATACATGTATGAGCAGGTGTGAAATTGATGATACTCTACCTAAGTGAGCATGTTAAAACAAGTTAGTGTGAGTCAAAAATCATTATAATGTAATCAACCTCTCATTGTAGCCAAAGCACTGATATCAAAAGTCAGCGAACATATTTATTATGTCAAAACTTAGGTCCAAGCAAATCTGCCTAGTAAAGCACTCCAAGAAAGAGTGGCATGTTCCTGTCAGTCAGCGTACAAAGTCAGAAGACCCTGTAGAGTGACTTTGTTGAAAAGAAAACCACTAACACACATGCATGAGGGTATATATATATCCAAGCATACATACATAGTACATAGGAGAAGCTCCCATGCTTCCACGGTACCATGAACTTATCCTCCTGAGGAGCAGCACATATCAGTGTCCTGTTCTCTGTCTTCCAAACTCTGTCATCTCCTAAAACTTGTCCCCTATTTATTCGATCATACCTCTGTCCCACTTGCTGTCATTCAGAAGTATGGTTTTTGAAAATCAAATACCCTCAGTTTTGCACACTAGTGCCTTTGTAGTTCTCGTCACAGCTGCCTTCACCACTCTCCAGCACTACACATTGACTAGTATTTTTTATATCTTAGCTATTCTTTACAGTCCCTGAGCCTGCCTCTAATTTCTTCTTCAATTGTGCGAAGACTGACTAGCTCTCCTTCTCAGAAGGAGTCAGTGGTGGCTCTCCATGGACCTTGGCACAGTCCACAACCTACCACTTCCTTCCTTGTCCTAATTGTTATTTATCTGCTTATTTTACCGGTAGACTGTGGAGAGGAAATGAGCTACATTCGGTTATAAGGTCATTGATTAGCTAGATGAAACAATGAAGAATCCCTTTCAGCAACAAGAGTACTTTTGAAAGTGCAGTAAATTCTAGTCAGCTTTTCCACAGGACACTTGACAATAACCCAAACCCAGATGATAGTCAAAGGCAGTAGAGATTATATTTCCAGCAACTTCTGCCGATACTAGAGATAAATCACATGCTGGGCATCTTTACCCCAGGACACAAGGCAACCGGTCCTAGGACTTTGTACTTTACAAGGACCTTTCCTAAGGCATTGTCTCCATCTATAACGTAAAGTCAGAAGCCACACATATCCCTAGCCCAGGTGAAATGCTGGCACAATCTAACATCTTTCCACTATAAAGCAGCATAGGAAAGTTGAGAACAGTCCTTTTCTCTGCTGATTTGACAATAACATCCACTAAAAGCACATCCCAGGCTTCTGCCAGAATAGACTCTCTAATCAAGCACATTTAACACTTGCCACACCCAGTGACATGGTGATCTGGCCAAACTCTGTAAGATCAGATTTGGGGATATGGGTAGAAAGATGGCTTTGTCTTTTCTCTTTCCTCTGCACAATTCACTGTTCTCATACTATCTGTTTCTGAAAAGGGGTCGGGGGGGGGGGAGGAAGGAAACAACCAGATAGGAAAGTCACTAGGTCAGAGATCAGTAAATTTTTCTGTAAGGTTTTACAAACTAAGTATTTTTCTAGTGTTAGATCAAGCTTTGAACAATATATACATTCTTTATCGTTGTCATATTACAATAAAATCTTATTAATAAAAATAGGTGACCAGACAAATTTGGCTATACATTACTACTTCCCATTGTTGGGGTAGGCCAAGGACAGTGAATGAATTTTATCTCACAATCCAGCTTTGATTAGTGGGTAGATGGCTTTACACAGCTTGATGGGCTGTGTTCAGGGAATCTCTAAGGCTATCTGTAGGCTCAAGAGGATTAGTGATCAATTAGTGATGTCTGTTGTGGATGTCAGAAGCATCACTATACTGCGTGCATCAGTTCTGCACCCTTGGCTAAGCTTTAAATGTACTAATAAGTTTCTTAAGAAGGAGTTCATGAAGTAACACTTTTCAAACAGCCTGAGATCAACCAAAGCTGGGTAACAGCAAACTGACCACTCTACCTCGTTCCATAGTAAATTACTTATCTATTCTTTCCTAAGTGGGTTGCAAATAGGCAACTCCTGACTTAGAAAAAGAAGAAAGTAAGTCAACAGCATATCTACAGATGTAATCTAAAAGTAAATCACACTTGGAGTAGTTGGATGAAGCAAGATTCCCACTTTTGCCTGAGTTTGTATGTTACATTACCCAGGTTTAAGGAAGCATCCTGCTTTCTGTGTAGCAGAAGCAATTGCAGTGGATGGGATTGCTTTTCTGTTGGAAATCAACTCAACATTAATACTTCCAAAAGAGCCCTCTCTACAAGCAGTGCTGTAGTCGACAAAAGAGATGATTCAAGACATTTACTTTGATTTAATGGTAAACTTGCAAGTAAATACATAAAGCCTTGGTGTCATAAAGCTAATTTAAAAGGGACATTTCTCCTTATGGCTCCCTGGAGTATTACAGATTCTCCAGTATTATTCTGCCATTGTATAGGATGCATTAAAGAACTGAGGCCATAATTGTAGGTATCAGAATACATGGGTCAATGGGATAAATCATCTAAATGAATTGGTTGATACAACTTCAAGTCCTTGGTAATAAGTTTTCCTAAGCCCTGGCAGGTGGGCAGAAAGCCCTAGAATAAATCCAGTTTTGAGAACAGCAGATGAGGGAATTCAAACAGACTTCCCAAACATGGCAATTTTTACACACAAGACAATTTTCACTTTGCAAAACTATCCCTAGAGAATAGAAAATAATAAACATAGACAAAATGATACATGAATTGAAACATAAGTATATCAGGTATGGTAGTGATATTTAGGAGGCCAGGGAAGAAGTTTCATGAGTTCAAAGCCAGACTGAGCAACTCAGGCTCTACTTTAAAATGCATCAAAGTGAGAGTAAGAATTGTCAAGGTCCAAGGTTCAATTCCCAGTACCACAAAAATAAAATGATAGATAAACAAAACTTATACTATGGACTTTTTCAGAATTCTGTAATAAGTATGTGTATTATTTATGGTTATCAATAATTTCTCCTTATAGCAACAATAAAAAATTAAATTTAACTGAAAAATATGTATCAGTTTGACGACAACCAGCACAGGCCAAGTTTTTAAGGTAATCAAGTTTTTATGATTGCCTCTCTATAAAAATAGAAAAGAAAAGAGACAAAATAACGTAGAAAGTCTAGTGAAGGTTATACAAGACAATACTGTCTTATTAATCTACAGAGATCTTTGGACAACAGGAATTTAAGATAATTCAGCTTTTACACTGAGCTCAGTTCCAATTATATTGACAATTTTGGGTAAGCAAAATTCTTGCAGAGTACACTGGATATGTGTGTGTGTGTGTGTGTGTGTGTGTGTGTGTGTGTGTGTGTTTCAGATTTCTGTGCATTACCGTTCATAAAATATGTATGATTTTATCAACTTCCTAAGAAGAACAAGAGGCTGCTTCCCTTTAGAGTAGGAAAGTCAGAGGGAAGCCGTAGCATCAATAACACTCCACTAAACGCTGGGGGAGTTTAATGAGCAGACTGGATCTGGATGTTTTCATCTCTCTTAGTTGTCAAGTTGGAGGCTACTTTCCATGATTAAAATTCCAAATGGGAGATGGTGACCAAAATCAGAAATGAGGACGCTTGATTTTTCTATGCACAATCCGTATTGCACTCAACCATACATATGTGTGTATTTATTTATTACAATAAAGAAAAGGCTGCTATGGTAACAAGGAACCCTAGAGATCAGTCCACCTTTGTTTTTGTGGGCTACTTACCCACAACAAAGCCAGCAGCATTTCCAGTCCTTTTACAAAGGACATATCCATAAGAGCACCCGGCTGTTTCCCAGGGATCTGTCTGTCTAAGCTTGCATCCCGACCGCTGCTGTGCGAGTTATCACTGTATTAGATGATGTTGAACGCATTTGCTATGAAAGCATTGTCTGTGTGCTCCTAGTATCTAACGAGTCTCTCCCCCAGAGTTGCCAGCGAGGTGCTGATTAATTAACTGGAGTAGTGAAGCTGAATCATACAACAGCTGTTTCGAGACTTGTCATTAGCTTGGTCTCCTTTCCTGTCTATTAGCTTTCTTGCCACTATGCACAGAAATGAAAACCTAGGGAACATACCATTAACACTCCACCTTAACACCAGTGGCCTGGTGGGTGCAAAAGGGACATAAGGGTCTGGCTGAGTTTTCATTTAAGGGAAACTAGATGGAGAAGAGAAGAGCCAAGTAAAGAGAGGACTCTGGAAGTTCCCCAGAAGTCAGTGTGTCCTGTCATTAGTCTTTGGCAGGTGATAAGACTGCCCTTTGCATGACACATCAGAGGGGAACTGACAGATCTCAGAAGCTGGTGGGACAGTTCCAATACCCTCCTGAGACCTCCTACTGGAGGAAGATGTCCTCTGCCATTCTGAGATGGGGAAGGACTGCAGAGCAGAGCCAGGAGGCAGATGTAGAGGCTCCTCTGGAATGGTGACAGTTGGCGGAGAATTCCAATCTGTGGCCCTCTGTTGTCCCCAAGAACAGGATGGTTATTCAGAGCGGCAGATCTATATTAAGCAGCAGATTGGAGGGAGGACTGAGCCAATGTGACACAAGCTCACCATTACGCGTTCTGTGGTAAGGAGCAGGGACAGACCAAAGGAAAATGCCAAGAAATTTCCTAAGTCCCTTCCTTGCTCTTGTCCTTCTTGACTCTTTTCTTAGTTTCTAGTTCCCTTTTTCCTTTCTGCTTCCTTCCTTTTGTCCTTCCTCCTTTCTTTTAACCTCTTTCCCACTTCCTTCCCTTTATATTTCTCTTTCTTGCCTCTACCATTCTTGCCTGCCTTCTCTCTTTCTTCCTCCCTACTTCTTTTCCTTTCTCCATCCATCTGCCCTTCCATGTCTTCCTTCTCTTCTCCCCTCTTTCCCTTCATCTCCCTCCTTTGTCCTTTTCTTTCCCGTATGTTTTTCTGTCTTTCCCTTAAATACATTTCTATGTCAACCTACAGATTCCATGAAAAGCAATGTTTGCTGCCGCACACCAGTCACCAACACCAATCTATAACAACCTATGTCTGGTTCATCCTAGGTACCAGCTGGTAACCCACTGAGCTCTGCCTATTACCTCTGACATGAATTACAAGGACTTGGTACAAAGAGCATGGTGTTAGCTGTCATGGCCGCCCATTACCATTGGGTTTGTTGGGGTCTGCTTCCCACTGGATTCACTTTATCACAAGCAACTAAACATGTTCAACTCTCAAAAGAATGAAAATTAAAGATGTGCTTAAATCGCAACTAATCAGGTCATTAGGGCATATAATAAAGAAGCCAACTGCATCCCCCAAATGCAGCAGGTGCTTTTCGTGTTAATGAAGCAGATAAATGCAGCAATGAATGTGCTGCTACAGACAGAGCATCTGCCTCATGATAAAATTAAGTCTTGTGACAGAAATAAATCACTGTGGGGGAGACTGTGAGCTATTATCCAATAGGAATTTTTTCTTATTTTCTTATGTGACAGGATGTATTGGATTCCCCAACACAAGGCAGCTAAGTGTACCCACAATTTGATGATAAATCAGAAAGACTGCAGGACTAGAAACTTAACAGCTCCTTGTTTTTCTGTGATGTGGAGATAAGGGGAAAATTTTAGTGAGTATCTGTTAAATTGAGACTCCTTTTTTTTCTGATAGCTTGATCCTCTGATTCGGTGTCACATCATCACACAACGCCAACAACCAGCAGTGAGGAAAATAGATTTTGGAATAAGATAAATAAGGAAGCTACTTATCTCCCTCTTTTTCTTCCAATATTTAGTTTTATCTAAAGAGTACCATAGAAAGGCTACTTCTGACATAAAAATATACGGTTCTTATTATACATCCCTTTTCATCCCCTTCAGTGGTTTTTAAAAATGGCAATAACAGTGTGTTTTTCTCTTTAAAATATTTTCACAGTTGAGCAATACAAAAGGAAAAATCCATATATCATGTTAACAACACACAGAAACTAATAGAAAGGAGGCTGAGTTTACCATGTTTGATAAATGTGACTGGTAAAAACATACCTGCACATTTCCATGATTCCCTTTGTAAGACCATATGAATGTGTGGAAGTGGAGGAAAATGATCTCTCTCCACAGGCTGTACTTCTTTTTTTTTTCACATTGAGTTTTTATAGCACCCCGAGTCCATGGCTAACCTTTGCACCAATCAGTAACTATCATGCCGAATGACATAAATTGCCTTTGGAAGCAACAGAGAGCTAGGAATGACTGATACTTTTTTTCCATCCTCAATCTATTTTTTTACATGAAAACATTGTACTGTACATCTTCAAAAGGAACCCCATCTACTGTATAAAGACATAGTAATGATCTAGGGACTAACATGACAGAGGAGATTGGGAAATAATGTGATTTTTATTCAAGGGTAGCCACACTTCCAAAGCCAGACTAAAACGTATCATTGTAAATGAAATCAAGCCCATGATAAAGCTGCTTTTAGGAAGTCCCTTTCTCCCTACATTTTGTAGTATAGAAGGGTGAAGGTGGCAACACATTAAACATTCATCATGGATAATTACGGATCTCATTCAGGAACTTCAGCCTGTCTTCAGAGAAAGCTAATTCCACATAGTAACACAAGGAAAGCTGTAAAAGAACCATAAACATACAGTTGACACTACCCTTTAATTAGAGTGTGGTGCCAAAGTGGATGCTAGAGAACCAAAGAGAGATGTAATGACTCTATCAGCTCAAGAAGAAAGGGGCATGAGGAGCCAAATCACAGACTAAGCACAAGGCTTACCAAGGACCTAAGCAAGGAGACATGCAGTCAGTCGCTTGGCGTGACTGTCAGGAAGAATCATTCACTGTAGCTTATTATTCACTTACAGTGATTCATACAAATTGAGGAATCCCACTGGAAGGCAGAAGCTGAAGGCAGACATTAGGTGAGGATCTGGAAACCTGGCCCACATCTCTGCTATATCACTGCATTGGACCAGAGACATCATCCCCAGCGAGAAGAAATGAGTCGGTAACCTTGAAGTTTGCTGCTGAGGTGGTTAAGGGGGAGGGGTGTTAATAAAAATAACCACTGTAGGATCCTGGGGTAACGCTCTTATTAATTATCTTTCTAGTTCTTTTTGATACAACAACATAAGCAAAATAACTAAAGGCACAGTATTAAATTGGCATATTCTCCACAGGAACCACAAAACAAAGGACCAGAGATGGCACCTGGCAGCATCCTTCATCTTCTGACACTGCCCGGTGGTTTGAATGTGGCTAGTCAGAAAGCCATCCATGTTTCATTTTTCCATGTGATTTGTTCCTGTCACACATGCTAAACACAGCTTTGTGGCAGGAGCGCCAAATATGCCCACATTATATGCAACTGGCTCTCTGCCTCACAGAGTCTTGATTCTTTCCCACAGCATAGAAATCGGAGGCATGTGTGTTAACACTCACCTGTCGTCTCAGCACTCTGGAGGCTGAGTCAGGAGGATACTGAGTCCCTGTGCTAGCCTGTGCCACACTGCAATGCCATGTCTCAAGAAAAACTGAAATGGAAAGCTGTGCTCATTTCAGTATTGATGCATGTATTTAGTATGACTGTTCTCTAAATCAACACATGGAAATCCACTTTTATAATCACACAAGGTCACAATCATGTTTGAAACTTCCTGAACATAAATTTACAAAAAAAAAAAAAAAAAGGGTTGGGATTCAAACCTTCCCATTTTTTCAAATGAGAAAACTACATAAAAAAAAAATACCTACATGCACAAGTGGTTAGCAAAAGAACAAGTGTACAACCCATAGCTTCTTATATGAAATTAATTATTCTCCCCTATCTGCAGACAAACCTCATTTCATCCTACCTTCCAAGTGAAGAAATCTGATGGAAACAGAGGTTCATTCCTTCAACTAGGAGCTTAGCTTCTTAGGTCTTAAAGTGTGTGTGTGTGTGTGTGTGTGTGTGTGTGTGTGTGTGTGTGTGTGTGTTTGATTGTTGTGTGGATCATCCGCATCATTAGGTAACATGAATTTCCAATGTAAATGATCCAGCACCGCATATACCTGCATAGAAGGCATGGTAAAGTTGGGAAATAGCAGAAACCTGGGAGCAGCTGAGATCATGAAGAAGACAAAAGTAGCTACCTGGAGAAGGGGGCAGTGGAATAAAGAGGTTGGCAGTCATCTGCTACTATAGGAAGCTTCAAACCATGGAAAGAAATTTGGAAATATTTTAGTGGCAACAGGAAGCAAATGGAGGGTGTTAAGCAGGGAAATGATAAGATCAAATTCATATTTTTTCTTCCCCAAAATCACTTTAGCCACAGTTTGAAGAATGGATTGAAGAACTGAGATAACACACATGAAAGTCCTTTTGAAAGAAATACGTTAAGGCAAAACCCAAATGGAAGCAGTGGATGTCATTACATAAACAGCAATACAATCTTCAAATATTATAAAGTAGATAATTCAAAAATTGTCTCAGACTTTGGGACTAGTCAAAGGCATACAGTCTATCCATGCTCTAAAAAAAAATAGTTTAGGACATTTAAAGCAGATAAAATAAAACTAGAACCCATCCATCTGTGTTGCTACAGCAGGCTGGGAAAGTCTGAACACAGGTAAGTTTTCATTGCTCAAAGCTGTGACCATTTCAGAGTTCTCTCACATAAGCTTTGCGAGCTGAATACAGAGTAAGCAATAGTTTTGTAGGACCCAAGGATGATCCAGCTTCCAAGAAAAGTAGCATGAATGATCCAACTGAGAGAAATAAGACCCTGGACGAAGAAGACCAACAATATTTCTAGACTTAAGGTCCAAATTCCCAGTCTATTGGATGATAATATATAAACCTCACACAAGTAGAAACTTGCCAGAATAAAGTAAAGGCCTGCCTTAGAGACAAAATTCTATCACTCTTCATCCACTAACAACTCTACACTATTAGCCTAGAAAGAGTTACCTTAAAGATGGCTTGGGATGGTGAATTCCCAGGGATATTCAGATAAGACAAATCATGATAGGGACAGGTTATAAATCTCTTTAAGAAAACCACTGACTATGTTACTGGTCTCTAGTAAAGGACAACTATTTCTGCAGCTGAGTAGTAGCACTAGCTATACATTATGAAAAACTAAATATCTTGAATTTGAATAGCGAGACTATTATAAGTCTACCCTCATTAGGGCTGCTATTGTTGTGATGAAACACTGATAAATCAACCCTTGATAGTGTTTATTTGGCTTACGCTTCCACATCACTGCTCATTATCAAAGGAAGGCAGGAGTCCAAACAGGGCAAAAACCTGGAGGTAGGAGCTGATGCAGAGGTCATGGACATATGCTCCTCACTGGTTTGCTTATCAAGATTTGCTTAGCCTGCTTTATTATAGAACCTGGAACTACCAGCCCAGGGATAACACCTTTACAAGGACTAGGCCCTCCCACATGAATTACTAATTAAGAAAATATCCTATACAGCTGGATCTAATAGAGTCATTTTCTCATTGAAGTTCCCTCCCTTTCTGGTTTATATCAAGTTGACACAAAACTAGCCAGGACAACATAAAGAACTAGATCTGAATTTGAATCTTGGTTCTACCTTTCACTACTTGAATAACTCATAGATCTCTGCTTCTAAATTGAAAGTCATATTGACCAGCATGGCGAATTTGGAGAGGCAGTTAAAATGGGCCTGTTTGTAAGACCCATTGTAGTCACCCAAGAAAACTATACTCTCTGCCTATTCGACTCACCCTTATCTCACAAATACTTTGTCATAGTCTTTACAAAGATGAAACCTTGAGACAAATGGAAATTCTTAAAACATAATCCTGAAGAAATTTCCCGAGTCTGTATTTTATTCCTAAGAAAGGGGATTTGAATTTAACAAACAGCCAGAACCTTGAAAGCCAGTATCTTACTGAAAATTATGAGTAAAAAACATAAAACAAGGCTAGTTCTACTGTGCTGCCCAGGTTAGGTGCAGCCCACTGTAGTTGGAAAGGGGCAGGAGAACTGCTCTGGAGAACTGTGCTTGGAAGGCAGGAGAACAGGAGAACTGGCCATGCCCCTCTCCTGGGCAAGGCAGGAGGGCTGGTCTTAGTGGCTGGAGGCAGAGAAGAGCTGGTGAGATGAGCAACTCAGATTCTACACAGACCCAGATCCAGGGCTCTGAGTTGGCCCACCCCAACACACACCCCATCTATGAACTGCTAGAGTGTGAAAGAGCCACTCTTGCAAATACAGAAGAACTACAGGACCTCCATCACACAAGGCAACAACAGAATGTCTGAGAGGAGTCCAGGAGAGGATCCAGTGTTGATAGTGTGGCAGAAGCCAGAGGCTTCGAACCAGACAAATGACTCATTCCAATGAACATTCTCAAGTAATTCTGTGCGTGCCAAGAGGTAGGACACATCACAGATTGCACTACAAGATGTTTTGTTTTTGTTTTATTTATTTTTATTTTCTGTTTTTCTTTTGAAGGGGTGGTTAAAGGAAAGGGGGCAGATATGAGGGGTCAGGGAGATGAGTGGGATTGGAGAACATGATGTGAACTTCACAAAGAATCAATAAAAATTTTCATTTAAAAAACATGTAAATCGAGTTCTATTTGAATGTGAGATTTTAAAAAGATTTTTGGGCAAAAGATATGAGTTTTCAAAAATGCAGACTTAAAATAAGGTAGAGAAATGGACCGTCCCAGACATTGTTAAGAAGGAATTCAGCTCCCTGAACTAGCCAGCTGAGGGCAGAAGCCTGGAGAGTCAAGTCCTAATGTGTCACCACCAGCTGGGTCACCTCTGGTGAAAGCCAGTTCATCTGTTCAATAAGCTAATTAGCTGAGACATCCCTGCAGATTCTGTTGGCTCTGGCACTGTGACACTTTCATGGCCCCAAGCTCACAGGGGTGGAGAAGGTAGGACTGAGTGCTACAACATTCAGAGATTCTCTTACAGACACCACTAGACTCGTGAATCTGAAGTGCTCAACCTGTAATATGGGAATGACAGGGAGTTAGACCTATGAAACGAACAACTCCAAGAATAAGGGGAAATGTAGTAGAAGGAGAGAGACAGGAGCGAACGTAGAGTAGTGCCTGGCTCGGGAATGTGTTGATTTATTAAAGGGAAAGCAAAATCAGAAGCAGAGGAGAGACAAACTGAAGAGAGAGCATGTCTTTCCAAAACCCAGAAATCTTATGATCCCATTATCATACGAGTTAGGGAAGATGTCAGATAAAGAGTAGGAGTTGGAAGTTTCAAGGAGGTGTGTTATCTCACGTAAGATCATAGGAGTGACATACACTAAGGACCCTTATCTAGTTACAACACAAGGTGAGATTCAGGATCCCTGATTTTTGGCCAGGCAGCAGTCTTTCTATTCAGAATACTACAAGATTAGAGGGTAGAGAAATGATGCCAGTACCCGTGTGTGGAGGGCATCCTGGGGATGTTACTACTTGAGGGAGTCGGGATGGCTGGATTCAAGGTTCAAGGGTTATCCCTAGATAACAGTTCAAGTCACTGTAAATCAATTTCTCTTTCAACATACAGGCTATAGAAACAACTTCAGAGCCATACATACATGATGATGCTATTCACGAAGAGCTGAGAAGACAGGAACTGGGCAACTCTCAGCCCTGTACTCTGTAGCTTGTGATTTACTAATCCTTATACTGTTGAAAGTCACAGTGTCATCTTGCTTCCACATTAGAGACACCCTATGATCCCAAACACCAGAATGACTGACGTGGCTTCTCAGTAGATGACCAAGCTGCTCAGGTACCGCTCCATCTAACCCAGTGCGTGCCATAGACTCAGTATTGCAGTGATTGGTTGTACCAAAGGTTCACATTTTCAGCTTTCCCACTAGAATGCTTTCAGTTCAACTCACTTTTCCTAGATTTGATCTAGTTGAAGTATTTTGTATGTCTTTAGTTTGTGTGTGTGTGTGTGTGTGTTATATGTGTAAGCACATGTGTGCACATGTATGCACATGCACCATGGCATATATGTAGAGGTCAGAGGAAAACTTGTGGGATTCTGTTCTCTCTTTTCACACAGAATGAGTTCAAGTTACTACATTCAGCATGAGAATTATTCATTAATTATTCAGATTACCCACTAAGACACTGGTGATAATGCCATTGTTTAATTCTAATGCACATTATTGCAGAGAGGCATATAGTTCCATACTTTGTCATCTGGAATTTTGAGGTGTAAAACAGAAAGCCATCTCACAGTCAATGTTCAGTCATAGTTTACTTGATGTGTTATATATTTTTTAGTGGTATAGGGTCATGCATCATATACAATTGTAGGATCTTACAGTCAATAAAGTGCAGGATGTCAAGCAGGAATGGACAGCTATACCTTCATGACATTCATAGGCCACAGGTGAGGGAACAAGTGACCTGTCTATCTATCTATCTATCTATCTATCTATCTATCTATCTATCTATCTATCTATCTACCTACCTATCTATCTATCTATCTATCTATCTATCTATCTATCTATATATCTATCTATCTATCTATAGTACTATTTATTATTATCATCACTAACACTCTCTCTATTCTTTGTCCTTTCCTTAATTTCACCAAGATTTACCAAAGACCCCTCTGTCAACAGGCAGGGTGCCAAACACTAGAGATAACATACTGAACTCGAACAGAAGTGACTTCTGACGTTGGGAAGCTTATTAGTAGAGGTTACAGACTTTGGTTAAGTAGGGCAAATGCCAGCTGCAGTTATGGCACAATGCTGCAACGGACAGGAGCCTGGGTAAGTAGGAGGATAGACCACCACACTGATCCAATCAAGCTTGGACAGGGAGGGCACAGAGGGAGAGAACAATGGACAGATTGGTCTGAGTGAGCAGCGACTTCCAACAGTAGAACTTTAAGAAGGCCATGTGAGAACAAGGGGGGGGGTCACAGATGTGGGGAAGATAAGCAGGGAGTCAGATGGTGTCATGGCTCTGCCTTCATCTATGGAACAAGCTAGAGGCCCTGAAGAGATTAGTGCAAGGGGAAGGTGGGAGACTAGAATGCTCAGACCCAACGCAGCATGTGAAAGAGCATGCGTGCTGTAGAAGGGCTGCAAGCTAAGCGGTCCCAGCTAAGAGATTGCTGCAGCAGGCCAGGTGAGACAGATTTGGTGTTGAGCTCTGCTCTGGCTCAGTCACACAGTCTGTCACCTCCTACACTCTCCATAAGCATTCCAGTGACATTCTAGGGAGCAATACCCAGAGGATGGGGTCCGAATTTTCAAAAAAGGTTCCTGTCTCAGATAGAAAAGCACCATGAACAAAGGCATACAAAGAAGAGACTTGGGAATGCAAGACAGCCAGAAAACCCAGCCCATGCGCTCTGCCAGATCTTGCCCAGCTGGGAAGTATACATGGAGATGAACTCTCTACTTTGAACTCCCCAGTGCCGGCTCAACCTTTTGTACCTTGAGTTTGGGCCTCATTAGATGCACTGAAGACCTCACAGTCAACTTGGGTAAGATAAAAGTTGATTTGAAGCCTGCAAAAGAGAGAGCTCTTTATTTAAAGGCAACACAAAAGATCCTTAGGAATTTTTTTTTCGCCCCTCTTGGCAGATATTGACTTAGAACCCGAGGCTCCTCAGCTGGTTAGAATATATCTATTTCCAGTCCTTACACATGTGCCCTATGAAGTGCGATTTGATGAAGCCACACAAACAACTAAAAAAGTCAAAGCAGAAAAATGCTATATGTTCTTAGGAAGGGAAAACATAAAACATCAATCCATAGTTTATTAAAATCCCCAGGTAAGCACTGCTTACACAGTTAAATGCCAAAAGCTATAGTTCACCCCGTGATAGCGTAACCATAGAGGACCTTCTAGCTTTGACGGCATTCAAGCTTGGTTGCCCTTCAGAAGAACTGAAGCTCCAACTCCTAATGGCCTTTTGTATGAAAACACTCCTTGATTGACAGAATCTAATCATGAGAAGGGCAGCAAACAAACTCCGTGTGAGGCATTGCTTCCTGTTAATTTTTCTGTTTTGTTTTTCTTCCTTGCAACATCTATAGGCATGGAGGGTCATGTAGTCATGCAATTATTGGCTGAGAATGTTATTATTCTGTTACTGTCTTTAAAAAAAGTAGTAATCTTTCTCAGTAAAAATTAAACTTTGTGAGTTCTTTTCCCACCATTTATATATATTAAATCTTTGGTCATTTTTTACAGCAGCTTTCATCTTAGCATTCTGTCAATTATCTTCCCATTCTCAGCTATGGCTGGTTTACTTAATACAGGAAGACCTTCATATAACTTTCTGGCTTTAATTATTATGGTGGCACAAACTCCCTTGTGAAATATTTGCTACAATGTGTCCTGCAGCCTATTAATACATATACTGTGAAAGGGGAGAAAAAAGAGCAGGCAAAACCTCTTGAAGTTAAGTCACCATTTTGTGTAATGAATTGAAAGTTTAATTGTAAGGCAAAAGACACTGTCAAAAAGACAAAGCGGCAACCAAATAACTGGAAAATGATCTTTACCAACCCTACATCCGACAGAGGGCTAACATCCAATATATACAAAGAACTCAAGAAGTTAGACTCCAGAGAGCCAAGTAACCCTATTAAAAATGGGGTACAGAGCTAAACAAAGAGTTCTCACCTGAATAACTAATGGCTGAGAAGCACCTAAAGAGATGTTCATCATCCTTAGTCATTAGGGAAATGCAAATCAAAACAACCCTGAGATTCCATCTCACACCAGTCAGAATGGCTAAGATCAAAAACACAGGAGACAGCAGTTGTTGGTGAGGATGTGGAGAAAGAGGAACACTCCTCCACTGCTGGTGGGATTGCAAGCTGGTACAACCACTCTGGAAAGCAGTCTGGTGGTTCCTCAGAAAACTGGGCATGACACTCCCGGAGGATCCGGCTATACCACTCCTGGGCATATACTCAGAGGCTTTACCTGCATGCAATAAGGACACATGCTCCACTAAGTTCATAGCAGCCTTATTTATAATAGCCAGAAGCTGGAAAGAACCCAGATGTCCCTCAATGGAGGAATGGATTCAGAAGATGTGGTATATTTACACAATGGAATACTACTGTGCAATTAAAAACAATGAATTCACGAAATTCCTAGGCAAATGGTCAGAACCGGAAAATATCATCCTTAGTGAGGTAACCCAATCACAAAAGAACACACATGGTATGCAGTCACTGATAAGGGGATATTAACCCAGAATCTCGGAATACCCTAGACACAATCCGCATATCAATAGATTTCTAAAAAGATGGAAGGAGAGACCCCTGGTCCTGGAAAGACTGGATGTAGGGGAATGCCAGGACAGAGAAGCGAGAGGGGGTTGAATGGGAAAAAGAGGGAGGGAAGGGGGCTTATGGGACTTTCGGGGAGGGAGGAAATGGGAAAGGGGAAATGATTTGGAATGTAAATAAAAAAACTTAGAAAATAAAAAAAAATTATATAATGTTTAAAAAAAAGAAAGAAAGTTTAATTGTAAAGCACGAGACACATCATTGATTCAGATGTGATGCAGCCATTTGTGAGAAAATGGAGATGGTTCTATTCCTTTCAGAAGCTCCACCTTGGGAAGAGAGAGCCTTCTTGTAGGGCGTGAAGGTTAAGGAGCCATGTGAGTGACTTTCAAATAAACATGTACCTCTGAAGAGCCAGTCCTTAGGGATGAGAGTGGCAGAATAAGCATTGTCCGGCTGATGAACCTACCAGCTACCTTCTCGGGCTCCTTGCTGGAATAAAACTTCCATGTCGAGAAGGGAAGTGAGTGGAGCAAGGCTAATCCAAGACTTTTAGTGACAGCTCTGGGTTCAGGAAGACGAGGGAAACTGACAGGGCATCACAACCAGATTCCACCACTGCAGTCAAGGATCGGGAGTAACTTCCTATATGCTGCAACAGAAACTCTTATTGCCCATCACTCCTTCTATTGAGAACGCCCACAAAGGGCACCAGCTGACATTTGTCAGTTTAACTTTCTGGTGTTGACAGACCCACCTTTCCCTCAACCCCCAGCCTGCCATTCACTGCACTTAACAACCCCTCCACAAACATAGGCAGGGTAAAGGATAAGCATGGACGATGTTGCCAGGTACTCAGCAGGCTGTTTCACATATAGAAAACCACCACACAACAGCAGGTGACTAGATTGGGTGACTGAGTCAGTAAACTTAGGAGGTACCCTGGGAGGGTGTTTTAAGATGTGACTATGGAAATAACCAGACCTCAAGGGAATTTTCGGGCACTCCTCATAACAACGCTGTGTTCTAAAGCAAGCCCTTAGCCTCTCCAGACTTTCCATGTTCTCCTTTACTAAGCATCTCATCATCATATCACCTTAAGAAGTACACATGAAATGACTGCCCAACTAAGTACTTATCACAGTATCTATGACCCAACAAACCACTCTGGAATGTCTGTTTCACAATGACCATATGCAGGACAAAGTATTTAAAAGCGGAGGCAATTCAGAAACACCCATGAGACGGATTTTATCATTCTCTCCAGTGTTTGGTTGCTGACCCAAGGTGATCTGCTCATTTATTTACAAATGATTATTAGCCAGGCGGTGGTGGCGCACGCCTTTAATCCCAGCACTTGGGAGGCAGAGGCAGGAGTATTTCTGAGTTCGAGGCCAGCCTGGTCTACACAGTGAGTTCCAGGACAGCCAGGGCTACACAGAGAAACCCTGTCTCGAAAAACCAAAAAAAAAAAAAAAAAACAACAACAACAGCAAATGATTATTAAATATCTGATGTCTCTACAAACAAAACTATTTTTGGTCTCTCTCATACCAGGGGTTGGTGAGGTGAAGACTAGGCAAGAAACATAAGAAATGTGTAGGAAATCAGAAGGAAATGATGCATTTATATTATTAATATATTTAATGTATACTCATGGCATTGAGTTTATATAACATTTTTGTGTATGAGAAGTTAATACTGTTGAAAAATATGAACTTCTACTTTAGAAGTAACAGAGATACATCAGAAATTAGAACCTGCGGAGGGGTACCACAGTCTCTTCCAGGTACACCATATTCATGTCATACTTGCCTAGGAAGCCAAAGAATGCTGGAAATTTTGACTACAGACACATTCCAGGTTGGGGCAGTGTCTCTAAACAGCAGCACTAAGATCTTGGTCTTAGAATAACAAGCAGTGTCCCCACGAGTGTTAATTTTCATTTGGCATCATGCAGAAATCCTGAGAACTGCTCGGGACCATCTGCTCAACTCTGATAATGAGGGACAGGGGGCTTCTCTGGGGAATGTGCCAGGATATAGGAAGAACTTGTAGCAGATATGGGACCTTGGCCATTTCAAGAACCCACAGAAGTGATTGGCCACCATCATCTGGGGCTCTTGGTAAAACCACAGGCTCTCATCCCTTTTTGTTCCCTTAACTTAAAAATAAGTCATGTGCAAGAGAATGTACTTCAAAGCCAAGTCATCCATTTTAGAAATGTCAGAATGTTCTACCTATTGCTCTTGAGTTCTTGTGATAACGTGTCCATGTAAAGAAGATACTATGAGTCAGCAAAGCAGTCTCTTCCCATTATAGGTGCAGGAAAAAATAAGCGCTTTATGGATGGATACACACACATGCATGCCTACATGAACATGCATGCACGCAAGTACCCACGCATGAACATGGTAGACTCATTTCAGTAAAGAAGGCATTTCAAACTTAAGAGACTCACACTAAAGTTTCTCAGCTTTCTAGTTTACAATTTCAACTGACAATAACCAGAGACAGTGTGAAAGTTGTTCACAGGATACTCTGTTATGTTTATATTGTCCTAGATGTTCCTTAGCATCAGCATTACAACTGAATACGAAAATCTAGTCCTTTCATAGGCAAGACCTGAATTCAATGTCCCCTTCCAGGGATATGGCAAGATGAATATCATCATCACCATGAACTTGCAGCAGTAGCATGGTGTGAAATCTGCAGCTACCTTGTAACTTTTTCGAACAAGTATTGCCTCTTTAATGACAATTAGGTGCTGGGTGCAGTGTGTAATTTCTTCTGGCAGTTACTGGTCTATGAAGGTATGGGAAAACCGCCAGCCTATCTGAACTGCAGTTATGAGCAGTAACAAGGGTTATAATTTACATGTGAATTCTGTTCTTAAGTTAATGAGATATCTAATGTATAAGCCAGAAAAGGGCCTTTTGTGCACTCGGCCTCTTGCCACCCAAAATAGAAATCTGCTTTTAAAAATATTATACCTTTCATATGTTCAGCTTCTCACAGAAGCACTTAGGTTATTCCCTAAAAATTAGTGATGGAGCAACTTCACCACCATGTGCCTAGTGAGACAAGAACTTTTTATAAGGATTTTCCAGAGGAGAGAAAGCCTAAAATTACATGTATATGAAGAAGAAAGTTTTTGAAAAGAAAGATCTATGTTGTGATCTATCAGACCTCCTTAGACCGAGTCAGAGTTGGTGACTGTCAGGTGAGAATGATGCTAGTGTTTGCCTTGGAGCACACCTCAGTGGTTGACCTGAACTTTCTGTGCTCCTGATGTATTCCTTAAACCTTACATATAATTTCTACTGTTCCCCCAGAGCCTCCCCTCCACAAGCAGCTGGTAGCTGGATCTCTGCCTCTGGCATAGTCTATGGCCATTGCCTGTCCATCTGTATTGGACCCTGTCCGTGCCAACCCTTTGATGACCTTCCATGTGCTGAGTTGTTCTTCTGATCTGAAGCTGAACCTGTAAGACTTTCTAGACTGAAGTCACTTTTCTTACACTCAAACCTGGAGCACTCCTCAGCCCTCAAAGAGTTCAGTGTTCCTATACCTGGTGAAATATCAAAGAGAAGTGCCTTACAAAGCCTCATGAAACCCTGACTCATTGAGAAAGTCAGATAGGAAAGGACACTAATGACTAGTAAAAGAAAAACTATTTTTAATTCTAAAAAGAAACCTTTACATTTAAAATACCTATTGAATCTACCTGCTACCCCTGCATTGATTTGCAGTGTTTCTGTGGAGCTTTGCTTTAGTGAATGAGAAGCAAAGCCCAGTTAAGCAGTCAGGACCAGGGAAGCTGTTTTCAGTTTCTTCTTCTGCTTGTTTTTGTTTGTTTGCTTGCGTCTAAATGCAACCACACACATGATCATATTATAATATGCTTGTGAGAGTGGGAGAGATGGCCGAACTAGTAAAGTGCTTGAGGACCTAAATCCTGTGTCCCAACATCTTCCTAAAAAGCCAGCTGTGGTGCTGTGCTTGTATCCCAGAACTGGAGAGGTGGAGACAGGAGAATCACGAGGGCTTGCTGGCCAGACAACCTAGATGAAAGTGGCAAGATGCTGGTTCAGTGAGAGACGCTGTCTCGAAAAATAAGGTAGAGAAAGATTGTGGAAGATGCTGGATGGCCATTCTGGTCTCCTCATGCATAGGCATACATACACATTTCCACTGACACACACATGCACACATACATACAGAGAGAGACAGAGAAACAAAGACACAGAGAGAAGCAGAGAGAGACAGAGAGAGATAACGAGACAGAGAGAGACAGACAGAGAGACAAAGAGACAGAGAGAGATAGCGAGACAGAGACAGAGAGACAGAGACAGAGAGAGAAGGCCCTTGTAGCAGGTTGTTCATTGGTGAAATTCATTCATAGATCCCCTCCCTGAACTTAGCATCGACTACAGGCAAATACCTCTAAGATTTCGTAGCTCCAGGGTAGATTTAGATACAGAAGACTCCATCCTGGCAGCGCCCCCATGTTCCGAAATTTAAAATAGTAAAGCATTCATTGGTTTTTATTTTGTCATGCATTAAGCAGTGCAAAAGTCTTCCTGAAACGCTACACAATTCAAACTGCAAATTCCACTTGTCTTGAATAATTAGTGTTCTCCTCAGCATGGTGTACTGTCCTGCCTCTGGCCAGATTTCCCTTATCCCTGCCACCGCATCTGAAGCACTGACTCTCACTGTGCCACATGCCCTCCCTGTCCTGTTCTCCTGCATCTCTTTAGACTCACTGCTGTACAGTCTATCAAAAGCTCCTCAACAATCACTGTGGTCACCCTGTTGTCCGAGGAGACCATCCCCTCCCTCAGGTATGGGCTCCATTTTCTGAACGGCTCCAGTTTGTGTAGGCAGGAACTTGAAACAAGTTCTCAAAGATGCTTGTGCAGTCCTCATAAGAATTCCATCCTTCCTCTCCTACGCAGTCAATCACCGTTCTCATTCCCAACAGGGCAAGTTCAATAAGCGATTAAATTTTTGGCAAAACGAAATGCAATAATTGCACATGTCCCATGCCTGGACATTTAGTCAGTCAGTTCATAGTGAAGGAAGTCACAGTTGTGAAGCACTGCTATGGTGCCAAGAATTAATTACCCCCAAATAAGTTCTTGGGGAGGGACCAAGTTTCCCTCATCAAAATTCAAGTCAAATGCCACAGCATAAAGGGAAAGAGGAAGAAAAAGTCCAGCAGCCTGAATAGGAAAGAACATTAAAAAAGAGAGTAGGGACATAAAAGAAGTGTATTGTGATGGCCACACGCCTTCTTCCTCAACCACTGCTGTAGGATAACCCTACTACAAGTTCACTTCCAAGACTGCATCCCTAGAATCAAGCATCTAATAGTTCCAAGGCAAGAGCAAGCTAAGTATTATTGTCCCCGAAGAAGAGCTTCTCCCTGTACTTGTAACAGAATAAGGTAAGTGCCAATAGAGCTGCATTTGTGGATATTGAGCAAAGACACCAGCTGGAGCCAGGGCAAGCACGAGGCTCTCAGTAGCATGGACCTTGCTTCGATCATTGCTTACGGGGGTGGATGAAGGAAGATGCCAAAGAGGTAGGTTGTGGCCAACACAGATGCCATAGATCCACTGTTTGAACACACAACTTCTTAGAGGCTTATGCTCACTTTATATTGTTGAGTTACCAACCATTAAAACCTGCATGGCTTAAAGCAACACATTTATTATATTATAGCTGCTGAAGGTCAGAATATGGACATTCCATAACTCTGCTCATAACTGACAAGGTTTTGAGCAACGGTTATGCTGAGAGCATAGGGTTTGGGGTCCTCTTCCACAGCCTGAGTTCTCAGTATTCATAGACTTAAAGTTATGGAGACTGAGACCCTCAAGTCCTAGATATTGTCAGTCCCTTTAATGACTTCTCAACTGAGGAGAGTCCTGACTTGATCCTACCCAGGCCTTTCATGTGGAAAGGTCAGAACCACCCAGGCCTAGTTTACTTGATTAAATCCTATAAACAAATTCTTTTGTTTTTATCTCTCTTTTATTGGATATTTTCTTTATTTATATTTCAAATGTCATCCTCTTTCCAGGTCTCCCCTCTGGAAACTACCTATCCCATCCCTCATCCCCCTGTGTCTATGAGGGTGCTCCACCACCAACCCACTCCTGCCTTCCCGCCTTGGCATCCTCCTACACTGAGTCATCGAACCCCCACAGGACCAAGGGCCACTCCTCCCTCTGATGTCTAACAAGGTCATCCTCTGCCATATACAGGGCCAGAGCCATAGGTCCCTACATTTGTACTCTTTGGTTGGTGGTTCAGTTCCCAGGAGCTCCAGTGGTCTGGCCTATTAACACTGTTGCTCCCCCCACGGGGCTGCAAACCCCCTCAGCTCTGATTTGATCTCATTGAAAAATCATTTCACCTTTAACAGATTTCACAGTGTCTTTGCCAATGCAAAGTGTCACCGTATCACAATCAGATGCCACAAGTGAATTTCAGGGAGAAGCCTGTATGGGAAGAAACCCATAGCCCAAAATGAGGAGCTCAAAGACTGTGGAAAGATTCTGCCCAGTACAACAGAATTCTCTTTTGGCAATTCAGGCCCCTTATGGATTTTGAAGCTTAAAACAAAGTTGGGGGGGGAGGTGGGGGAAGGGAGGCAGGAACCCATTCTGAGTTCAGAGTTCAAGGGTTGAACCCTATAAAATGACCAATAGGTCCCTGTGCTTTTCATTTTTGACCAGTAGAAATAGATAATATATAATGGGATATATCCTATAAATATGTTTATATATACATATCCATATACATATCCATATACAGCTATACACACACACACACACACACACACACACACACACGTATATTCCTACCTTGTATACATATAGAAACACAGATTAGATCTACAGTCAGATGAAATAAACATAGAAACAAATCAGAGATGTGCAAATGGTCTACTTTCAAACAGCAAGATCTCTGTCCTTGTCTTAGTTCGGGTTTCTACTGCTGTGATGAAACACCATGACCAAAAAGCAAGTTGAGTAGGAAAGAGGTTACTTGGCATATACTTCCATATCTCTGTTCATCATCAAAGGAAACCAGGACAGGAACTCACACAGGACAGGAACCTGGAGGCAGGAGCTGACGCAAAGGTCATGGAGGGGTGCTGCTTATTGGTTGATCCCATATGACTTGCTCAGCATGCTTTCTTATATAATCCAGGACCACTAGCCCAGGAATGGAACTACCCACAATGGACTGAGCCATCAATCACTAATCAAGATAATACCCTACAAGCTTGCCCACAGCCTGGTCTAATGGAAGCATTTTCTTAACTGAGGTTCCCTCAGATGACTTTATGTCAAGTTGACATAATACTAGTCAGCATAGTCCTCAACCACTCTGTCACATAAATCTGTCCTTCAGTTTGGTATATCTTAATAGAATTTCAGCTAAATCAGGGGTTTTTTTGTATATAAAAGAGTCATTATTTACTTGCCATTATGATGGGCATAATTGGTCCTCTTTTTGCTCAATCTTGGTGGTTTTGGTTTCAGTTTTAGTCTCAATAACCATGGAGTCTCAAGAAGGTAGAATTACATTTCTAGACCTAGCTTTCGCATCTGAGTCCAGCTATCCACACATATCTTCAGCTTTTTGGACCCAAGACAACTTTTATTAGTTATCTTGGGGCACATGTGAGCAAGTGTTCTGTGCTCCTGCTTACATAAAATTAGAAGGTTCTGGTAGAAGACCACTTCAAAGCCCTTGTTCTTCTTGGTGGATGAATAAGATTGTGTCCAACAAAGGAAACTTTGTCCAAAGCTAAAACACAAAGTCAAATTAAACAAAGCTAATGTTCACTTCCTAAAATGTGAATACTCAGAGAACACCTCATCTATCACCTGGAAGGTAGCTTCCTTGCTTCAACTGCCAATGGTAACTAACAGAGAAGACTCCTCCCCTGAGACCACAAAAGCACAAAGGTATGAGTTCTTTTGAGGCTGATTAGACATTCACCACTATGTTACTTCATGTTCCTTGGTTTATTACTAGTAGAGTAATACCAAAGAATTCAGTATCTGCAGTAAGTGGGGAAATATAAACTCAAATTTTAGACATCTCCCCAATGATGTCAGCACTAGTGGTATAGAATATACAGTCTGTAAATGGGAAGCCAACATTTCAGTCCAGGTCTGTTAGAAAGTGAACCACAACCAGTACTATTAACACACACAGACATCCCCACACTGAACATGCCTCTGAGAAGTAGACCTACAGTGTAGTGGGTGAGGGCTGGGAAGAAACAGAGACAACAGTTCTTTGATCATGCAATCAGATACTCAAGCAGACTGGCCAAACCTAACCCATTTTCTCCTTGAGTTTGTGCACAACTAAAGGCAAGATACAATTTTTTTTCAAATATCTGTATTATGAAACATGTGACATGAACATATATAAAATTATTTATCCATTTAACAAATATCCTGAGCCTTCACTAAGGATGTGGCTTACTGGCAAAACACTTGCCTAGCATGCACGAAGTCCTTGGGTTCAGTAGCATCACATAACATGACACATTAACAAATACTAAGGTAAGAACAAGATCTATACAGCCAGAGCAACAAGAATAAAAAAGGAAAGAGAAATACAGGTGCTATCCCATGAAAGGATTTTTCCAAATCCCAGCATGGTAAGCATGACTGTGCCACTGCAATCTAGACAGGTGCCCATAAGAGTGTCTAAGTCTTTGCAACTGCTCATACTGTTCAAACTGTGACAAGCTATGTCTAATCCTACTTTATGACATCCTTCGAAGTTTGAAAGAATGAATAACACCCTGGAAAAGTACCAGGTGATGAATTACACTGACAGATGGAACGGGCTGGTTGACTAAGGTATCATTGACCTTGAATGATAGTATCATGTGGGTATCAGCATCCTTTGTCTCAGGTTCAGCCAGAATTCCCATGATTCTCACCTTTTTAGGTGGGAGGACAAAGGTTCCTGGGAAAAGGATTGCAGGAAGAGGAAGGGAAGGGAGGTGGGTCAACAAAATAAAATGCCTACCAAGGTCAGCTCTATTGCACAGCTGGATTGGATTCCTTAGAGACCTATGGCTGGAGAATGCAGGTCCCTTCCACCATTCCAGATCATCATTGTATAAGAAATGTTCTTGGCATGGTTAAATCTTCTGACTTAAAAAAATACCAAAATATTCACATAAAATTGTAACACCATAGCAGTAATTTAAATTAAATTGTATATCACTGGACTTAAAGAGGTCACCAGGTGGCCTTGATCATAAAACATGAAACATTTAAGTGTATTTATCTTCTGATACTATGCATGAAATCAGCCTAAATTCCAGGGTGAGAACTCAGTAGGCAAAGTGCTTGCTGAACAAGTATAAGGAACTGAGATCAGATCCCCAGCAACCAAGCAAAATAATTACCAGTGACTCACACCTGTGATCCCAGCACTGGGTGAGTGGGGGACAGAGACAGGATCTCAGGAGTCTGCTCATGAGGAAGCCTGGCTGAATTGGTATGCTTTCAATGAGAAAGTCAGTCTCCAAAAAAATAAGGTAGAAAGAGAGCAAGACACCTGATACCAGCTTTTGAACTCCAAGTATGCACACTGAAGCATGTACACATGCACACACACACACACACACACACACACTCCTAAAACAGTATGTCTTAGCAGCTAAAAGGCCTATGAAAAAAATGAATGATGGTAGTCTTATTAGAAAGCTGAAATCTCATTTTAGGGAAGAAAATTCTAGAAAAGGAGGTGATCTCTGTACATAGCAACAGGGAATAGAAAACAGAACAGAGGAAAGATGAAGCAAACAAGCAGAGAGATGGGAGCCTTCATAGAGACGGGGGCATCTCTCACAGAAGGGAGAGAAACTATGGCAGAAATAGGCATTTCGGGGGAAATAAACATAACTCATCTACATTTGCAGTTATAAGACTTCCTCACAAAATTGTTTCTAGAAATTTTTAGTGACAGCAATAATGCTGTCATTATTTATGAATAAATAATACAAAGAGGGTTCAGCATATTTTATGATCCTCAGGTTTTGGATGTAACAAAAACAAACTGGATTCTATACTAAAATGCATTGTTCCTGGAATCAAAAACATTTAACAGATACATAACAAGTGTTTGTGGATAGTTTTTTGAGAGTCACATAGGTTTGGAACAAATACAATTTTCATATGCACACATGCACATATGCACATGCAGACACACACACACACACACACACACACACACCTGTATTCTTGGAGTAAAAGGAAGAAAATGTTCATAAATGTGCCTTAACACTTTGGAGAGGAAAAGACGTATCCAAAAGCATTCAAGTGCAGGTTTACGTAAGCATCCAGACACTAAAATTTATATTCAGCTGGAAGCTCTCAAAATCCTACAATGCTCAGGGTCAAGTTGTAGCATCATAAAAATGATACATCCCTGTTCATGAAAATAATTTTTCATTTATGAAGAAAATTAAGGGAATTGGTCCATTCCTGAAGTATGAATATAAATAGATATTTATAGGAATTATGTGCTCTCTCCAAATATTATTTCATTTTTCACAAAATGCACTGGGACTTAGACCCAACTACTTCAATGAGGAGTTGATATGAAACTGTCTTCAGTTCCTCTCCTCATTTCTCTCCAAACAGGTACAATATTATTTTTCCCTTTATTATTTTTTTTTCACAAGAGTCAGTAATAGTGTTTAAAATGTCACAAGTCATTTTTTTTTCGAATTTCCACCCAGGTAAGTCACATTTTGAAAATGACAACTATTCTTTCTGCAAAGACCCATTTTAGAAAGTTTTACAGCTCATACAATTTAATTCAGAAGGTGGGTGGGTGAGGGCTTGGGTATATGGCCACGGTGGTGGGGGTGGGGGTGGCAAATAAGGCCTTATACGACCTATAAATGCCAGTCAGCCTTAAGATTGTGGCACATGTCTCTATAGCACAAATGTCAGCAAGTCTTCTAGTAAAAAAGGTGTGTGTGGGGGGTGTCAAGTAACTGTGTAGTTGTCACGCCTCTCGGTCTCATTTTCAAATGTTCCTTGTTCCTTCATCCCCCGCCCAGCACTTACATTTTCTGATGGAGTGACTCATGTCACAGCCCAAAATCTCAGACAAAGGCTCATGAACATCTCAACTTTAGAAAAAAACAAAAAACAAAAATAGTAAAGAAGTTCTCTTCTCCAGGGAGCCCCAGCCCCTCTAAAAGCTTCTTTGATTTCTTCCGATAAAATAAGCAAATAAATAAACAGACTTCAATCAAGGAAAGCATGGGGACAGTGTAAATATCACAAGCATTAAAGATTTTACTGCTATCAATCACCCAAGTGTACCACTCAGGTACACTTGTGAATGTGACGAGGTAGGTACACGTGATACTCCTTTGTACTCTAACGTTTCATTTAAATTATTGTGAATACTTTTGGGCAAACAAATGTCAATCATGTGGGTCTTAATAAACAAATCAATCATGGTCTATATATGTCATCATATATTCAGTCCACCCAAGTGTTCTCTGTTGTAAACAATGCCTACCAGAACCTGTTTCCAGTTCCACCTTTGTACGATTTCTCCAGTCATGTCTTAGTCTAGATTCCTAAAAACAGCAGCCAACATAAGTAATGCTGATCAAGGACTTACTTCCCTCTTATCGAGTTCTGATACCACACTTTCCACACCCTATCTCTCTGAATCTTTGTACCACTCCTGGCTTTACAGGTTAGAAATTGAAGAGGTGAGAAGGATAAATAATGTCCTGGGGAAGAGATTGCCCAGATGAGACTGAATCGCAAACACATTCTTTTAACCGCCCTATTGTACTACAATGAAGGTAAAAAAAATCCACATCAAATCATATCTACATTTCAAAGTATTTTGATGAGACAGACCAAAAAGATCCTGCAAGCAAGCCATTTACTCACTGTTGCTATATATTTCGAGTCATGAGATTTTTCCAGCTCTTCAGAATTCTCCAGAAACATTTCCTACACTATTTAACCACCACCTTTCAGTTAAGTTTAACACCTCAGAAACAGTGCGGTAAAAATAAGCAAAAGACTCAGGACCCAAATGGAGCATAAAAACTGTTACAGATGTTCTTTCTTGACAAACAGCTTCTCCGGACCACATAAATTGTCCAAAACCTCTTAAACCTTTGCTCTGCATCACCCACAAAGGACTATGAAGGGAATACACAGAGGAAACTATGGGCTAATTGAAAAATCATTCACTGGAGATGTAGGAAGGATTCTGTTCCATTTCTGCAGACACATATATATAGATGCCGGGAACATGGGGAATCTTCCCTATACTGAACGACTGGCTAATCAGCACACTCAGAGGAAAATCATCTCCTTTTTTCCTCTTCTACATGGTTTACTTTGTGATTAATAATTCATGAGACACAAGATGGAGGAAGGACACTCCTTAGAGAAGATGGGGGTATCAGAGTCATGTCCATCCCTTCCTCTAGACTACTCCCAGTTCAAAGAAAGATTGCAGTGTTGACAGAGGAGACAGTTCACCCACCTAAGAGCAAGTGCTCCTAAACCTCACTGTTCGAAGATCATTATCAAGATTTTCCATTAGCTGGACCAAGTAAAGGCTTTCCTAAGTGATTCTGTCATCGGTTTTCGTTGTTGTTGTTGTTTTTTAAGACTTATTTTGGGGAGAAAGGCTCAATATAGTACTGGCAAGAGGACTACATTGACCCTCATTTTGGAGGATTTTTTTCCCCTGTCATTTTTGGAAGCACAATTAATATTGACCATGCTTCTCATTAATTTTCTACAGTCAGCAAGGGGTTTTACATTTCATAAGTACAGCATCAATGCAGACTGACTTAAGAGCCCTTATTTATTTTGTTCTTAACTCCTGCATTCAATGTTCTCTATCCCCACAAGACAATGCTTCATGGCTTAAGCTATCAGAGAAAATCACTAAAGGCTTGGAAAGCAGGACCCTCCTCGGCTCCCCAGAAGGCAAGCACGTGTTAAAACACTGTGACATCACTGTGGTGGGAGTAAGTGTTGAGGGTGGAGATGGGAAAGGAAGCAGAGACCAGAGCTGCATCAGCCCCTCCATCATCTTCATCTTCATCCCCTTTGCCCTCTGTAACCTGATGCAAACACAGGGGCAGCTCAACGTGTACTTTTTTTTCTCACCACATACAGACTTCCTGCATATTTCTATTCTGTAAAACACCTCTTGTCGTTATGCCAAATTCTCCAGAACACTATAAAAGACACAGTGTTGAAATGGCCCTGTAGCTTTGCCACAGTCAGCATGGCCTTCCACAGTTTACTTAACAATGTTTCTGAGGCTATTCTAATTGGTGTGGTCCTCTGAGTATTAGGGTCATTAGAAACTTGAATTATCTGAACATTTGGCCTACAGATAGGGCTCCTGGTCCCTAGACAGGCTGATGGGCCTGCCTTGGTCCCTCCTTCCCCTTTCGGACATGTGAGAAACTGCAGAGATTCTCCTAGCCGGAGGTATAAACCATCCATTGCCAAGTACATCCTCCTCCCTCCAGACCAGCCCTCCTACAGAACTCTGTCTCATAACAAAAAGTGGTCACTAAGGCTTTTCAGAGCTGCGCTAAGAAATGGACACTTCTCTTGCTAGCCTTTCGCTTTACAATATTCTAATGGTGGCACTTTCTTTCCTCAGTGATTTTGCAGGAGCTGACTCCCTGCCAGGTGCTAAGCTATGCATCAAAGTTGTTTGTCCATTCTCCAAATAGCTCACAGGATGCGGTATCTGGGACGATGGGCAGGGAGGATGGGACCAAAGGGAAGACGTGGAAATATCACAAAATTGTGATAAATTTAGTGTAGGAATGGGTACAACCTGTCCATATTTGTTTCTGGAGGAAAAGTAGGTTCTCTAGTACTTTATAAGCTGGAGTATACCTTAACCAAAATTCCTAAAACTCTTTGCCACAGTATCATGGCCACTCAAATACAGATGTCAGCTGTACTGAATGCTAAATGTCATCAGAAGGAGGAAACCAGTTAAGATCTGAGAAGCGCTCAGCCAGGCACATAGCATGAGTGAGCTGTCACTGGCATTGAAATCCTGCCTCAGGTCTCCGAGGATTCATGTGAAGGTGTAATCTGGGGTCATGGAAGCCATGAGAAGTATAGATGACATGAGAACTTGACCAGGAAAGACCATTCCATACAGTGTGGACAGGTCAGAAGGTGACAGAAAGAATAGACTGTAGAAAGGACACCGAATTAAGGACAGATGTCACCCTGAGATATGTGATGATGTCCAAGCAAGGAAGGGATACGAAAATGGCTGACTTTGGGAGGACCAGTTAGATGTGGCAGGGTTGTGAGAAGAATGCAGGGTAGAGGGCAGACTGTGAGCAGCAGGGGCAGTGATAGAGGTAGAGCATAGAGAACGGTCGCTCCTTTACATGCTACTATCTCCTGACTTTCTTCCTGGTTATCTATGTGTCTTACTCTTTCTGCCCATCTCCACACTCTCTCTTGAGTTCCTGTCCAACCCCTCGTGTGTGTGTGTGTGTGTGTGTGTGTGTGTGTGTGTGTGTGTGTGTGTGCTACCCATACATCAAGGTCAGAGGTAACACTGGATATCTTCATCAATAACTGTCAAACATTTTATTTGGGTAGACGGGCTGTCCCACAAACCCAAATGATTTTTCTATCTCTTTCTCCTTATCATTAGGATTATAAGTGCTTGCTGCCCCAGCTTTTCTCTAAGGAAGTTAAAGATCAAACTCAGGTCTTCATGATGGTAGGGCATTTTATCAACAGGGCATCTCCCAATTTCAGTCTCCCCCAACCCTCTTTTTCTTCTGTTTCTGATTGTCCAATACTAGCCCAAGGCATAGAATTCTATGCTCTCTACTTCATGTCTAGCTGTCTTTCTCTTCCCAGACATAGCTCTATCACCTTCTTTCTCCAGAACATTCCCTGGCTCCCACATGTAGCTCACTCTCCCTTTGCCTACCTCTTTTTTATTCAACTTTTCTTGTGCTTATTTGGGTGCAGACACCTTTGGCAGAGATCTACTGCATGACTGCTCACTGGCATATTCCTGACAAGGAGAAGCACACTTGTCTCAGGAGAAAAACCCACCAGAGATTCCAGCCACTGTACAATGGTGGTGAAAGTGAGTGAGAAAGGGACTCGATAACAGGAGTGCACAGTGCCTCCTTGAGTAATAAAGCTGGTATCAAAGTGGAGAATAGCCAGCCCCTAGGGGAACTGTGAGCTCAGGGGAAGTCAAAGCTTATTTGACCCCTCAGTTCTACAATAATTCTGCTGAGTGTCACTTTCAACCATACATGGAAACGAATCTTATACCTTGCCTTTTTAAGGTTTAGGGGTGTTTATTATTGAAGCTGAACTAATGCTTATATGTAAAGTTGAAAATAGCTCAGCAAGTATAATAGGAATTGAAATGAATGTGTGTCCATCATTTGAGGAAAGAAGAGAAAGGAAAATTAGAAGGCAGGTTTTAACATATTCATTAAAATATTTTATAATTTACTCTTGATTTCAAAAACTCTGATATAACTATTGTAGTTAATACTAGTTTGTGACATTCATACATACATACCTTCATGATTTTTTACACAGTCACCATACAGTATATACATTAAGGATTCTTCTCTTACTTGAGAATACTTGTCATGAGTTTATATTAGTGATCACTTAAAAAAATCACTGTTTAAAGTCAAATTAATATTATTCTTTTTGGTCCCATAGGCAGCAAATTATAGGCAAAACCCAACTCAGACTGGCTCATCATAATAAAGATAATTTAAAATATTAATTTTGCATACAGAAATGAAGGTCTATGCAAGCTGATAAGAGGAAGATCTATTGATTGCACAGATGTGCAATGAGTCTAGAAAAGAACAGGAGTGGATCACTTGATGGTCTCTCAGTGACGAAGGCAATATGAAGATGAGTCAACTTTCATGATGCACTTGGGCCTTTCTTCTACCACTTGTGACAAGAATTCAGGATTTTCTAACCATGGTATCTTCAGTATTCAGAAGTTGAAATCATATATATATACATACACACACACACACACACACACACACACACACACACACACACACACTCTTATAGTTCCAGAATCTTGAGTTTTAATTCCTTTAGATTTTTAAGGGATGTAGCATTATTAGTACAAGAGAAACTGTGACAGGTCAATAAAATCATCCCCCTACTTTGATTAAAACTATTTCTTCATTCAACAAATACTAGCTGATCTCCAAGTATAACTAGGGATTGTACTTGATCAGCAGTTTTCAATCTGTGGATGGTAACCCCTTTGGGGTTTGAATGGCTTGTTCACAGGGGTTGTATATCAGCTATCCTGCATATCAGATATTTATAGTATGATTCATAATAATAGAAAATTTACACTCATGAAGTAGCAATCAAAATAATTTATTTGGAGGGTTGGGGGTCACCATAACATGAGGAACTGCATTAAAAAATAACAGCATTAGGAAGACTGAGAACCACTGTACCAGATGGCCTGGCTCCATCAAAGCTGGACCGCACAGTAATATGGTCGAGAAGAGATTGCAAAACTTCAAATACATGGCTGAAATACCTGGTGGCATAAGAGTAGTCAAAGGGAAGCAGGTGGCACCCCTTACAGTGGGCAGAAGAAATGGCCTTGTTCTAAACCTTCAAAGCATGTGAAATGTAAGCTTCTCTTAGTAGAGCATTCCAAGCTGTGGCCAACTTCAGAGGCAGTTTATAGTTAAGCTACCATCCCATGATATCTATGTTGCGCACAGCTCATGATCCACTGTGTCTGCTTTCCCTCTGGTGTGATCAATAGCTGGGACCCTGGGAAAGCAACACCAACTAGGACAATAAGAATAAGTGATACCCAGCAGCCATGCTGTGTCCAGAGCAGTGTTTAAACATAACTCACCAGTGGATACCTTGTTAAAGTCAGGGTCAAGCAACTGATGCTTCCAGGACCAGCATGCACAGCAACAGTCTTCTTGGCCAGCTCTGACCCAGATATACTGCATGACTTACAACCCTCCACACATGGCCACTTTACATGCAAGAACACTGAAGCCAGGAGTCAAATCATACTAGGGATGATGCTTTCTGTTGGGACCCTGCTTGGCTTAGTTCACAGGAAGAAGCTTCTGCCTATACTCTCACGGTCTACCTATATACTTCTAGTTAGCTCAAGTTCCGGTTTCAGCTCCACTCAACAGCCTCATCATATTATATACACCCAGTATAGTGTAACAGTCCCTATGTTCCATCAGATTTGCTTCATACTGTCCAAGTCTTTGGCAATGACAACCTCAAAGATTATCTGACATAGTAAATAGGTATAAATTTCCTGTTATGTCATTTTCCATATATTTAAGCTATTTTGCCTAGACTATCTTGGAGTCAGAGCACATAGAGCATCCAACAGGCAGTTGGCTCTCCCATCCTCTCAGTTTATTAAGCCACCCCATCTATGTGAATGCTAGAGCATGCCAGAGCTCAGTGTGGGGGATGGGTCTTTCAGGTAGCTTCTGTGATTCATGTAACTGTATCACTTATCCAATAGCTAATCTAATATTGAGTGACAGCCGAAACAGGCTACTTTCACCTCATCTTTGCGTGCTGTATGCAAAACAGCTCTGCCCCTGGCTTGCTTCCTTAAAGTGTGCAAGATTTAATTATTTCCTGTTGCTCTCAAAGTAATGACATTTTACTTAGTACTTTTAATGCAGGTAAACAAAGTCCTTCTGACAGGGGAGCTGAAAATGCCAATCTCAGGAAGTTGTAATATAAAATGTCCCTCCTCTAAAGAAACTTGGAGTTTCCTTACCTAAAGTTGAAATGGACCCTGATCTTAAGGGTGATTGCCCTCAAGGTTCAAAACTCTAATACACTTAGAGCAATGTGTTCTGTGATGACTTTTCCCAAGAGGGAAAATCTCCAGCTCTAAATAGGACAAGCAACAAAGACTGCAAGATGAGGGTGGCAGCTACGTGTTTTACTAACACCAAACTTCAGAAAAACATCTGTGGGAGTCTCCGCACACTTGAATGAACACCATCATCTTTCTGTAACAGGGAGGGTCCTGGATTTGGAGAGCACAGCAGAGATTTATCTGCAGTGCTTGACTTCAATTTCTCTCAATTCACATTCATTTCTACCAACTCTCTTAAGCAGAGAATCCTCTCTTCCCTCCCCAGGAATCATGGATCAGTTCCCACTGCCTCCCCTGCCCCCGTCCCCCGTTCATCTCTCTTGTTTAACAGGATTTCTCCTGTTTATAGGACTCATTTAGAGCAGCCTGTTCCTTATGACCTATGCTTTGTCATCTCACATTGTCACCAGAAAAGATGGCATGGACATGAAAGCAGGGGACATAGAAGCCAGCAAGGCTTCCAATGTACAAAATGAAGGGACATCGCCATAAAGAGAATGCATAGCTGAAGTGGAGCGGCTGCCCACTGTTCCCTGAGTAATACTTGGATCAGGTGGATTTTTAAACTATCCCCATGCAAAACGTTAAAGGGGGGGGGCAATGATTAGGGTCTGAAGCTGTAACTGTCCTTCCCTGAGTTGGGATTTCCCTGTGTTTTCTGGATCAAGATCCCTTTGTGAACTCTCCTGTGAGTGATCTTTGGTCTTTACAAACATGTATGGTCCATGATGCCTCCTCAATCGAGACACGTGAAGGCTGGCCCTCTGCCATGCCTGCAAGATCGTTGCATGGAATTGCATGAACACTTAAAATCTAAGTGTTTTAGATGGAACCTAAAAGGTTTGCTAGTCCAAAAGTGTGGCAGTCCCCTGTAGACACTACCTTCCACTAGCCACAGGCTGCTTCTGCATAGCAACTTCTCCTCAGACTGGAACATGTAGCCTATAGCTCTCTACACTGCACTCTGCTGTGTCATATATGAGCATGACCCATGAAACCATGAGTTTCTGGCCCTTCCCAGACTCTCCCTCTCAAGAGAACTGTGTACTCAAAATGAGAGTAAAGGCACAGTGGTTTGTGGATCTGTTGGTATACATTATCCATTACTGATTCCTGAGCTTGGCCTCATCTCCTGTCTGACCTTCAGCTTCCTTGACAGTATAATAAAGCACGTACAAGAGCATCTCTTGGACCCCTTTTTACTGTGTGTAATTGTGAACACAAAGGCTATTTTGAAATGAGTCCTCAAGATATGAGTGGAAAGCTCTAAGCTTCAAGATATTTTTCCTTAATTCTGCAAACTAACAAGTGAGCCGCTACCAGAATCACAGGCGCTCAAAGACTCCACGGGGGAAAATTGTCAGGTCTTTAGACACACACTTCCACTAAATAATTGTCCATCCACTGCTCTGAACCACAGAGTGGCCACTTTGCACAACAGGCAATCATGTGCAGTTTATCTAAGAAGTTGAGCACACGGGAAAGCTGTAGATAGACACAGCTGCCCAAGCTCCCCAGCCACTGGGCAATTGTATATGTTTAGGATGAGAGCCAGCACCCAAAACCAAAGTCCAAGTGAGAAGCTGGTAACAAGTCTTAAATGACACTGTTGGGCCCCTACCCTGCCTTCTCTACCTAGAATTGTATAAATAGGGTCTAGGTGGAAATAAAGCCATTTACATAATGGTGACTACCTGATATGTCAATAATATTGTGGAGACAGAGGGAAAACTGCTTTCAACTCATATTTCTGAGGTTTTCAGTGGCAGAAAGGACTTTCAAATAGCATCAACATCCCTTCATTTATAGAGGAGGACATGAAAAGCCAGAGTAGGGGAAATACTAGACCCAAGAAAGAGGATCATGTTCATTTATCCTAAGGCTGAGGCATGCATGGTGATATGTGTGTATCTGTATCTGTACACGTGTGTATGCATATATGTGTATTTGTGAATGTATGTGCAGGCACCCATGTGCAGCATCCTACCTTTGATTACAGCTCAGCACAAGCTACAGAAGTAGAATGCATGCCGACATCCATTCTCAGTACTTGAGTTTCCATCCGTTTCCCTGGTTTTCCACCTATAAATATGGCGGTCATAGTAATACTTATCTCGCGTCATTGTGTGAGAATAAGATAAGGCAACTCATGGAAAATACTTGGAACAAAAGTCTGGTGTATAGGCGGAACTGGGTAAATATCAACTCTTTATTTATGAACACTGTTTTCCAATTAGAAACTATGGAAATGTTTCCAACGAGTGTGTAATATAGCCAAGTTTCTCCTGACTTCATCCTGAAGGACCTCTATGCATTTATTATGGGTCACTAAGCAGTGACTTCAACCTATAGCTTAATTACAAGCTGTAAAATTGCTAAGAAGATGCAAGGATAAAATATTAGAAAATGTCCAGCAGTTTATACAACATGTAATTGTTAATAAGAAAAGTAATTTTAATAATCAATTATTAATGTTCTCCTTTTCCACAAGTTGCTTTTGATGAAAGGCTATGGGTCTTCTCATATAGTGAACATGTCATGTCTTGGAATCCAATACATTAGCCAGCACTAACAATTAGGACTAATCTTTACAAAGTACTTATCTAGTACACTGTACTAGGTGTACTGTATATATCCACCACACTCTAAAACAGGTCACATTATTAGCAACCCCATTTCATAGATGAGCAAACTGAGTTGTGGAAAATATAAGTCAAAGGTACACTTCTAATAATAAAATAATTATAATTATAACAATAAAATTTATCACCAGAGACCTTGGACCTCAAGACTCCCCAAAGAAACAATATATGTTGTTTTACTGGATTTCTAGAAAAACAAAATCTATTCTCACAATTATGCACTCTAGCTAGTCATTTCTGTTAGAGTTAAGAAATAAATGAACAGATAATTTAAATGCTAAAATAAAACTTAATTTCTCCAAAGGCATAAAAAGCTGAGAAACTATTTACTTACAGATAGGACAACTGAGACACATGGCATGTGGAATACAAATGCATCAAATCAGGTAATCCCAGATAAACCCTTAATCACTATCAGCAGGCCATGTGGAATTGAGCCCTTGTCAAAATGAATGGCTTCTATTTATTGAGCCATCAATATGTCAATTCATGCAAATGGCACACCTGAGCTAAATGACCAAATCGGAACTCACCAAACTTCCACCCCACCCTTAGTTCAAGATCTGTATTGTGAGTCATGACAAGATTCAGAGAAGTTAACAAGGAAGATTCTGGAACTTGCCTTCCAGTGTTAGTTTCTGGTCTCACTAGTTATGGAAAAATCACTTTCAGTGACTATCCCCTGTCTGTAACACGGGATAAATAAGTCCCCCCATGAGCAAATGACTGAATGACAGTTGTTCATAGACAGGCTACTTCTATGGATTCATGGGCCATAAGAGCCTGTATCCTCAGCCAAGTACTGACATGTGAGAGAGTAACTCATACTCACTGACTGTGTTAATAACAAAACAAGGGGCTTATGTTTTTTATGACATTGAAACTTTCATTTTTCCATCAATTCAGTCATATTTCAATAGGGCACTATTCAATGATATATTAAAATTTTTATATTCAATGTTTATCTGCCATGCAGACTACTCCCAATAAATGTCAATTGCAGATATATTTGTTACACTGTACTTCTACTTCCTGCAAAAGAGTCAACATGATGATGAACCTGGGGACACAGGATACTGATGAGACTTTGTTTGAGCCAAGGCTCTGGCTCAGGACTGACAGGGAGAAACCATGAGTCCGTTCTGATGATTGTGCTGGTGCAGATCAATAAGTTTCCATGGAATCCATCAATACACAGAGTGAAAAAGAATTCAATTCCTCCAATTTCCCCTCTACTCCATATCAGATATGCTCCCTCCTATTTTCTCAGCTGTAAATCTTTTCTTTGGTCTTGCTTAACCTTCTTCCTGGCCCTTCCTTCTCCTACAATAGGTATTTGATGAGATTTATCAGGTTGAGGCAATGAAATCCAGATTGGAAGTCTTGTTCACCACTGGACTAGCCATATGATTTTGAATATATAACCAATCATGAATGGGCCTTGATTTCCCCTCCTGCATAGTTGAGTGAAAATAGTTCCTAGAGGAAGGATAAGATGGCATGGCACAAAAAGAATTCCCAGAAGTCTCTGTCTCCCTCTCTTTTTCTGCTCTCTGCATAGCAGGTGACCTGAGACAGCATTCACTAGTGAAGATGGAAAGAGGGTAATGGCAAATATAGAGACAGAGTTCTTTTATTCTTATTATTAATTTAATTATGAGATCCAAGAATATCTGGAAGGAAATTGAAATAGAAGGCATGGGTTTTCATTTATGGCCAGCAGAAGAGAAGAGAAAAGAGAAGAGAAGAGAAGAGAAGAGAAGAGAAAAAGAAAAAGAAAAAAAGAAAAAGAAAAAGTGTCCTTGGTGAAACCATGTTACCTAAGCCCTGAGAGAAAAGGCCTTTGTGAAGAGACGGCTGGGACTTATGTGTCATAAAGGCCTCTCTCTGCACAAGGAGGTATGTAAGCCTAGAACAGGGCTGATAAGAGTAAGCCAAGATCAGGAGAGGCTCCCATTCAGAACCCCATTATAAATTAACACTAATCACCTAGTGACAAGCACAAGAGACCATTGACCAACCTGAGAGATTCTGAGACAAGTGAATTAAATGTTCCACAATGGTCTGTAACAAACAAACCCTGTGCAATTAGTTGTAAATGGTTCCAAAGTAACTCAGAACTTTTGGTTTCAATGAGGGATACTAGAGACAGATATGCCCTCTAAAGAATATTTAAAACATCCAATAATCTCCTCCCCACCCTCATGTCTTAAGGAAAATATACAGTCCTACCAGAAAATACTCTCCTCTCTGGTAGGATCATTTGCAATGGTTGATGCTACCAGTCTCAGAAGGGTTTATATTCAGTGTAAATAAGATAGATTTGAGAACTTAATGAGTTCCACCACCCAAGCTGCTCCTTATTAATTCACACAACTTGAAGACAACTACTAAAAATAATACCTTTTGAGCCATATACCATCTTTATGGAGACCATTAATGCTTCCCCATAATAGAGCAGTTACCAGCCCAATTATTCCCATTGATCACCTTCATGCTGGTGACCAGACACACTAGATCACCCACAATTCTCACTTGTATTAAAGAACCCTCTGATCCCGCACCTTCCTAGTGACTGCCACCTCCCTCCACTCTTAGGAGGTGTCAGCCAGAAAACCGCCTCTTCCCTCCCTCATCTCCCTTTATAATCTGAGATACACAGAACAAGTTGGGATAAAAGCCAAAAGGAAGCATCTTAAAATTTGCATGAATTTTAAGCCATGGGATTTGAAGCCGTGCCTCATTCACTAACTCTCTGCTCACTCATTTCTTTAGTGAATTTTGGAGTATCTGTCCAGCATCAGGGATAAGGTGATATGTGAGGCCTCTGTGGAAAAGTATATGGATAAACAACTGACTGGATTAAGTTCTGGGTGAGGAGGCATCTCTCTAGGGAGTTTGGAAGGATGAGCCGGGCTTGGCTGGAAGGGAGCTCGGCTCTAGGAGCCTCATGTTACAGAGCCAGTCAACGCTAGCTCTACTCTTCAGCTTTTCTCTGTCCCCACTTAAACCCCAGAGTCTGCTCCACCATAATACAATACAAGTAGTACGTAATTAGTCAGGGTCACAAAGAAGTCTCAGCAGAATCTAACACTCATTGCTTGTCAGTCACCTAGCAATGTGGATAGAGACCCATTTCCCCTCCTATTCTGGCCAAACAAGTTCAAGATGCTTATGTTCTCCCTTTAAGACATCTGGTACCATGTCTTCCAACACTGATGTTCCCAGCTCCCTGTGCCAGGAGATAGCAAAAACAGGAAGCAAAGCCTTCTAAATAACTCACTTCTCTGTGGCTCCTTCCAATGGACAGAAGACGTGGTAAAATACCTAATGAACAGAGAGTTGTGACTAACAACTTTTGTTTTGAAAACATATGGCAAGCATTAAACAAGGATTGCTGAGCCTGAGTGATTTTTTTTTGGTAGAAGTCTGTCTTGTGTATTTTGAGGTGCTTAGAAATAGCCCTGACCTTGTAGACACATTGACATCCACCCAGCTGTAACAACCAAAGATACCCATATATTAGTAAATGTGCATGGGTTAGGAGAAAGAAGAGATCACCCCAACTGAGAAGCACTGTAATAAGTTTAAATTGGCAGGAGATGGCAAGTCCATTGGCCGTCCTCCCCAGTGGAGTCTCCAGTGATCACCATAGAATCTAAGTACCAGAGATGACCTTGGGTGGACCCAGGCCAACTCAAGATTTTGCTTGTAATGAAGAGAAACCCAGGCAGAGATGCAGCTGTCCTACAAACACCTGCCAACAGTTATAGAACAAGAGACAGACTTCTTCCCTATCTCAGGCAAAGCATTCTACCACACCACCATTACACAGGGTATTCTTTCAGTGGATTCTAAAGGCCAAGAAAGCTAACATTGTATTAGCAGAAGGTTTTATTACATAAGACCCTTCCTTAAAGTAATGAAGTTGGAACAAAGACGATGCATACCAAAAATAATAAAGCCAACACCAAATAGCTGTGATGCACCAAGCAGCATTTTGAGAACTCTTTGCATTCATCCTCAGCCTTTATACATCAAAATCACACAAATCCTACTTAGAATTACTTCTTATATTTTTTGTGCCCAAGAAACAGAAGCTCACCAAGACTAAGGACCTGGTCCAGAGTCCATCCCCGGGCAGGCCAGGTGCACTGACTGGTCATCTGGGGTGCCAGTTTAGCATGCCCTTTCTCTTCCCTCTTCCATGGTGTCCTTCAGAGTTCAAATTCCTCATGGAGTCCAGCTGCCCACTGACCACTGGCCTCCAGTTCCTCCTGACTTCAGTTGCCTACAGTTCCTGCTGAGTTAGCCCTGCTCTGCCTTCTGCCTTCTCAAATCCCTTTTCACCAGGCATTTGCCTTTTGAAGCCACTCTGGTGATCTGGAGCAGCTGATGGGCATCCATCAAATCCAGCAGGAACTCACTGAAACTCATCGATAGAGCCAAGTCCCCAGCTTGGCTCATGCAGCTAAGTGTAGTTTCTTTCTCTCTCAGCATTGTCCAGATGGGACATTGTGTATCTATTTTGTGCGCTGTCCCACTAGACAAGAAGCTTCAAGGAGACAGTGGGCCGTGTCTGTCCTCGTCATCCATTGGTCTCAAGTGAAGCATAGACTATTCGTTTAACAGGTGCTTGTAACCCATATTAGACCTCTCATTGGAACCTGTGATTCCATCAGGTGATTTCAACTCTCTGATATTATCTCAACTGAACTCAGACACTTTGCATAAGGTACAACTCCATGTCAAAAATGCAATCAAGGCCCTCAATATTACACAGCTGGCATGTAGCACAGTCCCTAAAATAGTTCAGAAGGAGCTGATAAACCCCCTTTCATATGTACAATTCACACATGTTCATCAAGAATATTTTTTTTAAAAAAGAAAGAACAAGTGTGTCATTCTGAGTGAAAAATGTATTCTTTTTCATGATTCACATACATGAATTCAAAAAAGACACTGAACACAGATGTATTTAGAGGCACAAACTTGAGAGCTGCACTCATGGGCTAGGAGCACTCAAGCCTCTCTAGTTCAACACCTATCATCTGTGTGACCTAGGACGAGTAACTCCTCTCTCCCAGTTTCCTAGTTTACAAAATAAGACATCTCCCTCAAAGCCTTGTTATTGCCTCCATTTCTCATGTGAGCAAGTGCAAGCACAGAGACGTTAACCAACTTGCCAAAAGTAGCACAGCTAAAGAGTGACAGAGAGCTCTGATTAAATATATGCTCATAGAGCACTGTACAGAGCCTGCTGGAAAGTAATTAATGCTTGTTTGCACTTATATTTTCATAATAAAATAGGGAAGGCAAGACTCATAGAGGTAGACACACACACACACACACACACACCACGAAGAAAAAGAGAGAGCAGTATGGGAGATAATCAAGAACGATGCAGAAAGAGTGTGACAGTAGAAAATAATCTTTCTTTGCCCCACAGGAAATAACACCCTGCATTCAAGGTTTTTTGCCATTCCATTTAGAGTTGAAAGAACACATCCTTGTCTCAGACATAAGCCACCCTTTTTACTAGCATTGAATTCAATTTACTTTTATATGCTGTTTAAAAAAAAAATGAAAAGCACACAATTCCAAAATGCCTTCAAGTGGCTGATGGAGAGAGCAGGCACACGTTCAGGCAAAAGCCGTTATTCCTGCCTCGTGCTGTTACCCGATGGGAAACTGACTAGGCGGAGTTCAGCAGAAATGGCTCCAAATGTCTGGGAGAGATGGGACTGCATGGAGGCAGGTGATGGGTGCTTAACTCCGACTCATATTCATTTACTGCTACATTTAAGCTGCTTTCAAACCAGTTTTCCTTCAAAAACACCATTCATATCTCTGTGGCCAAGCCCTGGCTCTGAAGCCTGGGGCTCCAGAGAATCTGTTTTCATGTTCATCTCCAGATGCACACGTGTGAACTGTGTGGTGTGGGTCAATGGTGGCAGAGCATCACTAAATAACTGACTCGATAAATGTCTGTTGGACATCAGCAATGTATTCCAAACAAAGATGCAGTTATCTTCCTGAAACAGCGCTCAGAAGTTAGTCGAGGGTCAAGATACGGAAGATCAAGGAAAGAGAAACTCTCTAGTATCTACTTTTATTTTATTAACCTAAATCAGAAAATGGGCACAACTGGGTAAAATGGGAAAATAAAATTAGGTTATATAGCTGTAAAGACAGCTCAATCAGTAAAGCTCTTGCCTCAAAAGCATAAAGACCTGAGTTCAAGTCCCTGAACTCTTGCAAAATGGCAGGTGAGGTTGTGTGAGTTTAAAATCCTGGTGATAGTCAGAAGACAAGTGCAGTCAGAGCCATGGAGCTTGCTGGTGGGCTAGCCTGGCCTAAGTTTCAGGCCCATGAAATACTCAGCCTCAAATCAAAAAGTAGAAGGTGCCTGAAGAACAATTCCCACAGTTCCTCCCTGTATGTGTATGTGTGTGTGTTTGTGTGTGTCTGTATATGTGTATCTGTGTATCCCTGTGTGTGTGTGTGTGTGTACAAATACAGCATCAACCCCCTGAACATCCCTGAACCACATGAACCCATTGCATACTCCTCAGTACTAAAATGTTCAGCCAAGGATAATCACAGTTCCTCTGTTTCTCTGCTTCTGAGAGGCCAGCATAAGATCTAAAACAAAATAAATTGTGTGAGACATACACTGTGTGCAGCTAGTTAGAAGTAGATGTCTCTCTACAGGGCTAATACACTGAATATAATAATGCATTTAACTATATAGTCACAAATATTTAGAAATCGGTGAAATGGGTACTTGTTCAGGTCAATGTTCACATAGTTTAAATCAAATGTTTATGTTATGATTGCTACAATAGTGCATGAAGTGATTTTTGTGGTTCACAAAGCAGCTTCCCTTTGGGGAATACATATTTATTTAGTGTGTGTGTGTGTGTGTGTGTGCGTGCGTGTGTGTTGGTGTTTTTGAGACAGCAGCTCATTCTATAATCCAGGCTGATCTGGAACTCATTGTATAGTCCAGGCTTGCTTCCAACTCAGGGTGATCTTCTGGCCTCAGCCTCTCTAAGAGTTAAGATTACAAACATGGTCCACCATGCATAGTTTATATTTGTTTTGAACCCTTTCTAAGATAAAAGTAATCAGTACTTAAAATAGCTACAGTACTTTGGAAATGCTACAGTAATTTGTATCTTAGGTTATTAAATAAATATGTGTGCCATTGTTAATATCTAGAGCAGCAAACTGTGGTAGAAGTTAATATTCACTGACTTGAAGTATAATCGCATGTTTATAACTCATGAACACCCCCACTATGTGACAAAATGTTTAGAAGCTAGCCTGACTTAAAATCTTCTCTTTTTCATTAACTAGCTATGTAAGCCTGAAATTTTTTTTTATTTGACATGTCTCTACCTCAGTGTCCTTATCTGTAAAATGAGAATAATTCCGATTTCATGGAGAATGTATGAAAATTAGATGTAAAGCATTTAGGTAAAAAAAAAAAAAAGACAGATAGTACTATATAAAGAGAAAGGACAAAATGTAAAAGTCTGACAGCAGCAAGTGTGGATGCAAACAGGGAACAAAAGGACTGCTCAGTGCATTTGGCTGGTGAGCCTATAAATGGGTTCAATCACTGTGTGAAACCACTCAGCCATATTTATTGAAGTTAAACAAAAGCCCACTTCATGACCCTGAGATCTGACATCTGAATTCATATACAAGAAAATGTATCCACTGAGTCCGAAATAAAATTATCTAAAAGACTCAGCTGCCTTCCTCCAAAGCTCAAAACAACCCAAAGTGTCCATACACTGGAGCACTAAGGGAAATGCTGTGAATTAATGAAATACAGCTTCACACAGCAAAAGAGTAAACAGACACTGACTCGTGAAAATCATGGTAATGTCTTACAGACGTCTCTTAAGGAGTCAAAGAAAACAGATATTAATGATCAATACTGCATGGGTCCACTTACATAGTACCATAGCGGGCAAAAGTCACTGAAAATAATAGAAATAATCTCTTATATATGCTATTGACTTTAAAAGGGCACTGCTGACGTTTCTAGGCTGTTGGAAGTAGTTCACATGGACAAAAATCTCCACTGAGCTGTAAACTTCACTTTAATACGGTTTATACAACTTAAAGTAGCATCTTTACATGTGTTTGAAAAGAAATCTCATTGTAAGGCACTTATACCAATGTCAGGTATGCAGTAAGCATAGAAGCTTATTTGAGATTACTAATATTTCTTTTCTTATTAGCTAGTGTTCTGCATGTGTCATTGTCTCCAAGAATTTCTGAAGAAGCAAGAGATATGATGTATTATGGCAATGTTAATATTCTAAAAGACAGTCCTCATCCTAAAGAGTGGGTAAAACACTTGTGAAGCACTGGTGCTCCTTTACAAGCATCATTGCTTAGCAGCCAAATAGTCCTAGGAATCCAAGAGTCTACTTTGGATCCCTGGTGCCGCCACATGCTAACCTTCATAATTAGACGCAATCTCTAGCCTTCGTTTCTTGATACTGACTATTACATGGTTGATGGTAGAAGCCGCCCCACATTTGAGATGCTTGTCGAAAAATTGCAACCACTGCTATTATTAGATTGCATTTATCTTTGGTCATTTTCAGGGAGTGTTGCCCAAAGTAAAAATGGAAAATGGAAGCTTCATTAATTACAATCAAGTGGACCATGTTCCTTGGGATATTTTTGTTTGACTGCTTTCATGTTTCTGCAGCCACGACCTAAGAGAGAGCACATGACCTCCAGCTTATTTATAGCCATACTTCTGAAAGAAACCTGTCAATGACTTTATTTCTTAAGTATTACTCTATTACAAGCAAAGAAGTAGGACCTCCCTAACTGTATGCCTGGCATTCATCTTCAAGTTCATGACAGATTTTTCAAAGACACAAAAGAAAATAATACATATGTACATATGTGTGGTGGGCTTGTCTGTGTTTGCTCCTCGGTGAACTTATCAAACCACCTATGTGCCTCTTCTTTGAATATGTGGTGTGTGTGTGTGTGTGTGTGTGTGTTTATGCATGCACTCATGAGTACTTGTCATAATTCAAAGAGTACTAGGGAAACTGACCCAGGTACAGTGGAGATTGCCTAAACCTTCCTGAAACAGACAAAAATGAATAGTACCCAGGTTCAATAACCCAGGATCTTTCTGAACCAAATGCAATCTATCACACTACAGTTCCTTTATCCACTTAGCTGACCATCAATACCACCAGGTCCTAAAGAACTCAAAGAAGCAAAAGTCATGACTGGTTCACTCCATAACCCCCAGAGCCTTGTATGGTGCCTGGTACAAAATAGACAACAATTCCGTGTTGACCTATATATCTAGAATGATTCATGCTGCTGCTATCTATACGATGGCCCTTAACAAAATCAGACTGGACACCACCACCATTGTTTTTCACTCGAACACATGGTCTTGCAAGGTGACAGTGGACTGGCTTTGGATTGCCCCACTTGCTTTGAAAATCGAGTTTCTTTGTATAGTTCACCTCTACATAACTGGATAGCCGAAAAAATGTAACCTTGTAGACAAAACCAACATGGAGTACCTGTGGGTGCACTGTGCCTAATTCTCTCACGTAGGATTACTGCTGTCTCCTCAGTAAAACTGAATCTGGATGTCTCTGTATCCTCTAGATGAGACTGCTGTAACTCAAAGGGAGCCCAAGTAACAGAGAACTGACCAGGGTGCAGTGGAGGTTGCCTAAACCTTCTTTAAATAGACAAAATCAATAGCACCCATTCTCTCTAACCCAGGATTCCCCGGAGCCAATGCAATTAACTCAGGTTTGGAACCAAGTCTGTAAGTGATATTTACAGTTCAGGGACAGGAGCTAGAGTAATTGCCTCTTCTGAGCTCTAACCCTCCAAGGTTATTTGGAAGTAACTTGTGATTCTGATTCTCTCTTTCAACTAAATCTAGATGAACAACCTCCTCCATTCAAGTCCTGACAACATTTCCAGTACTTTGCCAGAGCATAACATTCCCACTGGGATCTCGGTAGTGTATGCAGTAGGAGGAATCTCTCCTTTTGCTCTCTCTCTCTCTCTCTCTCTCTCTCTCTCTCTCTCTCTCTCTCTCTCTCTCTCTCTGTGTGTGTGTGTGTGTGTGTGTGTGTGTTGTGTATTTCTTCTCTCTTTTTCTTTCAGTGCTCTCCTACCTCCTCTAGTGTTTATGAAGGCAAATGGCTAGCTCCCACAATGGACTCAGCTCTATGCTAATTCTAGTAAACCTTGCTAGTGCACCCCAGACACTACACTTAAACAGGCATTCAGAATTCAAATCAAGCAGCCTGATGTATGGAGGAAGCCAGCGAAACCTCTCTCTTCATTGCTAAGACTTGGTATTTCCCTCACAGAGCACCAGCAGTCTCACCTCACGTCGCCACTGAGATTTAATAGCTAAGAGCCACAGTGAGGTCTTGTCTTACACAATTTAATTACATACACGGAAAAGACAACAGTGTATGTGCTGGCCCACCATTAAGTATGATCATAAGCAATTTAAACTCAACATCACTTGTCCAGATATATGGACAAAATGCAGTCTGCCATCCCGCACTTTAACAACATTCCCTCCATAACTGTGAATCATCACAAATCCACGGTAATTTATTCCACACTTCAATTGGAAGTGTGTCTTAAAGGGAGAAAGGCCAAATGTGCAACACTTGTGATAGTACGTTTATCTACCTACTGTCCAACATAAATTAAGGAGCTACACTTTAGTGATTCAATTACTCTGCTGAGTAATTGAAAATACACAATTACAAGGGCTTGAAGTTCTTATGAGAAATATAATGTCTGCATTCCACTTTCCCTACTATTTGATTTATAATTGGGATATTGGTGTCATATTCTATGTTTGAGAGGCATCACCCCCTCCCTGAGTAATTCTCAAAGCTGAATATTTAAGGCTACAGAAATCCTTAGAGTCATCTTGCTTAATCCCTTGTTTTTCAGATGAGGGGAAAAAAAGCCTAAACATGAGTCAATTCTTAAACTACAAAGAGAGGTCAATTTGACCTCATGCTCTAAGTTAGAAATTTTAGCATTATATAGATTTTGCTTCTTGGGAATTGGACAAAACTTACCCTTGGTGATATATAAACTGCTCCCCATTTCAACACAGTTTCCCTTCCTTTGAAAGAGGGGGGATAACAACTAGAGAGAGACTCATATTTGTATCTAGTCATATAGAGCAGACTTTTTTATTTCTTTTAAACTGGGAAGACTACACCAAAATAAAGAGCAGCCTATAGCAAATTTCCCAGTGGCTGACAGAAGTTTCTTTCCCAAAGACGCTCTGGCAAAGTGTGAGGGCCAACAGCAAGACTTCAGTAAGGAGATAACTACCACTACCACATATTCATCAGGCTCTAAGCCTTGTCACTGCATCATGGTCAAGTCATTCATTTCATTCCTATTGATGCTATCAATATCTAAGTAATAATTTGGGCCTGAGATAGCATGATACATAATGGCCAGCTCTTTACATAGTATTCTAAAGAGAGTCTATCTGTGGCATACTCCTTTGGCTTGAGTGACTGGATTTCTGCTCCTTCCTGGAAGTACAATCTAACCAACCACAAAACATTGGACATGTGGCTCTCTTCTCTGGCTTCCCTCTGACTAAGTATGCTTGCCTTGTGTGTGACATTTTGCATGATCAGTTTTCACCTGCTAGATGTGGCAGCCCAACTGTATAGCAGAGATGCCATTCTTTGAAAAAAAAATGTGCTTTTAAATTTTGCATCTTGATATGCAAATATTTTTGAGATCACAAAGGACCATTCTCATCATTGGTGTCTGCTACATTCTGTTTCTAACAAAAGAATTCAGAGCCTTTTTAAACCCAAAATGAGTGCATGTGATCAAATGCTAATTTAGCAATAAACAGAAAATTGACTTCAAATCATCTCTCTGTCAGTCTAATTGATTAACAGTCACATGAAAATTGATAACACGATTTTTAGCAAAAGAGCATGTGGCAAAGCTCTTCGGTTCTATTGGCTTTGGATATTGACTGCCTTCCAGATAAAGCCTTTTAAGAGTACATTAGTGAGTCCACTAATAAACTTAAAAAGCAGTCTAATTGCAACGATGAACTCCATACAATGAGTTAATGCAATAGCAGAGTTTACAAATTCAAGCCTCTAGCTGAAATAATGCCAGGTTCAGAACGCTTTAGTTCACAGGTGTAAGGAACTCTGCCTTCTTTGCATCTCCAGCATTTTGAAGCAAAAAAAAAAAGGTCCTCATGGCATCTAAATACCTTAAAAAGGATCCCAACATCTATAACAATTGCCTTAACATAAAATTAATTTTAAGCTGCTGACCCTCAAATGGTTATATATCTAAACTAGAATAATCTCATGGAGCCAAAGTTTAAAAAACAATAAAGCTGCATTTGTGTTACTCTAGGTTCTGTTTCCAAACTGAGCACATTATTATGGCAGAACTTGGCTGCAGTCCCCACTGGCAGGAGGGGAGCAAACATTGGGTTTATACTAAAATGTACCAACTAATGTAGCCACGAAGAGCATTCTCTATGGTTCCTCAGATCCTGAATGTAACCTCCTCGACCATCTGTGCTTCCAGAGCCTGACCTTTGAGTAGTCCGAAACATAGGAAGGCACTAAAATTAGAGTCAAGGCCAACAAGACAATAAAATGGATGCTTCTGCACTTCCCATGCCTTCTCTGCTGAGCATGGTTGAGAGGGAAATCGTTTCCTCCATCAAAGCCTGTACTCTTGAAGTGAACCCTCTTTACTGGCAATAGCTATAGCTCTGGACACAGAACCAGCTCGTTCCTCTGCCATCTTCAGGTCTTCTCTGTTGTAAGCCTGAGGGGAGACACCACTTGTTGATTTCCTTCATCCTTCCCCGTACTTTTGAAAATGGTCTCTTCATTAAACTCTAACCCCATTTGAGTGTGCCATCTGTTACCTGCCAGAATCCTGACTGATAGGGCTACCTTCCATTAACCCAGTGCTTCTCTGCCTGTGGAGGGTTACAAACCCTTTAGAAAACCTAAATGAGAAAAAAAATTACAGAGACCTCTCTTCAGAACTGCACATGGTCTATGGACATGAATTTTGTGAGACAGTTTCAAAGAGTTGAAAGATACCTTAAAGCACATGCATGGACGGGCCTCAAAGTATAATATGCAAATGTAGCAAGGTGAAGTTTTACTTTCAGATATGGGTGGTATGGGGACTATGCTGATCTTTGAAGTGTCCTACTTTAGAGTATCTGGTTGTGGAATAAGAAGCTATAAGAAGAGAAGGCTGGAGAAAAGACTGAGCTAAAGTTAAGAGAGCTTGCTGCTTTTGCAGAGGGTCAGAGTTTAGTTCATATACCCACATCAGACAACTCACAACCACCTGTAACTACACTATCAGGGAATACTATACCCTATTCTAGCCTCTAATGTCACCTACATACATGTTTAAGCACACACATGCACATACATGCACATGCACACACAAATGAGAGAGAGAGAGAGAGAGAGAGAGAGAGAGAGAGAGAGAGAGAGAGAGAGAGAGACTCATAAGGAAGCATTTCACCAAAAGCTAGACTCTCTTAACAATGAATTGGGGTGTCAAATATTACTTGACATTGCATCTTTATTAGTTTATTCTGTATTCTCTCCTCTTTTTTCACATCATGTGAGTGTTTTATCAAATAGACAGTTGGACTCCTTTTTCCTTAACCATGGTTTTACTCACTTGTGAAGTTCACTATTCATCATCAGTATTTGCCATCTGGACTCCAGATAAGCAAATGTCTTTTAAAATCTCTGAAAAAAAGATTTCTTAAAGTTTTATCATACACCAAACCCACTCAGCATTCCAAAGCCTGATCTCCCAGGAGGCTGATATGTGTTCAGTTGGCTTTTTTATTAACACTCATGGATTCATAATATTAAAAATGTATATACCCAGCTACCCCAATAGAAAACATGTGTATGTTAGAAAGAGAAAAAGCTACTTCAAGCAGTCACCTGCCCTGCCTGTACATTTCCTCCATGGTCCAGAATGAGCAGACTTATATGGAAAACAAAGAAAGGTTGAAGTCTGACACTCCAAGGTGTTTCAGTCTCTTGAGGTCTCCATCAAGGGCTATTAAAATTTAAAGTACACTGGACAATCCTCGACTCCATAAAATGCATGTTACTTATATTCCTTAAGCTCCTGACTTCTTCCTGTGTTCTGCATGGTTCAGAAGGAAACAAAAGAATTCATGCAGTAGATACAAGATACAAATGTCACTGAAAACAGAGTGAAAGAAAACCTTGGTTCTTGTCTTCTTTCTAAGGTCAAACATCTTAATGATCCTGTACTCTAAAGTCATCCTTCTGGAAAAATAAATGAATTTGTTTAAATATCATGACAGAGTGTAGATAAACTCAGGAACATCCTGTGGGAATATAAATTAGCCTCTCTATTTTTAGTTCAAACATAGATAAGGATAAAAGATGCCCCTGGGGTCATGATTCTAAAGAGCACAACCATATGAAGTCCATAGTACTCATGACTTGTTAGTCAGTGTTTTTCTTTGTTATCCTATATTATGTCCTTTATTAGTGAAGTTCTCTTTGATTATTTTGGGAACATTCATTAACATTGTTCATGAGCAATAAATAAGTAACTTTCATTAACATTGTTCATAAATATTAAATGATTCCAAAGTTTTGGTCTTTGCCACTCATGACTTCCCAATCTGCTCTAAGAGCAGCTAAGTGAGGTTAATACACTGGAGCATTTGCTTCCCATCCTCTCCCACCTTGATCCTCTCTACTGAGGCAGGAGATGACTTTTCCCTTCATCTAGAGAATGTGCAATTCAATCCAGAAATCCAGAGGACCATCTCATCCTGTTGTCTCTTGCTCCCTACGTACCCTGCCCCTGACTCCATCCAATACACTGCTGCCAAGTTAATCTCCCTAAAAGCACAGCCCTGATGGTCCACCGTCACCTTCCCTGACTCACTTTGCTCAACCCCTTCAATTGCTCTTATGCCCAAGTGAAAAGAGAAATGATGAGAATTCTATGCACTCAAAAGATTTTGTCACTCTGACAATGGTGCCCCTTTTAGTTCCCGCTTTTCCTCTCCATGTTACTGTGGGTTCCCAGTAGATTGCAAGACACTCACCAGAGGTACAATGCATTTTGCTTGACTGTCCTCTGTCAATACAAGACGCCTTTCTCCAGAAAGTTCAAATATGACCTCTCTATGACACGTGATGACGTCATTTCAATACCTTCCTACGCACTGTCCCCCGACTCACCCTCAGTGATTCATCTGGTAGTAGTTTGCCAAGCTGTAAACTATGAAATTGGATTTATCTATTTGCAAAATGAGGCTAGTGATAAAAATGACAAGAATTAAATACGTTGAACAATTAATGCAGTGAAGATTTTTATGGTAATGCTGGTTACGATTGCTAATTTATCTTAAACAAGTTTAGCTAGGAAGTTGAGACTTTAATAGCCTTTTGTTTACTTTTTCACCCTCTTCTTCCCCTTACAACACTTAGGAATAAAGAGAGGGGGTACATATGAAAGAAGCCTCACTTCTAGGACAACATCAGAGGTTTTTGATTTTGGAATCAATGTATATGGACACAGTTTTTAGCTTGACTATGTCAAATGGATCAGCACACAACCCTAATTGCATTCTAAGGGACATCAACTACCTCATTTTAATTGTGGCAAACTATCACAAATGCTGAAGCTTTTCTGAGCAAGATGAAAGTTGGATTCAATAAAAGCTCCCCCCATCTTCACTGAGCCAGCACCTGCCTCCTCTGCAGATTTCCTTGACTCACATAGAAGCGAAATTAGATGCTTCTTTGTCACCTTGGTCCACCATTTCTCTAACAATGCTGTCCTCTTTTAAAAGACCTTCAGGTCTAGATTCTAATCTGAGCTGTACTGTGAGGAGTCTCTCAAAAGAACCACCCCTATGCCTGCAAGCACAGACGAAAGTGTTAGAAATAAAACCTCATTCGTCAAAATCATAGTGGCTTCCCAAAAGCCTTATGTGGGGTCAGAATGGCCATTTGGATTGTTTTAGCAAAGAAATCACACTTCCCTTTTAGCCAACAAACATTTTCAGGTTTCATTCATCCAGAAAAGGGCATCTTGAGACCTGAACGTGGAACACGACATCTAAGCTAAAGTACAGGCAACCACAATGAGATGGTGCAAGCATCACACATACTGAGTTCAGTTTGCGGAACCTCTGAGCCTTAAGAGCACTGGGCACATCTTAAAATGACACACAGTGACATAGGGTTCCCCAAGAGCACAAGCCACCCAGTTAATTGGCAAGGCTGGTCACTGAAATGTACACTCCACTCGGCAGCAGCAGGAAGGCCACTTGTGCAACACCCAAAGAAATCTTTCAAGTGGACAAGAGTCCTCAAACCTCTACGCAGGCAGCACACATGACAGCCAAGGACACTTCCTTATTTGCACTTGTCCTCTGCCCATCCTGGGCAATGCTCAGACAGTGAGAAAGGGGAAACTTCTCTAAACAGACATGTAGTTTAAGCTCTGCCAGGCCCAGAAGTCCTCAGGGGAATGGCTCAGAAGCTGCAGGGTCACTGCTTCCTAATTTCCCTGGGTAGCATGTGATGACTCAGCAAGAGCCTACATCCTAATTCCTGCACCGAAAGAATCACCCTAGCTCCAAGAATGTGTACTGAGCCAGAAGACCTCAGTTCCATGTACCAGCTCAGTGCACCGAGGCGAGTTCCTTACCTCACTAAACCTTCATTTCTTCTGCAGAGGAAATGCTGTGCTGTGAGAGAGGGATTATCTGTGAAGAGACGATTGCCTTAGAAGACAAAGGCTTCAATTAATGGGGATGTTGATGTACAATTATATTAATTGTACATAGTAAGGATTTGAACCCCCACAGACAGCAGGATATAGAACCCTCATGCTACAACTATTCATTTGGGATTTGAAATGGTTCCCTTTCAATCAGAAGAGTATCCAGCAGTTACCAAGCAAGAGAAGCTGGCCAATCCCAGGATGCCAGAAAACTGAGACACTACCCAAATTTCCATTTATGAAGATACACAGAGGCACACATTTAGCCATACTTATTGTCACCCTTAATCACACAGAGCAGTGAGTTGATATCACTCCTTTGAGGGATCACAAATGCTTCAAGCATTTTCTCCAACTCTTTAGACTTCATACTTCAGTTCCTGCATTTTCTGGTTCATCACCATTGAACTTAGTAGGTAAATGGGAAAATACAGATCTTTCAGACTATACTATACTACGTTCATCTTTTGATGTGCTCAAGCCTCCAGATGAATGTTATTCATGCAACAGTGTCTGGGTGTTAAGCAATTTCCCTTTCCCTTTGCCATTTTTTTCCCCTCTGGGCTATCTATGTGGTATTACTTCAATCTCTCTTTGTACAGTAAGTCATGCCCTCATCCATTCATCATTCCTGCCACCCTAATGGCAGTCTCTCTCTCTCTCTCTCTCTCTCTCTCTCTCTGTTGTTGAGTAGGATGGTGCTCTAGCACAAAACCACAGATACTTACTCCATGATCTCCATTCTCTATTCCAAGTTTCTCTCCCAGCACTACAGGCCATTTCAAATCTCTCTTTTTCTGCTCTACTCTAGACAATACTTTACTTTGCCTCCGTTTTCATAAGTTTTCTTCAGTCATCATAGCTAATGTGGTCTTCATGGGGCTTTCCTTCAGTCAACACAATTAATAGCTTAGTTGAGAATTCTTTCAGGAGAAGGTAAGTCAAGCATGAATGGACCAATGTGGTGTCCCATGGAAACAGGGCTCAGACAGGATTCCCCCAGGACTTAGCAGCATCAGTGAAATGCCTTTCATTCAAATGGTGCCAATGGGATTTATAAAAGAGGAATTTCAGGGAGCAATTGGAACAGGAATCTTCCGGCCACCATTTGTACCAGGTAGCCAAGTGGCCCCACAACCTTCTGTGCACTGCCCACCAGGAGAGAGTGTTCTTCCAGCAGTGCTTTCACTTCTGAGCGCAAAGGTGAGATCTCCACCTTCTCTCTGGAGGGGAACAGCTAGGAGCACACAGGGCATATGATAAGTGGGGCTGCTGGGACAGAAACCTTCCAGGCACCGTTTATACCAGGGAGCCAGGTAGCTCCACAGTCTTCTCTGCACAGACCTTGCCAGAAGAGAGTTGGTCTCCCAGGTGTATGGGACCAGGCTTACAGTCTCACAGGAGAAACAAGCTCCAGCCAGAGACAGCAAGACCAACTAACACAAGAGATAAACAGATGGCAAAAGGCAAGCACAAGAACCCTACCAACAGAAACCAAGGCTACTTGGCAACATCAGAACCCAGTTCTCCCACCACAGCAAGTCCCAGATACCCCAACACACTGGAAAATCAAGAGTTGGATTTAAAATCGCATCTCATGATGCTGAAAGAGTTACTTATGTCAAGAAAGACATAAGTAACTCCCTTAAAGAAATACAAGAGAACATGGGTCAACAGGTAAAAGCCCTTAAAGAGGAAACACAAAAATCCCTTAAAGAATTATAGGAAAACAAAAACAAATGAAGAAATTGAACAAAACCATCCAGTATCTAAAAATGAAAGTAGAAACAATGAAGAAATCACAAAGGGAGACAACTCTGGAGATAGAAAATCTTGGAAAGAAATCAGGAGTCATAGATGCAAACATCAACAACAAAATACAAGAGATAGAAGAAAGAATCTCAGGTGCTGAAGATACCATAGAAAACATTGACACAACAGTCAAAGAAAATGCAAAATGCAAAAAGCTTGTAATCCAAAGCATCCAGGAAATCCAGGACACAATGAGAAGACCAAACCTAAGGATTATAGGTATAGAAGAGAGCAAAGATTTACAAATTAAAGAGCCAGTAAATGTCTTCAACAAAATTATAGAAAAAAAAACTTCCCTAACTTAAAGAAAGAAATGCCCATGAACATACAAGAAGCCTTCAGAACTCCAAACAGACTAAACCAGACCAGAAAGGCCTCCCAGTACATAATAATCAAAACAACAAATACACTAAACAAAGAAAGAATATTAAAAGCAGTAAGGGGAAAATGTCAAGTAACTTATAAAGGCAGACCTATCAGAATTACACCAGACTGCTCACCAGGGACTATGAAAGCTAGAAGATCCTGGGCAGATCTCATACAGATCCTAAAAGAACACAAATGCCAACCCAGACTACTATACCCAGCAAAAGTCTCAATCACCATAGATGGAGAAACCAAGCTATTCCATGATAAAACCAAATTTACACAATATCTTTCCACAAATTTAGCCCTACAAAGGATAATAGATGGAAAACACCAACACAAGGAGGGAAATTGAACCCTAGAAAAAGCAAGAAAGTAATCTTCTTCCAACAAGCCCAAAAGAAGGTAACCACACAAACATAAAAATAACATCAAAAGTAACAGGAAGCAGCAATCACTATTACTTAATATCTCTTAACATCAATGGAGTCAATTTTCCAATAAAAGGACATAGACTAACAGAAATGTTTTTCATGTAAATCTTCAATTTTATTAGAAAATGTTTATAATTCCTCTTTTAATCAATTTAGTAATGTTTTTATATCTATCACTTTATCTGTATTATTTTCCATGTTAACATGCTTTTCTATATATTTTTTCAATTTTATCAGAAATATGTTTATAATTCCAATTTCAATCAACTTAGAAATATATTTTTGCCTACCATTTTTTCTGTATAATTTTCCATGAAATAGTTAATTTTAACATGTTTTTCTATATTTCTTGAATTTTATCAAAAAATTTTCCATGAAAATCTTCACTTTTATCAGAAAATGTTTATAATTCCACTTTCAATCAACTTAGAAATATTTTTATGCCTATCATTTTATCTGTATAATTTTCCATGATAATCTTCAATTTTAGCATGTTTTTCCATATATTTCTTGAATATTATCAGAAATATTTTCCATGTAAATCTTCACTTTTATCAGAAAATGTTTATAATTCTACTTTCAATCAACTTAGAAATATTTTTATGCCTATCATTTTACTCTTTAATTTTCCATGAAAATTGTCAATTTTAACATGTTATCCTATATTTTTCTACAATTTTATCAGAAATATTTTCCATGTAAATCTTCAATTCTATCATAAAATTTTCTACTTCCTTTTTCAATTAATTTAGCAATGTTTTTATGTCTACCATTTTACTCTTTAATTTTCCATGGAAATTGTCAATTTTAATGTGTTTTCTATATATTTCTTCAATTTTATCAGAAATATTTTCCATGTAGATCTTCAATTTTATCATAAAATGTTTTTACTTCCTTTTTCAATAAAAAAAAGAAATGTAAAAAAAAAGATGTAAAAGTATTAAAGTTTTTATTCTTGTATTAGAAATTAGAAATCCAAGACACTGCCCTTGTATGACACAAACTTTAACATAACTAGTAAAAATATTATTTGGAAAATTTGACTCAAGACATATAGATATATTTTACCTCTGAATAATTACACAAAAATGTATGCAAACTACCTTATATGTTTTACCTGAACGTGTCAAGAAATGCATTTATAAAGTTGATTTTCCTTTAAAAACAAAAAAAGAATTTCAGCATTCCTATTGGTGTTTTTTTTTTTTAATCACTTCTGTCAGGCTATCCACAGAGCTCACATCCCCCACTGTCCAATGCTCACACTCAATCTCACACTCACCTCTCATCCATCATCAGTCAACTCATTTGCATTTACTGTTTCTTTTTTGAAAATCTGTTTTGTTTTCTTTTCAACTCTCAGAATGGAACTTAGAGCCTCATAGATATAGGCAAGAGCTCTACACTCACTGGTACCTTAGCCCTCAGACAAGTCACTTGATAAATTAATCTTGGCTAAAGAAACTTAAGATGTCTTCCTATCTTTAGTGAGTGTATGGGCATCTTCACATGTATAGTGGAAATGACACTCTGCCCTTTGAGTGCCTTTATTAAGGGAATTCTGAAGTATCCATATGTTTATGGTGAGAATATCGCATTTATTTTCATAGCTTTTCTCTTAAATTTACATAAAATTGAAAAATTCTTGCAACACTGCCTTTTGAGCTTTATTAGATTTATTAGGATAACCAGAGAGAGGGAGAAGTTGAGAAGTGCCTCCCAGAAAATGAAAAAAATCTGTTCGGAAAAAGTAAAATAAAATCAAGAACAGATTTGAGAGAAACACACCAGGTAGGCAACTGGAGTGAACCTGAGGAAAATCCTGGAAGAGAGAGGAGAGTGAGCTCTGTTGGGTGTGGCCACCATCACCGGAAAAGGAAAGGAAGCATGGAAGGAGCTGTGGTGGCTCCTTGTGTTCCACTTTCCAACACTGGCTGAAGTAAGTAAGAACTGTGAAAACAAATGACTGTCCATAGCCCTTTTCCTTTGAGCTTTGCCAGGTCTTCCATGAGCGATTTTAGCTTTATAAAGGTTATTTGTAGATTATTCACTTTTCCATTTTCCATGGTTATGGTTGGTTCCACCTGCCAAAACCCAGAACAGCCTACTTCGACCTCTGCATGCCCTTTTGACACACCACCTCCCACCTCCCAACACTAATCAATGGCATCTGAGGATTTCAGTGTGACATGAGCAATAGAGTTAGCAGGTTTGCTGTCCTTCTGCAAAGGAGACAGCAAAAAGAAAAAAAAAGGCATTTAAAAAACAAAGCAATAACTCAACGAGGATCCAAAATTTGATTTGTCTATATTCTTCTCCATTAGTGTGCTTAATCAAGGGTTGACTGTGTACAGAATTATTTATTTCCATGGTCCCTAATATTCTCTCTATACTCTTTGAAGTTAATTTTTCATGAATGATTTTCTTTGTTCATTCTTTAAAAAAAAATCCTTGGAGTAAATATTATGACGTTGCTGATTTATATGATGTAGTTTAGTGGCTTAGAACATTCTTTGTTTCTGCTGCTTATGAAGCTTTCTTGCTCTCTTAACAGAAAGCTGCCTGCCTTTGGCTCCAACAACCTTCTTCTCTGCGTAATTTACTTAGGGGGAAGGCCAAAATCGCTAATTAATTCCCCTTAATCTGAGTTCTTTAGTAGTGAAGCTACTTCCCTCTTCATATAAAGCAGCCTGTCTGGCTCCTTGACACCTTCCTTTTCTAATCCCATTGCTTCAAGGAAATATTTTTGGCTCTCTTGTTCTCTGGCATCGTGGAACCTGTTTCTACAAATTGCAGTGTGATCCTTAAATGCACATTGACAACTGGCTTATCTCAAAAGCAATTCTATCAGCCTTTTGACCAAATCCAATCAGCAGTGTACTGAGACCTAGTCTTTCCATAGAGCTCTACCCATCCACACAAGTGCTCTACGGGATACCAGTTACTATACTCAGAACTAGGAGCCTGGTGAATGGTACCGTTCCTGCACTCTGGGGTGGAAGGCAGTGAGTTCAACGGACCCATCTTTGTATTTGAGAGAAGCAGAACATTATGTAAACTAAATTCTACCATAAGTGATCAACAATAATGAGGGCTGCTTGCTGTGGAGTGCTGTGGTTGGGGATTCGTGTTCTACTAAGGTTTCCTTACAACAAGTTTAGCCTCCCCTACAAAGTTCACATCATCCCAAAGAGTTAGATTCATTTTTATTGCATTTCACAGATGAGAGAATGAAGGGTTAAGGAAGTGAAAACCATTAGCTCTCAGGCATTAACCTCACACTCTCATGAATATTACTTTTTATTTAGAATTCAGACAGGTTCACACACGTAAGAACTAATAAGAGGGTAACTACAAACCCAAGGACAGCCTGAGCTACCTACAAAGTTCCAAGCCAACCAGGGAAAGATAGTTAAGACCCTGTCTCAAAATAAATAAATAAAAACCAAGAGAACAACTTGCCCTCTGTGTGTCATTTTAGTTTAAGGGGACACATAAGCATTCTGACCTATATATGTAATCCCCCCAAAAAATACTATATTGCCATTTTTTTAAGTTCAACAGAATTTGAAGTCCGACTTCTGTCCAGGTTAGGTTGACAAATTGATGTACCTAATATATATCAAACAGAAGATCCACAGGGGCATCCTATTGTTTAGGGAATTATTCCTAAATTGTAAAACAGACATAAGCTATAGAAAGAAAGCAAACTAGAGGAACATGGGATGGTATGTTGGGTTCAAGGATAGGTACCACCAACATTTTTGGGCTTTAAGACTTATGAATGGCATAAAAGAAAAAAATGGAGGGTAACAAAAAGAAAATTAGCAAGGGTTCATCCATTCTAAATCTTTGCAATCACACACACACAAAAAAAATGGAACAATAGGATAAATTTTCCACCTCCTTCCAAATACTACATTAATAGTAAGTAAGAGCAAAACTGTCTGTTTGTCAGGGCTTTCACCAGTGTGACAACTTACCAGAAACAACTTAAAGAGAGAATAGGTTTATCTTGGCTCATGCTTCCAGATATTGTAGTTCATACTTAGCTGGATGCAGGGTTTCTGGGTTTCAAAGAGGCCAGAACCCTATATTGGAAGGGTTTAGTGGAGCAGAGATCCTTAATTCATATCTGAGTAGGGATGGTTCCACCCAGAGAGAACCCTGTAGTTTATCATCTCAAACATACCTAGACAGATCAATCACCACAGGCTTCAAGGTTAGACCCATGTTTTAATCTTACCACTCTGTCGATCACAAATATGGAAGAAGATAAGAGAGTTTAGTTCCTCAACTTGAGGGCAAAGCCTCAGGTTAGTTGCAAAGGTGAAATGAGATGATGTTTTTAAGACCCTAGTATTTGAGAAGATAGAGCACAGCAAATTGCACAATGAAATACAACTATTATCCATAGAATATTAGAATGCGATAGGTACTAAGTATAGAAGTTATTACACTGTACTGGATGCTAAAGTCATCAGAAGAATTCTACAACTTGCCATCAACCTCAACCAAATTCTGGACACATGGTGCTTTAATCATCTGAGCACCATGAAAATAGGGAGGGCATAAAATTATTGTGGAAGAAATTAGGAAAGTACACACTCATTACTGATCTGACATTATGAATGCTTAGGATTCGGGAGATTTGAGTCACCAGCTAACTGCTCAAAAATGGTGGTGAGATCTCTAATAGGAAAGGAATTAGAGGACAAGCCCAGCTGCTTGCACGATACTAGAAAGGTAAGAACTGGAGTGTGACTTTAAGCAGAGATATCCTGGGTGCAGAGGGAGCATGTTTCTACATGGATGGCATAGTTTGCTGATGGAGAGCGTAGTCTCTCTTATTATCCTCTTTCAGAAATTAAAGAAAACTCTTGATAGGCACCTATACAGGAAGCCCCCATCAAGACTTACCATCATCTCATTTCACCTTTGCAACTAACCTGAGGCTTTGCCTTCAAGTTGAGGAACTAAGCTCTCTCATCTTGTTCCATGTTTGTGCTCAGCGTGGTAAGAGTAAAACATGGGTCTAACCTTGAAGCCTGTGGTGATTGATTTTGAGAGTCCACTTGCTTGGACTGAGAGATACCCATGATTCATTAAGCACCCTTCTAGACATAAACAAAAGACACAGTATGTTGGGGACCTTGACTTCATGTCAGTTTTAATTCTATCCTTATGCATGTCTATTAATAGTTTTGGAATGCTATTCTCTCCCCTCCCCCTCCCCTGCTGCTGATCTTATCTAAACTCTGGAATCAGTTACACTCTGGTATGGTAAGAGCTTAAAGATCTTTTCAACTAGGTAAAAAAAAAATCTTGCATCATTTACATTTGTACATGCATATTTAGCTCTCATGGTAAAAATATAATTTCACTCAATTGGTAAATGAGTTACAATCACTATACTTTATTAATTATGTAACAAATCATATTTAAATAAGGAAATGCAATGTGCTCTATTGCATAACTGGAAGCCAGTAGAGAACACCTAGTGATGGGTCTCTGTCTTAGTTTCTTTTACTGTTCCTATAATAAAATACCCTGAGAAGAGTAAAGTAATGGAGAAAGGAGTTGTTTTAGCTCGAAGTTTAAAGTGGTCATCACAGTGGGGAAATCAAGGCAGCAGAGAACTTGAAACAATAGATCGTATCCCATCCACAATCAGGAAACAGAGAGAAATGAATACAGACTACTATTCAGCTCCCTTTCATTACTTGCATAGTTCAGAATCCTAAGCAAGGAATGATACTGCCCACAGTGAACAAGCCTTCCCTGGAGATCAGTGGCCAGCCAGCCTCACTGAATGACTAAGTCCTAGGCTCGATGACAGATCCTGTCTTAAAAAGCAAGATAGAGAGCAATAGAAGTAGACATCCAAAATTGACCTCTGATCTCTGCAAACATACTCATACACATACATTCACACACACACACACACACACACACACACACACACACACACACACACACAAGAAATAGAGGTGGGAATGCAATGCTTACATCGAAATGGAAAGCCTTGGAGACAACCAGCTGGAGGGAGGCAGGACAATGATACATGCCAAAATATCTCAAATATTTGTCATGTATTGATCACAGTTCTGGTTCTTTGTCAGTAGTGAAAGATACTGAATTGATGTTGTAAAAGATGATGCAAGTGTGGCCTTGGAGATAGATGGTAGTGATGGTGCAGGTGGTGGAAGTCATCATGAGGTCTCAGTGTGGCATGTCTATACCTCTCCTAGGATGAGATTGGTTTCCTGAAAGGTGCATGCTACGAGGGTCAGAAGAGAACGTGCTAAGAAAGGGATTGATTTCTTGTGCCACAGAGGTGCCTTCTAGGGGAGCTGGATCCAGGTAGTACACTGAGAAGGCTCAGCATGGCACCGGCAAGGAAAACCATTCAGGGAATTGCTCCAGTGATTCGAAAATAATGTGTTTTAATTAGGCTAGTTGGCTAGTGGTTCCCAGAGCAATGGGCTCAGAGAAGATGGTAGGGGATTAGCATGTGTGTTTGAGCAGGCACATGCATGGGAGAGGGCAAGGGGAGAAAAATGGTTTGGAGAGAAAAGAAGCAATATGTCATGAATAGCCTATGATGCTCTAAGCATGACCCACTCAAACTAAAGTGCACAAACTTTTATTTATGTTCTAGAGTCCTAAAGGCTAATTTCATCCTTGAGCTAAGAAAGGGATTGATTTCTTGTGCTTGGAGAGCTGAATCCAGGTAGTAGCATCAGGTGAGAAACCTCGCCCAAGAGGGGTGGCCTGGGAATCTGGTGCCTGGACTTTCTCAGCTGCCCTCACCTGTTTTGGGAAGTCTGGAAGTCAGGGGAAGTGAGTGCCTCATGGTCCAAGGCTAATAACAATCATAAACCTCCGAGAACAAAATTGACTGAAAAGAATAAAAATTTTAAAGTGAGACAGTTCTCTGTCATTTCTGTCTCGGATTATACTGGGAAGGTTGAACTCAATTTTATTGAGAAATCAATTGTAATTTGGCACTCTGCATGATCCTTGGCAGAGGACGCTGATAACAGTCTCTGCTGAAATCTGCAAGCTAATTTACCTCTGCTGCCTTCGCACTCACAAACACGCCCGCCCGAGAGGCCCTCTGCCCATCACACACCCGGGAAGCATTGATCGGCAGCCCCCTCCTTGTGTTTATGAGATAAACAGTAAATCTGGGAAAGGAAACAAAAGAGAGGGTTCAGGTCAACCAGGAGGAAATTCGGGCTGAGAGAGAAAGATAAAAGTAAGGTTGTGTGTACGTTCTAAGGACTAGTGACCAGGTAAAAGGGAAGGGAAGGTGGTGGACATTACATACACACATGACGAGGTGTTACTTGAGGTGCTTTACCAGGGAAAGCCTCCATAAGCTCTCTGAAAACTCATTGCCATGCATATTTCAACACATCAAGGTAAACTTCAACCATCAAGAACATGCCAGTATGGTAGCTATCTGGAAGGAAAACATCTGCAAATAAAGCAGCAGAATTGAGTTACTGGGAGCCAACCTCCCATAGGGGCATTCTACTGTGACACCACCCTGGGCTTGACAAGGGAAGCAATTGCTGGATCACCAAACCCCTTCATCACAGGGTTTCGCTCAGAACTCATCCAAGGTATTGATGCAATTCCACCCTGGGTATTTAGGAGGGAATTGTGAGGTTGGAAGTTTCCTGGAAAGAAAGGTGTCCTGGGAATGTACTGTCCTCACTTAGAGGTAGAAAAAGCAGTTGGCCTACAGCACTCAATTTCCACTTAATGATTCATCTACCTGACAAGCACTGGGCCTCTTCTGGGGAAGTCTTTGGTGTGGGAGAGAAGAAAGGATGACGGTGAGCAGTGTTGGCTGCACTGTGCATCCCACCCCCTCGCCCAGAGCTCCTCAAGCTCACATCCCCACACAGCTGTGGCTGCCACACACTCTTGTCCAGGGTCATTTCCCTGAAAGGTGTCACAGCTTCACAAGACAGCCCCTAAACAAGATGAATGGCCTATTGTAGGTTCTCCAACGTCACTCACCCACTGGACTCATAACACAAGGGAGAATTTCCCTCCCTCTGGGCTCTCCCTCCTATTTTCTTCATCCTCTGTTATGAAGATCTCTTTCCTCAAAGTTATTCCCAGGGCTATCCAAATCTAGGGCAATATGACCTAAAAGCACCATTTCCTCCAAAGCCAAAACCACTCAGAGACACCCGCATCCCTATTTTCTGTGTCCCCACTCTGGGAGATATGATGCTTAGAACTGCCTCTCAGCTGTGGGGACCAGTGAAGCACAGAGTCACACCTAGGGAGTTCCATCCCCAAGAGTCTCCAGTTTCTGATGGTCCAAATAAATCTCACTCAAGTTATGTTTCAGGCTTACCTGCAGCCTGTGCTTCGAGGCTCTGAAGATTCCAATGGGAGAGATCAAACTCCGTAGGACTCAAGGCAAACAAAGAAACAAACCAACAAACAAAAAAATAAACCCAACAACAGCAAAGATCTAATCAGCAAACAAAGGGTTAAAAGTGTCCACTGGCTCTGTGTCCTGTCTCATGGGCAGATCTAGAAACTTCTTTTCATGCTACAGGCAACTCCCCTCAGAACAGGATTATGGAAAATATATACCCTTAAACATATTACAAGCAGCTTACAGCAGTAATACCTATAATTTTTCATTCATTTTAATATGCCTGTTTCTCATGTTTAGAATTTCTAGTAACTCTACCTTATTAGGTTTTCCTGGTTGATGTGCCTATATAATCGGATAAACATTTGTCTAATGCTGGATTGTGCTATTTTTAAGGTACTTTTGTAGAATAACAATAGCAACAAAACAAACAAAAAAAAAACTATAGAAACAAAAGGCGCCTAAGCACTGCATTGTAATATGTAAGGTTTTCCAAGGCTTGCTGGGTGTTGTTTAAGGAAGGGAGGAAGGGAGGAATGAGATGCCTGTACAACCCAGCCTGTCAGGAATCATAGTAGCCTGGCTCCTTGACCTTTTTCAAATGATATATTTCTTCTTAATAAGGGATTGAGGAATGGGGAGGGCCTACAAGATGGCTTAGCAGATAAAAGTACTTGCTACCAAACCTGAAAACCTGAGTTTAATTCTTGGGATCCATGTGGTGAAAGGAGAGATCCAATTTCAGTGGACTGTCCTCTGACCTCCATGTGGACGCATACACACCCACTAAACGAAAATGAAGATCTAACAAAGAAGTTTAACTGGTGAGAGGGAATGGAGAATATTTCATAAAGTCTTTCTGGAAAATCCTTATATTAATTTTAAAAAGTTATGGCAATGAACATGTACCATTCCATGTAACACCAGCTGAGTGTTTACTTTATGTCAGGTAGAGCAGGCCAACATTGTACATGAATTAATCCATTGCAGATTCTGCCTGTGAGGGCTGCAGGGCACCCATGATGATTTGAGTGAGATGTGTCCTCTAATATTTGAATACTTGGTCCCTAATTGTTAACACTCTATGGAGAAATTTATGAGTTACTGCTTTATTGAAGGAAGTATGTCACTGGAAATGGGCATGGAGAGCCCATTGCCCCAACCTTCTTCTAGTTCACTCTCTCTGTTTTATATTTACCAGTGAAGATGTGAATTCTTAGTTTCCTGCTCTGACCACATGTCTGTCTGCTACCTTTCCTCCCTGCCTTGCTAAACGCTGATATCTTTGAAATAAAACTCCTCCTTCTGTAAGTTTGCCTTGTCAACAGCAACAGGGTTAAATAATACTCAACCTTATTTTACAGATGTCATCATAAAGATATCTATCAAAGACCAAAGATTATGATAAATACTGATGTAATTATTTCTTTAATTCTTGAAGCACTTGTTATTATTCTCATGCCACAAATATCCACTTTTTGTTCTAAAATTACAGGACAAAAAAAAAAAGGCTGAAGAGTTACAGGCTGTGTTAAATGTCCTGGGAATCAGTATAAAACAACCTCAACCACAGACTAAGGCAGTTGGGATAAACTTTCTTTGCAAACTGACCAAGTTTCCACTAGTTTGCTTTAGAGGCGTGGGCAGGGGTTGGATTCATTCACAGTGATAAAGGACAGACACCTTAGCTGGGAGCCAGCGTTGGCCTGATGACTTGATTTAATTCATTGGAGCAAACGGGCAGAGGCCTTGCTGCTTCCACTCCACTGGGCAAGAGTGGCCAGAGAAGAAGCCGAGAGAGAGGATTAGAAACCATGAGCCTGTTCTCTCTCTACTTCCCTAAGGCTCACATAGGTCAGTGGCAAAGAGAGCCTTCTCCTCCTTTAGGTACTTGGACTCAGCACAGTGAACTTCATATGCAGCTGCACTTCTCCTTCAAAGAGGAATTCAGGTGACAAGGAAGAGCATACTCTGATCCATGGTACCATGCACAGAGGGATGCTTTAGGTGTGAGGAGGAAAGATGTTCAAGCTCCTGAGTCATTTCCCTGTAGATCTCCCTGTCTGTTTCCCAGTTCTGATACCCTTGTCTCAACATCCTTTCTTCTAGAACAGCTGATTTAAACTGGCATCCACCTACTGTTGGACTAGAGCTCAGATGGGACCAAGAGAAAGGAAGCTATTTAGTTCTACCTAGAGTGGATATGGATGTCTTTAAGCATCCTGTCTTGGTCCAACAACCTGACTGGGGCTTGAATTCCAGAGAGTTTGAGGGGGGAAACAGTCTCAATGACTAATTAGTGTGGCTCCCTTCACCTCGTTGTTAGTACTAGATACCTCTTGAGAATCCTTACTAGTGCTAATAGCTACAATCTGGTCAAGACTTTAGTAGACAGGTCTCATGCCCCAAACCTACTCTTTTTATATTCCTAGTAAGATACAAAACCTGTGGGGACTCAATTCGAAGACACCACTCTACTATTACTAATCAAAACAGCAATAATAAACAAAAAGAACAAGAAATTATAAAATTGTGTGATTTGACCACTAACACAATTATTTCTCCATCTTCCCTAACAATACCCAGAGTGTGTGACAAATGATAAGGACATTGTTTTAATATCTACAGAATGGGACTCAAGATCCTCTACTCCTGCTGCCTCGTATAATTTCCGAAGAGCATGACTGTATTCAACTAGGTCAAGCATTTTTGAACAGCTTTTGTCTACTCCAAAAAAGAACCAGGTGGTCAATGTCCAAAAGTTCTAGGTAAAACAGGCCACCCTCATCCTAGCTACTGTGGGAAGAAGATACTCTATAAGCAGCATTTCCTCAGCACAGACCACTTCCTTCATAGGGTCTCCATGACACAAAGTCCCCATCTCAATGGCTCCTCTAACATCTCCATAATTTTTCCTTTCCAAGCCTACCTGCCCCCACTAATTCAGGGTTCACCCCAGAAGAACAGATGGGCAGCTTATGTGGCCCCATATTCCTAGTAGTGTTTAGTCTAAGGCCTGTGTCAGAGCTTAGCTACTGATCAAAGAGTGGAAGCAGAATGGAGAAACAATGGTTCATGTCTTTCTTAGTCAGAGGACTAAGTGCTTAGCACAAACCTTGCAGCATTGTCTTCCTGTTACCAAACCAAATAGATCTCTTCAAAATAAAGACCTCACCCACAAAGACCATCAAAGCATTTTTCCAGGCACAAAAGAGCTCATATTTACACAGAGGAATGTTAAACTCCTCTGGAGAGATTTCACATGAAAGATGAAAATACACTCAGAGTTCTAGGAGTCTGGCCCTATCACTAATGCTTTGTCCTCCCTAAACGCCTCTCTAAGAGCCCTTTGATTTGGTGGCTATTTACTTCTCAGCTTTCTCAGTCTTCAGGTTGTCTTTCAGAGGCAGGCCCCTCTTCTTTGACCATTAAAGGTGCCCTTCTCCCAAGCAGCCTGTTCACCCTTGCTGAAAGTTTTATTTAAAGAGAAAAAAAACTCTCTGCTATGTGCCAGCCACGGATTCTGGCAGATTTAATTGGCAGAGAAGTGAGAAAGGGAACAGGCCATGAGAGTCAGCTCTCTCAACTCTGGCAAAAGGGAACCTAAAGTCAGAGAGAGGAGATGAGACACCTGCCCTGCCTTTTTCCAATGTGTCCCAGGTACCCTCTTCCTCCCATTAAACAAAGGGCACTTTCTCATGCTGCAAGGGCTCAGCATACTTTTCTGGGATCTGTCCCAGGGTATGGTCCCACCACTCAGTAGGTAGAGAGTGACTTCTGCCAAGTCACTTAACCACCCAATCTCAAGTTCCTCATCTGTAAAATTGGGATAATATTTCTCACCCGACATCCCAGGTTCCTAGCGATAAATATTAATGTCCATAGAGGGCTTTGAGATCCTGGGGTGAAGGATGCAGCAGAGTGTTATTTTTATGACGTTGCAGCTTCCATAAAGCATCAAATTCAATGAGAAAGAGGAGAGAGGGGGCACTGGTCTGGAACCACGAATAATGTGGGCAGCTGCAGCCCAAGCTTCCCCCACTGCTAACGCATCACCACGGTCACAGGCAAGCCTGCCACTCCTCAAGTCCTAGGACTCTGGTTCTCACTGGTGACCTCTCTCCTATCATGCCTCGGAATCCCCATTTAGCATCATATTAATATGGATATTCATATGGCCGATATGGACCTGTGTATTGCAAACATCGGGAAATCTTGCCTAGCAATCTGCTGGCTTCAACACGCTCCTCAGCAGGGGTTCTGTGTTCATGACCCAGGAGCAGGACAGCCTTCCGGAGCTGGCCGGGTGCCCACATCCCAACTACCCGAGTAGCTGCTTGTGGCCATCACTCTCTTTTCTCACAGAAGAGAAGGTTCAAGCCCCCGAGGCAAGGAAGCGAAGAGCAGAATGTACAGGCCTCCATGTACAGAAGTGAAGCTAGTTTTGTGTGAGGATAAAAATCCCGGTAGAAATTCCAACAAGGAAAGAATAACGAAGAAAATTAAGACTGCGGTATAGAGGAAAAGGGAAAGGGAAGGCGTATGTTGGCTGGACTCTTAACTCTTCGATACCTCAGAAAGGCACTGTTAGGTCTGAGGGAACAGTTTCCTTCTGCTACACAAGAGGAAACTGAGGTTTGCCAGAGAAATGAACAAAACTACAGCAAGCATCTCTATCCATCCGTGCATCCATACATGTCTCATATGCTCCACACAGAAACAATGTAAAGTACTGGCCCTCTAGGGGCAATGGAAGCCCAGATAGAAATTAGGCTGATGTCATCTCTTACTGTCATATTAGGGTCCTATTGACCCTAGGAATCTGGAGCCCAATTCCTAAAGTGACAGCTTTGGATATCACTTTCCAAAACATCTTGGGCCCCTATTTCCTACTTTCTTTGCCATCAGCCACGTGAGGCCCTCTATGGAGAGAACCTTCCTCACAGAGCCTGGAAATTTCTGCTAGAACTGCACAAGCCAGCAATATAGAAACTGAGTCTGGTGATGAGGTGGAGGAGGTCTGAAAACCAAGCCGAGTCCATTTCTGACAGGTGAGTAAAATCGCCGCTTCCTTGTCCTGGCAGCAGCTATTGTAGGTTTGTGAGAAAAACAAACAAAAACAAAAGGAATTTTTAATATGTAAAAATGTAGTTCATTGAAGGAAAATTTCTAAAATGGAATTACGACCCTTTAATATAAGAGCAAACACAAATCTTTTAGCATTAATGTCATCCCTTCACCATCAAGTCCTAGTAATGCTGCTCAGGGTCTGTCTTCATGTGCCAGATAAATGGAGCAAGGACATTATTGAAGGGTCCGTCCCTCCATCAGAGAGGATGGTTTATATTCAGGGAGCACCCATTAGTGCTAATGAGAGCTACAGATGTAGATCCCCAGGCACTGGGAAGGGGGATGTCTTTTGATACTTTCTGCCAAGAATCCTCCCACTATGGCAGGTACATTGAGATCCAGAAAGTCCTCATTCATTGACAAAGCTCCACTCTGGGTGTGACTTGCAAGTTAGCCCTGCTTAAGAAAGACTGACTAATCCTTCTTTGCCACGGCATCTACAGCCTTCCATCTTTCTGCCTGTAGATGTTGTGCCAGTAAAACACAGTCTAAGACAAATGCCATTTTAATTTGCTTTAGACAGTGGAGGCCAACACACATTTCAGTGGAGAATGTTATGTGTTTTAATTGCCTTATGAAGACATAGCATATGCCCTGACACACTTAAATGATTAACAGATTACTCCAAATGCCTTTGGCATAGAATATCTATACATTCATTAGCCAGGACAATTTATCTTCTTGATAAAACTAAAATTACTTATACAGCAGGTTTACTTTCTATGATTAATAAATGATAAAAATCTAAATTATCCGTCTGAAATGTCTCTTTTTGGCCATTAATCTCACATTTATCAGCTTCTATCATACATATTATTAATACAAAAATTCAATGTTCCAAGTATTTCAATTTGCTAAGAAAAAATTAAAAATATTTAATGCGAGAAGCATCCAATTTAGTAGGAAAATCTGTATTGGTTTTGAAGCAGCCAAGGAGTAAACAGTTAGCTTTAAATGTGCATTTTAAAACCAGAGGAAATCCAAAGCACATGTAGGCCTCAACACCGCCCCCCATACAAGGATTCAGCTCTCATGAATACTTCTAACAGTAAGACATGAAACTGTGGAAGGGCTTGACATCAGTGTGTGTGCGAGCACGCGTGTCTGTGTGTGTGTTCATAATGACAAGCTCAGTAACAGAGCTGGCAGCCTGTGATGTAAAATCTGCCAAAGGTCACCATACTAATGTTTGCATGTGGCATGAAAGTGAGCTCCATCAAGTGGAAGGGACATTGGGGGTGTCAAGGGACATGGACACTGACCTTTCTGAACATACAATCCTATGCACATTGGGGAATCACTTACCGATTCTGTGTGATGAGAAGACAGCAAAGGGTGAGGACTAAAATCCAACTGTTCGGATCTATGCCTGGCAGATTCACTTCACACTTATTTAGGAATGAGACTTCTGCTGAGGTCCACAAATGTGTGTGTGTGTGTCTGTGTGTGTATGTGTCTATGTGTGTGTATCCATATGTGTGTGTGTCTGTGTGTATGTCTGAGTGTGTGTGTCTGTGTGTATGTTTGAATGTGTGTGTCTGAGTGTATGTGTGTGTGTGTGTGTATGTGTGCCTTTGTACATGTATCTCTGTGTGCATTACAGCTGGAATATGGTATCAGAAAAGGACTCTCACGGAATGAATTCCAATGGAAGAAAAAGGTATGAAGTTGTGGTTATCTGGCCTTAGACCATACTGTTTAAGTGCACCTTTGAGGGGATGTCTCTACTACAAACCCAACTTATCCTCTTGGCTCTCATCATCTCAAAGCTGCTGTTTCTTCAAAGTTCCAACCATGGACCTTCATAGTATCTCCATGGGTCCTAATTCTGCAATCCAATGTCCCCTTCTATAGCTGGACTCTAACATACTGAGAAGAGAGTTAGGTCAACCCCACACTCTAGTCTCTGCCCTGTTCTGGAGCACAAATGCAACACTGACAGCAAGAACTATATGTGGCATTTGTTAAGTATGTTTTTCATGCCAAGTGCTTCCTACTTGTCAACTCATTCAGAATTCACAGTAATGCTCTGAGGGTGCTGCCCTTAAGATCTCTATTTTACAAAGAAGGATTGGTAGGGCAAAGAAACCTTCAGGGTCTCACAGGTGGTCCCATGGTTAGTGCAGGGGTAGTGCCAAGAGTTACTACCAGGAAACTTGCCCCAAGCATGTGTGTTCCTAACAAGTGAGATCTCCCATCCCACTCCGGTATATTTGTTTCCTTACATTCAAAATATGTATGTAATGATGGTAGTGGGGAGGATTAAATTTATGATTTCAGGAGTCTGCCTTGTATGTTACTCACACTCCAGACACAAATAGCTTTCCAAAACCCAGACATCTCCACAGCCCAGGCTCAGTCTGCACTATTTCACAAAGACTTCTCAACCATTAAGTCTATCAACATTGACATACATCTTCTTTGTAGTCCCTTCTAGTTTTGCATCATAAATGGTAGGTCAGTTAAGAGAATAGATCTTCATCCAAACTGTTTAGATGAAGGCAGGATAAATGAACATTACAGGTATCTGTGTGTAGAAGATACATATTGGGAGGGAAATAACTTTTTTGTAAATTAACTGAGATAAAAGTATTATCTCTCTCTATCCATCCATTAGATGGAAGAATACTAGGATAGAAGGAACTATACTTTCAAGTTATAGTTTAACCTTTTGGCTAAAATTCCTTTGTCTCCTGAGGTACCTACTTTATTTGAAAGTCAAAGTCAAAAACCCCCATCGCTAATGGGGGGAACGAGGGAGCAACTGCTCAACAAATTGCATCAGAGCTTTCCCCTTTCCTTGCCAAGGCATAAAGTGCCCTGCTACATGAGAGTCAATGACTTCAACTTATGGGGTGCAAACCCATTAATAAAATGCGTAAATACTCTCCATTGGCAATAAATTGTAAGAATAATTGACCTCATGACATCAAACTTTACAAGTAGCTCTGGTTGCCAGCCCTTTTGACTCTTAAATTGGAGGCAAGCAGGAAGAGCAATGTAACTGGAGTTCATTTGGCCTTGAACTAGAGCTCCTTCTCTTTCTTCTTGTTTGCTTCTTTCTAAGCATTGTTTTACCTTATGCAAAGGAGTTTTTCATAGAAGAAACAATTCCATTAACATGTGACAGTGCTGTCATAATAAGAGTCAGGAACCAATCAAACTTCATATATTAGAAATAAGAATGGGCATAGTAGGTGACCAGTGAGGGATATCGCTAGGAAGTGGATACACCCTACAAAGTTTTCCAGAATAAACCGTGTGCTACAGAACAAGAAGCTGCCTGCATGCTAGGAGTGATGGCAAATGTATTCAGTAATGGGTCTGCATCATACAATGAAGAGGCCTCTGCTTAATCTGCTGTAGACCAGGAAATGAGGCGTATGAGAAAAAAAAATCACACACACACACACACACACACACACACACCTTTCCCTGTCTCTGTCATGACCTCAGGTCCATAGAAGCTAAAGCAAAACAGACAACACTGATATTCCACAAAATACAAAATTAGGGAGAAAGAATAGTTATAGGTCATCTCTGCCAATTTTTCTGGGACACAAGAAACATTTCTCAAAAGCTAGATCTTGGTACCCATTGGTCAATATACTGGATTGAGTCAAGCACCCTACCTGTTTTTGCACCGTCTGTAAACCAAAAATGATTTTATATTTTTAAATGGGTGAACATAAGAGTAGCAGGAAATCCTTTTCTAGTATTCAACTGTCTGTGACCACAAATGAAGTCTTCCTAGACCACAGCCATGGGTCTTGGTTTCTGCATTACCCACAGCTGCTTGTGTGCCACAAAGGCGGAGCTGAGGAATCTGAGCAATGGCCTGATGCTGGCAAAGGCCAAAATATTTACTTGCTGGCCCTTCACAGAAGAATTTTGCCAAGTCCTTGTCTAAGCCAATTAGGTTTTCTTCCAGTTTGTGAAAATGACTTCACATGGCTTAGCTGCTCCCTCATCTAACTCCTTTGTATCATCCGATTTTAAATCTCTGTCTCTCTGTCTCTCTCTGTCTCTGTCTGTCTGTCTCTGTCTGTCTGTCTCTGTCTTTCTGTCTCTGTCTCTGTCTCTGTCTCTCTCTCTCTCTCTCTCTGTCTGTCTGTCTCTTTCTCTCTCCTTCATAAATATTGATACCTGCGATCACAATCTTCACACCCTTTAGATGTCTTCTATCTCACTATGACGGTATTTTCTGTAACCTTCTGTAACCCTAAACCAACAGTGCTCTGATCCTCACCCAATAAGCATGAAATGACGGACTGGAGGAATCACCACCTATGGGGAGACAGTACTGGAATTTAAAATGAACTCTGGAAAGTTTCTACCAATTGCACTTCATAATATCTAATGACTGCCTCTAATAAATAACAGTATAGGTTTTTCCTATTCCAGTTTATATGTTTCTTTCTATTTTTTTTCAAACTGGGTCAATTATATGGTACATAATAATTTTTATAGGTAGACTAGATGTGACACTGTTTCAAATATCAACAGCACCATTTTATTGCATCCACCCTAACAGTTACTTTTAAATAGCCTCACTTTTAAAAAAAGAGACCAAGCTCATGAGACACAGTAGTCAGCATGTGCTTGAATTGTGTCAGAGTAAAAACCCCAAGAAACATCACAGTAAAAAATGAAAAGGGCATCAAAGCCAACATACACCTTAGGGTGTCATCAACTGACTTTGGATAAGCTCTGAACCTTCCTGAATCTCAGGTTCTTCACTTCTGTCTAAGCTGAGTTTGTCTGAAACAAGAACAATTGTCCTCTTCTCTATTCCACAATTCTGGGAAAATGCTCACTCAATTGTGATGCTATTTGGCATCACAAAAAAATGTTAAAATGTTAAGCAGCAGTTTAAATCAGATTTAAGGTTTTATTTTGCTATACACTAAAAGGAAATATGGATAATTATATTTATCTTTAAGAAATTGGGCTTAAATTTAAAAGACATAGGCCAGGAAACCATTGCTATTTATTACACATAATTTATATAATGTTATTTTTAAAAGATATCGTAAAACGTTTTATATTTTAAATATGTTTTGGAGGGAGAGAATCACTATATATCCCAAGGCTGACCTTGAAGTAACTGTGTAACCCAGTGAACCTCAAATCCATGATCCTCCTGTCTCAGCCTCAAGAGTATTGAAATTGTAGGCATATGCTGTCACACCTGGCTTTTATGATATATTTAATTTTTTTACATTTAGCTTAAAGTTAGAGGAAGAATGTTAATTTCTCCCAGTTCACCTCTTGATGAGTGAGGCTAGGTATACTATTAAGTATTTGACATGAAGTGACTTTACAACCGTTCTTCAGGGTCACAGAGTGGGACAAAATGACCATGAATTCTCCCCCAGTCTTAGCCTTTTTACATTTGCCTTTTCCTGAGACTGCCCTGTTTCTCTCTGAGCTATTCCCAGCTCATGAGCAAAGCCACTAAGATCAAGGCAGGTGGTAAGCTTCAACTTTTAAAGTTCATCTGTGTTTATGTCCTCCCGACACACACACACACACACACACACAAAATTAATGAGATTACAATAAAAAATATTTTATTTCCACCAAACCTCAAAAAAATCATTTAAAAACAGATCTTGCATGAGATTTATCCCTTCAGGCTGAAATAAAGCATTAGAGTTTTTGTTAAGGGAAACATTTCCTAGAAATGAAAGAAAACAGAGCTGTAATGGAGATGTGAGTACAGCCCTCACAGTCACGCCGTCTGAAAGAACATCAAAACTATGCAGTGCTGAAATGCTCTAATTTTATGTACATACATTATTTCACAATAACAGCATTTCTTTAGTTTTATAGATTGTTCTCACTCATTTCATTGGTGATACAATTACGCCCTCTTAAAAAAACTGAAAATTTCATGTTGGAGTATCTTCTGGCTATATCCAGGAGTGGTATAGCTGGGTCCTCAAGTAGTACTATGTCCAGTTTTCTGAGGAACTGACAGACTGATTTCCAGAGTGGTTTTACCAGCAATCCCACCAGCAATGGAGGAGTATTCCTCTTTCTCCATATCCTCGCCAACACCTGCTGTCTCCTGAGTTTTTTATCTTAGTCATTATGACTAGTGTAAGGTAGAATCTCAGGACTGTTTTGATTTGCATTTCCCTGATGACTAAGGATACTGAACATTTCTTTAGATGCTTCTCAGCCATTTGAGTTTCCTCAGTTGTGAATTCTTTGTTTAGCTCTGTACCCCATTTTTAATAGGGTTATTTGTTTCTCTGGAGTTCTTTGTATATATTGGATATTAGCCCCCTATCAGATGTAGGGTTGGAAAAGATATTTTCCCAGTCTGTTGGTTGCCATTTTGTCCTATTGACAGTGTCCTTTGCCTTACAGAAACTTTGCAATTTTATGAGGTCCCATTTGTCAATTCTTGATCTTAGAGCATAAGCTATTGGTGTTCTGTTCAGGAACTTTTCCCCTGTGTCCATGTGCTCGAGGCTCTTCCCCACTTTCTTTTCTATTAGTTTGAGTGTATTTGGTTTTATGTGGGGGTCCTTGATCCACTTGGACTTGAGCTTTGTATAAGGAGATAAGAATAGATTGATTTGCATTCTTCTACATGCTGACAGCCAGTTGAACCAACACCATTTGTTGAAAATGCTGTCTTTTTTTTTCTAGATGGTTTTAGCTCCTTTGTCAAAGATCAAGTGACCATATGTGTATAGGTTCATTTCTGAGTCTTCAATTCTATTTCATTGATCTACCTGCCTATAACTGTACCAATACCATGCAGTTTTTAATCATGATTGCTCTGTAGTACAGCTTCAGGTAAGGGACGGTGATTCCACCAGAAGTTCTTTTATTGTTGAGAATAGTTTTTGCTATCCTGGGTTTTTTGTTGATGGTGAGCCTGGACGTCCACAGGGGTCACCCAGAGGTATAGTGGGATGTCCAGGCCCAGCCCTCTGGGGAGTACAGCTTCCATGCCTGCAACAGGAAGAGCCATCTTTTAGCAGCTCCTGCTCCAGTCTGTCCACTGCTCTTGCTTCCCTTTTCTTCTTGGTCTTTTCAAATCGTTGATTCTGGAACCTGGGGAAGAGCACATGTTTTCCAGATTTCTAAGTTCTTTTTAGGATTCCTAGGTCCATTTTAGGGACAGCAGAGGTCATCCTGTCCTCGAGGATTCCAAA